>CM075187.1:3511545-4111545 GCA_037577475.1 Chaunax sp. Z400
GTTTGGTTAGCAGAGGTGTGCAGCAGTAAAATACAGCAGGACTCTTATGTTGTTGTGGCCTCTAATGACAGCTGGTCCAATCCTCACAGAATAAACCAAATATTTAAGGAATCATTCAAGTTTGTCAGAACTTTTTACCGAAACCAAGGAGGTCATGTTTTCACCTGTGTCCATTTATTTTTTAGCATTATGCAAAAACTACTGAACTGATTTCCACTAAACATTGTGGAGCAGGCCATGGGTCTGGATATAGGGGAGGATGTCCACAGGATAGTTTCTGATGTGCACCAAATAGTTTTCCATGCCCACCAGACACTTATAGATTATGATTTTTTTGCCTGTGTCCCTTTAACACAGCGATTTCAAACATCGCTGGGTATTAATTCTTTGGAAAATGCAACGATAACCTCCGGGACTGAGATATGATTGTAATGCATGAGAGTCACAAACATCTGTGAATGTTGATCAATACTCAGTTTTCACCTGAACAAAGAACAACCAGCTCTCCGAACCGACTGGTTAGAGCTGTCACCTGAAGCACCTCTCATGCCTCGGGCTCCCATCGAAGCTCTCGTGAACAATTACCAGCTTCCAAAGAGGCTCCTTATCCCTCCTCATCCAAGGTTGGGATGTTTAAATGGAATAAAATATCTCCACATGTTGAAATATTCATGAAACTTGTGTTAAACTAACCACTCAGCAAACTGTGAAGAGTTGTGCAGCTATTGATCGTGGCCAGAAACACGCAGCCGTATGAAAGTGTTGGAGGCTAATGCATCCCAAGGGATCAGACGTGTGGCTCACCATCGCTAGGGCCTGCCAGAGCTATACGCTAAAACTACATGGAAATGAACTAACTTAGAGGAAATCGATGAGAGATTCATTTTGAAATCCGTTTTTCATTGTTTTCATTCGTGAGCAGGCACTAATGCACGGCTGGCCGACTGAAGGCGGAGGCAGCTGGCTCACTGGGCAGTCATCTGTGAGTGTGTTTGTGTCAGAGCTCCAGATGAAAATCAGCCATCAAGCCGAGTCCTTTAGCAGCAGCCTGCAGCAGAGACTCAAGGTCAGACGAGCCCATTCTGCTGATGCATTTCTTCTCACAGAGCCAGCACCAAGCAACCAGATGAGGGGGTTTACCACTGCTGCCCCCCCCCCTCCACATCCTCTGCACACACTCCCACCCCTCCATTATCACCCTGGTCCTTCTGAGCAGGGATGTGCATTTACGCGTTAAATTAGGTGGAGGGAAGGAGGGATGATGGTCTCCGCTGGAGTACCCTTGCTGACGTGCGGCGAGGAGATGGATCGGCTGAGGTGTCCTGATTTCCCATATGACTACAGTAATTGTGTTAAAATGGAGGTGGGAGCTGAGTGGCCATCATGCAGAGGGACAGAGGTGCAAAGCTCCAGCTCCCGTTTTTTCCCGAATGGGCAGAGCACAGAATGAGGCAGGAGGGAATTGTGGGTATGATGTCGGCCATGAACGCGGCCTAATACACAGAGCTTCATGAGCCGAGGGGTTTTTATTAGCGTGTGCATTCCAGCTTGTTATGTTTGCATCGCTCTTGAGCCGCTGACATAACGCTGCGGTTTGCATTCGGATCAGGCAGGCGAACGAAGTGTTGCAACCTCATCTCCAGCAGCTGATCAGGTTGCTGCCTCAAACACTTGTTAGGCGACTGGATGAGCTTGAAACTGAAGGCGAACGTTTAAATCTTCCCTTAGGCTAATGTCACCATCAATCCGCTGATGCTTTTTTTTCCCTCTTGCTTATCATTTGCACAGTTTACTCATTGACTTCATTAATTGTCAAATATAATGGATCTCATCACAAGCTAACGGCTTTAAAGTCATGTAGGGGTGTTAAGATCAAGTTAATGATGATAATAGGCCTTTGATTTATTCATTCATGTGTTTTTATGTGCTTTTGTATCGTTATTGCTGCAGACTTTCTCTTTCATAGTTTGATTGTAATGCCTTTTTGAGAAAAGAGACCAAACACATGGCTGATAATATGTATTATCAGCTCATTGTTTATTGTCTATAATGTAATTACTGGCCTTTATCCAATAATAATGATAATATACCGTAATCAGCCTGATATGTATTAAGCATCCCTAATTAAAAGAAAGACGTGCTGCTTTGTAAAGCTGTTAATTCATCCTCTCATTTCCTGCCTGTGGACACAAAATTAATTCTTTCTGACGTTAGAAGAAAAAGAACCTAAACAACCTGCACTTTAAATAATCAGTTTTATACTTTGAGTGTCCTGCTGAGCCAGACATACACAGAGACAGAGCACAATTAATGGTTTACAACCATAAATATAATGGGAAACCCAACCTGAGCCGCACAGTTGGATTGTTAAAATCGTTGCTTCTGCATAAAGAAGCTGCGTGATCGTCCTCACGTTCTTCCTCTCCTCTGTCTTTTGTCTTCTAGGCACCATGAGACCAGTGCAGAGGAACTTCTACGAGCCGTCGTCCGCCCCGGGGAAAGGTGTGGTGTGGGAGTGGGAGAACGACAACGGCTCGTGGACGCCGTACGACATGGAGATCTGTGTGACCATCCAGAACGCCTACGAGAAGCAGCACCCCTGGCTCGATCTGACCTCTCTGGGCTTCTGCTACCTCATTGACTTTAACAGCATGTCTCAGACCAACCGGCAGAGCCAACGCAAGCGGCGCCTGCGGAGACGCATGGACCTGGCCTATCCGCTCATCATGGGCTCCATTCCCAAGTCGCAGTCCTGGCCCGTGGGAGCCAGCTCCGGCCAGCCCTGCTCCTGCCAGCAGTGCATCCTGGTCAACAGTACAAGAGCTGCCTCCAATGCTATTCTGGCCTCTCAGAGGCGTAAGCTCTACGGAGGGACAGCGGGCAACCCGGGCGCTACGGGAACCCTCACTATGGTGCGGCAGAGCAATACCTTTGCTGGAACCTCCCTCTGGTCTCCGACATCCACCTCCCCCGGCACCAACAACAATAACATAAGTGTGGGAGGTGGGCAAGCCAAAGCTGAACAGGTGCAGCTGCCGCTGTCGACTGCCAACTTCTCCTGTTCCCCCGTGATGCCGTCCCTCTCCTCCGCCCACCACGCCCTCACCATCAACGGACAGAACAACCTGAACCGACCGGGAACCCAGCGCTTCTCCATGGGCACTGCCAGAGGAGCCGTCCCACCAGGGTAATGATGTTAGCACACATGCATCCCCTTATTTCTGCAGTCTGCAGTCATCTGTTAGCCGCTATAGTAGCATGATGCTAAGATTTGGTTGAATTTACATCTCAATGGTGGCAGTAGGAGGATATAAAAGTCTGCATGTGTCTGGGGTTTTCATAATCTGTCATTTTCTGTGTGTCTCTGCTCTCATTAACGTGCTGAATGGTGGATCAGCAGAAAAAAGCCTGGGGTCCAGCTGATTCTCCTCCACTGAGGAAGAAGCCTCTTCCCAGTTTGCCATGGTTACGGCTCCATAATGAGCTTATGTTGGCCCCAGTAGGCGTGAAACACTGCAGCTCCTCTGATCGTTCTGCTGCTCCTGCTTTGAACTCCATTTGTTGCGATGACACTACGCCGTAGTTGTCGTGTCATGGAAACGTAGAGAAGCCTGACGTAGTGTGTGTGTGTGTGTGTGTGTGTGTGTGTGTGTGTGTGTGTGTGTGTGTGTGTGTGTGTGTGTGTGTGTGTGTGTGTGTGTGTGTGTGTGTGTGTGTGTGTGTGTGTGTGTGTAACCACGGTCTGACTTGTGAAGTGGGCTCTGGTGTAGCTGTGGAAAACTATTTGCCATGGAGGCAGAGCTCCACTGGGGAAGGATGAATAATGGATCAAGGAAAAATGGGAGCTTTGAGCCGAGCGCTCTGACCTCTGAGCGATTCAACGAAAGGAGCCGAGGAGAAGAGGAGTCGTAAACCGATCCTCGGGTCCCCTATCCTGCTTTCTTCGACTAAAATAAACCCTCTCCTGATCTAATTTGATTCCATTTTGCTCTCGTTCGCTCATGGGGAGAGACACACTTACTGAACGTTTGAGTAATACCGTCCTTCACCAGGGTGGACATGCTTTCACTTTCTGTGGCCTAATTCTGAGAGGAAAGGGTTTTTGTTCCTCCTGTAATAGGCCATGACCTTGTTTCATGTGACGAGGAACAGGTGGGAGAGATGACACGTCTCTGTGCAGAGATATGTGCGCTGCACAAAACCCGCATAGGATGACCTACTCTGGGACGCTTCCTGTTTAATTTCAAGAATTAAATGAAAGCTCAGGTGGCGTTGTGGATGACTTTCACCTCTCGACATGAAGGGTTTCTGCAGAGACGGAGAGAGAGAGAGAGAGAGAGAGGGGAGGAGACGGGGGGGTGAGGCGGAGTGCGTCGGTTCCCAGGCGAGTGGCTCAACATACAGGATGACTGTGGTTAACATGCACACTGGAGGACATGAGAGCTCTCAAACACTCACACACACTCCCTCATAAATTCCCACATGTGTGCTTGCAGACGGTAAACAGAAGAACCCACGCAGAGTGTAGAAGGTTTTCTGTTTTCACACACCCACACCCTGGTAGAACTGCTGCTGGTATACTGGGATGCTACTTGGCAGACTGGCTTATTCACATGAGTTCATGTAGTACTATATTAACATGTGAAGACTTGCAGTTTGCAAAAACATGCTTACATGTGATCGATTTCTTCTTTTTGCATGAGGTAACGCAGCTCAGGTTTTTTTTATGAGCCGTGCATCATTGATGATGAAGTCTGCGCTTCAGGTATCGATCTGTTTGTTGTCTCGCTATAAATGGTGGAGGTGGGGGGAGGTGGGGAGGCATTGTGTTGCTTCATGCATCTGTCTTATGAATGTTAGGAGCGGCTACATCTGCTGGTTTGTGTAAACACGTCAGTCTATAGTGATGGTTTGTGAAAATGAATAGAGACGACAGATGCAGGCTGCTATTGATTTGTTTTAAATCTCATGCACTCTTCACACTTTTGCATTTAACATTAAAGCAGCGCTGCAAGTATCTATTTATGGAATAATCTGCTCATTATTTTCTGGATAACTCGGCTAACTTGTAGAAAATTGTGGAAAATAAAAGACATAAAAAGAAATTAAGTTTTTAATAATATAAAGCAGAGAAAAGCAGCGATTTTGCACATTTTAGAAGCTGAACCCAGAGAATGATTCACATTTATGTTGTTTTTTTTTTAAACACTCTCTATAAAGACCTCATTCATAGTGTATTATAATGTGTTCATAATGCCTACACACAACTCTCATAGTAGGCCATAACAGTCCATGCAGTATCATAAGCTGTCATTGTATGTATTAAGTCATGTGAAGTACATACTGATGCATTTATAATGCATGCTGATGAGGTGTTTATAGGTGAGTCATGATGTATTATAAGCCCCATCAGTCAACCTCTGGTTTATAACTAGTCAAGAACATCCATAAGAGTCTTATTGATATAATTCATTATGTTACATCTATAATAGTTTATCAGAAAGCGTCTTATATGATTCTGCATGTAGTCATAAATTATTATGAATGCATTATAAAAAACACACCATGATGCAATGTGGATGTGATCTTCATTCAAAGTGTTTTAACTCTACAAAAAAATATGTTTGTTATATATTATTAGTGGTATTTTCTTCATTAATTTTTCATTTCTCATGAAATGAATAATAATGTATAATATATAACGTTATAATAATAAGTACATGATATAGAGTTTAACATATTTGTCCATCGGAGTCAAATGGGCTTAACCGTGTTCTTTACAAGCTCTATATAAACATGTAATAAATGCTTTATAACACTGTAGTCGTAAGCAGATTCAAGATTTGCATGAATTCATCAGTGCTTCTTTTATGGAGACATATTTCATATTATTACACCAGCGTTTTGCTGTATTAAGTCATTATCTGCTTAGACTGGATGCCCACAGGAAGAGTTACAAACGCATGAATAAACACACATATATCCTTATAACTGCATGATACTGTATGTGTTATAATGTGTTATATTATAATATAACATTAAATCATCTGTGATAAATAGAAGTATATTTTGAGTTGACTGAACAGAGAATTTCACCTGTGGGGATATTTGTCTGTGTCAGTCAAACCACTTCCTGTTGTAAACTTTCTTCATGCACTTTGTTATTTAACTGACTGCAGATCTGTGCTGCAGGTCTTCATAACTTTACTGTCTGTGCTGCTTTCTGTACGAATCCTAAACACATGTAGACGAGAATGAAACATGAAAGATGAGAGGATGAAGAAGTCCAGTCGTCTTTAGGTCAAAGGAACAAGTGTGTGTGTTTGTCTGTTGCTGACTGTTATACCTTATATTAAAGGAACAGTTCACCCAAAAATGTAAATATAGTCATTATCTAATCATCCACGCTGCAGCTTTTAGCTTAGAAGCTACAGTGAATATTTCTAATTGAAAAAGGGTGTAAATAACTTCTTTTTGGTATCTCTGAGCTTCCACAGATTTAAAATGATGTAAGAGCCATTTGTTTTTTTGTTGTTGTTTTTTTAAACACGTCCCCATCTTCCTCAGCTGGTTAGGAGAATGATGCAACACTGTTTTGATGTGCAGCTCCACAAATGTTTTGCAGACTAAGAAGCTTCACCTGACTTTCCATCAGCAGTGTGGTGAGTAGATAATGAGAGTTTGTTTGTTTGTTTGTTTTTTGGGAGGGGGGGAGGATTGTTCCTTCTCTTTTAAGACGGCTCTGCTGAGTTATGACTGGAGGCCTGTGTCGAGTGCAGAGATCATTATCCCTCGGTGGGCTGCCTCAGCGCTCTGCTCCGGCGCTCACGATGAGATAAAAATTAACACAGACTTTAATGAATAAATCATGAGAGCTCATCTGGGCCAAACTGATGCAATTCAGAAATTCTTGGTGTCAATTATTTCTTTTTCTCCGGGTATTTCAGGTGTGTTGTAACATGCATCACCCACGTCAGTGAAGCCAGGGGTACGGCTTGCCTCCGCCTGCTACCAATATCAATATGCAATCATATTGCACTGCCTTTATGGTGCTTAATAAACAGATGAAGCATCAGCACTTTCCTAACTAGGCCTAATCTGGTCTCTCTATTTGGGAAATCACATCTCTCTCAGTCTGATTAAGTCCTCAATCCAGGCAGGAGATTCCCCTCAGGAAAAGGAGGGATGACGCTGAGCAGGAGACGGGAGGAGGGAGAGCGACTCTCACGCCCTGACCTGACAGAGGCCATAATTAATGTAGTGTTAATGGGTTAGGTATGTCGGGGGCTGGATTTATCACTTAATCGCATTGGTTCTAGGTCAGAAATTACAGCGTTAGACATGAAAACGTATCAAAGCATCAGGAGGAGCCTTTTTCACGCAGAGAAGATGGACGGGGAAGGAGAAGGGAGAGAAGAGGTGAGTAGAGGTCAGTGGGAGGAGGAAAATTAGAGTTGGCAGCGGCGAGAGAAATGCAGAGGTGATGAGGTTCAGTCTAGTTCGCTGAATGTGCTTCGTCGAAACTCAGAGCAGCAGCGTTGGAAAGGTGAAAGGTCTGTTCTGGTGCACACTAATGATCAGGTGTAATGCTGGCAGCATCTAAGCACGAGCCGATGCAGGCTTTGCATTGATTATTTTTTAAGCATAGAAATTACAATATTTCAACGACACTGGATTCCACCATCTTCTTCAGGTGTTTAAGAAAATTCTACAACAACGCTGTTTTTGTTGTGAAACTCCAGAAATGTTTGGAGACGAGTAGAAAATGGCTGAATTTTCATTTTTGGGGGTGAGCTGATCCTTTAGAACCAGAGTTAAACCCTTGAAGTCAGCACACTGTGAGGAGGTGGCGTGTGTCTTAAACCCCAGCGCAGCCGGGACAGACGGGGTCAGCGCCTCCAGAGCTGCACATTTCTATAAAAAAAAAAAAGAAAAAGCTGGAGGCTGGCAGCTGCACACCGGCTGCAGGTTGACTGCAGGAGCACAAAGTGAGCTGCAGCACAATGAGACGTTACTCCCTAGATGTGGATCTATGTGTTTTGGTCAAAATAAACCGATGTACATGATTGTGTTGCTTGCTTCGTTCAGCCTTGCAGATAATGATTGTTGTTTTGTTGAATCACACAGTGTGCAGCTGCTTCATTGAATATTTATCACGCTCTCCTTCTTATAGTGAGACCTGTGCTACAAATGGAAAGCAATAAAGATTAAAAGCATTCCTAATTACTGTTATGTTATGGATCCTTGATGGACTCTGTGCCTATAGGAGTGTGCAGAATGTGCACGAGGCACACAATGATACGGCGCGCTGTCCCATTTCTTCTCCTAATGAAAATTGTGTTGATCACAGTGCTCTCTGTGAACACACTAAATTATACATGCACTCATAAATGTGTTCACAGTGTGCTTTGATTAGATTTAGGCCTAAGTGCATGTTTGAATAGAGGAGGATCTCTCCCACTGCGTAGCACCTCATTTGTTTTATTGACTATGTGTTAGCCGATCACTCGCGTTTGATAAGGTGTCACCGTCTCCACCCTCCACGCTCTGCCCATCAGTGAAAACAAACACCGCCTCCATTTCCCTGACAGGATAACCTGCCATCCTCTTGACTCCAGCTGGTGCTTTCACTGACCGATGGGCAGCTGGGCATCGTAACTGGTTAGTTTTTGTGACAGAGATCACCCAAAAATTCCTCCGCTGCGGCTGAAAGTGTGAAATCACTCGCTGTGGTTTGTGCTTGAAAGTAAATCCTGCAGCCAAAGCAGGGGCAGATACAGGGGTGGATCCAGGAGCGGGGCCAGAGGGGCACTGGTCCCAGCTGAAATCTGATTGGCCCCTGAAGTGCCCCTGTCCTGTCACTTGTCTGTCTTTTTTTTCTGTTTGTTTACAACTTGAATACTTGACTGTGTTGACGAGTTTTTCTCCTGTAAACTGTTGTGTATGCTGTAATATAGTATATAAGTATTTTCTTTAATGTAAAAGCCTTTTTAAAAATTATTTTATGTATTACATAATTAGAAAAAAGTGTCTTATGTTTTATATTTATTTATGCATCCTAGTTTAAAATTCAATAATTGCTAAACTTTTTTGATGAACACAATGTGCTTGAAAAAGGCATAATTTGCATAATATATTCAATTATTTGTGTCTTTACTAAAAGCTATGGAGCCAACAGCAAACAATGAATGACTGGTGAAATATTCTGTGTATACATCTTACTGAAGAAGGAAATGTGCATGAATGTTGGACATATAGTTGGCCCCTCTGTAAAAAATGTGGCCCCTCTATGGCCCCTGATTTAGAAAAATTCTAGATCCGCCACTGAGCCAAAGTCAAACATGTCCTGGTTTCCACACCCCTTAATTCAACCCTCTGACATAAGGCGCTTATCACATGACTGTACTGTCATTCATTTGGACTCACATGAGTCTTAACACACAACAGGAGTCAGCTGATCCTCATGTCTGGTCCACTGGTGCGAGACACAGTGGATCTGAGTCCCAACCAGAGATGCGATAAGATGCATCAGACTCAGCCGGGCCTCGTGTCCCGTCTTGTTATTGCACTCGGCTCACTGAAGGGCTTCCCCTGGCACGGCAACACAGGCTCTCTAAAATCAAAGCAGCTTCTCGATGCGCATTTGTGAAACACCCAGGGCTCGGCTCGCTTCATGGTCCACGAGCAGAGAGATTCCAAAGCGTGTATGTGCAGCAGTGTGTGTCTGGTTGATAAACTGAGATGATTCATTTCATGTGTCATCCAGATCTCTTATCTAGGAGACAGCTGATGGCCCTTCCAGTTTTAGTAAATGTGACTGCAGGCATTCTCCATACTTTCCATGCTCTACTGGAGGGGTTATATGTGTTATATGTGTTACATGTGTTACACGTGTTACACGTAGACTGCAGAACAATTTACAAGATGCTATAATAACATAACAAATCCCACATATGGTCGCATTAATCCGGATGATCTACATACATGTAAGGATGTGATTCTATTTGCTGGCGCTGAGATTTGACTCGATATTTTTCCACATCTCCACACATCTGGTGTGATTTTCTCCTTCTGCGCTGAATTGCAAATTGATTTAAAGCAAGATATTGATTACAAACGCGGCTCTAATGAAGCCAACATTTCCATCAAATGACTTCATCTAATTGTCGTTCCACACTGAGGTGTTCATTTGCCCTTGGAGAGGAGGCTTCACAGGCTCTGCTGTGTGCGAGGTGCTGAATCCAATCCACTCCCCGACTGACTTGTTTGCTCATTAATGCCCCGAGTGCTTTTGTCCGCTCTGCACCGCAGATCCTGAAAAATGTGCGAGTCAACCGTCTCTGACATCTGAATCTGCCACGAACTCCAGCCTCTCCAGATGTCGTCGTGAATCAGACTCTGCTGCAGCGCTTTGTCCATGAGTCAAGCCGTCTCATCCCATTGCAGTGGTGACGTCGAATTAGAGTGTTTTCATGTCGGTCAGAGCAGAAACGAGCCGCTGCTCCCAACTGTGGCCTAATGTCCAGTCAGTCGTGATGACTTCCTGTCCATTCAGAGGACGCAGGGCCGTTTAAAGAATAATCACAGAACATGAGTGTTTTAAGTCTTTATTCTTTCTTTCCTCTTGAAGGGTTCCTGCCCTCCCAGTAAAGAACCTGACTGGATCTGGACCAGTGCACCCAGCGCTAGCAGGTTAGACCACATTCATCACACCTTTCAGAAAACAGCAAAAAAGTCGTCTCATGGTCAGAATTAAATTATCTGGATTCACAATCCATACTTGTTCTACTCCTCTGTGTGTGTGTGTGTGGGGGGGGGGGGGTGTGTGTCGGGGTGTGTGTGTGTGTGTATGTGTGTGTGTGCACGTGTGTGTGTGTGTGTGTTGTACACATGCATCAGGTATGACAGGTATCCTGATGTGCGCTGCAGGTCTGCCGGTTTGCCTGACTCGGGCCCCAAAACCCATACTGCACCCACCACCCATCAACAAGAGCGACATGAAGCCTGTGCCAGGGATCAACGGCATGCGCCGCAAAACCAAGAAAAAGCACCTGAGGAGAGGTAAGATGGAGGGAGGGGAGGAGAGGAGGGGAGGTATATGTTTAAAATGTATAAAATCAGCGGTGGAAATGATGCCAGATTTTAAATATGTACTTAAGCTTTTAAATGCAAAGAGGGAAGCAATAGACCAACCATCATGTTTCTGCATCAGCTGTCACTGAGTCTGTTGTTTGGGATGCAAACAGAACAAAAGCTGTTTGTTTTTTTGGTGCAACATATTCGTCCAATTTAATCCCCACATGGGTGTCAGAATAAATCTAACCTCACCCCAAAGTCACTGAGGATTTGTTCGAAAAGCATTCCTGCACCTTTCAAAAAGCCCTTCTGACCCAATGGTGTTATAGATGTTCCACTAGATGCAGATTGACAGAGGCATTTGTAAAGAATGTAATTAGCAGGGGACTGTTGTACTGAGCTGGTCTGAGAGGGGATCTGGTGTTTAGTTGGACGGCTTTGCTGCTTCAATAAGATGGTCGATGGAAGCCGTGGAAACCAGCCGGCCTCCCCAAGGGAGTTTTCGTCCTAATTGATCAGAGAGGTTTCTTGAATTTCCATCCCTGACCCGTGATTGTCCTCTTCAACCCCTCAGAGCTCTCCATTAATTAATGCTGTGAAGCTGCAACGCTTCATTTTATGGTTCCGGTAGTTTCCTGTAATTTGCTAGGAATGAATTTATAGGACAGTTTCTGCAACAGATTCTACTTTTTAATTTGGTATTCCCTAAAGGGGAGAAGGAGATATTGTTCAGTTGGTTTGCTTACGATTCCAATTAATTAATGATTTATTTCCAATAAGTTAATAAAAGTTATTTAATGGAAAATCCTGTGAAAAACTCTTCTGATAAACTCAATTAAATCAACTCAGAAAAACTATGACTGTTCCAAATTGAATGCTAACATAATAATTCTTTTAATATGCAGTAGGCAGTATGTGCTGATTGAGTATGTAGTAGGCAGTACATTAGTATGCTAACAATGCTAACAGTGAGCAGCATGCTAAAATGACAGGCCGTCGTCGCCATACTTAAAGCTGCTAGCATGACTAAAAAGTAGTGTCTATTTTCTCTATAATTCATGTCAGATTACATCATCCTTTCCTGGAGATTATTAGGAAATGATGGACCTTTAAAATGCCACCGGCGACGCCGTCGATAGAGGAAAGGAAAAACAGTATTTGCAGCATTTCTCCTCATGCAGGGAGATTTTGGGCTCAGCCTGTTCTGCTCTCTGTGTAGGAAAAGGATGGATAGGCTTTTAATCCAACTAATGAAGCCATCACATAGCAATAGATACAAAATACTGAGTCTCCTCCTGTCTTTCTCCTCCTTTTTTCTCTCCTGTCTTCTCTCGCCTTTCTACCTGAGCGTTTCTCCCTCTGTTCGCTGCCTGAAATGAACAAACAAAGGCTCCGAGGGAAAAGAGGTTGCCTGTAAGCGTATTAGGGGTGTAAGCTGCGGGTGTGCTCGCAGACATTCTAGCCTGGTTGCACACAGGGATTAACAGAGAATGTGGAGATGTCTGGTTGTTTTGTGCCGGGTTTGAAGGTGACCTCCTCAGCGTCACGGACACGCATCCTCGTGCACGCTCAGGGTAAAAGTGAGGCCCAGGCCAGAGGAGCTGGTGAAACTGATGAAAGTCAGCCATCCATCAAGATGGAGCTGTTGTTCTCTTGTGTTCAGATGACAAGAAAATACCACCCAGTGGTCTATCTTGCCTTCCCCCCCCCCCCTCCATATGTACTTGTGGTGTGTGGGTGTAAGTAAGTGGCAAGTTTTGCTTTTCCTTCATCCTCATCTCTTGATTTATTCTCTGACAAGGGAAAAACCCTGAGGATGTGGTGCGAAGATACACAGAGAAGATTAAAGTGGTGCCAGATGAGGTAAGAAAAAGCACACAAACAGGATCCGTGCACACAAAAGCTGCAGTCTGTCACCGTTTTAATTCCCTAACCGAGCGTGAAGTAAACACTCAGTCATGTAGAATGGCAAGATAAAGAATTTTATTCACTTACTGCAGGACTGCACCATCTGCATGGAGAGGCTGGTCATGTCATCGGGCTACGAAGGCATCCTGCAGCACAAAGGCATCAAGCCAGAGCTGGTGGGCAAGCTTGGCAAGTGTGGCCACATGTACCATCTGCTGTGCCTGGTGGCCATGTACAACAATGGCAATAAGGTGGGTGAAGAGTTGTGAGCCAGACATCGTTACGATGTCACTCTGAGATCAAATTTTAAAATCACAACGTGTCACAGCTTCTGTTAAAGCTTCTCCAGTATTGATGAGGCATCTAATATTGAATCTAATATTGTCTTATCAGATCGGTCACATCCGTCTTGACGCACATTGATTTGTGAAATCATAAATTCTTCCTACTTACGTATCCATCTCTAAGATTTCTGCTTGTTGTTCTGGTTAGAGCAAATAAACATTTGAGAATTTCCCGATTCCTCTGGCTGGCTCCCAGAACATCTGTCAACAGTTTTCTTTTCTGTAGAAAGTAACGACATACTGCATGTTGCTGCTGATTTCTAATGTATTTGATTTTTTGCCACTAGGGGCAGCATACTACTAACAGTTAAATTTAATGTCCACACATCAGCAGAGCATTTTGTTTTGGTCTCTATTCGTCTCTTCAGCAGCAGAATTTTCACTCGGTTCATTAGCGAGTTGCTAACAGGCAGTTAGCATACAGTGATATATTTAGAAACATTTGTTGGGCAAAATCTAAACTATGAGCTGAAAGTTTGCAAAACCCACTCGAGGGGGACCAGATTGATTGTTGTTCATCATCTTATTGCATCAGTGATGCCGTTGCATACTTATGTATAATTGTTGTTTCTTCAAAAACAGGATGGCAGTCTTCAGTGTCCTACATGCAAAACCATCTACGGGGAGAAAACAGGCACGCAGCCTCCTGGGAAGATGGAGTACCACGTCATCCCCCACTGCCTGCCCGGCTACCAAGACTCCAAGACCATCCGCATCGTCTACGACATTCCTGCTGGGATCCAGGTCAGACCAGGGTCACGCCGCTAAATCCTCCATGCTGCTTCTGTGCCCTGATCCACGGTCTCTCCTCTGTAAATCTGTGCCCTCTGTACAACTGCTGCTTATCCTCTTAAGTTTGACGGGGAGGTTGAGGTGTAAGTCACTGAGGAAGGAAGCATTCTTAGAGATCACACCGAGGCGGCGAGCAGAGATCGTCCTCAGGATCCAAAAAAGAGGTGGAATGGAAATTTAGAAGGGAATTTAAACAATTAACTCGCCATTTAGTACATATGTCAAATAAATCGATTTAAAAATAAAAATAAACCCGAGCTGAATCCAGTAAAGGTCATTTTATCATGTTTGCAGAGAGGAGCAGAGCATGTTTGTTTTTTTCTTTTAGTTGCTGAGATGAGAAGGTTGCTTATTTCATCCTGACTGCTGAGAGGAGCTTTAATAGAGTCAATAAACTGACCTTTTACCACAGAGAGAAGGCTTAGCTTCCCAGGGGGTGGAGGATAGCAGCAGAACCCCAACGTGTCTGTTACTGAGAAGGAAAGACTCTGTTTCACTCTACATGTGTAAATCCAGTTCATACAGGGGAAAGCAGACGATGCACATTTATTCACATCGGATCCTTAAAAGTGTTTCTAAAGTGGTTTATTTAAGGAGATACTAGATATTTGCAGTATCATTTCATCTGAGGGCCGTTGGGAGCAACATGAACGTTAAAGCTCATCCTGTGGCTGCTGTTAACATTTTCTACACAGTAAAGTTGTAATCGGAAGAAAAGGAGTGGTAACGTTTGTTTTTTGTTTTTTTGTTCTTGGCATTTCCTCCAGACCAATGAGCATCCAAACCCGGGGAAGAAGTTCAGTGCGAGAGGGTTCCCTCGACACTGCTACCTCCCCGACAACGAGAAAGGCAGGAAGGTAAGCTTCCAACGCTGAACTACTGCGTTTGCTTAAAAATAAGATTGGAGAAAAGCCTTTTTTAAACATTCCAACAGCAAGAAATCAAATTCCCCCCAAAAAAAGACTGTTACTGTTTTTTATTCTTTTATCAGGATCCTCATTAGCTGCCAGTTTAATGACCGCTAGTCTTCCAGGGGTCCTTGCAAGAAAACGTTACAACCAAACACAACACAGTGTGTCTTTGATAATAAAATTCAAAGTAAGAAGACAAAAATAATGAAAAAAAATGAGAAGATTTAAAATTCATGTTCACAAGAGAGAAAATATTTAGAGAAGAAAACAGACATTGAACAGTCGATCAGCCGCCTCAGGCTCACTTCCTGCCCGTGGCCCTTAGCAGCAGGTCTCTCTCTCCTACATTTCCTGTCTCCTCTATAACTGTCTCTGTCTCATAAAATTTTTTTCCAAAAAGGCTGAAATATGCACAAAAAATAACTTAAGTTGTTCATGGAAAGACGATAAGCTCACCAAAGGAATGAGGATTTGTCGTGTACTGATGCCTTTGTTGTACAGTGTACAAGTACAGACTTGTCCTTCTCCAGGTCCTGAAGCTGCTGATCATGGCCTGGGACCGCCGCCTCATTTTCACCATCGGGACGTCCAGCACCACAGGCGAGTCGGACACGGTGGTCTGGAACGAGATTCATCACAAGACCGAGTTCGGCTCCAACCTGACAGGCCACGGCTACCCCGACCCCAACTACCTGGACAACGTCCTGACGGAGCTGTCGGCCCAGGGGGTCGGCGAGGACAACCTGAAGGACTGACGTCCGGCTGAACTGGTACACAGGAGCAGCGTGAAGGAACACTGCATGACGGAACAACATGCAGCTACTCTTTCCTCCCCACTAACAAAAACACTGTGCAGAAGTTGGTGGCAAAAGAGCAAAGGAGGCTTCATGAATGATGTGGTTATGATCAACATTTTGATTTGCATAACCTTAGAGTTCCCCCTGCTGCCTGACTTTTTTATCCATGCCTTGAGCATGTTGTGTTCATGCCAAATTTCCTCAGAGGGTTGAGAATGTGAAGACGGTCTGTCTCGATGTCGGGCGCTGCAGGTAAATGGTATTTTACCCGTTATTTTAGGTTCAACCTGAGGTAGTTTATCTGCACTTGGAGGGAAACAAAGAGGGGCCAAAAGGCATTTTTATAAATGCTGAAACTCCAGAATGCATGGCCCAGACTAACGCTGCATAACGAATTTGGGGCAAATATCAGCAACAGGGTGAGGTGTTGATCGATCAGCTGTTGATATTGTGAAGAGAAATGCAAGAGAATTTCAGCCTTCTGAATTTATCGAAATTGACTATATCCCCCGTTTTTATTTTTCTAATAATAATATCCAATTATTCACTAATTTCTCTATTAATCCAATTCTTGTGATGTGGTGGAACTTGTTTCTGAAGGACGCGGCTGTGACTGTGAAGTGATGCCGGGCGTCTTTCCACTCCTGATAGGCTGTTCTGTCATATGAAAAATGTGTGAAGTAGATTCCAGAGAGCTGAAGGCTATGAAATATTAATGTTTGGTATTAAATGTTTGTCGTATTGGTTAACCTTGCAGAGACTGCCTATGAGAAGAGGCATGAAATAGATGAAAGAAGCGTCTCAGCGGTCAGTCTGATCCTTGGTGGGAGGTTGTGAAACGCGGTTCGCCACGCCCCAAGGTGAAACTCATTTGTTTTGTTGATACGCAGATGACGCTGTCCTCTGTGAATATAAAGCCCTGCATGATTTTCCTCCCCCGTTGGAGCAAACCCAGGCGTTGGCACCATCCATCATGCTGACCGTACATGAGTGTGGGATGGACTAAATACACCGCCTCAGAGTCCTCGAGGAGAACGCTGAACACTCTCCTCACAGATGGACGTCCCTCTTTCAAACTCCCAACAGCTTTCCCTTGGAGATGAGCAGCGCTCCTGCTCGCCTGCCTTCTATAAGTCTCTGGTGAGCTTGTTTGCCGCTAGGCAGTGCATCGGGCTCCGCTGCTTGTATAGCGAGCAGTGAAACATCTCATCACTTCACTCAGAGTGGTTAGGCTCGATCCTGATGGATGTCTTCGCTCCCACTTTCCTGGGAGAGCAGAGGCTTTTTTTATTCCAGGAACCATCTAAATGTTGGTCGACTATATAGTTAGCCGGGAACTTTTTTTTTTTCCTGCGCTTGTCCTTTTCCCCCCTGAGATTTTGTGCCCGTGAGCTAAAGAATTCTTGAAGGTCTTTGGTGGAGATCTTGTGATCTGAGATAAAAGATAATCCAGTGCTGCATAATTCTCCATAAATATATCTGATCAATTTTAATGAGTGGTTAGCTTTGATGTCAGGTTTATATTGTGGGCACCCAGCTGTGAGCATCATTTCGGAGTGAATCATAGTCTTCCATAGCACTTTGAGGCAACAGTTTTCTTTAATTTAGAGGAAAATATCTTTAATTGCAACTAAATCTGTCCTTTTTTTTAAAGTTGTTTCTAAACTGGCTTGCAATGCTTTGCGAAAATATGTATAATATACATTTACAGATGTGATATACCTTTAAATTCAAGCTCAGTTTGAGTTGGTGTTGTTAAGTTTAATTTATTTTTATACTCTTCTATATAAAAACAAGACAATATCTACTGGCCCATGTATCCACACACAGGCACGTGTTAATATGAGTTCATAAAATCTGGCAAAGATGAATTTGTCAGTCTGTCAGGGACAATTGAAATATGTACAACATGTTATGGACGTAGTAGTCTTAGCGTATGCTGCTGTCGTTACCTTACTGTAGAATCTGTGTAGTTAATCCCCTGTGGGACTCCTAATAAATACAGTAGATGTGTCTTTATTATTGGTGAGGGAGCTTTAGCAGCATGAAGGTGACTGTTCCCTCAAATTGGCCGTTTCTCTTCTTCCACTTGTCCAGAACACGGGAACAAACGCTGTCGGGAACGTTTTCTCCGTTTGGAGCTAAAACAACACGCCTAGGTTAAACAGAGGCTGCAGATAATTACTGGTGTTAGTTTGAACTAACTGGAGAAACAGGTTGGTGGGACTGGCCTCATTCAGCTGTCACTCTACTGGTGCATTCATGAGCTCCTCAGATGTTTGCAATTTCCCTGTTTTGCATTGTATTTTTTTGCCCAGAGCGCCTAAACAGCATCTTTGAAGGTTTTATATTACAAAGTGTTTTTGTCCCAGATTTGTTGCTGCACCAGTACATTTCCTAAAACCACTCAAATATTGTTTTCAATACTTTGTTATTAGGGTAAATGCTAAAAAAATAACTCAACTAGGTCACTCTCCATGGACAGCAACTGAGCTTACAACCTAATATATAACAGTACAATTAGTTTTTTTTAGTTGTTGTTCCAACTTGAGGCAGGGTCATGTGGATATTCCCAGTCACTATAAGAATACAAATTACATTATTTTTAAGGGCCTGTTAAACGTATTTCCTCAGTCATCTACTAACTATTGTCTTATTAAGTTTAAATGAACAGAATTTCATTTACTTCCTAATTTAGACATGTTTGGGTTAATTTACATGAAATCTGTGTGAGCAGAATGCAAAGCATATTTTAGCTATTTTAGCCTCACATTCTAAAATGCTAGTGCTTTTGACTTTTGGACAGTTAGCCCAGTCTGTGTTAATTAGCCTTCAAAAACAACCAATGGAATGGCTAACCAATGTCAGAAGCTAGCTAGTTAGCCGTAAGCTAGCTCTTTACAGTATGTGTTACTCAATACATTAATTAATGTATTAAACTGTGATTTTTCTCCATTGATCGTTTTAAGTTGGCAAGTCATGCTGCGTTCAAGTCACATCGAAATTAAGTAATTCCACCTTCTGGCTCAGACAAAATTATTTGAACATGGTTGGATTGAAATTTTCTGGTGACAGTAATATTACTAATGCTATCTAATTGATTTTAACAATAAATAAATAATTTACAATTGATATGGATGTGATATGTTTGCATTCCTAATATATTAGCGAAGCTGCTCAAGTTACAGTTTTTGCAAAGACGTCTGTAATATTTACTATTGGCCCACTAGTCTATCCGAGCTTTATAGATATGAACATGATTGGCTATTGACATGACCAATCAGCAGGGAATTCCAAGTTGATCATGTGAATGCACGTTTTTCAATGGTTGGAAATTGCAACATGGGAATAACGTTTACCGCAGTCTTAAACACAGCATGGTGTAACAAAGTTTTCACCCAATTTTCAAATTATTGCTCTAAATTGAGGCGGTGGGGAATATTTTTTCCGATTATTGTGACATCACATGAATGCACCACTGTATAATATTATTTTAAAGGCACAGAGAAACTAAGCGATTTTCTCAGTCATCTTCTAACTACTGTCTCAACAGTTCTTACATAAGAAAATTTTAAATTCTTCCCAAACTAGATGTTATAAGTAGATAAAGATATTTTTGGGTTATGTTACATTAAATGCGTGTGAGTACAATAACGGTCTGTCATCTACATAGATGAAAACAAACCACTAAAACGATTTGTATGATTTTGACCCAGGTGTTGAAAACAGTCCTTGTTTGGCCTGTTCCATCTCACGTTTTCTCCCTTTATAAAACAGGACAGCTAGAGAGAATGCTTCCAATCTATCAGGGATTTTTTTTCTACGTTGAGCAAAGTTTTATGAACCAGAGAAATCCAAATGTTTGCTTCTTCGACTTTTCCTTTTCCGGCCTCGTAGTGGGAACGTTGCAGGCCCTTTAGACTTTTCAGGTGTGTACAGACTTATGATGAATAAATATGGTTTGGTATTTGTCTGATTGAGAAAAAGAGAGAGATGGTGTTTATGCAATTTACTATTTTTAAGATCTAATACATGATGTATGTGTAGCGAGATGGCAGATGTTTTTGGTTTAAGTGACGGTGGATGTCTTTATGGGGCGCCTATACCTCCAGGTCTCTAAATGAAGGGGTTGTGATCTGAGGAACATATTTTTGATGTCTTTATCTGAATGATTGAAGAAATATTACATAACATTGCTGTATTACACTTATTAAAGTTCATCCCAACCTATTTTCCATTTGATTAGAAATGGGATGAGGGATGACATCACTTTGTCCTAACATATGAAGTATTTACAGCTGTGCTATCCCATAGTGTCAACTGTAAACTGTGTTTCTCTTGAAATGGATATCCTGTATGTTTATATTTTTTTGTCTGTGCGAATGTTTGCTGAATGTGTGTCTAGTAGGTTCATGTCCTTTAAAGATAATGTTCTAGAGGTGCATGTTAACCAAACTGTGAGCAGGTTCATCGGCCACGCGTTTGAAACCGTCATATCTTCTTTAGAGGTCTTCTGGTGGTTTACACTGTGGTTCTGCATCTTACTCCAGTTAGTGAGACAGATTTGTTTGATTTACTCGGGACGGGGACGAGACGGCGTTTGGCTGCTCTCCTCGCTCTTTGGACAACCTGTTAAACATCTGAATGTTTTGCATCTCAAGTGCCCATTTTAATTTTCAAATCATGATTTGTGTGGTTTGATTTCTCTGGAGCAGTGTCTACGTATTCAACATCACAAAGATGAACTAAAAACAAGATATCGAGAGACGTCGACTCAACTATAAAGGGCTTCTTAATCTATCCGTCTTATTGAATTGTGATGACCTCGTTGCATGTTTGTGTGTTTCTTGTGGGAAAATAAATGTGCCCTCGACGGGGGTAATTTGTTTGACCTTTTGTCACCTTGGCTCTTCCTCTTGTTGCTTCTCCTCCTCCTCGCTCTGTGCTCAACAACCTCATTGTGTGGATATGAACGAGCTCCTCTGCAGCTGGTGCGCAGAAGAAATGGTTCTCGCTAGCAGTAAATTCACTTTATGGTCACTTTCGGTCATGTTGGTGCTGTGGTTGGCGCATACCTAAGCAGGCCACTCACCAGCGCCTGCAGGAGATCCGCTTCCCCTTCAACTCACCCATCATCACCCTGCAGCCTGAGCGTCAGTCCCCTCCTAGTTCTGGTACCTAAACCCCTTTGCCTGATGTGGGCGAGCGTGGAGACCCTGCAGCATCCGCTGGATTGTAAAGTCAGTAGTTATGGTGGTGTCATTAAATTATTCATTTGAACAGAGGGGTGGTGTGGTCAGAGATGTAATGACATTTCCTGTATTATCAGGACTGATGTCATTACGTGCATTGAGTCAGGACTTCCTCTTCCTCTTTAATAATTTCTGTTCTTAATTCGACCAGAGGACAAAAACGTAACACTTTAATGCTGAAATACCATTTTACTGAATAATACAGTTGTGTTTAGTTCACAGTAACAAACCACTTTAACAAACCATCATAGTGTATTTGCAAAATAAAACACAGGCGGTCATGTTTGTCTTTTTTCAAAATAAAAGCCCTCCTTCAGAGAAAATCAAGATTCACATGCAGCATCGGATGTTTACTCTAGTTTTCACTCGTCTGTTTACTCCACACATAAATAGTTCTCCTTCTGAAGGAAAGGCAGACACAACAGGAGCTGTACCACAAATCTAATCTTCACAGGCAGGGTGGCCTGCAGAGGCCGTCTGACAGATCACAGATCTGATCTCCGTTCACTCACTGACCTTCTCTTTTTAAGGGAAAGACACCCAGCACTGCTCGCTCTATGGGAAATGGCTCGTACAGTTTGTGTCTCACAGATACGTGAAGAAAACTGACCATTCAAGTGCTTCTAAACTCTTTTTTACATTTAAAAATAAATAAATTTGGCATCTCAAACAAATCCTTGTGAGCCAAATGTAGTGGCACCAAAATCTCAAGGAAGTGTAAACTTATCAAATGTCTCACATAATTGTTACTTCTGTCTCAATTATACTGAAGATTGATCCTTTATTAGCATGGAGATTATTTACCCCATGTGGCTGCTTTCAAAGTACAAAAATTAAATGGCAGACATCATCTACTCAACCTCGAGGATTGGATGAAGGTTTTTTTTTAGTCCACAATTTCTGGAGCTTCACAGCAAAATAGCATCGAAGCAAACCTCTGCATACCTCTGTGTTTACCTGCTGTCCATGTGTTGCCTCACCCACAGCAGAGGGAGCTCTGCTGAAGCTGCAGCAAAAAATCTAACCTTACAAGTCGCTGTGTGAGCAGAGCTCTGTCCCGCATAGACGGGGGTGTATGCTAATGCTTTTAGCTAGAAGGCTACAGTGATGATTTCCATCTTTAAAAAAGGCATAAATGAACATCTTGATGTTTTCTGTTGTTTTTTACGTTTTAAAACTAGTCCCCATCTCCTTCAGTGGTGCTGCAGAATGCTGCAACGCTGTTCTGCTGTGACGTTTCAGAAATATTTTGAATCTTCACCTGACGTTCCATCAGCATGGGGGGGTGAGAAGATAATGACTGAATTTGTATTTTTTGGGTGAACTGTTCCTTTAAGTGATGGCCACATGCAGTGCAAGGACATTTTGAATATGCAAATGACATCAGAGCGAGTTGATTGGCCACAGCACCAAACAAAAGCACATTGTTTTGTTGTTATTGTAGAGGGACCAAAGCAACGATTGAAATCATTCATTTTGCTGACTGTACAGGCAGCATTACACTGTGGCATGTGCACCAGCATTTCCTAAAGTCATGACCTAACTGCTAATGTCACCAATGTCACTGCTACATTACGACCAATGTGATGAATTGCCTCAATAAAATACAAAACGATGATGAAAGCAATATGAACACACCTTGCATTCAGGTAGTAGATTACGCCACAACAAGCTTTTTGCATAAAAATGTACGACCGAGGTCCTGTACAGAATCTTAAAAATATAAAAGTCGATGCAGGCCATGCAAGGGATTGCTTGTAATCTACATAAAAAATAGCATGCTTCATAATCCCTCCCCGACGTTGAAGCAGTTAGAATACAAAAAAATATTCAAAGTGGCAGAATTCCCTCTCCTCTTTATGGTGGGAAATGTTCTAAAAGCCAGGAAGAGTTTGTGGCTGCTTCATTCTCCGTGTCAACAGAGTGAATATCGATGCTCTCTCGTGTCGGACCAGCCCTCATCACACCTTCAGGCGTAACGGATCCCAGTCTGTGTGGAGTCTTATGGATTCAGAATGACACCGGTGCCTTCCTCTTTCTCTCTGCACTGGAAGGTGGCGTGAGCCTGCTCCAGATCCCCTATCACCGCCAACAGCCGAGCAGCAACGCCCTGACCGGGTTTCACTGCCTGAACGTTGCCTTCTGCACCATCTGTGAGACAGAGAGAGCACCATGCTGTCAAACCACAACAGATAATCATGATGATAATATAAGAGCAGCATTGAGAACTCGACAGCAGCTGCAGCCGTACCTGGTCGAATGTCAGAGTTCATCCTCTTTTCTTCATCACTGGACGTCTTATCAGCGTCGGACGTCTCCAGATGATTTTTCCTGCAGCATCAGTGACATTTAACATCGTTTGCTTAAGCTTATACCTGCGCCAACTCCATTGTGTTTAAAACTTATAATAAAGGTTCATCAGAGATATAACATTTAAAAACAACTATAATACTGTGAAACATGTATTCACATAAAATAGATGTGTTTACATAGAAAACAAGTATCCATATAAAAAGTAGTGGTGCTATTTGAAAGAGCAGTCAAATAAAAAGAATTTGCACAATTTTTGCACATTTTTTTGCACACGGGCACACTGTGATATCGATGCTGAAATAATATACTGAGCAGCCCTTATGCAAGTGATTGAACCATGTTTTTTCATGACTGATACTGATCATTAGTCGTCATTTGGAACTGATATACATTTGCAGTAAAATTAAAATCGAAATTTTGAATAAATACTCAAGTACTAGATTTCCATTCCACTAAATTCATAGGTAGATTTTGTACTTTTTCTTTGAAGATTCAAATATTCATGCAAAACATAAAATATAATATTATGAATAATTATTTTTAAATAATAAATTTTACCTGCAAACCAATAAAAAAATCCAGTAATTGCAAAAATGTTGAATATCAGATCCATGCCTTGTACTTAGATAAGTAATCAAGTTGTATTGATATAAAGGAAATAAAGAGATGTCAAAATAAAATATGGATAATTCAAGACAGCCATTAGCCTGTAAATAAGAACATAAAAAAACAAAAGGAGAAGGTGGCGGTAGGCAGAATACTGTAGTATTTCTGTCAGACTGTGTAACTCCCTCCTAATCACTGCCTGTTTCCCCTTCTTTATTACCACTCTATGCTCACTCGGTGTATAATCTTATGATCACTGACTATTTCCTGGAAGCTGCTCTTGTCGTTCCAGTTAAACATTTGATTGTAGTCAGGGAGCAGCAGCAGCAGCAGCAGCAGCAGAGCAGGACCTCCTGTGCTCCAACAGAGACCTCTAGTGTCCAGAGAATGAACTGCATCCACATAGTAGCTGCTTCCTCCACTGACCTGAGTTTGTCCCTGCCCTGGAGAAGCTGCTTGTATATGGTCTGCGTCTCCACGTCAGGATCCAGCGGGTCGCTCCAGTCACCGAGAGTCACAGCCGAGTGGGTTCTGCTGCAGCCTGTAACTGAGAGGCGGCCCTTTTATTGAACAATGGAGCCACACACATCATCACACACATCCTATAACTTGACAATTTGATGGAGGTTTCATAGAAGTACAACTGTGCACATGTGACCACAGTGGCAATCAATCCCCAAGCCCTGGTATTAGACGGTGACTGAATGTAATTGGTCAGAGAAAATCCCATTAAGATTCTCAGAGCTCTTTCTCCACTGAAGCAACACAAACATGGCAGCTACAAACGGAGAGCTCAGTCATTAAATATGGATCACTCTTTGAGGCCAGCTACAGGTTAGTCAACAGGAGCGGAGAAAACAGGCATGTAGACGGACGATGCTGCTGGGAATTCAACACATTTATAAATGATAATCTGAGTTACGGTTTTCAAACACTGCAATGAAAGCAGGGTTTTTGCATTCCCAAGTTTTTGCAGCATCAGAGGGAATAAAATGAGGATTACCAGCGCGGTCCGTCTGCAGGCAGCAGGTCCACTTGCCACTGCGATGAGCCCCAGGGTGGAAAGAGGGCAGCATGCGCTCATTGTAAATGCTGACTTTCCTGATGGCTGACAGCCACTGGTTCAGCTCATTCACATTCTATTCAAAGACAGAAATAATGATAAATAAGGAAGCCTTCACTGAAAGTGTTGAAGAAAATCCCTTTCATTACTTTATGGCTGAAGTTAAACTGGTCATCAATTCAATGAGAAATAATACAATTATTGTTAATACAACAATTATCAGTAATATTTGTATTCATTTGTTTCACTGCCACTGAAATGACACACGATGCACCACAGACCCAACATGTGTATCACTCTGATGTGTGTTACTGATGTGACATATAACATTATAACATTACAGCCCTGGTCGCTGTCTTTTATTATCATTACCTGTCTGTTTTGTGTGTTATATATCTCAAAAGGTTATTAGTGGATTTCACTGACATTTTGTGGAGGGATGGGTTTAAGTCCAAGGAGGAGTTGAGACTAATCCTTATCTGAGTAGAGATCCAGATTTTTTCTTAAATTTTTTGTTCTGTTGACATATTTTGAATTTAATAATCATGAATTTGTCAATAAATGAGGTAAAGGTATCTATTTTATTGTATTAAATTTATTATTTTTTGCTATTTAAAGTAAAATATCAAGAAATATTTAAATGTACAAAAGTTTAAAATCTAAATTTTACTCCGCTTCAATTGTGCTACTACTTTTTGTCAAGATATTTGTTTTCTTTATAAATTATTTCATGAGAATAAATGTTATCATTGTTTTTAAAGTCACTGATGATACGTCTATGCATGTCCAACATTTACGAGAAGTTTTTTTTTGATGGATCAAGTTTTAATAATGCAGGTATTTGCTTATTTTTTTTCTTGTTGTTGTTGTCATCACTGCTGCATTGCATTGTGGGATATTTATGCCGGTGTAGTGCCCAGTATGCATATGTTTTAGCGAACTAATTAGCATGTTGGATCTCTAATCTAAGAACATTAGAAACTGACTAAATAATGGATTAAGGAAATAATATGCAAAAAACAAACAAAAAAGCCTTTCTATGTCAAACTGAAAAAGGCCATGAGCATCACTGGTGACTGGCTGGTGTGTCAGTACCAATGCACCTTGCACTGGATGTACATCGTGTGCAGCTGTGCCTCGTTGTCCTGGGTGATGACCTGCATTACATTCTGCTGCTGAAAGGCATTTTCATCCACCCTCTCCACGGCGCACACACACTGAACAGGGATTGAGGAGCGCACCTGCAACAATTCAGCCACAAAACACCAATTAACACAAGTATGCACAGGCTGGCAATGATGGATGGTGCTTTTGCCTTAAGCGGCTTGGAGGTTTGAGTGAAATAAATGTTGCATTTGATGTTTAATACAGAAATATTTTGCACATATAAGGCGAGGAGGAAAAGCATGAGACAAGGAGGAAGTGATGATGAGATCAGCATGGCAGCAAAGGCCACTTTAAAGTGTAAATCAGCCACTTCCAATGGGAGCTCGCTTCACGGAGACCGGAGTGCTCCAGCGTTGAGGAAAGGGGCCCAGGACATTGTCTGCAGTCTGATTTGCAATGTTAGCATGAATATCCACAGCCTTCAATTAGCACTGGCCTTTATTCCAGCCACACAAAGCCGACACTGGCTCAAAGAGAGAGCTTTCTACTGGGATGGAGAGGGAGGCTGCTGCCCTCCCTGTTCAGGCTCTGGCTGGTGATTGAGAGGAGATCATTATCACAAGGTTAGGCCCTACATGGTAATAATGCTAATGATGTTCTCACAACACAAATACAATAAAGGAAGCTGGGGACGGCTAAAATACACAGCAGCTGATTCATCATCAGAAGACACGTCAGCTTCTAATAATGAATGAGCTACTTTCACATGACTCTGACACAAATTTACTCATCTATTTTTATATATAGCATAAAGAGAAGAATTCTATTTCCTACTGGTTCAATACCAACCTGCCAATCAGGCGTCTTGGCGTAGGACAGCGTCTCACTGGTCAGCCAGAAGTAGCGTTTCTTGAAGGCGAAGCGGGAGAGCAGCTGGGGTCCCTCTGCCTTGTGTTTTTGGAGGTAGCCCTCTTTAACTGTGACTGAGGGCATGAAGACAGCCCTCTGTGGAACCTCAGACACTGCATGAAGAAAGGTTACAAGAGCTTTCAAAGTTCAAAAATGATTCAAATCATTTCATTAGCAAGAAAATGTTGCAGGATTCTCCTTAAAAGATGGAGACTTGATTTTAAATGTAAAAAACAAACACATTAAAAATCCCATATTTATTTGAAAAGACAATTTTTTTGCACCCTTTTTAAGCTGAAATCTTCACTGTAGCCTGTGAGCTAACAGTGTTAGCACATACCCATCTGAGGTGAGTGCACAAGCTCAAACTCAGGTAGCAGGTAAGTATGCAGAGACTGACTTCTTCTTTATATCATCTAGCAGCGCGTGTGTGCTCACATTTTAGCTTGTGCAGCCGGGGATGGGGTCCACGCTAACACTTAGAGGCTACAGTAAAGATTCCAGCTTAAAAGGGTGTAAATAAATCAGTTTTGGTTCTTGGAGTTTGTGGAGACTTGGATTACGCCGTGCAAGATGCATAAATCTATTTAATGTTTGTTTTTTGGTTGTTTTCTGACCTTTTAAAACTAGTCCCCATCTTCTTCTATGGTTTAGGAGAATGCTGCATTGTTATACTAGCTCTACTTATTGTCGTACTGCAGTGCAATCTTAACCCTCATCCCTTTATTATTGGCAGCCTTTGTCTCGTCGATCACCTCATGAGAGACTGCTTTCAAGAGACATAACAAGCATCCACTTCTGTCTAACAAATCCACCGCAGAGCATTAAATGTCAAACTGGCCTTTAAGAGAAAGGAGTGGGTGTGATGTGCGGGAGGAGGCTGAAACATGATACATTAGAGGGGGAAGATGTTTCACAACAACAGCCTCACTGACACACGACGGTAAGAAAGCAGCCAAGACATGTTGTGTAACCAGTATTGCGAGTACAAGCGCCTCCGGCTTCTCGCTCCAGCTCCGCAGCAGCTCATTAACCATGTCATCTCTCTCTTCTTCCAGCTAGTTATGAATATTTCACTACTGAGCTGCAGTATTGTTTCACTTGATATCGGCTGGGAGCTGCGACACTAGCAGCTGGCCTGTGCAGGCGTCAACAACAAGGATTGTCTGATTGCCAAGTAAAATGAGACAATCACCAATCAGACAAGTGGTAAATTAAATGCAGCATTTTTTTTACAATGCTGAGGATGGAAGTATCTTAAGGTCTACCCTCTGTAAGTGTCTATTTGCCTCTATATGGGACCAGTATTTACAAAATCTTGTTGAAGAAGACTTTAAACTAGCGACTGAGTCCATAAACTCATCAGGAAACTGTTTATTGAGCTAACAAGTCAACTGAGAAGTAGGGTTATTTTCTCATAAGCTTACACTGAATCAGACTTCTTTTGGAAACCAGAGGTTTCGCCCCCTGCTGGTAATTAGAAAGAACGCAGCTTTAAGCACTTCTGCATTGGCTTAATTTTTCAAACCTGAAAGCTCCATCCAGTCCTTATTAGGGGTGTCAGAAAACATCAAAACTCTAAAGTATCACGATTATGCTTTGTGATATAATATTGTATAGATTTCTGTTATTGGTGATCCGGATCATTACTGACCCACAATGCACTGTTCCTGATTCGCTGCCTGCTCAAGGTGTTCATCAGGGAGATGAGTGAAGAAGAGCTTCACCTGCAGTTTTCCTACCAGGAAAGGCTAGGGCACCAGACTCCTGTGGAGATGAGCTCCATTACAGATGTGTTTAGAAACGGAAGGTGTGCCACAAGGAGATGCATTGCATTAGGGGGAAACTCCATGGGGAAACTGGGCTTACAGCCCTCCTCCCCAGGTGCACCACACTGTTTAGCTGCTGTCTGTAGAGATGAGACATTTGATGTCTCATCTCTCTCCATTTGATTACAAGTTAAGTGTTGTGTTCACTGTTTCCAGTCCTACCAATGTCGTGATCTATATCGATCAACTTGTCCAAGAAGTCTTTGACGGAGGTTACGCTGCGTAGGATGATGGGATGAAGAGGCGCCATCCACAGCTCCTTTCCATGACCCAGCTGCAGGCCGAGGTTCCCGACACTTTGTAGTGCCTGGCGACAATGAAGACACAACATCCATTCAACACTCACATCTCCAGTCAGTGACAGAACTCAACGAGTGACTGCATATCTCAAAGTCGGAGATCAAAAGGGTCCCTGGGGCCAAGCATGCTGAGAGGCCCTTTGTCCGGCCCACACCTGCCTATGGCGAGGAGGAAGCCCCTCTCTGCAGCCCTCTCTGAAGCTCTGCTTTGAACCGCAGCACACACAGGTAAAAATAGTCTGTTCCCTTTCTCTGTAGAGACCCATGGCAACAGCACTTCATCACCATGGATGGCAACCACAGAAGCCAAGCGTGGGAGAGCAACCAGGTTTCACTTTTCCTCTATGTGACCAGAACTCTGGCTTTCATGATATCATATCATCATATCATGATATTTGATTGATTATATTCATAGTTCATTACAGAGGTTTTAACATGTTCAATTTAAGACTTTTTAAGACCATTTTCACGTCCATACCAGCAAAAAAGGAGTTTAGTTTTGGAGTTTGGAGGTTTTGGAGCAAAGGGGTTAGAGTCAGGAATTTTTCCACTGAAGGTCCAAGGAGAGGGGATTCTTTGCAGGGTTTGCAGTCCTCAGGACGCTCTTATTATGAATTTATTATTTTATTGACATGAAAATTAATCATTATTATTCATTACTGCTAATAACCAAACACGCTCCCCCAGCTCAGACGGGTTAAATCGACCCCTTGTGTTTCTAGTGTTAAGCAGATCTTGCTGACTAAACAGAATTGTGTAATAATCTAACATGGAGACAACTTTATTGGCCATCACTGCACAGAATACCACTGTACACACAGTATAACAATCATATGCTGCATATCCTGTTTCATATTTATTTGTTTCACACATGCAAATCAAAATTCCTGACTGCAGGCAGACATCATGCATCCTCCCACCTCGTGCATCCGCTTCCTCAGTTTGTTTTTTCTGCACTTCAGTGTAATGATGTCTGGACATGAATAAGTCATTCGTAGCAGTGTCTGTGTTGTGAGTCGTACCTTGGCCAGCAGTAGCAGAGTTCTGCTTGTACGCGTGTCGGCGTGCTGATCTCTCAGCTGGAACAGCTTCGGTGTGAGGATCGCAGGAGCGAAGAAACGCAGGAAAAAGAATCCACTGATGGCCAGATACTTAACATCCTGCAAAGATGAAGTCAGTAAGATAACCAATCTGAGGGTTGTCTCCTGGGAAGACATACGTCTTCCATTAAATCTCAAACACACCAGCTCTACAGATACATTAAAAGGAACTGAGACAGTTTTTGCTGACCTCATACTCGGGCTCAGCAAACTGTTCCTCCACTCTCTTGTGCAGCTGTTTGAAGGCCACTCTCATCACAGGGGGACACTGATTGACTGAGCCCACGATGGACTCGATGATGCTGGTTAAGTAGCTCTGCAGCATCTCCACGCTGCTGTCCCGCACTTCTTCTTCTGACACCGCACCTTTAAATGAAATTCTTCTTCAGAGAGAAGGAAAGATGTTTTAAATGATTGAACCCATGTGTTAGAAACCTGTTGGTTTATACATAACTGATCAAATGAGACATCCATCATCCTGTACATAGACTTGACTGAATCCAGTGTCTGAAATGGACCAAAAACGGTTGTGCTACCCTAATTCAGCAGCCGCATGTCACATATTTATATGCAAATCTTTTTTTTTAATGCATGTCAGTATGTGAGACATGCATTACCACAGTTTGTACATTAATGTATGTTTTATTAGTATCTTTGGCAAATGATTCTTTGCATTCACTGATCTTTTACCTGAATGTTATGACCCTGAGTCATAATTAGTATTTTTCTATTGTGTTTGTTCTTCTCCCTCCCTGCCTGGGGGTGATGCTCTCACCCTCTTCTGTGTCCTTTTGAGTTTCAGGTGGAGGCTGTGGATTGGACGGGAGACTGACGGCGCCTCCTTTAAAATGGCATCATGAATCCTATTGGTGGCTCCTTGTCTCCCCTGCTTCCAACCTGACAGTGTGTGTGTGTGTGTGTGTGTGTGTGTGTGTGTGTGTGTGTGTGTGTGTGTGTGTGTGTGTGTGTGTGTGTGTGTGAGAGTGTGTGTGTGTGTGAGAGAGAGAGAGAGTGTGTGTGTGTGTGTGTGTGTGTGTGTGTGTGTGTGTGTGTGTGTGTGTGTGTGTGTGTGTGTGAGAGAGTGTGTGTGTGTGTGTGTGTGTGAGTGTGAGAGAGTGTGTGTGTGTGTGTGTGTGTGAGTGTGTGTGTGTGTGTGTGTGTCTGTGTCTGTGTGTGTGTGAATGTATGTGTGTGTGCGTGCGCGCCCTGTGGATGTGTGTTAACTTGTGACTTAGATTTGATGACTTTGATTATGGGCTTCGCTTTGTTTGTAAATATTTTTTTTGTTTGTTGACTAATCTTTTCTCCTGTTTTTCTGTTAGGAAGTTAGGAAAGGTTTCTGTGTTTTATTTGCTTTGCTTTGGTGATAGGTAAATTCGTGTGAACACCTGAATCTTGTTTTGTTTATTTTGGGCCACACCCACCCTGATGCAAGAGTAATTGAATAAATGAGTTTGGATTGCTATTGTTGGCATTGGTCATTCTTGGGAGTTGTGAAGAGAGGAGTCACTTTTATGTTATGCTCATGTTCTCCTAGACTGGGCGTAACACTGAAGCTTAATTGATATATGTGCTCGTCGCGGCCGAAGTGCATCAGCACACTCTCACCCCGTTCATTCACTAGTTTAAGACCTAATGTGGCGTTCAAGGCTCTTATCTTTTCACAGGACGAATCATTTGTCTTGCAGACATTTGTCAACTTGGTCCCTTAAGTGCATCGTGCCAACTGTGTAAAGTGTGCAGACAGCCTCTGAGTCATTTGCATCATAACATCAGCAGCTGCAGCATTCAGAAAGGAATCCTTATAAGTTGTTTTTTTCATTTCAACAAATATATTTTCAGTGTTTACTTAGCGACAAACTAAGTGTTATGTTCACAAATGTGTAGAAAAAAACGGTTATGAGTCCCCTGATGAGCCAGATTGCTCTCCAGCTGCCTCGTTAAGCAAATGATGTGGTTGTTTAGGGGCGCGTACCTAGACTCACCAGGAGGTGGCGGCACCCAATAAGAAGGACGGGCACTCGAGAGGACGAAAATCAGGAGTTTAAGTAGGACCGGCCCATTTCAGGTACTGGATGGATCGTGTAAAGCCTGCTAATCAAATATACTCAAACTTAAAATATAACAGTGATATCGTCTCTGTTCCAGATCATGTCATTCCACGTCAGAGCATAGACTGGGCAGACAAACAGACACTGGATGCTGAATTGTCTGGACAGATGAATAAACAAGGAGTGGAGACAACAAATGATGTGATGGCAGGAAATTCCACTGGAGGCAAAGAACATGTCAGATCCTGGATGAGCTCCCTCCATGTCACAGATACATCTCTGGGGGCTCATAGCTGTTGCCAGGCAACAGGTTCCCTCTTTTAACGGCCCCTTTTCTAATTTTCTCACACTGATGTCTTCCACTCAGGGGTGAAGTTCTGTATAAGGATGTGGGCTTTGTCCCCGGGCGGCTTTTACCCTTTCAACACACAGACACATGAACCTACTATGTTTGGAACACGATGATCCGACTATGAGATTTGGAGATCTGGTTTTACCTGGTGCGGTTCAGGTCGATCTTACATGGGTCCAGCTCGATGTACTTCTTCTCGTCAAAGATGCGGTTGATGATGGGCTTCAGCACCTCATGCAAATACAGCATCCCAACAGCCTGACAGCAAAGCAGTACCATACGTTTAAACCATCTCATTTACATATGCTGCAGGGATTCTTTCCTAAATGTGTAAATCAGTTTGGAGAAAACTAGCAGAGCAATGCAGCAGGGAACCATAAGACATTTAATAGAGACAAGGAATGTTCAGGAAGACAAAGCGTGACCAAAACCTTAGAAATAATTAACAGCTAATTGTTGTCACTCAAATAGAACAGATAACGCACCTTCATGAACTGTTCCATCGCCTTGGAGGAAAGTGAATTGGAGCGGAATAAAGTGTTTGGATCGGCTATGAAAGGAAAACAGAAAAGAGATCAATAAATAATAACATAATTTCACTTAAAATATGATATATAATAATATTTTATTCAACTATAACACGATCAGCAGCTTAAAATTTAAAGAAATATTGAGCAGTGTATTAATATCTCCCAATGGATGTAATGAAGTTACATTAAGGTTTAGCAGAGACTCTCATCAGCCACATAATGACGCTTGATGAAAATCTCTCAGGCTCTTGGTCTAGAAGTGTTTCATGCTTTTTATTCAGTTCCATCTTTGTCTATGGAAGCCCGTTTAGGGCAAAAAACATTGAAATATATGCAGACACCCACTGAGACAAGTGACCCGCTGTTTGGGGGGGGCTGCACTGCTTCAGTGTGCTTGTCTGCATGGTCTCAATGCATGTCTGCACATATTTCAATGTGTTTCACCCTAAACAGCCTCCAAAATATTTATCAGCTAAGAATTGATCTGCTTTAGAAACACAGAGCTCACAACAGCAGGCAGGCTGACCTTGCTTGCAACATCACTTTAAATCCTTCACGGTGGCGATGCTTAAATATCCATGGTGACAGGACTGGCTTGAATCAATGATGAGGACATATATGTGGAAATGCTGTGGCTCGTGCATTGCATTTCTCTACCCCTGTGCCTAAGTTGGTCAGGCTGCTCACAGCATCTATTCCTGATCGAGCGCCTACCGTTCAGATCGTGTGTAGTTGCTATGGAAACTTTGGCACTATGCTTATTATCTCAAACTACACCAGCAGAAAGCAAAGAACATCCGAGCAGAACTATGTGGGAATTAGCAACAGGGATGTGACGCAGAGGCAAATAAATGACGCAGCCACGAAAAAAACTGTTGATAGGGGAAATTAGTGGCTTCAGTTTAGTAAATATAGAGCTGGTAGAATGAGAGGTGGCCACACCCAAAGTGTGAATGAGAGTTAAGAGACCTTATTGTCAATTCAGAGTCTCCGGAGCAATTAGAGCAAACATGCATGTCTGTAACTCTGACTAAGACAAATATGACTCACAGAGATAAACTTAGGTCTTACGCACAATTGTGTGTTATGCAATCACAGTTATTACAGTAAATGCTTTGAGTGAATATAAGTAGGATTTAATGGGGCAGAAATTAAAATGACACCTCTGAAGCTCTCTATACTGCAGCTACAGTCATTTGCAGATACTTTTTGAGGTTGCTTCTTTAATCTTACTGGTGTGGTTGACCTCCCGGGTGTTAAGGTAATCCAGGAAGGGCACCACCAGGCCCTGGCCCAGGTAGATCTTCACCAGGGTCATTGCCACATCCTGCCGGCTCTCGACCGTTGTCACCTCCTCCAGCATGGTCAGAGCACTGGTATCCTCCACCTGGTGAGAAGAGGACAACGTGCCGCTGAGTTTTTGTGTCGTCTGAAAGCCGACGTGGATTTAATGAAAGTTAAATGCAGACTGGGTCGAGGGAAAGCTCTGTAGAGTATCACTGTTAGAAGTAAGATAACGTGTGAGGCTGACCTCTGTGGGGGAGATGACTGACTCCACCAGCAGATGAATAAGAGGCTGATAGTACATCGATGGCAAGATCCGATCCTCCACTAAACGCACCTTCAGACGCAGCGCTCCCAGTTTGCCACTGGCAACAGAGAGGATACCACAGAATAAAACATTCTGCACACTTTAATCTGAAAATGATCCCCGAGGAGAAGGATGAAAATCTATCAGTCAAAATGTATGTAGAAAACGTATCAAGCAAATATGATCTCCTAGATTACTCTGTTATTCTATAAACAAGACGTTTAATTTTCTGTGGCTTCGCTCAAAAATTCCAACATCATTTGCAATGTCGTCTTATATTACTCTGTTTTTACTCATATTTATCATTGTTTGCCTACCATTTTATTTAGTCTTGTGAAGCACTCCGTAGCTGTTTTCAAAAGAGCTGTACAATTAAGTTAATTATTATTGTTGTTTAGGTCTATTCATATGGTTTTCACAAACAAACAGTCCTGACAGACAGCGCCGTTGCTTTTGCAATGGCATTACTTCTCTTCTTTCTTTAAAGGTAGGTGTCTAACCAGCCTCTACTCAGCCGTGTGCTCCTGTCAATATAAACCCTTTAACTGTGAGTCATGTCCTAATAAACCTCTGAGATTCACTTTTTATTGACATTATCCTTAAGCGCTTCACTCAGCTTCCTTTGTTCTAAAATTACCCCCCCCCTGGGGTCGCTCCACAGAAATGAACCTTCAGCTCCAGGCGGTGTTGCCACCTAAACAGGGAGATCTCAGTTTGACAGAAATGGCTTCCATTTAAATGCATTTTAAAACATAGTTTGCATCAGAGATGTTTAAGTACAAAAATCACTTTGACTGCTCAGAACCAGGACTGTCAACATTTAGATGAATATCGTGACGACTGGAGCTGCTGAAACTGAGCACAAAACAAAACAGGTGAGCATTTCACTATCAAACTAAGTTTTGTCTCAATATATCTGCAAATGTGTGGTCATAGTTTCCTATTTTTATGCAGAAGTATAACTGGTGTTAAGGTGTGTCTCCGAGTTGAAATACTGCATCAACCGGCACAAAACCAGCTGCATCTGGTCATTTTCAGCAGCGCTAATTTAAAAGTCAAACATTGCAATTTGCAATTTATTAGTATTTGTGTCATTATTCATTTACAGCACAACTGTTTTCATCTTGTGATGACATGGCAGCCATATTGACTTTATCTCTACCAATCATAAGCTGTGCTACTAAACCATGTTAAAGTGCAGAACCACCAATTTAGATGCATGATTGGAAAGATCTGTGCCGTGCTCCCAACATTTAGAACATCTAGTGCAGCATGGAAGAACCCTTCAGAGATGAAGAACGTAATCTGAAAGTTGCTCAGCCCGTAGAGCTGTACATTCTGTATACTGTTAAAAAGTAAATTATCTAACTAATCTGCCTGTATGTTGAAAAATGATTTAAATTGTACATTTAATTCAATGTATTTCTTCTCTATATTCATAGAGCTATTTTAAAATATATGTGGCATCACAGCAGCATACGTCTTCCAATTAAAACAAAATGATATCAGGTACATACTTGTATCTTACTGTAGTGAATTTATACAGGTCTTTAAATAGGAAGAGATTTGAGGCATCATAACACCAAAACAAATGTAATCACAGGGGGTCTGGGGCACCCCTGGCCACCCTGCTAAATTGAAGCCTTGGCAAATTCCAAAACTAAAATGCTTCTTTCAGTCATACATATCATAGTGCTCACCCAGCGTCAACCTCATTGTTTCCCAAGGGCAGCAAACGAAACCAGCCCTCCAGCAGAGTCGTCTTATGCAAACAAACAAAAGGGATTTCCACCTGTGGAAAGAATGACAATGACAGACAGGAAAAATTGCTTTTAATACACTTATCGTGGGAAACACTATCATGTATTCAGATATATGGGATCCTCACCTTTCCCAGAAAGTCATTCTTTCCCACCCTATCCCAGTCCCAGACCTCTACAGTGACAGTCCCCTCCTCACTCAGCTCCTCTGGGTCCAGCTCCAACTCCAGGATCTCTCCCCAGTGAGGGAAACGGGTCTTCTTGATAATCTAGAAGCCAGAAGGTTAAGCTATAATTTAATCCTAAAGACAGATATCATCACTGACCTTCACGACACCTACGTGAAATAGAATGTCAGAAAAAGAACCATCAATTAAAGTGGAACAACGTGTCTTTCTGGCTCCACTGAAACACATGAACGCAAATCGAGCTCACCGAGGTCTCTGCGCTGTGGTTGTTGAAAAGGACTCTCGTGAATGGATCGGACGTTCCAGAAATGTCTCTTGGAGCCAAGTCTCTGTGGGTATCAGCAGACCAAAATGACAAAAGAACCGATCAATACACTCCAATTCTCGAGAAGCGACCTATTGTGCAAATTCAATTAGTGCAGGGCAACAAGGAAGAAAACACAACTTCACACTCAGCCTCATCCTTTCAAACTTAATTCATATTCATCCAAGTGTGTCTGAAACACAAAGTGTCGAGGCCTGATTGACATGCTCATTAGTGGCCAGCCTGGGAGGGAGAGACCGTCACCTGGGGCACACAGATGGGGCAGTGAGTGGTGCGATAGCAGCAGTATGACTCAGTCTGGAGGCCTGCAGGGTGATGGTAAGATTTCAGTGACGGCACTGCCAGCTCTCAGCTACTCAACTTCTGAATGAAGGCCGCTTCAATTGTTTCCTAACTAGATATGAGATATATGATAGTTTCACCACGACATTATATCAACACATGCTTTCTAGCAACCTCTCACAAACCTGCCACTCTAATGAAGCTCTAGTGTAAATTCAGTCAGGAAGACTAAACCTTTGCACTCTTGGGTTTTACTTCTTGGGTTTTATTTCTCATGCTGTTCTGTTATTCATAACCTCTCATGCATCATCAATCTTATTTTCCTGCATCAAGATCTGGGTCGTCAATTGTTATCAGCTGGTCTCATCAGCCGGTCACATATATCCAATAGCACAGCGACACACCTTCATTGTCCGCCTATCGTCTTGCTGCTGTCTTTTTAACTATGACTCTCTCTGCTCCTCTAGTTCTTTCATGCAGCTGTTTTGTGCACCATCACTGCTCAGTCTTGATTCACCAACTTCATCATTCATCAGCCTCAGCAGGGTCATCAGCCACCACCACCACCAGTGTCTAGATTCCAAGGGGGGATATATATCTTGCTGCTGCTCAGGACAGATGCCCTTCGATCTCAATCTCCCTGAAGAGTCAAAGCGCCAAAGACTTTCTGACACCAAAGACTTTCAAACATACTGATTATCACATTTCATTTGATGTAATACACATTCTTAGTTAACCACTAGTCTCTCCTGATTGAAATTTGAGCTCCTTTTACTGGTGTGTTACCTCGCTTCGATGACTTGACACCGCAGGCTGATCTTCTCGGTATCTTTCAGCAGCTCCAGACCCAGATGGATCTCTCCCTGGACTTCTTCATTAGGGTCGACTCTCGTTAGGTTCACCCAACTGTCTAGGCCTGACCATAACACACACACAGAGATAGCATTCATTAAAAAAAACACTCCTGCCAGCATTAAACATCAATAAAATAAGGATGCAAATAAAGAATAGACTAATTATTGGATCTGACATTCAGCGTTTTTGTGATTATTGGAATTGGTGGGGTTTTTTCATCCAAAATAATTATTTTTAAAGATAAATTTTCATAATAGAAGATTTCTATCTTGTACTAATAATGTGGATCTGGATTATTAAACAAATATAGTGGAGTATAAAGCACAATATTTGCTCCAAGTAGTAGTAGTGTATACTCTAATGTGTGTAATATTCTGCCTGGGCTAGTATTTTTACCAGGGGTCTGTGAAATGCTGTATATGTACAATTATGTGGTTGAACAAGTATTCAGCTGGGTACTGTGCAATACTGTAATTGGTGCAATACTTTGGTTAAATTTGTTATTAGAGATTGTGTAAGATTGTTGTGGGAGTTGTTAGATGTTAAGTAGCACCATGTATGAAATCTCACTGACAGAGTCTCTAAGTATCTGTACCTAATACATGTTGGTTTTTGCAGGATGATGTATTAGTAATGTGTTGTGTGTTTGTTCTACAGGTAGGTTCTGGATTTGAAAAACAAAATGCATTACTTTGTTCATGGTGTCTTTTTTTATTTTCAAAGCACACTATAATAAAATAATAATAACAAACAAAATAATAGGCTGATTCAAATCAAAATACCCAGGCATGGATAGCTCATGATGTTCTACCACTATCCACAATTGGATCCATTTTTCACACTAACATTTTGTTTTCTTTTTTCTCCTTCATTGATAATAATCACTGTCAGCCCTGAGGAAACTAATTTGTCAATCCCTAAAACAAATCATATAATTACAAACTGATTAATCAACTAATCATTACAGCACTAATTTCACGGTAATATTGTTCATGGGAACAAGGAAAGTTCGAGATATCCTATGGCAGAGATTAAATTTGAGCTGCAACTTTTAATTGATTAATTAATTAGTTGATCAACAGAAACATAATCTGCAACTATTTTCATAACTATGTAATTATTCAAATAAAAAAAATTCCCTTCTTCCAGCTCCTTGGTTGTGAGGTTTTGCATCTCTGATTGTCTAATTCAATAACAGACAGTATTTTCTTATAGATGTCAGGACAGATGTCAGCTTGTTAAATAATTGTAAAAGAAAGCTAAAACTTATCTCCTCATTTTAGCGTTTAACTAGTCGATATCTGCCTAAAGTGACTTCTCTGATAATGGCTTAAATGTCTTGCATTACATTTCTGCACTACGACACTCCAAGCATATTTTCAATTAATTTCCTCTCCCATTTTTCTTTATTCTTTGTATTTTTTTTTATGCGAAGCACTTGGTGCATATAATATCTTTGTTGTGAAGTACTTTGAGATATGTTTCTTGTATGAAACCAAGTTTCTTCTTCTACTTAGGATCTATTTAGGATTTGCAGCATCAACTGGCGATAAACAAATAACTTTATTACATCACTGAGAGCTTTAATTGTGGTGGTCATTTTTAAACTACTTTCTGACATTTTATATTCTAATGATGCTTTTTTAAAATAGCTATTCTGGAGCAAACCATGTGAATATACAAATATAAGACGAGTCAAAGAAAAACCTGCAGAACGCTGCAGTCTGTGATGGTGTGAAGAACATGTCAGTTACATTTCAGTCACGTCAACTTCAATCTTGTTACTTCAGAAATATCAGACATATGCATGGGTATAATGTCAAGGGCAGACTGTGAGGGAGTAACTGACTCAGTGCAGCAATGAATCACACGAGTGACAGCAGGTGGCTCTCAAGACAGAAGCATCATTATTCACCAAACATACCCTGGTAGCGATCTAATAAAGGCACAACATCATCACAGCATGACATATTTTGAAAGTCATCAGTCATAAGACTGTGGAAGGAGTGACATATTTTGGAATGTGAAAGCCTTTGTAAGAGAGTCAGACAATAAAGCTAGAGTTTATACAAACATGGACCAGGAGTCACCAGTGTGAATGCGGATATCATTCCCTTAAATATAAGCAGAGACCTCTAGGAAACATTCCCAGAGTCTAAAAAAATGCGTCTCTCCTCAATCACTCAGACCTTCGACTCGTTCAGGGGAAAACATGTGTGTTTAACCTCTGAGCTTTGGCCATGCATCCATCAGATTCATGAAGGCGTACCTTTAGCTTGGGAACCGATGGCGTCTTTACTCAGACTTATCTTTCCAATAACGTCGTCGTGGCTGGAGAGAGATAAAAGAGGAGATTATCAGACAGAAGTGATTAAAAAGACTATCAAAGCTGTTTGATCTAGAGTTAAATGAGGCGAAACTGAAGGCGGACTGATAGAGAGCTGGTGGTCAACAACTTTTAATCACTCAATCTGGGCGACCATCTGCCTGATGATGTTTGTTGATTCAAAGCTTGGAGTTTTATTCATGCCGAAAAAGGAGGATTTCACCCAAACATATCAATTCATGAGCCAATTCAACAAACAGGACTATAAATCATCTGGAGTCACTTTGAGATAACTTTGGATGACACTCTTACCCAATCGTGTCCTCATCCATGACGTGAAACGAGAGAGAATGGAACCCCATGGGCAGGTGCAGGGTGTACTCTTCACCCCAGAAAGGGTTGAGGTTCTTCCACACTGTGGCCGTCCTGAAAAGAAAGTTTTAACCAGACCTTAAGGAGAAACACGTCACATGGATTTATGCAACAACAGAAACCAGTAGAGTCACGGTAGAGTCAGAAATCATTACCTCCTCCAAGGAGGCATCTGCACTGAAAAAATGGTTTGTTGAATTTACTTAATTTTATCTAGATCCAGAAATATTTAAACAGTAAAGTCCTTCTTTACTGTTATCTTTGAAGTTGAATGTATTTTTCATTTTGGGTAATTTGGTTACGCGGACACAGGGAGAACATGAAAACTCCACACAGAAAGGCCACAGGTCAGGATTCAAACTCAAAACCTTCTTGCTATGAGGCAGTCAGAATCAGTTTTTTCAGTGTGTTTGTTTGTTTGTTTGTCTTTTAGCAGGATTAGACTAAAACTTCTTGAAGGATTACCATGAAACTGGTTGGAAGAATCCCTCCAAAGGACCACAAGAAGATTAACAGCAAAGGAAAAGGAACAAACATACATCTGTTACACAAAATGAGATTCATTTGAATTCTGCTTTTGTGACGTACAAAATAGTTTTACTTGTTTGAGGCGTTATATTCACTAGAACAAAATGATCTGTTTAGTGGGTCTGTTCACAAATTTGGAATCTATGCAGTGTCGCAAACAATCGTAAAATAGTCTCTGGATATGTCAAAACAAAATCCTGTAACAACCATGGGACACATAGTAGTGGAACATCATGAGTTGTCCATGCTCCAGTATTTTTATTTTGATTAGTCCATAATATTCTTCAAGATATTTGCAAATTATTTTTTTTAAAAAGGACTCTTGCAACATTGAAGATTATGAAAAGGTAATCCAGAATCTGCATTTGTCAAAATTGAATAAACTCTTCCTTGGCTCAAGATCCACTCCTACACAAAGTTCCATCAAAATCCAACCATAGCTTTTCTAGATATCTTGTGGACAAACAGACAAACAAACATTGTGATCATAAAACCTCCTCCCACTCTCGTTGGCGTTGGTAAAAAATGTCAACCACTGTATGTTGGCACCGAACACCTGGTCTGATTCATAGTCTTGTACAACTGCTATTTGCTCAGTAGTTCCTCATTTAAATCAACATTTTGCTTCAGTTCAGGCTGTTTTAGACAACTTTATGTAAGGCTGATGTGTTTGCCAAATATCAAAAATAAATTCTTATAGAAACACAGGTTTATTTTTCCTTAAATAAAGGTATCAAAAGGTTTTAGTATCAGTACCAATCATACGTGATACTTTGCATGGATCTCAACTCTGCAATAGGAAAAGTTACTGTTTTAATAAACCCTTACATTTCTAAGTACTGTACATTTTATTTTCCACCACAATCTACCAGCCACATCATTAATGAACATCACACTTGAGGAGTCAGCTGGCCAGTAACACACTACAAGATAATTAGTGTGTGAGTGTCTGCAGTGAATCACTGTGCCGTTTTCCCTCATGATGCCAGATGGAACAATGGCCACTGAATTCTGTTCTTGTTAAAGCACGCAAGAAACATTTCTAAAGAAATAACATTTTGGACGTAATAAGCTGTGTTGGATAGCTTTTTAGAAAATACCATTTTATTAGAATACTTTTGCACGCAAACACTGAACTGGTGTTTTCTGCTCCCAGCGTTCTCCTTATACACCAGGAGCTCCCTGCAATAATTGATGCACCCTTACCATGGTTACCTGCGGGTGTTTTAAAGGCCAAACCAGTATCAGGTTCGCTGTGCTGCAGGAGCCACGCTGCGGGTGCCGCCATCCAGATCACACTCCACCTGGTTACATGTGCGGAGTAGCGGGAGCACAGCCAGAAACTAATGCAAATTTCTCTACTGTGATGAAAGCTATTCAAATGTGACCACTTAGGCAAAAGCTACTCTGCATCTGTAGCTTGATATGACACACGAGCCTTTTCATATCAGCCACATGTTTATTTATAATGAGAGATAACTCACCTGGCCACAACTTCATTGTCAACTTTTACAATGCAGTATGGATCACTGGTTCCAGAGCTTAAGATGGCAAGAAAAAGATATGGCAGAATGAGACATTCTAGCATTGTCAATATTTTTCAGGTGGTTTGTTAATTTTTTTTTCTTTAATTTGAGGTCAATTGAGGAGATAAATTTGACTATCTCACCTGTCATTTCTTCTACCATTTAACAGCAAGAAACTGATCTTTAAATTTCAAGCTGGACTTTTTATTTCTTATCTACCTGACCTGATCAGCATAATGTCATCAGATGAACGTATCATTCAGAAATTACTTACACGTCTTTGGCGGGGAGGTTCCTGCCCTCGACAATTCTAAAATAAAGAGATGTGTTTTTGGCCATTTTCATTCCAGCGAGCTATTAATCCAATTCCTCTTATGTTCCCATACGCGCTCTTATAAATAACGCTGTTCCCCTTCGACTTTTCTTCATTTCATGACACCTTCAGCGCGTGACGGCGAGCAGCCCACCAGTAGCGCGCGACACAGACGCGCATCCATTCAGCCCAGTCAGCCCAGTGTGGGATGATGGTGAGTTCTCCGTAGAGCAGCTCCACTTTTAAACGTGGCAAGTGTATTAACGATTAATTTTTTTTTTAAAATAAACTACATCCACAGCAGTAATATGAATGCTTTGTTTTCATATGTGACGTCGCACATAACGTTTGTACAGACGTTGTTGCCTTTTTAAATACGTTGTCGTATTAATTTGTAATAGCAGTAAATGTATGGTCACACCTGGTAAGTGGCTGGTCCACAGCAGCGTCGCTTCTTTGATATAATGCGCCATCTGGCGAATATATTGAGCGACTGCACGCATCATTATAGACAGGCATGTTAACAGCCAGCAACTAGGGGTCCTTTCAACAGTCAATGGAGGCTAGCTAAACAAACAACAGAGCCTAAAGCTAAATATTTCTCAAATCTCTCCTAATAAATAGAGTTAGAAACTTTAACCGAGTTTTATTGATTGAAAAACCCTCGTAGATGCAGGTCAGTCTCCAATAGATAACATATTTATCTTGTTTGTGAGATTTTTAAACTCTACAAAAGTTAAATTAGCTTTAGCTAACAAGATTAGCTGACTGTTTTGAGCTTGTTGTCGTCTTTTCCGTTAAGGTGATGGATGTTTATCCCGGAGTCATTAGCGATGATTCTACAAAACAACAAGAACGACATTACTACCTGTTGTCTGAGCTGCAAACTTTAGTCAAAGATTTGCCAAGGTATGAATAGAATGTTACATAACATTTATTACAACTGGTTATATCAGTAAATGTACCAGTTTTAGTTGTATGGGTGAGTTACATGCCATGTTTGTTTTTCTCCATGTTAGCTCCTTCCAGCAGCGCCTGTCCTACAACACGCTGAGTGACCTAGCTCTAGCCCTCATAGATGGGACGGTCTATGAGATTGTACAGGGGCTTCTGGATATTCAGCATCTGACAGAGAAAAACCTTTACAACCAGAGGCAAAAGTTGCACTGTGAACACCAAGGTTTGTGCTCTGCGACTGAAAACATGCAATGATTAATGGGGTCTGTTCCAAGAAGCAAGCCCGTGTCTGTTACCTGGATAATAGCTGACTAAAATCAGGAGTCCTCTCAGATTAACAACTTTATGAAGTACCAAACCTGCATCGGTGTAAAGTTTGCATTTGCAAATGTTTGTGTGATGCATGACCGGGTGTTCCTTTTGTGTGTAGCACTGAAACAAGATCTTGCACGGAAGCACAAAGATGCTCTGCAGTCATGCAAGTCTCACAACCTTGCACTTCTCAAATCAAACCAACAAACAGAACTAGAGGTAAGGCAGTGGATCCCATATACTGATGATTATTTACATAACACTTTTGCTTTGCTTCTCCAATACTTGTGTGTTTTTGTTGTCAGGCGCTGGAAATCCGTGTGCGAGATGAACAGAAAATGATGGACAAGAAGATTGTGGCAGAAATTGATCAAAAAGTTATAGATCAGCAGAACACCCTGGAGAAGGCTGGAGTCCCTGGGTTTTACATCACCACAAATCCTCAGGTTAATAGCTACACCTGGCTACTCATTGTACACTAAAGGGATTTAAATACGCACCACTACTCGCTCACTCAACCAACTCCACAGATTTTCGTTGGGGTTTAGGACGAGGCTGATCGCCTTCCAGTCCAGAACTGTGACATCATTCTCCTCCAGACACTTGGCACACACGCGAGCCCGGCGATGTCGTCCTGTCAGCACAACGCCATTGTAAGGTTATTGGGCTCATAGTCCATCATGCCTCAGATATTTTTTTTTTTTTTTTATTGTCAGACTACACACAAAAATCAGTCAAGCAAAACCTCGTAGTTTAGAATGATCACTAAACCTGCCCAACTTATATATGTACAACCAATCTCTAAACAGAGTAAGAGTTTTCTCAAATTGGGGAAAAATGTATGGTGCACTTTTAAATCCCTTAAATGTAGTTAAAATGCATACAGACATCACAAACAGATGCAGACAAATGTCCACCAGATGACAATGTGCCTCCAGACTAATTCCTCTTGAACTGATCTGTATTATTTTAGGAGCTGACAATGCAGATGAACCTACTTGAGTTGATCCTCAAGCTTCAACAGAAGGAGACACAGCCTGGAATCATTTGAAGAAAAATGCCCACAGATGGTATATAATCACATTCCAGTAATTGAGAGATTCAAAATGTATTATTGTTAACATGTTGAGGAAATGTCTCTCATTTGTTGTTATGGGTCTAATATTCACCATGAAAACCTACAGGAGAAGGCAGGTTCTCTGGTGTTTGCAACCCTGGAAGAGAGATGTAGCTGCAAAATGAATCAGCACTGAAATGCCATCTCACTCACAGAGGAATTATGAAGTTGTAGGAAGATGCATTGTTTACATATTTAAAAACCGTATTGAGAGAGCAAGCACTGACAGGACACAGTTGGGTTGTAACTGGGATGAATGTAATGTCGTGATCTTCCTGGAGCGAGATGATCCCTCCATAAAGGCTTCCTGGTGTCTTTGGAGAAGTTGGCACTATTTTTAGGATGAATATGGATCTTTTATTGTATCTACTCTCTGAACAACAATAGTATTCTGACATTAAAACAAAAGTGGAAATCAGTAACTAAATTCCCACATGTACTGGCTGTCGTGGTGAAAGTTGTTTGTGCTGTTGTACCTTCTCTACCTGCAGCTACTGGACATTTGATAAATGGACCTTCCAGTTCCAGCCTCAGGAAATATGATTTTACAGGTGTAAAATAGAGACAAGGTTTGAAATGCGTCTGTTTCAGCGATCTGTAATGAGAAAACGTATTTATTCGTTTCAGTTTTCAGTATTCAGTTTTTGGAATACAGTTTTCTCATTTTTGCAGCTATTGTGCATAAAGTTCAGTTTGTTTTTGTTGTGTTGGGTTACACACACATTTACATTATTTATGTCACTTCCTAATAATTTAACATTAGAACAACAATAAACTACTCCATTAATATGAACAAACCCAGTGTGGACAGCAGCATTAATGAATTTAATGTCTTTTGTGAATTGAGTTCTGTTATGATTGATGTAAATCTTTATCAGTTAAGAAACTTGTGTAGCACTGGGTTCCAAGTTATTTAACCAGGAGGCTACCAAGTCAAGAGTATTTATACCAACCAAAATGACAAATTACAATGCCTCAGAGGGCTTTAGGGTCTCTGCAGTGTATGACATCCTCTGTCCTCTGACTCTCGATTCAACTAACTAACTAACTGACACTGAAAAGGTTTAAGTAGATTTTATGTAATTAAAATGCAAAAGACAAACGAATGTCATAAGAAGCCAAAGGGGATGTCTCTGTGTAAAGAACAAGAAGTCACTCTCCACAGTATCCTACAGAAACCCTACAGGAATAGCCCACTCCTCTGCCCCTCATATACAACAAAGTGAGTGGATTGGAAAGCGTCTGGATTTCAGAGATAGTTCAAATTAAACATCAGTATAAAACTTAATGCTAACTAAACACATGAGCTCACAAGACAAGATGTCTTTGTGCTACATCATTAAAACATATGATCACGATGTAGATGGATGAGACAACCACAGAATTCAGACACATAATCAAATAATAAATGCTATGAATCAATGGTGAATCTTGTGGATGTAATTTGTGTCTGATCCTGCTTTCCCATTGAAGTAAGCATAATTAGCTTATTTTCTATTTTGGATGCATTTTTTAAAATTAAAAACAGAGAGATGCAAAGAGCTTTTGCACACGAGTTATGTGATTTTATACTTTTTGGTGTCTTATTTTATTTACATATGATTACTGTAAGCCCAACACTTGAAGCATTTGAGGCTGTGAAATGATTTGATGAATTAGGGGCTGTATGTGGAGAGGCAGCACTGTCCACTGTACTTAAACAGAGCAGATTTATTAATAGTTGAACATGTGGATGTCACTCTGTTTGTGTGGTTCTAAATACAAGTCTCATCTTTTATTCCAGAGCAGTAGACCAGAAGGGAAATTCCAGAGTGCAGTCATGTTGGTGTGGGTCTTAAACTGGAGAACACAATGCTATCTATGATTACACACTGTGGCGGCGTGATGTTGCTGTTGTTTCCTCAGTGTTATTGAATAAATATGTCGTGGAGAAGGGTCACCTGCGGCGTGTAGAGGGTGAGAAGGATTCAATCAAGTATCAGGAAATCCTGGAAGATAACATCTTGCCATCTGTGAGGAAACTGAAGCTTAGGAGTGGTGGGATTTGGAGAAGGCGGTTGCAGCACATTAACCCAGGAATATTCCAGAACTGGAGGCCTTTCTCCATGAAGAATGGGCTAAGATTCCTCAAGAACGCAGCTAGAAGCTGGTGTCTGGACATGCATCGGGTTTGCAGCAGGTTACAGCAGCTAAAGGGTCTCGACAGAGTACTACTGGTCATTAAGGGTTGGATCATTTAGAGACTGCAGTAGACATGACAAGCAGCAGACACACGTTTGAATACATTCTCATTCATCCAGGTTATGGTCATCCCTGAAGGTTGAACGTGAAGCAACTGGTTTGGTTATGGTTTGAAACTTGAAATCTGTTGTATTGATCTATTTAAACTGTTCTTGTTTGATTCGGTTATTGCAAACAGGATAAATAGCATATCTTGTCAATAAACCTAATATACAATGGGGATTGAATAATTTTGCCTCCATCTGTAAATGTATCGTCTCCCAACATCAATTTGGGTTCTCAGGATGTCAGAGTAGGTGATGACTGGATTTTTATCTGTGTGTTAATTGCTCCTCTAAGTTGCCTCCTTCACTTATATTGTCAGGTTGTTGAGCTGTAATATGGGTGGGGCTCAGTGTGACGCCCTGTCAGGACTATGAACGTGACTGTGCCTTTAAGACGCTGCCTAGAAGAGCATGTTGGTTTTATTCCCCTCTCAGCTCCATCACCAGACGATGCTACCCGGCAGCGTCTCGGAGCATCGGAGCTGCGCTGCTGGACACATGACAGATCCTGAACAATCACGGTAGATAATTTTATGTCTTTTTTTTTTTACTGCGTTTTTAGTGTTAACAAAGAGAATCACACCTGCCTCAGAAATAAGAGCGTCGCTCTGCATTACTTGAACATCCAGGGGAGAGAAGGTCTAACGCACTAACTACTGTCGTTCTGGTTTCCATTTTGTCCTAAATTATTAATTTGACATTAAAACGACGTTTATTCAACTCGCCGTTTGTTCCCTGCAAGGTATGTATGTGTTCAAACTGCTCGTTGATATAATAGTTTATATATATAGATATAATTAGTTTATGTCACTGGCTTTATTTCTAGAGGGGAATAAAGCGTTACGTAATTATAATGGAGGGATCCTGTTGTCGCCATATGCCGTCTGAGGGTCGGAGTTCTTCGGCTTCTCACCGACTAACATGTTATGTTCAGTAAAAGGTATCTATAAGAATTCCATAGTGGCTGTATGTACAGTATATAAATATTTTATTCTACACATCACCGCACTTAACGATGACGTGGGCTTTCTCTGAGAGACGAGTGCGTAATGGCACACTGACAAATCCAGATAAATGTAAAGTGATAAACAGCCAGATGCTTTTCAGAAAGCCGTACTGACTCGTAATTTTAGTTATCTAGTATTACTGCAAATAGATTTGCTGTTTTACTGCAAAGTAAAAAGCAAATCCTAAAAAGTTGAATCCTTTTGTAAAAACACACATTTACTCATGAGAACAAATTGTTTTGCTTTAAATGTGTTTAAAAAAGCCTTAAATGCAAAGAAGCAGTGGAATATTTCAATGAAATAGTGAATAAATATCTAAAATTACATTCTGTAAGATAGTTTTTTGATTGGAAGTGTTGTCTGTCACTCTGCTTTCAAAAATGTAACAGTGTGTTCACACTAAATGCGATTACATACAAACTAAATGCAAAGCCGTGGGTTGATGTGAACTTGCACCAGGCGACACAATAAAGCAAATAATGCCGACCTTACACCTAACGACTTCTCAAGACATTTCATTGTCACAGACAAATTTCCAATGTCTGAATAAAATCATGATAGTTTTACCAGAGTTGTGGCGTGCTCCCATCATCTCGATCGTTAGGTGAAAGGTGGTCATAAAACTCAATCTGAGCTGTCTTAAGTTGGTCTTTTTCTCGTCTAGATGCTCCGATAAAACCAGATGTGTTTAATATTATCATAATCCTTAGTCTTTGCTTACGCAAATAGTGACGTTTAATCCCGTGAACAACCACTAGATGCGCTCTCTCCAGCACCAAACAAGAAGCAGCACACCGGGTATATTCAAGGGACTCCACTGTCTCACAGGTACTGAAAATCTCTCTTCAAATGGCATTACTTGCCATCCCTGAATTCTGATTGGCCACCCCAAGTGCCATCCCATTATCCAAAGATATAACTGGCTATCTTCCCGTTAGAGGTGGGATTTAAAGAATATACTTGCATGCTGTTCACAATCTGCTGGTGAACAGTTGACAAAGTGTTTGCCTTGGTACAGACCGAAATGTCATGTAGGCCTATACATTCACTGCTAGTGTGCCCTTTTTTTGTTTTTTTGCTGTTAGTGATGCAGATGACTGTTGCAAAAACATATCAGTGTGTGCATGCCTAAGGTTTCAGAGGATAGATGCAATCACATTAGTGCAAGACACAGGTCACTTATACTTATGAATGTGAACCGTCAAGATAACCTAATGTATGTCATTGTCTTGCAGCTTCACAGGCAGTTAATGGATCCAGTGTAACTATTACAACACAAGTTGGCTCATCTGATTCTGTAGCTATGGCAACTTGTCCAAAAGGCTGCACCCCAGTGGTGCGCCTTTGTCAGAAACTGAACCGACTCAAGACACTGGATGATGACATGATGACCACGTCACTGAAACGCTGCCTCTCCACCTTGGACCTGACTCTGTTGGGGGTTGGTGGCATGGTGGGCTCTGGGCTTTATGTCCTGACAGGAACAGTGGCTAAAGACATGGCTGGGCCTGCTGTCGTCATATCTTTCCTTTTAGCAGGTATTGCTTCTCTTCTGGCCGCCTTTTGTTATGCAGAGTTTGGAGCACGCATCCCCAGAACAGGATCTGCCTACATGTTTACCTATGTCTCTGTGGGAGAGATCTGGGCCTTTCTCATTGGTTGGAATGTCATTCTGGAGAACATGATTGGTGGCGCTGCTGTGGCACGTGCCTGGAGTGGCTATCTGGACTCCATTTTTAACCACGCAATGCAGAACTTTACAGAGACGCACATTATACGGTGGAACACGCCCTTTGTTGCCCATTACCCAGACATCCTTGCAGCAGGGGTTATAATTGTTGCCTCACTTTTTATTTCTTTTGGAGTGCAAGTGTCCTCTTATCTCAACCATATTTTCTCTGTTATTAGTTTGTGTGTCATTGTTTTCATTCTGATTTTTGGTTTTATTTTGGCTGAACCAGTCAACTGGAGCCAGAAAGAAGGAGGTTTTGCACCTTTTGGCATATCTGGAATACTGTCAGGCTCAGCCACCTGCTTCTTCGCATTTGTGGGATTTGATGTTATTGCATCTTCAACTGAAGAGACAAAGAACCCACAGAAGGCTGTTCCCATTGCCACTGCGATTTCCCTTGGTCTGGCAGCAACAGCATACATCCTGGTCTCCACAGTCCTCACACTCATGGTGCCCTGGCATACATTAGACCCCAACTCAGCTCTAGCAGATGCCTTCTTCCGCCGTGGTTACAGTTGGGCTGGAGTTATTGTGGCAATCGGTTCCATTTGTGGTGAGTGTCCACCTTTAGAAGTTTGACAGTTGTATTACGATAAGATAAGATAAGATAAGATAAGATATCCCTTTATTAGTCCCACAGTGGGGAAATTTACAATATTGCAGCAGCACAGTATACAAAAACACAGCAGGAAGAGGGGAAATAATATTTTTAAAAATACAATACAATAAAGGAGGGGGGTAAAGTGTCTCAAAAATATTTCACATTACATCATGCTTAACAAAAGAAGACTTTGCACATTTATTTTCAGGCAGGTGCGAAGGAAAGGGTTGAGTCGATAGGAACTTGGAAAAGGAATTCCCGCAGGCTGTCTGATTTACAGAATCACATTTCTTTGAATCGTATTGGGACTAGATATTCATCAAGCAAAAACAAAAATTGGCTCGATGAAGGTCTACGATAAAGGTGTAGTACAGAAGCGTCACAAATAAATGTGATTCTGCACGTTAGAGTGTGTGCGGGAATTTCTTTTCTAATTGGCTGCACAGTGCTTAATGTTCTAATAATAACTCCCTGTTCTGATTTCTAGGTATGAACACTGTGCTGCTCAGCAATCTCTTCTCCCTCCCTCGGATTGTGTACGCCATGGCAGAGGATGGTTTGTTCTTCTCCTTTTTTGCACGGGTCAATCCCGTCACCAAAGTCCCTGTCAATGCAATATTGGCGTTTGGGGTCTTCATGGCCATATTAGCTCTCATCTTTGACCTGGAAGCCTTGGTTCAGTTCCTGTCCATCGGCACCCTCCTGGCATACACGTTTGTAGCAGCGAGTATTATTGTGCTGCGCTTCCAGCCTGAGAAAACCAAGGGAACTGCCTCAACATCTCCCAACCCTAATCCTGATCCTGCCCCCACAGAGTCTCAGACCATAATGGAGGACAGTGGGGAGCTGAAGCAGTACGAATCCTTCTCTGACAAACTCCAGTTGGTGGACATGCAGACGACAAGAGAACGACGTGGGGTGGGGCAGCTGAAGGCCTGCTTAGAACCATACCTGGGCAGGCTGCTGGGGGGCTATGAGGCAGGTGAGGTGGTGGCCTTCTGCGTCACGACTATGATTGTGAGCTCAGTCTCCTTCTGTGCTGTGTTGGAATTTGGAACCAAACAGCTGCACCTGCCGGTCTGGAGCTTCGCATTGCTGCTGGTGATTTTTAGCTTGGCTTATGTTCTCAGCCTGGCTCTCATTTGGCTTCACGAGCAACGAAACGACACCAAAACGTTCCAGGTGAGCTTTCAGGTTTTTACAACTCAAGAAAACTACCTATGATTGGTGTATCACTGATGGTTTACTGTTCTATGGTTTTACAACTATTACACAACTCTGAACACTTAATCTTAATTGAATATTTACACTTCTTTTTAGCTAGCTACTGATACTTTTATTTGTCGTACAACAATGTCAGCGGTAATTGTTCTGGTACAGCCTAGACAATGTTATTGTCAAGAAAACTACCTATGATTGGTGTATCACTGATGGTTTACTGTTCTATAGGTACCTTTGGTTCCATTGACTCCAGCTGCCAGCATCCTCTTTAATGTATTCCTCATGATGAAGCTCAGCCAACTAACCTGGGTTAGATTCTTCATATGGATCGCTGTAGGTAAGAAGGCACCGGGTAGAAAATGGAGTGACCAGAGAAAAACTTCTCCCCTCTGTGGTACAGTTTCTCAATCGTCTTCCTGCATACTAAATACATTTTTCTCAACTAATAGGTTGACAAAATATATTTTGTTACCTGTTAAGTGCTCTGAGAACTACCCTTACGACCTCCTCTCTACATCAGCACTGCTTAGTAAGCTGTCAATCATAATTTGGTTTAATCAGATTAATCCAAAGGCACACATGGAACCAGTTGAACGTTGTCTCACTGAGCATATTTGAATAGACATCTGACTTCTGCTGCCAGTGAACCTACTGTACACAAGTCTGTTTCGTCATCAGATCAAACAAAAACTTTCTTTACTCTTTGAGAATAGAGAGAGCTTTCCTCTGAGGTTGTAGATGACAGACAACATTAAAGCCCTGTTAGCAGTAAGTAAGGGATCACTGGGGAAAGAAGTTTAGCTGCATTAGCTTAAAGCTTCTCTGGACCCGTAAACCCTTTAAGCAATACTGTCAGACTGTAGTAAGTTAACAGGATGCACATACATTGACAGGGCTCTCGACTCTTCATTTCCCTAGAGATAGAAACGGCCACTTAACTTCCATATTGGCCATTTAAGGAAAAAAGAAAAAACGGGATTTCTTCGTTCGACTCACATATGAATGAGAATCTACACTGACATACAGTTACAACTGTTTTGTGCTCCCCCTTTTCCAGGTCTCCTTGTGTATTTTGGATATGGGGTCTGGCACAGTAAGGAGGGCATGAGGGAGCTGCAGCCCAAAGACATGGCTGCCCGGTACGTGGTTCTACCCAGCGGCAGCCTGGTAGAGACAGTGCAGTCTGTCCAGCCTGATGGACAAGTGGACTCGTCACACCACAACAACCCCCCCACTGACACTGAGGAGTATAGAGGACAGAGATGATGTGACTAAATCTAGTCAGGGGTACTGCCTCGTATTATCTGTTCTCCCCCAATCATATGCTGTACTATTACTTGTATCTCACTCCCTTTAGCGTGTGATCGGCAGTCTTTACTCGTTGCTTTGCAAATGTTAGCGCACCACAGGGTGCGATGCACGCTCTCTGTCTCGATGTGAAGCATATTTGTATATCATGTAATACTCGAATGTACTGTAGAGAGCTTTATTACTGTCCTGTGACTGAAAATCATCAAAGTTGTTATATTCGTTAAGACCACCTCTTTTCTTGCAACCTTGATAGTTTGTCAGAATCTGTCGTTATTCGTTATATTCTGTTCTCCACTCAGTGGATTCATTTTTTAAAGGTATACTATGCTGGATAAAAACAATATATAGATTCATCCAAAAAATGTGGCAGTGTATTTTTTCTAGACCCTGCCCCTCTGCCTGTAGTTTCTTCTTTTCTTGGTATTTTGCTTTGTTCGGGATGTTTCTGGACCTTAAACCTTTGGGCATTGGATGTGTAACTCCCCAGCCAATCACAGTGTGCCAGTTTACATTGTTGTGTCTGTCCTCTTGGATCTCGATCTGTTGTGGATTATGAGGCGCCAAAGCAGACGAAGGCTAGTGAAAATTGTTAGAGCAAACAAATGTATGAGGGAGGTTGAAGGTGTGCAATAGAGTACCACGCGAGAGAGATCGAGTTATTATTGTGCATGAAAATGGATGAGTTCCACCTAGTTAGATTGATCAATTATGTCAACATGTTTTGTCAATGTCATGTTTTACCCTCTACGTACGTAAATGGATATGTTTGTCCACAAACAGTCTATCCGTCGACCCGTACGTACTTCCGTACGTACTTCCGTATGTCCTCTACGTCCTCTACGTCGACATCAATACGGCCTCAGTGGGGCAGTGAAGTTTAAAAAGTTTTGTCAACAACAAATGCGGCGACGGCCGTAGGAGGTTGTGATAATGTACCTAGTAAATACAAAGCGGCAAAAGCGGAGGTAACAATGTAGTATGAGGTCATTAAATTCATCGAGACTGGAGGACAGAGTTTTTACACTTTATCAGTCGACAGTATAAGGCAGGCTTTCTCACACAGTAACTCGGTCTCGCTCATGCATTAAAACTCAGTATTCTCTCGCTGTATAACCTAGTCTCTCTCAAGCAGTATCTCTGTCTCTTGTGCAGTAACTCGGTCTGTCTTGCGAGGTAAAATAATCTCTCTCATGTAGTATATAACCCAGGGTCTCTTGCGGAGTACCTTCGTTTCTCTCCTGCACTATAACCCAGTCTATCGTATGCACTACCTTGGTCTCTCTCACACAGTTACACAGCAGCTCAGTCACTGACGCAGTATAACCCAGCGTCTCTCATTCAGTACCTCACTCTTTCTCGCATGTGAATCCATGTTTGACAATTTATGCATCTCTATTTTCTTGTTGATGTGTCCTAATGGATGTGTAAAATGCTGCAGGTGTGTGTGTGTGTCTGTCAGCCAAGGGCAGGGCTGAGTTTAACATGCAAACAGAAGAACTGTGGATAGGATCGGCATTTTTTTCAGGTGGAGGTGTGGGTGTGTTTATTCATGATGTAGAACATAACCACCATGAAACACTTAAAAAATAACATTTTATTTCTCTCATTTACTGTTTAGTTCTTGCTGACTCCGCTCCCTCTCCTCATTCACTCTGAAGCTCACTCGACCAACAAACAGCAACTGACCAATCCTACATAGTATGCCCTTAGAGTTTAACACAGACCTGCAGCCAACCCACTGCATTTTTAGAAGATAGGATTTTGAGTTTATTAAACACTCATTTGTTGCGTGTTTTGATTAAGCAGACGTATGCACAGATGTTTGATAGTTTATGTTCTTGCCTTTATCTTAATTTCTCCTCCCCAAAGCCTCAGGAGAGCCTACAGGATCTCATCATTCAGATCCTCTTAGTCCATCTCCTACTTCTGGTACTGGTAGACAAAGTATAATAATGGTTTCTGGCTAATGATTTCATCCTATATTCTAACCTATGTATTAATTTTTCTATGATCAATATTGATACTTTGCTTTTGTACAGATCGAAAAAGCTTCACTTTTTCTCAGTTTCCATTTTTGTGTGACGTGTGAATTCATGTTCGCCTTTTAATTGGCTGAACAACACTTCAGTGATTCCCTTAATCCCTTTTAACCTCATCCCTTGACCCTTTTGTTGTGTCACTGATCTTGTTCTTGTGCTGTATTCTCTCACGCACATTTAGACACCAGCCATCTCCCTTTTCCCCCTGTTAGCATGAGATTTGAAATGAACGCTCAGAGATTATTGATCTTTTACATGCCATATGACTGATTTCTTGATATAACCTGATAATTAAATTGTTGGATAAGACAAGCACAAATTCAAGCACCTTTTCAGTGGAACTCTCCACGCACAAGGTAGAGTCTCGTTTTTCAGGCAGACGTTGGTATTAAACCTGGTTTTTGCTGCATCTCTGTAATCCCTGTAGATTTGCATCAATCCCTGTCACCAGTCTGCAGCCTGACCTAGATTAGAGAAAGGCACATATGTGAGAATACTCACATCATACAGATAACATTCCCACAGCCGACACTTGTAGACAACAGTGTCAGGAAGTGAACATGATGTGTTAGTTTTAATTACATAGGTAAATGTATTCAACAAAATGTTGTTATTGTCATTTTAGTTTGTGTTTGCATGTGTTACATAAGAAACCAATGGCCTTAAACATGTTGTAATCAAAACAGACGGATTCCAAAGTTATTCAGTCTTGATGATTTAGTTATTTTATTTGTTTGTCTGACTGATAAAAACTCGGAACACAAACCTTCAAGCTTTCTAATTATTAAACCAAAATAAACATGGAAGACAATATTCATTTTAAAGATAACTTTGGCCTCATCTCCAAAAGGAGACAGGTTCAAGAGAATTTTCTTCAATTTTGCAAATTTAGAATTATTATTTGGTGATTTTGTGTCACAGTTATGCTTTTGACATTGTGGCCAGTGGCAGATACTGAAACCGCTGTGCTTTCTTTAAGTTCAATGTTCTCTCATGTCTTTCTCTGTGTTTTTGGAAGTTAATTATAAAATTGTTTTATCATTTTTTCTGAATATTATTGTACTCTGTACTTACACTTTGTGTTCTCCCATCCTTCCGTTATAGTGTATATCTGTATAAAATGCAAAAGACTGTGTTATGAAAAGAAAAATAAATGTTTTGAAGCAGCATTTACAGAATTCTAACATGTGGAATAACTGACCGCACTATCACCTTGAGGAATGACACCCTACAAAGCTGAGAATACATTGATAATGAAGTTGTTTCAGAAGAGCTTTTAGTTTACTTTGTCCAGAGGATAAGTTTGTAGAACGTCACAGTATAAATACACTAATGGCTGCAGCAACAAAAAAGTGATTTGCAGAATTGTTGTGACACGCAGATTACTAATTATACAAACATTACATCGTATGAAAAATTAAAGCCATATTTCACATTTTGACTACCACACACAGAATGTCTACATAGCATGACTGAATTTTGTGTGCCTGATATTGTGAAATACACACAAAAGAGAGAGCTATGTTTAAGTTGCAGCAACAAGTGCTTCTGTACTTTTTCTGTGTTTTCCAAATCGCTCTGTGTGAGCAGAGCTCTCTCCGTCACATGCACATGTGCTTGAACTCGTGCACCTTCCACGGATGGTTTGCACACTGACCCTCTTAGCTTAGTGGCTACAGTGAGGATTTCAGTTTAATAAAGAGTGTAAAGAACGTCCTCTTGAATCAATTTGGGTCTCAGGGCTTCTGAAGACTTGGATTACACCATAAAGGATGCACGGCACCATTTTGTGTCTGTTTTCGGTTTGTTTTTATAAATTTTAAAACAAGTCCCCATCATCTCTGGCTTTTTTTAATGGAACCCTGCGGCGCTAATTTGCTGTGAAGCTCCAGAAATGTTTTGTTGACTTAGGTAAAGTTACCCAAATTCCCACACGCATGGGGTTGAGTAGATAATGACTCAGTTGTCATTTTTGAATGAACTGGTCGTTTAAGCCATGCGAGATCTCAGATGTCACTTTGACTTTTGAGTCAATTTAAATACGCGATTAAACGCTGGACTGAAAGCCAGTAACAGAAAAACTGAGGCTGAATTGAGTAAAATTACATGTACTGCTTTAGTATATGCAGTTTCAGTGGAATATTATTTAGTTGCATCTGTTGAATCAGTACAATGACAATTCTTTCTTCAGCACACAACTTCAAAACAGACATGACTGATCTCATATCCAGTCAACAGTTACACCACTCGAAGTGAGTGCTAACGTGACTCAGTAGTTAATCTTAGTGCTGATATAAAGTTCACTGGTGCCTGTGGTTTCAGACTATCTTAATTTACATGCTTGTAAGGGTTAACCCTCAGGTCATAGCTGTCTTGTAAAGCCATGAAATGATTATTCAGGTGTTCGTTCAGGTAGTATTGGTGAGAGACCAGACAGAGGGTGATTAGTAATGTTAATCAGTCTCAGTGTGCTCGTGACATCTCAGATGATGTGTGGTGCAAACAACAATGACACTGATCTGCATTGCGTATGTGGCCTATTGAGGATTTACTAAGATCTACAAAAGACTAGAATAAAGGTATGCGGTGATTCAGCAGAGCACGAATCCTATGTTTCCATGGAAACTCCTCACCTTTCTCAGATAGCACTTAAAAGCCCTCCGCAAATCTATCCCAGTCATTGCCTGTGTGACAAGCAAGGTTTACTCAGAACCATATGACTCCTGTTAAGTTTGCCAATTCAAATAAATCCAGGTCTGTTTGCGAAACATGTCATATATCCAGAAGCCTGATATGCAACAACTCAACGCCCTGTTTTAATGACAGTAAAATAACTTGTATGCAGTACGTTAATTATCCATTTACTATACTGTAATATGAGATGTATTTGCACCAGTGGTTAACCCTCCATCCTAAGTGTGCATAAGGACAAAGTAAAATTGCTGTACATCTTTGCTGCCAGAGATTCCTCACACACAGCAGTGTTCTTTCTCTCAAATGCAAGACTGTCGTGAATGTGTTCAGGGTTTCATCTGTACCTCTGGTTCAACCTCCTTGAGTGAGCGAGACGAGAACCACTGCCTGTATTTGTGTGTGTTGTAGCAGTGGAGTTGAGTTGAAGAGTTTGAATGTGAAGTGGATGCGATGAAAGAGAGGCAGTGGTGGTGGACATGTGATCGATCCCCTGACCCAGCTGACTCCACACCACTTTCTCTCCATCCTGCTTCCACTCCTGTGTTAATGTATCCTAGCTGCGCTGCACTGCTGCTCAGCCTCACCTGTTGCCTCCTGTCAGTCAGGAAATTTGTAATCCACTGACAGGTGGAGGCGGGCACAGTGAGCTGAAACAGGAGCCTTGCATATGTCCCTGAGGATTTGAGGTGTTGCAGGATGTAATGCAGTCCCATGTTGACTGCATCATCCACTGACCTGTTTGCCCTGTAGGCAAACTGCAGGGGGTCCAGCAGGGGGCCTGTGATGTCCTTCAGGTGGTTCAGCACAAATCTTTCAAAGGATTTCATGACCACAGACGTCAGGGCAACAGGCCTGTAGTCATTTAATCCTGTGATGGAGGGGTTTTTTTGGGGACCGGGATGATGGTGGAGCGTTTGATTAATTAAAGAAGAAAAGAAAACAATGCTTAATGCCATCTGTGATCTAAAGTTACATTTTTAATTAGAATGCATGACTCCGCCAATGTCAAAAAATCATACCGTGTATCTCTTATCATACCATATATTTTGAAAAAGTGATCACTCCGTAAATAATGATCACTCCTTATAAATACATATTTTGATCCTGCACTGCACTATACACACTCATAGATATCAAAACAATAAATTTGTGTGATTTTCTTTTTACATCATGAACAATACATCATTTATTTCTACCACATACGTTTTCTCGTTATCTTCTGTTTTCATTTTATTCATCAGGAATGTCGTATAAACATATTAACCATTTTCTTCACTTCATGTCAAATTCAGCGCGTGTCGGCGTACAGCCCACCAGTAGCGCGCGTCCATTCCGCCCAGTCCGTCCAGTAGGTTTAAGACGGTGGGAGAGTGTGTGTGCAGCACAGCTGGGTCTCGGAGTCAGTCTTGGAGCATCTTTAAATGTGACACATTTATGAAGTTATTTATGAAGTTATGAAAAACACCCTTCATTCACAGCAGTAATGTTTTGTTTTCATATGTGACGTACATACTGTTTGTACGGGCGTTACTGCCTTTTTTAAAATACTTTGTCATATTAATTTGTAATCACAGTAAATGTGTGGTCATATCTGATAAGTGTCTGGTCCTCAGAACTGTCTCCTTGAGTAATGCGCCACCTGCACGCATCATTACAGACAGGCATCATAACAGCCAACCAACTAAGGGTCCTCAGCCAATGGAAGCTAGCTAAGTAAACATCGGAGCTGATAGCTAAAAACTACCACTTCCCTCTTAATTTATTGGTTTAGAACATTTAACCGAGTTTCATTGATGGAAGAACACTCGCAGATACAGGCCAGTCTCCAATAGATAACACATTTATCCTGTTTGTGGGATTTTTAAACTCTAAAAAAGTTAAATTAGCGTTAGATAAGATTAGCTGAACGTGTGGAGCTGTTGCTCTCGTTTATTCCGTTGAGATGGATGGATATCCCGGAGACACTCGCGATGGTTCTACAAAACAACAAGAACGACATTACTTCATGTTATATGAACTGCGAACTTTAGTCAAACATTTACCAAGGTATGAACAGAATGTTAGGTCTATGAGATTGTACAGGGGGCTTCTGGATATTCAGCATCTGACAGAGAAAAGCCTTTACAACCAGGATGCTAATGGGGTCTGTTCCAAGAAGCAAGCCCATGTCTGTTACCTGGATAATAGCTGACTAAAATCAAGAGTCCCTACAATTGAAGAAGTACCAATTGGGGCGGCTGTGGCTCAGGGGGTAGAACGGTCGTTCACGGAACAAAAGGTCGGTGGTTTGATCCTCAGCCCCTACAAGTCTACAAGTTGAAGTGTCCTTGAGCAAAGATACTGAACCCCATTTTGCTCCCCGGGTGCCGTGTGTAGTGGCAGCCCACGGCTCCTCAGGGATGGGTCAAATGCAGAGAAAGAATTTCCCCCTGTGGGATTGATAAAGGTATCAACAAAAAAAAAAAAACAACCTGCATCAGTGTAAAGTTTGCATTTGCAAATGTTTGTGTGTTGGATGTTTGGGTGTTCTTTTTGTGTGTGGCACTCAAGATCTTGCACGGAAGCTCAAAGACGCTCTGCAGTCATGGAAGTCTCACAACCTTGTGCTTCTCAAATTGAAACCAACAAACAAAACTAGAGGTAAGGCAGTGGTTCCCGTACACTGCTGATTATTTACGTAACGCTTTTGGTTTTCTAAGTCGTGTCTTTTATTATCAGGTGCTGGAAAGCCGTGTGTGAGAGGCACCAAAAATGATGGATAAGATTGTAGCAGAAATGGATCAAAAAGTGACCAGCAGGTCACCCTGGAGAAGGCTGGAGTCCTGGGATTTATGTCACCGCAAGTCCTCAGGTCAAATTCTACACCTGGCTACTAATTGTACACTCGACAGATGTAAAAATGCACCACTGGGCTTATTTGCAAATTTGCTTGTGTTGTTTGTGTTGTATGAAAATAGCCCACATTTTGTTCCTTACTAACTTTTCATGATCATCTTGATTTAATCAGAAAAACAAAGTGACAGAGCAAAATCGACCTCAAAACTGTAAGCACCATAAATCTCGTGCGACACCACCAGAGTAAACAATAATTTACACTGTCATTAGTTAATTTGTCTGGTCTCCTAGCCCATTATGCCTCAGATCATTTCTTACTTTTCTTCTCAACTACACATCAAAATCAGTCAAGAAAAAACCTTGTTTGCTGAGAATTATCACAAAACCTGTTCTACATATGTTCATGTACAAAAAATTGAAAGTAGAGAAAAACTTTCCTCAAATTAGGCCAAAAGTGAGTGGTTCATTTTTAAATTCCATCAATTTAATTAAAATGCATACAAACACCACAAATGGTTGGGTCACACATTGTAATATACTGTACACACCTGTGATGCAGACAAATAACCACCAGATGACAATGTGCCTCCAGACTAATTCCTCTTGAACTGATCTGTATTATTTTAGGAGCTGTCAATGCAGACGAACCTACTTGAGTTGATCCTCAAGCTTCAACAGAAGGAGACACAGAATGGAATCATTTGAAGAAAAATGCCCATAGATGGTACATAATCACATTCCAGTAATTGAGAGATTCAACATGTATTATTGTTAACATGATGAGGAAATGTCTTTCACTAGTTGTTATGAGGGTAATATTCACCATGAAAACCTACAGGAAAAGGTAGATTCTCAAGTTTTTCCAGCCCTGGAAGAGAGATGTAGCTGCCATCTCTCTCACAGGGAAATTATTAAGTTGTAGAAAGACACATTGTGAACATATTTAAAACAGTATAGAGAGAGCAGGCACAACAAGAAATGGACTAATAGACTGTTACTGTTGTGAGCTAGAGCTCGTACGCATTCCCTTCCTCAGAAGACGTATTGTGTGCACTACCGCTCTCAGGTTAGAGGCAACAGTGAAGGTTTCAGCTCATAAAATAAAAACATCTTTTCAAATCAGTTCAGGATCTCAGGGTGTCTGGAGGCTTGGGTTATCCCATGTAAACTAAATGGTATCATTTTATGTTGGTTTTCAGTTTTATGTTGTCAAATAAGTCTTCATTCATTTGTTTAGAGAATGCTGCAAAGCTGTTTTGCTGTGAAGCTCCAGAAATGTTGCCTCCTTCACTTGGACATATGGTCAGGTTGTCTGGCTGTTATATGGGTGGGGCTCAGTAGGGAAGCCCTGTCAGGACTATGAACTTGACTGTGCCTTTAAGAGGCAGCCCAGAAGAGCATGTTAGTTTTAGTGCACCTTCAGCTCCATCACCAGACGACACAACCTGGAGCACCGGAGCTGCCGCACACGTGACAGAGCCTGAACAAGCACGGTAAATACTTATATGTCTTATGTTATTACTGTCTTTAGTGTCAACAAAGAGAATCACACCTGCCCCAGAAATAAGTGCATCACTTTGCATTTCTTGAACATCCAGGAGAGAGGAGGTGTAACGCACTAAATGCTCTGGTTCTGGTGTCCTTTTTGTTATAAAGTATGTATTTGGCATTAAAAGACGTTTATTCAACTCATCATGTATTCCCTGCTTGGTATGATATGGTATGATATCAAACTATTCATGGATAAAGACTCGTGTTTTGTTAGCTTATGCCAATGGTTTTATTTCTAGAGGGGAATAAAGCGGAGGGCAACACAAAGAAGTGAGTAACACAAATGTTGTATCTTTGCGCCTAGCGGGTTGAAGAATTTCGAGTTGAGTGAGAACCTGTTTTGCGATAGCCTGTCAGCGTTGCTATTCTTCAGATGTTGATGGAGGACAAGCCACCCATAGACACCCACAGCTGTACGATACAATTTTAGCCCCGTTCAGACAGCGTTCTCATTCCGGGTCTGTTGCACCTTCATTCCGCCCCAATGAAGGCGTAATTGGGTGTCAGTTTGTTCCACCTCTCTTCCCCTTCTGTGCCTCGGGAGGTAGTAACCACGTCGAAAACAGGCGTCTGTCTGAATGAAGTGCCCCGCCGTTGCGGCAAAGGTGTGACGTAGTAATATGTATATTAATAATATTTATTACTATACATATTATTATATTTTCCTTGGGTTTGACTAGCTATCTTCCTAGTAAGACCTGGGATTTAAGGAATAAACTATACTTATATGCTATTCAAAATAGGCTCATGATCAGCTGATGAAGTGTTTGTCGTCATCCAGAGCTTAATGTCATGCATACATTCACTATTATGTATTATGCACTATTCACTACCCATTTCGGTTTGAATACTATGAGTTGTCTTTCCAATATGACATTTTTTGTTGTTTGGTCATGCAGACTCTTGTAAAAAAACGTATCAGTGCGTGCATGCCTACCATTTCAGAGGACAGATGCGTTCACATTAAAACTTGATACATACCTTACATACAGTAATAATGAATGGGAACCGTCAAGATAACTAAATCTGATCCAAATAAAGGATTAGAATGAAACAATGAGGCTTGTAATGTGAATGTAGCCTCTGTCACTGGCATGGACAAGTTGGGAGAGAACAGGTTGAGAAGTATCTGGGAACAGCAACACATTTATTAATAGAATTAACAAATGGACTTGTGTGTCACAGTTGTGTTATTTAAACGTAATCTACCATTTCTAATGATGTTAAATTGTGTGCTTAATCTACGTGGTGGTTGATTATGAGGCTCTTTCTTGTACATTGGACATGGAAAATGAGAACTTTTCAAGTTTTAGTATTTAATCCAGCAGCAAAGAAATTGAAGCATGACATGTTCAAGTTAATTTTCCTAACTTCATATTGCATGTCTTACAAGGCGACTGTTGCTAATAGGCTTAATACGATGCAGATGGTGGAATCATATATTGTGCAGCCCTAATGTTTGCTATTGTCTTGCAGGTCAGCTTCACAGATCCAGTGTAACTGTTATGACACCATCTAGCCCAGCTGGCCTGTCTGATTCTGTAGCTATGGCAACTTGTCAAAAAGGCTGCACCCCAGTGGTGCGCCTTTGTCAGAAACTGAACCGACTCAAGACACTGGATGATGACATGATGACCACGTCACTGAAACGCTGCCTCTCCACCTTGGACCTGACTCTGTTGGGGGTTGGTGGCATGGTGGGCTCTGGGCTTTATGTCCTGACAGGAACAGTGGCTAAAGACATGGCTGGGCCTGCTGTCGTCATATCTTTCCTTTTAGCAGGTATTGCTTCTCTTCTGGCCGCCTTTTGTTATGCAGAGTTTGGAGCACGCATCCCCAGAACAGGATCTGCCTACATGTTTACCTATGTCTCTGTGGGAGAGATCTGGGCCTTTCTCATTGGTTGGGATGTCATTCTGGAGTACATGATTGCTGGCGCTGCTGTGTCACGTGCCTGGAGTGGCTATCTGGACTCCATTTTTAACCACGCAATGCAGAACTTTACAGAGACGCACATTATACAGTGGAACACGCCCTTTGTTGCCCATTACCCAGACATCCTTGCAGCAGGCATTATAATAGTTGCCTCAATTTTTATTTCTTTTGGAGTGCAAGTGTCCTCTTATCTCAACCATATTTTCTCTGTTATTAGTTTGTGTGCCATTGTTTTCATTCTGATTTTTGGTTTTATTTTGGCTGAACCAGTCAACTGGAGCCAGAAAGAAGGAGGTTTTGCACCTTTTGGCATATCTGGAATACTGTCAGGCTCAGCCACCTGCTTCTTCGCATTTGTGGGATTTGATGTTATTGCATCTTCAACTGAAGAGACAAAGAACCCACAGAAGGCTGTTCCCATTGCCACTGCGCTTTCCCTTGGTCTGGCAGCAACAGCATACATCCTGGTCTCCACAGTCCTCACACTCATGGTGCCCTGGCATACATTAGACCCCAACTCAGCTCTAGCAGATGCCTTCTTCCGCCGTGGTTACAGTTGGGCTGGAGTTATTGTGGCAATCGGTTCCATTTGTGGTGAGTGTCCACCTTTAGAAGTTTGACAGTTGTATTACATCATGCTTAACAAAAGAATACTTTGCACATTTATTTTCAGGCAGATGCGAAGGAAAGGGTTGAGTCGAACTTACTCGACTTACTCGAGGAAGGTCTACGATGAAAGTTTAGTACCGAGATGTCCCAAATGAATGTGATTCTGCAAGTTAGACAGAGTGCGGGAATTCCTTTTCCAAGTACATTATGCTTAACAGTAGTATGGACTGAACAGTGCTTAATATTCTAGTAATAATCTGTTCTCATTTCCAGGTATGAACACTACGCTGCTCAGCTCTCTCTTCTCCCTCCCTCGGATTGTGTACGCCATGGCAGAGGATGGTTTGTTCTTCTCCTTTTTTGCACGGGTCAATCCCGTCACCAAAGTCCCTGTCAATGCGATATTGGTGTTTGGGGTCTTCGTGGCCATATTAGCTCTCATCTTTGACCTGGAGGCCTTGGTTCAGTTCCTGTCCATCGGCACCCTCCTGGCATACACGTTTGTAGCAGCGAGTATTATTGTGCTGCGCTTCCAGCCTGAGAAAACCAAGGGAACTGCCTCAACATCTCCCAACCCTAATCCTGATCCTGCCCCCACAGAGTCTCAGACCATAATGGAGGACAGTGGGGAGCTGAAGCAGTACGAATCCTTCTCTGACAAACTCCAGTTGGTGGACATGGAGATGACAGGAGAACGACGTGGGGTGGGGCAGCTGAAGGCCTGCTTAGAACCGTACCTGGGCAGGCTGCTGGGGGGCTATGAGGCAGGTGAGGTGGTGGCCTTCTGCGTCACGACTATGATTGTGAGCTCAGTCTCCTTCTGTGCTGTGTTGGAATTTGGAACCAAACAGCTGCACCTGCCGGTCTGGAGCTTCGCATTGCTGCTGGTGATTTTTAGCTTGGCTTATGTTCTCAGCCTGGCTCTCATTTGGGTTTATGAGCAACGAAACGACACCAAAACATTCCAGGTGAGCTTTTCTGGTTTTTACAACCCTTACACAACTCTTTGTTATATGGTGATTGTATGTTGCCATCTTTGACTTTTGACCTTAAATGTGTTCCGTTTGATTTATTGTCTTAGCAGCAACATTAAGTTAAACTATATTCAGCTGAACTCTTAATTAAATGTTTGCACTTGTTTTGTTTTTTTAGCTAACTATAGATACTTTTATTTGTCATACAACAATGTCAGCGGTAATTGTTCTGGTACAGCCTTGACAATATTATTGTCAAGAAAACTACCTATGATTGGTGTATCACTGATGGTTTACTGTTCTATAGGTACCTTTGGTTCCATTGATTCCAGCTGCCAGCATCCTCTTTAATGTATTCCTCATGATGAAGCTCAGCCAACTAACCTGGGTTAGATTCTTCATATGGATCGCTGTAGGTAAGAAGGCACCAGGTAGAAAATGGAGTGACCAGAGAAAAACTTCTCCCCTCTGTGGTACAGTTTCTCAATCGTCTTCCTGCAAACTAAATACATTTTCCTCAACTCATAAGGTGACAGAATAGATTTTGAACATACCCGGATTTCTTCATTCGACTCACATAAAGATGCTGGATTTCATTGACTATGGTACATGTAAGGCTTTAGACATATGGAGGGTTTCTCTTGGCATGTTGGTAAGTTGTTGGATTGTCCGTCTGTCGGTGTATGTATATGTGTGTGTTTGTATATATACTGTACATATATGTATATATGTATGTATATATATATATATATATATATATATATATATATATATATATATATATATATATATATGTATATATATATATATATATATATACACACACACACAGAGAGAGAGCGAGAGAGAGAGAGACAGACTCAGTTAATATATAATAAGAAAACAACCACTATATCACAACTTCAAGTTACACACTCAGGATTAATTGTATCATTGATATCATAGAGAATAGAAAAAAACTGTGCTGCACATGTTTTGTATCTGCATTTCTCTTTGTTTGGATTAAATTTTAAGTTCTCATGATCGACATCTTGAAGAATGCCTGAGGGCCAAACGGTTATCCAAATAAAACTGAAATGCAGACGGAGCCAGAGCTTTTGATTAAAAATTTGAATTTATTTATAAGTTCTGTTTCTTAAAAACAATTAATTTATTATCTACTCTCCATGCTGATTGAAAATTGGCTATACATTCCACTGAGTACACCTCTCATCAGTATGTTTTCAATACTTTTTTTTTTTTTTTTTTAAAGTCCCCATCTTCTTCAAAGTCCCCTATTAGGGTTGAAAAACATTGATTTGGGGATCTTTGAACTGATTAAGCATTATCATAGGAAGATATATAATCCTTACGATGTCCGACAGCATGTAGCCTGTGCATGGATCCCACTACCATGAGATCCTTTCCCTCAACTTCAACCCAACTTTAATTTAGCGTCATTACAGTTACAACTGTTTTGTGCTCCCCCTTTCCAGGTCTCCTTGTGTATTTTGGATATGGGGTCTGGCACAGTAAGGAGGGCATGAGGGAGCTGCAGCCCACAGACATGGCTGACCGGTACGTGGTTCTACCCAGCAGCAGCCTGGTAGAGACAGTGCAGTCTGTCCATCCTGATGGACAAGTGGACTCGTCACACCACAACAACCTGACACCGAGGAGTATAGAGGACAGAGATGATGTGACTGAATGTAGTCAGTAATACTGCCTCTTATTATCTGTTCTCCCCACTCATATGAGATGAAACCAATGTGTATGAGGGAGGTTGAAGGTGTGCAATAGAGTGCCACGCAATATGAGATACTATTGTCCATGAAAATCGAGTTCCATCTAGTGATAATGATCAATTATGTCAACATGTAATGTCAATGCATTTGCTGGATTAGACCAGACAAAACAGGCTTTTAAATACAAATTAAATGATGTCATAGAAAATATCATAGGCATTTTCATTTTTTTCATAAAGTAATGTATGTATAATGTGAAGAAGAAAAAAGTTTTGTCTCAGATTACTTTGTATCTCAACAGTTAAGATATAATCTATGTGTGTATATGTGTATATGTATAATATACTGGAAAATAATTTGCCTTCACAATCTGAATATTTGTTAGGCATTAATATGGCTCATTTTCCTTTGTTCTTGTCGGGATGTCTATATATAATACAATGTGATGTGTGTGAAATGCACACTTTAAGTCAACACCCTTCACAATTCTAATTACAAGGATGGGCATATCAAGCAAAAATACTAATCGATGATCGTTCAGCACAAATCGATTAGTATTAACACACACAGAGTGAGACGGGAGCCGATTTTTCAACTCGCGCTTAACGAGTTTGTAGTTCATGTGCTGTCATCATCATATAGTCTCTCCAGTCTTGCTGTGAAAGGTTTTCTAGATGGCGAAAACCGTCATCTTCAACAAAGCTAATGGGAAGCATGTCTTCAGCTATCATCTGTGAGATGCACATCTATCAAACTTACTTCGTCTCCTAGCAGAACAGACCATTGACTGTTGAACCGTGGATGGACCTCCTGCTGGTGATAAGATTGTTGTACCTGTACCTCGTTTACCTTTATTTATTTAAAGGAGTTCCACACGGGACCTTTTGACAGCTAACATGCTTCTGCTGTCTGTCTTGTGGTCTTATTGCTCTTCTTAATTAATGACCATTCAAATAATCAAAAATCAATGGCAATCCCTACTAATTTACAAGTGCTAATTATTACACCCAAATCACATGGACACTTGTCACCACTGTTGATCCCTACAATACCCCCTAAAAAGTAGAATATAGGCCAGTCTCTTGTGTAGCAGCTTGGTTTCTCTTTCCCAGAGTAAGTCAGTTTCTCTCATACAGTACCTCACCTTTTCTCGCATGTTTATCCCTGTTGTGTCTGGCAATTTTCCACTTTGATGCATCATGATGGATGTATAAAGTGCTGCAGGTCTGTTTGCCAAGGGCGGTGCTCAGCTTAACATGCACAAACAAGCAAACCGTGGACAGGGTCAACATTTGCTTCAGGTGGAGGTGTGCGTGTGTTTATTTATGATGTAGAGCATAACCATCATGAAACACTTAAAAAATAACATTTTATTTCTCTCATTTACTGTTTAGTTCTTGTTGACACCGCTCCCTCTCCTCATTCACTCTAAAGCTCACTCGACCACCAAGCAGCAACTGACAAATCCTACAATAGTATGCCTTTAAATTTTAACACCGACCTGCAGCCAACCCACTGCATTTTTAGAAGATAGAATTTTTACTATATTAAACACTCATTTGTTGCATGTTTTAGTTAAGAAGAGGAATGTAGTTAGACATAATTCCTTGACCCTGGAAAGCTGATCCAGATTTATTTTTACCTTTACCTTTCACAGATACATAAAGTCTATTTGAATAAGTGTCTGGTCTCTACCCGTCTCCATTAGTGTACTGTGAACCAATTCCCCTCCAAATTCATCTCCAAGATGATCTGGATCTTGATCCAATTGTGCATAGTGCTAGAATTTCATGTGTTATCCATGCCTGGGTAGTTTTTTATTTTGATTGGCCTATTATTATCCCCTCCCAAGACCGAAGTGGAGGGGAATACAGTAGTAAGTAAGTAAATAAGATATACTATACTGTCCCGGAAATGTTCCTTTGGCTATAGTGCAAACATACAGCTCTGTGCAGCTTCAGACAATACAATGAAAAACAACTAAAAGACATAAAACACATACTAATTATTATGTCACATCAAACATTCATCCATGTGCAAACAGAAGAGGGTCCAAACATGATGTCACCTTCGTCTAAAAGCATGTCCACAGTGATTCTCTCACAACACTACATCACCACTGATGTTAAGGCCACCAGCCTAAAGTCGTTGTTGGCAGTCCGACATTATTTTGTGCCCTTTCCCTCAGTGTCACGAGGCTGGTGTGCAGCGTAGTGTTTTCCCTGCTCCAGGACTTTTATACAAATGCTATTTGCCTTAACTTGTTGAGCCAAATTCAAAAGAACATTTCCTGTAAAATGAATTTTCCATGAACATGTGGAATGAACATGTAAACACTTCCAACATGATTAAAGTATTCCAAAAAGTCGTTTCTGAATACAAAATTTCATTTTCCAAGTGATTCACGTGGTTCTATGTGTATTGGAAATAAAAAGCAGCCCGTGGTGCTCGAGAGACGTTGAAAGAGCAATTAAGGTTGAGTGGTTCATGCAAACTAATATGTAATGGGCAAATACTAAATCATTGTTGACTCTGTGGTTAGGCCTGAGGATAGAGCTCTAAAGCCAGCAACAGCCTCTCCCTCTCCTTTAAAGGGGACATGTTACACTGTTTTATCACAAGTTTACACAATTCCTGGTGGTCTTAACGAAATGTCAGGGACATGCCTGGGTTGAAATACCTTAGTGACCAAACACTACAGCATCTCATCCTGCTCATCAGCCTTACTCAGAAAGGCGGGTTTGTGTGCTAATGAGACGCTTCTCCGCTTCTCACTCCGCCCCTTCAAACAAGGAGAGTGCTGACGCAAAGTACGGCGTCTCGTTTCCATGGCAACTCGACCTGTGAACTCCAGGATAAACATGGCTGCAGGAGTAAACAAAGCGGCGCTCGCAGTTTACGCAGACTAGTTAAGAGTTAATCCAGTGTGTGCGCATTTTGTTTTGGTGTCGTTATCGGAAGTTAGGCTTATGGCTTTCAAATATAATGCAAGTAATTTGACATGACCATCATTAAGCTCCCGTTACACCAGTAAAAGTGAATTTTTTTTAATAAATGATATATATATTAAATGTATATAAAATAAATGACACCTTGAATTTTGTCTGGTTTAATAAATCTTTGTTGGTGCAGCTTGAGAATGTTTGCTGCAGAGATGCCACAGGTAGTATGGATGCTTGGTGAATTAAGCCTGTATGTTTGAATGTGTGCTAACTCCACAGTGAGTTAGATATCTGTAGAGCAGACTATGGTCTTTATTTCTAAAGGGGAACAGAACAGAAAGATTTTATATGCAAAAAAAGCTATTGTAAAACAAATATGAGAGAGTAAGAAAATGCAATACATTACTATTTCCATTGTCTTCTGCAAACCAGTTTATATAGTTTTAAGTTTTATTGTCAGAAAGTTTACAACAGCAAATGTCAACAACATATGAAACATAGTTATTCAGTGAACCACCAATAGAACATATATAATAAAAAAAAAATACTCTTTACAAATGGCAAAATTTGTCAGTAAGGTTTTAAAGAAGCAGTATTAAGAAAAATAGTATGGTTGTCATAGGAACACCTATTACCTATTATAAATAGGTGTCAAGTTGGTTAAGTACACTTTGCTCAGCCTTCATAAGCTGGTGTTGGGGCTCTCTGGTCCAGAGAATCAGAGTTCCCTGATGCTCCAGTTCGATATATGGAGTCCAGATTTTAACTAGACCTGGACACGTAGCTGTCTATCTCTTCATTTTCCTCTGATCAGAGAGATCCTCAGGGATGGGGATCCTCAGCACCTCATCCACATGTGGGGCAGGATCCTGGAAAACCGTTTCAAAAATGAGGTCCAACAGTTCATCAATATAAGCTGTGATACAAAAGAGAACAAGATTAAGTATTCTTATTGAAATTGGCCACAAAAAAATGTTTTCATTTTTATTACATGCATTTTGTCATTATGTTTTGTTTTCGCGTGCATTCAGCCCAGTCTGTGGGAGACTGTGCAGCTCAGCTTGTTGCAGCTCCTCTTTTAAACGTGACACATGTATGAACCGTGAGCTCTACAAAAATACATTCACAATAGGAATGTTTGTACAGGCGTTATTGCCTTTTTGATTTGTAATCCCAGTAAATGATAGCGGTCTGGTCCACAGGTCTGGTCCACAGGAGCGTCTCTTTGTTGATATTGTTGCGCCACTTGGCGCACATATTTATCTACTGCACGCATCATGACAGACAGGCAGTGGAAGCTAGCTAAACAATAAGAACACTTGCAGATTCAGGTCAGTCTCTAATAGATAACATATTTATCTTGTTTGTGAGATTTTTAAACTCTAAAAAAGTTAAATTAGCTTCAGCTAATTTGATTAGCTGAATGTGTTGAGCTTGCTGTCATAACATGTCACACATAAATCAGTCAAGTCGAAACTTGTATGTTGACAGTTATTACAAAACCTGCCCAACATACATATGTACAACCAATTTTAAAATAAACATTTTCTCAAATTGGGCCAAAAATGAGTTGCATTTTTAAAATGCATACAAACACCACAGATTGTAGGGTCACACAAGCCTCTTTCCGACAGGTAGTGCACAACACTCCCGAAACGTATTCCCTTCTCTCTGACCCCTTTGGTTTGTTTAAATGGGACCAACCCAAGGCGTCACAAACACAAACACAATGTTGGGGCAGAATAAAGGCGCATCAGGCTCGCAATTATAGCGCTGTCTGAATGGGGCGACAGAGTGATATACGCACCTGTGATGCAGACAAATGTCCACCAGATGACTAATTCCTCTTGAACTGATCTGTATTATTTTAGGAGCTGTCAATGCAGATGAACCTACTTGACTTGATCCTCAAGCTTCAACAGAAGGAGACACAGCCTGGAATCATTTGAAGAAAAATGCCCACAGTTGATATATAATCACATTCCAGTAATCGATAGATTCAACGTGTATTATTGTTAACATGTATGTTGAGGAAATGTCTTTCACTAGTTGTTATGAGGGTAATATTCACCAGGTTCTCAAGTGTTTCCAGCCCTGGAGGAAGGATGCATCGGCAAAGGAAGACATATTGTTTACATATTTAAAAGCAGTATTGAGAGATAAGCACAGACAGAAATAGACTAATAAAGCCAAGAGGAAATAGGAGACGGTGTTGTTTAAGGACACAGTTGGGTTGTAACTGGGATGAATGTAATGTTGTGATCTTCCTGAATGCAAGACGATCTCTCCATAAAGGCTTCCTGATGTCTTTGGAGATGATGATTAACAGTATTTTACTGTAGTATGCAGACGACAGCATCATCATTGGACAGATTCCAAACAATGATATGAGTTCATATGGAGAGGGAATGGTGCAGTGGTGCACAGATAACTAGAGAGTACTCAGATCACATATCTCTGTGTCAGAAAATAGTTTGAAGGCTATGTCACAACAAACTCAATTACATGCTAGATAGCACAATTTTATAGTCAACCCAATTTAAGGATTAACCCTCAGGTCGTAGCTGTCTTTTCAGTCTATGAAGTGATAGATCAGGTGTTCATTCAGGTAGTATTAGTGAGAGATCAGACTGAGGGTGATTAGTAATGTTAATCAGTCTCAAAGTAAAATTGATTTTAAAATAGCACTTGAGTTACATATTTGCTGCCAGTGATTCACCACACAGAGCAGTGTCAGGAATATGTTCAGGCTTTTATTTATTCCTCTTTGAATGAGCGAGACGAGAACCGCTGCCTGTTTTTGTGTGTCTCGTAGCAGCAGTGGAGTTGAGTTGGAGGGTTTGAATGTGAAGTGGTCGTGATGAGGGGGAGGTGGTGGTGGTGGACATGGGATCCCCTGACCCAGCTGACTCCACACCACTTTCTCCCCATCCTGCTTCCTCTCCTGTGTTACTGTATCCTAGCGGCGCTGCACTGCTGCTCTGCCTGTGGTACAAAAGAGAGAAAACGTGAGATGATTAATCATCATCATGATCATTTCACCCCTTCCTGACTGATCAATAACTGAAAACAAAATTGGTAGTGAAAATACAGGAGGACAAAGGGCCTTTTTTCTGGGTAAAACAACTTATTTAATAACCTGTTTGCTGAAACAGCTGTCATTGGCATTCAACCACATCCTAGCTAACATGAGCATTTGGTTTGACTACATCCAGTGTTGTACTTCCAGACTTGAATAAATGTGTCCTGATATTTTAGGGTTATTATTAAATATGTTGTTTTATCTTGAAATATGTCCCGAAGTTCCTCCGGACTTTTTACTATCCATTGTGTTTTCAGTCGCTGATCAAATGTGAAGTGGTGAACTGATGACGATCTGTCAGATTCCCAACGTTTATACAACTTGCCACCTTAAAAGTGCAGCAGTATGACATTTGAAATTTCCAGCCTGAGTGTGACGTTAAAGGAAAAAGGCTGCCGTGTGAACATGGTCTATGTTCAAGAAAGTGGAAACAAACTCCTGGATCCTCTATGTGGATCCTCACCTAAATTTAATGGGTTCTTTCCTCACCCATGATCCATCCTTCTATCTAGTTTCATGGAAATCTGTTTGGTAATTTTTGTATCGCCCTGCCAACAAAAAAAAGCAGACACACGTAAAAAGATAACTTCTGAATCCAACTTACAATGGACTCTTGTGCAGTAGTGTTGGGTGATTTTGTTGTTTTTCTACTGGTGTGCTGGGCAGAGAGAGGCTCCATGTCTGCTGAAACGATGCTTCCTATTGAGAAAAATGCATGGGTTTAATATCATTTTCAATAATCCCATAATTATCCACAAAAACAACATGCAACAGCTGAATCCATTCATGTGTAATACGCATTAATTCACATATTTGATATATTTTCACCAGTCCTACCCTGCTGGCATTATTTTGTGCTCTTTCCCTCAGTTTCACGAGGCTGGTGTGCAGCGTAGTGTTTTCCTGCTCCAGAACTTTTATACGAATGCTATTTGCCTGCACTTGTCGCTCCATATCCAAAAGCACGTTTCCTGTACCTTGAAAATGTGGAGTAAACATCACGTACACACTTACAACATGATTACAGTGCTCAAAAAAAGAAGTAGTCGGATGCAAAATCTTATTTTCCAAGCGATGCTTGTGGTTCTGTGTGTATTGCAAATAAAAAGCAGCCAGCTGGTGCTCTAGCGATGTTTGAAATAGAAATTAAGGTCATAGGGTAATTCACACAAACTACCAATTGTCAAATAATTGCCTACTCTGTGGTTGGGCCTGAGGGCAGAGCTCTGGAAAAGCCACCAACAGCCTCTCCCTCTCCTTTAAGGTTTGCACGTATTCCTTCAGCTCAGCCACGCTGCTCTTTAGCTCCCCTACTAGTGCTTCTAACGTCTTCTTCTTCTTTTGTAGCTCCAAACAAAGACCCTGTTGGAAAGATGCATCACAGCATGAGCTGCTGGGATTAAAAGTCTTCATTCTGATGTATTTTGGTACCAAAGAACTCCATACCTGCTGTTGAGCGAGCTGAGCCTGCAGTCGTTCCTTTTCCTCTGACACCTGTTGCAGCTGATTTTGTAGCTCCGTCTGTTTCTCCTCCCTCTCTCCCAGCTGCCTCTGCAGCCCTTCGCACTCTTCGTCAAGAGCATCAGCTCTCTTTAGCAAAGATTGCTGCTTCGCATGCATTGACTGGATGCACAACAACAACAACAACGATGAAACACGAGAGAGATGGTGTCCAGCTGAAAACAACAAATAAAGTGGTGTTGGTCGTGACACTGACCTCTTGCTGGCGACAAGCACTGTGATACTTAGCATTCTCTTTGTCAAGACGGACTTGAGTCTCAGAGATTTCAGCCTCTAATTTCTGGAGTCTTTGCTGTAGTTTGCGGCAGGCCTCTTCCTCTACGTGCAACACCCTCACTCTCTCCTGCAGCACATTCTTTTCATGTTCTGCCACAAAATAAAATGACCCATCATAGCTTGTGTAAATATGTGAATATTAAATAAGAAGGATGGCATGATGGCATCCTAAATCTTACATATTCTTACCAAGTGCTTGTAATGTATCTTGCTGTGCTGCTTCTTTCTCTTTCAGTCTGGAATTGCTCTCCTCCAAGCACAGATTTTCTGTCACACACATATTAAACATTAGTAAATGTGGTCTCAATGATTTCCCATTATGTATTTAATTGTGAATGCTCTGCACCTCTCTTGAGTTGCTGTTGCTCCTCCAGAAGCCTTTGCTCCATTTCTTTCATGGATCTCTGTGCTTTCCGCAGTGAAAACTCCAGCTGGACTATGTTCGCTTGCTGTTTTTCTGTCGTTTGCTTGAACTCTTTCTGTGCTCTTTCCAGCTGAGACCTGAATCTCTCCCGCTCTGTTTCTGCTGCCTCTAGTCTCTTGTGAAGAGGCTGCACCGTACCCCGCACATCCTGAAGATGTTTGGCCAGGCGGCGCATGTCTCTGAGCTGCTCATTGCCCCACTGGGCGACATCACCTGCTGTCATTTGCCCCAGCTCTAGGGTGTCCTCCACAGCTACTAAGAGTGGCTGCAGAGATGAGGGCAGGCCCTCGCTCTGGAACAGTTCTACCAAAGCATCTCCAGTTTTTCTCAAACTAGATTGCACTTGATGACATGCATCGCAGGGAACGAGAGATGACTGAATTGTCTGACAGCTTACATTGTGGCTGTCAACTGTAGCATGCCGTGGGGTGTTGTGAGTCGGACTGGAGGGTAAATAATTCTGTGGCGTTGACTGGGAAGACAAGCAATGGATGCAAAAGTCACTTCTTGAGCTCAAGACATATGACACCGATTCTAACTCACCACTATCAAATGCTTATGTCTGCTTTTGTATTTTGCAAAGTATGACAAAAATCATGTTAATATTTTGGCATAATTATTTTGTCTTTGCCTAAAGCTGTCTACCTACCTTAATATTGGCTAATTGAACTAAATTAGTCCAATAGTTCCTGACTATAAGACCAACTGACAGGCAGCATCTCTGCTGGGCTTGTTCTCTCCTGTGGCTAGTTTGGTCAACATAAGCATTGAAGCTTTGTAGAAGAAGCAGCAGTCTTGTTGAGAGAGAAAAAGTCCATTTAAGTCAAATAAACATTTGTTAATGTGATAAATAAGGTTTGACTGTGCATTACCTGTCAATAACCAGCTCCAATAACACAATGTGGGAGTGCTGGTTGAATGCATCCTCGCCATCCACAAAGTCATACTGCTCCAGTAGAGCTACCATGTCCAGATTACAGGAGAGTTTATCCGGGAACTTCCAGGAAGGAACCCGGACCGGTCCTGTTCTGGAGAACACGTCCAGAGTCGCACCTTGAAGGTCGACCAGGTCTTTTCGAAGGCTTTCGATACAGCCCTGACGGCCCAAGAACTGACTCATGTCTTACAAGCTAGCTTATTACATACCTGACTCCGAGAGCAGGCCTAGTTTGTTTAAGACTCATCTCTAAGGCAACATCGAAAAACTACTGCATGTTCCATGATGCTTTGCGGCGTGTTTCCGGAAGTAATAAGCCTCCATTGGGTCAACGTAAGCTCGGCGCAGTAAGTTTCAAGCACAACAAATATAGGCTTTTAGTGGCTATAGGTTGTGTTCTTAGCATAATATACGATAACGTAAGTGTTACTTATTCTATTCTTGTTCGTAGGGTGTTGCAGATAAGCTCCTGTTTTCTTAAGAAGATATAGCCATGCCGCCTGGGCCTGTTCAAATTGTTCAACCGGAGTCCAACAACAAGGTGACGTTACCAATGCAAGTTAGCAGTGTTGCTAACGTAGTTATTGTTTATGTGGAAACTAATGAACAATTAACTATAATAATATAGTTATTATATAATATATTTATACAATAAATGTGAATGTTAGACTAACTTTAGCTCATATCTATTTTGATTTTTTGATATTTGGATAACTCCACAAGGCGTATATACCGATAGCTAGCTTAGCGCTGATGTTCAATTAATTGGATTTTTTTGTAACAACGTTAGCTAATTTCTGACCCGTTTTCCATCAAATACAACCCAATTGCGGTAATTTTTCATTTAATATTTACAAGCTTTGAAAAACTGTAACTTTTATTTCCAAGCACCGGTATTCATGGTCCCAGACAGCTATCATTGCTTTTTGTTATGTTAGAGTGGATATATACATTATCCACAGTAACCAGGATATGTTTTCTACAACATAATTTTGCTGTTGGGACTTTTCCAAGAGTTAATAATGTACTAAGTGCCACAAGTTCTGCTTTTCTGTATTCAGTCTTGCAAACTGCTGCCTCACAAATGTAAATTTTGTCAACAGAATGATTCAGTAGGAGAAGAAGCCCCTGCCACTAAACCCATTGTGGGCATCATATATCCACCTCCTGAGGTCCGAAACATAGTTGACAAGACCGCTAGTTTTGTTGCCAGGTTGGTTACTCCACATGTATCAATTGATCAATTGTACAGTCATTAATATTGGTAGAATGTTAGCTGTATTTTATGAATCCAATACATTTCTTGTCATTTTACAGGAATGGGCCTGAGTTCGAAGCGAGAATCCGTCAGAATGAGATCAACAATCCAAAGTTTAATTTCCTCAACCCTAATGACCCCTACCATGCCTACTACCGACACAAGGTCAATGAATTTAAGGAGGGCAAAGCACAGGAACCATCTGCAGCAGTGCCAAAGGTTATGCAGCAGGCCATGCTGCAGTCCCAACAGCTTTCTCAAAAAGTAAGACATTTCATTTTGCTTTAGTTTTGTTTTATCATTGATTGTAATTTGCAGTATTTGTTCATAAGAAATTTTTCTGTTCGTCAATAGGTGCAGTCACAGGTGATTCAAGAGACAATCGTCCCTAAAGAACCACCTCCTGAGTTTGAGTTCATCGCGGATCCTCCATCAATCTCAGCATTTGATCTGGATGTCGTCAAGCTCACTGCCCAGTTTGTTGCTCGCAATGGCCGCCAGTTTCTCACTCAGCTCATGCAGAAAGAACAGAGGAACTACCAGTTTGACTTTCTGCGGCCACAGCACAGCCTTTTCAACTACTTCACTAAACTGGTTGAGCAGTACACTAAGGTAATCTAATCGCGCCTCTCATATATTAATGTTTGTTAGGGTGGTGATGCTTGACCGTGTCTCTCTATCTGTAGATTCTGATCCCTCCCAAAGGCCTACTGAACAAGCTGAAGAGAGAGGCAGAAAATCCAAGAGAGGTTTTGGATCAGGTAATCCCTTTAAACTGTTTCTCAGAGTAAGCATTTAATAGCATGTTGCCCATGTTAATCAGCTGTTCTACTGCCCAACCCTCAGGTGAGGTACCGTGTTGAGTGGGCAAAGTTCCAGGAGCGTGAGAGAAAGAAGGAGGAGGAGGAAAGAGAGAAAGAACGGGTGGCATATGCCCAAATCGACTGGCATGACTTTGTAGTGGTTGAGACTGTGGATTTCCAGCCTAACGAACAAGGTTAATGACCACAGTGATTATAATTTGTAAATGTACAATCTGAATGTTGCAAGAATAATTTACCTTTTATCATCGTCTCTGTTTGCTCAGGCCACTTCCCTCCACCTACCACACCAGAGGAGCTTGGTGCTCGTATTCTGATCCAAGAGCGCTATGAGAAGTATGGAGAGAGTGAGGAGGTGGAGATGGAGGTTGAGAGTGAGGATGACGATGATGCACGGGACGACCGGCGTGAAGGCCATCCCTCACAACCTGATCAAGATACACAAGTGCAGGACATGGATGAGGTAAGAACTGATGCAGTAATTCAATGCTTTGCCTTAATGTGTTATTGCTATACTTTAATTAAGATGTATATCATTAGTTTGTTGTCCTCTTATTGATGTTTTATGTTCTTTTTCCATCAAAAATCATCGATAACTGCTGGCAACCACATGTCATTCTTCCTGTCCTGCTTCCCTCAGGGATCTGATGATGACGATGACGGTGTGAAGGCTCCACTTCCACCAGACAACCCTATGCCACCCCCTCTGCCCCCAACTCCAGACCAGGTTATCATTCGCAAAGATTACGACCCCAAAGGTAACACATGCTTCCTTAGATCAGAGAATAGCAAGTGCATAACAAGCTATTACTAAAAACAGTGTGTTAATCTCATACATTGAATTCCTCACAGCTTTCAAGCCTCAGCCCTCAGTTGGACCTCAAGATGAGTACCTCATCTCACCTATTACTGGTGAGAAGATTCCAGCCAGTAAAATGCAAGAGCACATGCGTATTGGCTTGCTGGATCCACGCTGGCTGGAGCAGAGGGACCGCAGCATCAGAGACAGGCAGACCGAAGATGAAGTCTATGCTCCTGGTTTGGATATCGAGAGCAGCTTGAAACAGCTGGCAGAGAGGCGTACCGATATCTTCGGTGTGGAAGAGACAGCCATCGGTAAAAAGATTGGTGAAGAAGAAATCCAGAAGCCAGAGGAGAAGGTGAGTACAGCTGTGGCTTTACATTACATAGTTTTGAGTCTGAAGAATTCCTTTGTTGATGAAATTGGGTCAGCAGCACAGTTTTGACCTGTGAATGTTTCATGCTGCCAGGTTACTTGGGATGGACACTCTGGAAGCATGGCTCGTACCCAGCAGGCAGCACAGGCCAACATCACCCTGCAAGAGCAGATCGAAGCCATTCACAAGGCCAAGGGACTGGTGGGAGAAGACGATACTAAGGAGAAAATTGGCCCCAGCAAGCCCAGTGACATTCTTCACCATCCTCCGATGCCCTCGTCTGCATCCATTTTGCCTAAACCCAATCCTCCAGTCACATCATTGCCTCGCCCACCCTCTGTGAGCTACATAAAGAAAGTTCATCATTAATTACAGTAAATAATGCTTTTTTTAAACTAATGTAGAAACTAGCTATTATTTTCTTATTTATGAACAGTTGGCACCTCCAGTGCGCACCACGCTCCTGTCTGCTGTACCTGTAATGCCAAGACCTCCTGTGGCCCCTGTGGTGCGCCTTGCACCAGGACAAGTTATAACATCAATGCCTCCCATGATCCCTACTCAGCGCATCAATGTGGTCCCCATGCCGCCATCAGCATCTCACATCATGGCTCCCAGACCACCTCCTATGGTTGTTCCAGCAGGTAAGATGAAGGTTACCAAATGCCTTTCACTGACATTCAAACTTGCATCGTTGGCTTGGGCGGGTCCGAGACTTATCTCAGATGAACGCATGAGTGAAGGCATGGAAATGAATGTATTGTATTATAGCCACTATAAGAATGTTGGACAGCATAACCTACACCTACTCCTTACTAATGAGAGTCCTCCCCCCTGTGGACGTCAGTTGAACTCTCGGCTCTAAGTGCATCAACAAAACAGGAGAAGCAGCATCAGGCGCTGAGCTAATCGGCTACCCAGGGTTCCTGCTAACTAGCCGAATGCTGCTAACTTTCTCCGACTACACTGACAAATGCTGGTTCAGTTCGTTTCCATGAAATTTAATTGCTTTAAGCTTGTATATCAGACTGGACCGGCAAAAACTGGAAACCTACCGAAGCCTGTTGCATTGTTGAGGAAATTAATTATTGTATTACACTGATTTTTAAACAGAACCTTTGTTACTTCTGTCATCTTCATAAATTCAACTAACTGCTGCTGCTTCTTCCAGCATTTGTCCCTGCTCCTCCAGTACCACAACCACCGAACTCTGTTCCTGCACCACCAGCCCACCCACCCCCGCCTCATGACGATGAGCCAGTCAACAAGAAGATGAAGACGGAGGACAACCTTATTCCGGAGGAGGAGTTCCTGCGTAGAAATAAGGTTTGTTACAGCTGGAAATGTCTTTGCTTATTCCCAAAAGTTCATGACACAAGCTACGATCTGTGTGCACTTGTTTGGGATTTGAACTTTCTATTACTTTCTATTACAGCCAAATTTATCGACAGGTCTTTTAGTATACACGTAAAATAAGGGAGGACAACAACCAGATCAAAGTTATGTTAGTGGAGAAGTAAAGTAGACCTGTGTGAACACACGACATTAGCCAACTCAATAAAGTATGTAAGTATGTAGTATCTCAACTTGATCCATGATTTTTTCTCCTCTCCAGGGTCCTGTGGCAGTTAAAGTGCAGGTCCCCAACATGCAGGATAAGACCGAATGGAAGCTGAATGGCCAAGTGCTGAATTTCACTGTCCCTCTCACAGATCAGGTATGCAAATGTTGGTTTATTGTATCGCTCTTCTTGTTGAGTATATGCTTGTATGTCTACGACAGCCTTATCAATGTGCAAATGAAATATCCCCATAGGTGTCTGTCATTAAAGTCAAAATCCATGAGGCTACAGGCATGCCAGCCGGGAAACAGAAGTTACAGTATGAGGTAAACTTTCCTTTTAATCCTCTGTCCTTAACTTTCCTTCAGCCCTTTTAACTCGACTGATAATCATGTGTTTTTGTTCCTTTTTAGGGCATTTTCATTAAGGACTCAAACTCCCTGGCTTATTACAACATGAGCAACGGCTCAGTCATTCACTTGGCACTGAAGGAGAGAGGAGGAAGAAAGAAGTGAGCCATGCAGCAAAAAGGAAAAGACTTTTTACTCATGGATGTTTTGTCACTCAGATCTGTCTTGATATTTTAGTTTAATGAACATTTTTCATAATTACATTGTGCTTTTCTTATAGTTTTGTTTGAAGAGTATGATTTTTCTTAAATGTAATAACTCAAAATGCTAAATAAATTTGACTTGGCAGGCATGGCTTCACCCTATAGTTTCAGCTCTTGATTTGTTCATGATTATATTCTGTACTGGTAGCTTGTAAGAACATGCATAACCTCATAATGTCCATCCACTTAAATAAAGGAATAAAAAGTCAAGCTGCTTTTGATGTTTCATTGTGAGACTGATTAATAACATGAATTAAAACATGTCATATTCTGATGGAGAGACTACCAAATGCACAAAATCTCTGTATTAGTTGTGCAGAATAAATCCAAATTATCTAAACTGATATTTACTTGGATTGTTGTCACTATTCGCCTTTAAGAACAAAACTATGGAGCACACAAACGATGGATATCAGGGAAACCAGCTTTCTAATTGTAAATAAAAGTTAAAAACATCTCTTCAACATTTAACTAATCTCGATGGACAAAATCCAGCATATATTTAGAGGGTTACTGCCTATGAGTGTGTGCTATTTAGTGCTGATTAAAAAATGAATGAATTTGGTTGTGCCTGTACATTATGGTTACAGGGCTATGAGTTTTTAGTACTTTAAAGTCAGAATTATAATTCTGAATTTAAACGGGGGGGGGGTGTTTTTAATGTTAGGAAAAAAAAGTCAGAAATTCATTTTATTCTCAAAAATTCTGACTCTACTCTCAGAATTCTGACTTTATTCTCGGAAAGCAGTGATTTCTTTTTTCCAGACGTAAGCGTCACTTCCTACGGTAGCCACTAGGGGTCACCCATAACACTAAAACCAACACAAGGACGGCAGGGTTGTTAAAACTGTACTGCACTCGGTATGACAAGACAGCGAACCAAGACGCCGTTAGCTGAGAAACGGATAAACTAGTCTGTAAACCAGCTAACACAGTTAGTTAATGGCTAAGGATGATAAACACGCAGCCAGTATAACGTTAGTTTAATGAAGTTACGGTCAATATGGAAATCGTATTGGATTGTTTTGGCACGAGCAGATAAGGCTAGCTTTACGGTAGCAACACACAGTTAGCTAGCTAATGTTAAATCTGAATAAGTTAACTTAGCAAGCTACGCATAGGCGTTTGATGTGGTCTGACGGCTGTAGCGTAAATTTAGATAGCATATGCAGAGTTAGTAGTTGTTGGAAAGTTTTATTCAAGTCGAGAAATCATGGCGCCGATGCTGTTTGAGTCGACAACATATGCTGAGGTGCAGTTTTGACTTTCGGCTGTCAACAAGCTCGCTGACATTAGCTAACCTGGCTAGCCAGCTAGCTGTCTTGCTAACATGGCCAAAATAGAGAACGGCCGTCAATCAGTGGATACAAGGAGTATCCGGACTATTAGCAGCAGCCACATTGACGATGAAAGCTCTTTGGGATCAGACTCTGAAATCAACGGCTTCACCAGCGACCGACAGACCGATAAATATGGATTTATTGGTGGGGCACAGCAGTATTCGGAGGAGTCGTAAGTTTGTCTCAACTCAACAGTGATTCATTGCCTCTGACTTCATCTGTGTACTTCACCTAGCTAACCATATTTTCAGCGTTCAACATTCCTAAATCCACTTAAACTTAAATTGAGAGGACCGTTGCAATTTAATCTCACTATAATGACATATCATAAGTTTTTAAGTTAGTTTTGTTGTCCTCCGTACAACAGAGCTCCCAACCAGCTGCGTGGCACAATATGGCAAATGTAAAACCTAAAACCTAGATGCAGATTATAGACTGGAAACATGTCCTCCTTCATTCCGTCATGTAAGCAATTTTATCATGTTGATATTAATGATAATCCAAGTATTTTTGTATTATAATAATATTTATATTGGCACTTTCAAACTCAGGCACAAAGGGCTTTCCATATTTAAAGGTTTACAGAATAAAATTACTGAATTTATATACTGTATCACATACAGCATGTGGACCATGATGGCACATAGTATATCAAGTAGCACTGAGTCCAGATGTATACCAATCAAAGTGCAAATATGTATAAAGTAAAACGTTATAATAGCAACATATAAAGCAGTAGAAAAATTAACCACATTTATAAATAAACAAGTCATCCAAAGATGACATAGTTCCCCCAACATCCCCCAAAACACTGTACAACAAATGCATCAGTATATGACATATTCTCCATTCCTTTGGTCGATATGGTTTTGTATATATGCAAGGGAGAAGATGATCAACCTTCAGAGTCAACTTAAAATGATCTTTCCACGGAAAACACAAAAAATAATCATTAAAAGACACAACCATTTATTTTAGTTAATTCATGTGTTAAGTTTGGTGAAGCAAGTATCTGATTATGGACAGAAGGACAGACAGACATACTAACGACTATACCTCCCATCATTTTTATGTTATGTTATACAGGAAAACACTAAAAGGATATTGGTAAAAGAGCATTTAAATATGTGATGACATTTAATGAAACACCATAAAATAGTAATATCAGGAAATATGAGGTTATGAGGTTCAAACAAAGGTGAAACATTGTTAAGAGTAGGCCGTCTTGTAAAAGTGAGCCTTTAGGAGGCAGGACTTCTCACTGTCCTGCTTGTTACAGTTTCATTTGATTTATTCATATAGCCTTTGTGGCAAGTTCCAGTGAAGAAACCCTTTTTTCCTTTCCCTTTTTACTTTGGGACATTACATTACAGCACTGAAATAGAGGACAGAGTGACTGAAAGTTGTGCCAAGCTCTCGCTGGCTGGCGGCGTCCTGTTTTCCGGAGTTTTGGCAGACTTGAAGATCTGGTGCCCCGTTACTAGAGGGCCTCTTTTGGCACACAGTTTTATAGGTGGTCAGAAACCCAGGATCTAAGTTGCACTATTTGGCAGTGATTCTAAGTAACTCATCATTGCTTAAGGTCTTTAGAAGCTGAACATGTAGTATGACATATTGTACTGATCCTCAACATGTAGCTTGTAGCTTCTTTTTTTTAACTGAAAGAGGGCCATCCCAGGTTTTAAAAAAATCTCTTTGAAGGTCTGAACCTTAGAATTACAGACTTCTGCTGATGAGATAATAACACAGCATAGTTAAGCATCAGCCCTCATTCACAGTGTAGGTTAGACCTGCCTGCTTTCTTTTTCTGCTGGAGAATATTACGTGCAGTCTCCTAATTTGTCTTGCCTGTAAATGTTTAAAGTTCAATTACATCACAAGACAGTCAAATCCTCACTGCAGCTCTTTGAGGTTAAAGGCTTCGCTATGAAATGGGCCAGATGTGATTTTGTGTCTTTTTATAGTCTCTTCTAAACAAGGTAGGTAGCTGTTATTTCTCGCTCCCTGCACAGTTTACTGACTGCATATGAGCGATGGCCACACATGTAGATCTGATGGCACACACAGAAAGATATATTGTTGTTTTTGTCACACCCTCCCAAAATACAAGAGCCAGCTTTTAACAACCGTCTTAAAGATTTTTATGTACTACTACAAATTAGTTTTAGAAGTTATTTAGTCTAATTTGGTTTGATATTGATTTAATGAGCACAATAATGAAATGGATCTTTTCTCTGTTGTGTCCTCAGAGCTCAGGATGTTCCTCCACAGGTGCTCAGGCAAAGGGAGGTGAAGTGGCTGGACATGCTCAGCCACTGGGACAAGTGGATGATCAAGAGATACAATAAGGTCAGCTGGCTTGTTTGTATGTCTTGTTTGGTACTAGGCCATGTATGAATTGGTTCAGTTTTTTTAAATAAAGCGAGCAGCTCAGTTTTACCTCCATTGTCTCCAGGCCACAGGTTTTCACTCCTGAGTAGTTGTGTTCACATGATCAGACAAGGTAAATTGTGTTGCTCAAGTATTTGATTGCACAACGTCAAGAATTTGGGGACATATTGTTTTCATCTTCTCTTGTCTGGCTGGTTCTGTGTGAAACGCTCTTAGCGATTCAGCACAGAGCTGCAACTTCACCTCATTTCCATGAGTCAGCAGCAGGGCAGGACGCGACCTATCCCTTCATCGCCTCGTGCACCACGTGACCAATTGACAAGTCTCAGATTCAGGGTGGGGCTGTGCTGACTTTATATGAGACAACCATGTAATTGAGGTGCTGTGCAAGAGTGAAAATGCACCTCAAGAGAAGAAGAAACTGATTTGAGCTGCAAACAGTTTTCATTTTGCCTGTTGTGTGAAGGTGAAGGTTTCTGATCCCGTACTGTGCAGCTTTGATTCATAATAACCTCACAGCAGACGTAATTCTCTTGGAGAAAGAACACAAACAAAAGGAATCCGGAAATGTAATGCAGATCAAACCTGCACTGGTGTCAGTGGAATATTAGAACATTATGATAAAATTTGTATTTTGTTTCAATGTTGTGTCAAGAGACACAACATGACTCTGTAAGACATATAATAGCTGCAGCTCCTCTTGGACACCCTGCCCGGTTCATGTTTTAGCTATTCCAAGGTGATGTGTGTTTTTATACAGTTTGTGTCCACATAGGCCACTATATTCCTCTTCTACTTACTTACTTACTCTTTTTGAGTTAGTTCATACATGAATGGCACAGTTTTCTCTCCTGACTGCTACAGTATCTATGAAGTCTAACCTTTCTTTAGCTGTGAGGCCCCTACAGGGTAAAACTCTCATTTAGGATTGTTACATGGCCTACGGTGTGTTATTTGCTGATCTCAATAGTTTTTGGTCATGCATGATACTGTAGCAGGGTTTCAGACTAACTTTTTACACTGGTTGCATTAGTGCACCAAAAGTTTTAGTTTAGTTGCACCCAATAATACATTTTAAACCATACCTTCTTTTTTTTAAAGTTCTTTCCCACAGACATTAGTAGTTTCTTAACACATTATGTAAATATTTGTAAAGAGGAATAAACATGCAGATAAATTATTTTCTATGTTTAAATCAAGAAATCGTGATAACTTCAACTTTTAAAAAAATAATTTTGATAAGGTAGTTATCAAGAAATATCAATTGATCAGTGCATTTTTAAATTAGTTTCAAAACTATGGACACAAGTGTAGAAGTGATCCAAAAACTTCATAAACCTGCTGTTCCCATCACTTATATCAGAGTGTGTGAACTACAGACTGGATTATCTGCTAACAGAGAGACAGCGGACTCAAATGAATGTGTTCAACCTGGGCTAAATGTGCATCTGCATTTATACATCATTTTAAAAATGATAAGATAAGATGATCTGCTGATTGATCACCTCTCCCAACCGTGTCCAGGCGTCGTCATTCCCTCTTCCTCTTCTCACACGGCCCACCATGCAGAATGTTAGCAGAGGAAACAAACACTGATTAGGCATCTTAGGATCTGGGACAAAGGACATGGGTACAGTGGTGACATCTGTTGATGTTGATGGTGGTGGTGATGGGCTGTGCCTCTCAGCACCTGATACAGGTGGATCGAGCACTGCATTATTTTTTTATTATTTTTTTTTTAAGGAAAAAAAATAATCAGTTGCCTAATTCAAAATGATGTCTTAAGGTTGTGATGTCTCATGATTTCTCTCATTTCTGAGCAAGGCAGAGTGCAGCACATGGTCTGACCATGAGGTCACTCAAACATACAAGAATCCCCTGAAAGATATACATAAAATTCTGCTATATGCTGAGAAAATAATCAGCTGAAAATATGGTCATAATAATTTTTTAATAAATAAAATAATAAAATCTCCACACCCTGTTTGTGTCTGATATAAAACAAATTTGATACCCTTTTTTTTTTAAATCAGACCTGCTACATTTCAGGCTCACTGGTGCGAGCAATGGAAATGTCTAGTCACACACAATTTAGTTCTGAAGGAAGAATATTTCACATAATAGTGCAGGATTCTTGGCATGTGACCAGTCGAACTGGTCATTGATCAAATATTGACCACATATCTCCAACAGGCCTGTTTCCCAGCAGACAGTTTCACGTTTCATAGAGGGAAACGTTCCAATCATATGTTCCATTCCCATCATTCAGTTTATTAATTACACCTATAATTTTACTTCTGTGAACCAACAAATGCTGCAAACTGATGATCAGTTATTATCCGACGTAATTTGTCATGAAGACATTCTGCAGGAAAAAACCAAAAAAAAGACAGTGAGTGGTTATTCTTGGGTTTGAGCTGACAGCTGCATTTTGCATGCACTCAAGAAGAGGAACCAAAGTGCTTTTACCACTGACTGTACACTGTAACATCTTGCCCAATGGCCTTGACTTGAGATAAGCCATCGTCATGATTGCTCCCCTGGTGTCCAGCTTTCTTTGGTATAATCGTGTCTCTCTGTGGCTCAGGTGAGGCTGCGGTGCCAGAAGGGAATCCCTCCTGCCCTCCGAGGCCGTGCATGGCTCTATCTGTCCGGAGGGAAAGTGAAGAAAGAGCAGAACCAAGGAAAGTTTAAGGTCAGAGAATTGTCTCTTTCACTTCCTCCTCTCTGCCTCTTTTATGCCATTATTTTGAGCTCATTCTATTTTTAATCTTCCTTTAACATTGTTACTGAAACTGTGGTCATCCCACCAGAGTTCTTTGGTTGAGAAAGAACCCTGACGTTGACATTTCGTTCAGTTCAAAATGTATTAACAATGTTTAAGAGCTAATAATACTGTTTCCATCTGAAATGGCGTAGCCCTCATTGCTGTGATAAAGACACCTCACAGCCTCCCACATGTGTTCTGTCAGGAGCTGGATAGCGAGCCCGGGGACCCCAAATGGGTGGATGTGATTGAGAAAGACCTTCATCGACAGTTTCCCTTCCATGAGATGTTTGTGTCACGAGGAGGACACGGGTAGGCTGTTTGTCATGATGTGACATCATACACTGGAAATCGATGACAGAGTCCCGTTTGGCGATCAGTTTGTCCCATCTGACGTTGGTGTTTTGACCCTCCACAGGCAGCAGGACCTGTTCCGTGTTCTTAAGGCCTACACTCTGTACAGACCGGAGGAGGGATACTGCCAGGCTCAGGCGCCCATTGCTGCTGTGCTGCTCATGCACATGCCTGCTGAGGTACGACTTCCCTGCACCACAAACATCATATATGCTTTGTTTAGTGTGACTGGTGTCACCATGCTTTGGAATAATGTGTTGGCTGTTTGAGTCATTGGTTGTCTGAGCCGGTGCTAAAGGACAAACTTCTGAAGGCTTCTTATTAATGTGGTATTTGAAAGACAAATCCACTCACACTCATTGTTGCTGTCATGTTTTACAGCTCTGTTTTAATTTATGACTTTGGGCAAGTCTATTTTTTAAGGTGCACAGAGACAGACTGTACAGATGATGTCATGTGGATGATGTCGTTCCATCTGCACCTTCTAGCACAATTGAAAAGGTATATCACATGATCAGGTACAGTATTCCTGTGCCGTGCGAACAGGAAGCACGTTGTCCACTCTGCAGTTAGAATATCCTACGAACCAAGAAACCGACAGTGTTGAAAAGTAAGATAATGAAATGCAGAATTTAACTGCACAACAGCTGCCAGCATAAAAAAAGAAATCAGCCTGTAATATGTTCGTCATGATAAATTGACTGCTGGTAGTTCAGGCTGGTGTCGTTTGTTTTCTTCTGAAAAACAGATAGATGTGATAGGCCCACTTAGGAATCAGAGAAGAACACATCGTGACCGTTAAGACCCAAATCAAGAAGCAAACGTGGGTGTTGTGTGTGTCATCGTTTCCACCGGTCCACACAAACATGGAATCCCTGAGTTGTCAAACTGAGATCATGTGGTTTGAAAACGTTGGTGTAATGTGGACGCTAAGCTTAAATGTAGCAAACGTCATACATTTTAAAAGAAAAACGTATTCGTGTGGATGTATCTTCAATAATAGATCAACGACCGATATGACAACAACCACACTGACTTAAAGTTTTCTAATTCTTCTTTAAGCTTCAATGGTAAATTCAGTTCCTTATTTCCTAAGCTTAGTAGTTTGCTTTTGTAAATATTGATATACTTTTCACCTCGATGATGAGAAAACTAACATCTAAATGTATCATGAGATGAGATCATGAGATCTAAAGAGGGAAGTTGTTTTTTTTAAAACAGAAATATAGAATATGTAGAAGGGAGAGTTCTCTGAAATCTTGTTAGTTGAGAAATCTGCATTATTAAAGAATATCAATTGTCACAATTTAAAACTAGAAAGCACTTAGAGAGAACATTCCTCAGCCAACGGCAGTCAGTAAAACTTGAGCAATCAGGAAGTAGTTTTCCAGACCAACAACAAAAGCTCATAAAGTTCCTCGGAGACATTTCATCAATGGCTTTTTAAAAAAACCATCTATAATACTGTAAAACACATAGAATAGATTTATGCAAAATACAAAAATAAAGCAGTAATTTGAAATAAAAGCCTTTAAATTTAGAATTGTTAACATATGTATTTAATATTTCTTCTTATTTTACTTAAGTATTATATTAAAATTATGATATTATTAATAAGATACTGCAGACTTTCTAATGTGTCACACCTTAATGGTCGTGTTTAGTTGTGCAGAGTAATTTAATCATGGCAGAAGAAAACAAGTGGTACGTTTGTTTTATTATCATGCCGGCCATATGAACACGCTGTAATGTCCTGTAAAATGACATCATCTGTCTGTGTTTCCACAGGATGCCTTCTGGGGGCTGGTCCAAATCTGTGAGAAGTATCTTCCTGGCTACTACAGTCCTGGCCTGGTAAGAGCTCATGCATGATGACATCACCAGGTATTTGAAATGCAAAGAGAAAATGATTTCATCCCACTTTGCCTTTACAAGAACTATAATCCAGATTAAGTAACTGGGCTGTGATTACAGTAAAACTGGAATGCGTTGCTGTTTCAGTGACTTCCTGATGAAACCACAGAACTATCTTATGTTACTGATTTTGCCTGGTGGTTCAACACTGTTGACCTCTGTATTTTCTAATTCTACATGGAAACCTGTGCCTGAACACCCTCATGCTTATCAGGTTTCAGGCCCTGACAATAGAGCACAATGGCTTTTGTTTTCACTGCCAATACTTTCGTACCTGTGTCTGTTTCAGGAAGCTATACAGTTGGATGGAGAGATCCTGTTCGCTCTGTTGCGTCGCGTTTGCCCGCTAGCCTACCGCCACCTGGAGAAGCACAAGATCGACCCCATCCTCTACATGACTGAATGGTTTATGTGTGCCTTCTCCAGGACGCTGCCCTGGGCCTCTGTGCTGCGTGTCTGGGACATGTTCCTCTGTGACGGTAACCGTGGCTCATAGCACAGAAGTTGGCAGCTGTGCCAGATGTCGATGAAGAGCGCTTGCAGATTCAATAATGACTTTTCTCCCTCTCTCCAGGAGTGAAGATCATCTTCCGTGTGGGTTTGGTACTGCTGAAGTGCATGATGGGAACCCGGGATAAGCTGAAGGCCTGCCAGGGCCAGTATGAAACCATGGAGCTTCTCAGGGCCATAGAACCTCGATACATGCAGGAGGGCTTCATGGTCCGAGAGGTAACGACACGGATAATGACAAATGCAAAATAATGACAAATGTTTCCAAAATAATGACTTATCTCAAAATAATGAGAAACATTTTCAAAATAATAACAAACGTACATAGAATGTCAAAATAATATTAACTAGAAAATTTGCATCCAATGATATAGATGATCCTGCTACTGGACAGGAAAACCCTGAATGTGAGCAAATGCACATGAGAATCACCTAATGTGTCTAAAAATGTGTGTCTACAGGAAGTTTAGTCTGATTTAATCCCGAGTCAGGGCTGCCCCGGTAATATCAAATCAAAGAGATTGAAAATCTGCACGATTAGATCGATACTTTCTGAGTGAGACCACATTAAGCGGATGAGAGAGACATCCCAGAGCAGCTGACTGTGCTGCCGAGCTACAGGTCACCATCTTGCTCCTGGGGTTAACGTTAGCTAGCATACTAGCTAATGTAAGTTACAGAAACTGAACGTCACGTCCAGTTAGAAGAGCTGACAACCCAGATTAATCAGATATTTTTTTAAGGGTTGTGGAGGATATTCTACCTCATATATACCCATCTTGTTTACTGCTTCCTGCAGCCTGTCCAATCACAACTAGCCAGAGATAATGTGAAATACAGGATGTATTTAACTTGAAATCCATCAGTTACACATAGTTCAGAAAAGTAACTGTGTGCATACCCATTATTTTCATGTCTAAGAATGTTTTTCCACATGCATAGCATTATATAAGGCAGGCTGAGATGTACAAAAGCATATACTAAGGCATGAACAGTCACATTACACTGGCACAGTCCTTACATGATGGCGTGTTGTGTCACTCATGAACAAAGGATGTTCAGAAATGCTCAGCAGACACCAGTTGACCAGAGTGCTGGCCGGCCAGTGTCTGGTTCCTGTGCCAGTCTCTCTGCAGGCTAACAATACTGCCTCTTATGTATGAAGGGTTGACTTGACTGTGGGTGACTATGCAGCCACACCGGCCCTGAGGCTCTTTGGCATTCAAAGGGTTCAAAGTTCAGATTTCATTTTAAAAAGTTGCAGAACATGGAAAGAACATCCTGTCGCCCACACACTTCCATGGTGTCTATGTTACCAACTCCAGCTTTGACCCAGTGACGTGTGTCTCTTCCTGTCGCAGATCCTGGAGGTGCCAATTACGGCTCGAGACGTGGAAAGGGAGCATCACACCCAGCTGAAGCGCTGGAAGAAGAACCACGGAGAGCTGAATTTCAAATCGCCTCCGAGGATGCACGGCGCTCGGCTCGTCTTGTTGGCTGAGCCGCCGAGGCGCCAGGACCTGCAGCAGAACCCCACCATCCTGCTGGAGATCCCTCAGCCCACCCCGCAGCTGAAAAAGGGCAAGGAGGAAAGGAAAAGCAAGAAGAAGAGCACCAAGAAATCCAAACCCATCGAGGAGATCCCCAATCCTTACTCTCTTCCCGGTGACCGTCCACCTCCACCCTCAGAACCACCGCCTCCACCTCCAGTCAGCAGTGAGTCCCTGGAGGCCGTGCCACTGACTAAACCAGACTCGCCTCACCAGCAACAAGCGACCCCCCCGGTCCTCCCCCCTACCAAAGAATCTCCGCTGCAGAAATCCACACAAAGCCTTAGCAGCACAGAGCAGGATACGTACCTGTAGCTCTACATCAGTCAGTCAGTCAGTCAGTCAGTCAGTCAGTGTGAGTGTGTGTGTGTGTGTGTGTGTGTGAGTGAGCGTGAGTGTGAGTGCGAGTGTGAGTGTGAGTACGAGTGTGTGTGTGAGTGTGAGTGTGTGTGTGTGGACGAAGCACCAGCATCCTTCAGCCAACAACCAGCCAGCCTTGCCAAGGTCTTTGATTGGCCAGCATGACTATTTTCCTAGTGTTTGACTGTATTATTTTTCTGATTTTCAGACACCATTCTGCCTACGATATTATTGCTATACACTACATAATCATCAGTAAGTGTAAAACGACTTTAATGCTTGTGCCATTCCTCCACATGAAGCTGATGTGAGGCAGGAAGTCTTAGTATTTGAGGGAGACGCATTACTTGGGAAAGTCATTTCTTCATAGCAGCGAGGTTTTAGTCAAATAGGGCTTAAAGGAACAAATCACCCAAAAAATGAAAATGTGTAAATAAGGTCTTTGCAAAACAGTTTGGGATCTCACGGCTTCTGGAGACTTGCTTTATGTTGTTACATAGTCATTTTATATTAGTTTTCAGCTGTTTTTTTGTCCCCATGTACTTCACTTTCATGCCGATGGAAAGTCGGCTGAAGATTCTTAGTCCACAAACATTTCTGGTGCTTCACTGTAAAACAGCGTTGCAGCATTCAATGTAAAAAACAAACAAACCGAGACAAACAGAAACTAGACTGCTTTTACCTCAGAGGCTACCATTAAGATTTCAACCTAGAAAATGTCTTTCTGTGCGAGTTGCATGGAGTCATTTTGTTTGTTTTTATTTCAACACAAGTCTTCTTCAGTTGTTGCGGAAAATTCTGCAACACCGTTTTTGCTGTGAAGCATCAAAAGTTTTGTGGCCTTATAAAACTTGACCCATAGTGAGTAGATAATGACTGACTTTTAGTTGTTGGGTGAACTGTTCCTTTAAGGAGCAATAAGGTGCCACAGCTTACGTTGTTTTTTTTCTCTACATTTCCACTGTAATTCAACACTATGGAGACCATTAGTAATGCTGTACAGCAGTGGATGTGAACCACCAATAGAAATCCATGCGCTCGACTTCCTCAGCCGTTCATGTGTCATTCTGAGGTTCGTTCGCTAGAGAGCAGCCTCGTGTAAATTCTGTTACATTCCCAGGCGGTAAAGCTGATTGCAGCTGGGATGGGATTCCTGTAAGGATTCATTCAGTTTGGGAGGTATTATTATTCTGACGTTAAGCTTATGTTTTAAGTAGGGAAACTCGTGCATTTCATGTTTTATATTCCTAATCATGTTCCTGAACCGATGACACCACATTAAGTTCATGCAGGTCTTTTTTCTTTTTTTTACAAAGCACTATTTATTTAAAGATCAGTTGTTTGTGCACGCCCTGCTAGTGCACAATCAGTCACACTCAGTGGCATCAGTTGAATTGATGTGGTTCACTGTGCCAGGCACGTCCAGCCACTTTAGAGCATCGGTAATCATGTTACTAAGGCAGCAGAGAGGAGAACTCTGGGCGCTCCTCACTGTGTGACTTATTCCTGCCTTGTTAAAAACTAATCAATCTAAAAGCTGTCTCTTTGCCAAAAGTAAATCTATCAAATGTATTTCTGCATGTGTTTCCATGCATGTGGCAGTGAGTGATTGCCAATCACCTAATGGTGCTGACACTCCTCTTGGCGTTGGAGCCAAGAAGGTCCTTTTTTTTTTTTTTCCTTGACTTTTTGCTAGAACTTCCAAAGCAGATCAAGATTGTTGCTGTTTTGAGATGACCTCCAACCACCACCTGTGACCAGGCGTATTCTGTTAGTCCAGTCGACAGGGATCATGTGATCTCATGATATTTTGGGAGGATATTTGTAGCATTTCTCTTTGGACAAGCCGTCTCATTTCGTTGGGAACTAAGGAGTTGTGTAGAAGTTTGAGGCCTTTCTTTTCCAAAACACGTTGGGACAATCTTCCCTGTGACGGTCCGAGTCAGTTTTCTAACTTTCATCAAAGGTAAAGGGAGTTTTGACAAGCATAAGTAAACGTGTTTAATGTTTGTGTATATAATTATTATGGGGGGGGGAAATCAACTAAAAGATGCATGTTTGGTCAGTTATGAAAAGCAGTTGGGTTTTAAAAGATAAAACATTTTCCAGCAGACACTTTTCCTGCAATAGTGTTTTAGTTGCTTATATTTACACATCTCGCCTTTCGCTGACGTTATATTTTAATTTAATGCTCATTGTGTAGATATGACATGTAAAAATAACAATTTGTTTTGTAATGGAATCTATTTTTCAATCTTTAATAATGCTGTATTTTATTGAGCGGTGACAGAAACTGCAGAGGACACAGCTCTAAATCATTTACATCAACGCGTTACGCTAAAAGAAAAAAAGTTCATCTGATGTAAAGACAGATTGATATTATTTTACCATTCATATTAGGGTTATTAGAGAAACGTTTGGCAGTATGCATCAGCATGAGGATGACTTTTACAAATAAATCTTTGTTTAAACCTGATTTAAAATCCTTTTCATGTCTTATTTCTCTTGTGTCTGTAATGTGTGGTTTTCACCAGCAGATGGAGCCAGAGAGTCATTACTTTGAGAGAAAGCTCTCCTGTGGCCAGTGAAATACACAATAAATACACAAAATAATAGGTGAAAGAGGTACAAGAGGAGAGACGACTGAAATCAAACTTTTTGAAAAATGCTTTTAGACACCACACCACACCATATAAGTTTTAGATAAAAATATTAAGAGTAGAAAATTGTGGCAGTCCTTGAAAAGTAAAGTATTTTCACTTGAGTATTTTTTTTCATGCTACTTTAAACTACAAGGTTGTACTTGTACTTAAATGTTACTGCTTATGTAGAAACTACCCAACAGTATAAACAAGAACAGCTGAAACAAAAGTCTAATAATCTAATCTATCATTCTGATCATCACTTAAATCATTTTCTATTCTGCCAAACATTTCATAGTTCTGTCTTCTCAAATGGGACTACTTGCTGCTTTCCCTTAATTATTTACATTTACTTTGAATCATTTTGAGTTCTGGACTGTTGGGTGAACAAAACAACCATTTTTGGACGTCAGTTTTTAAAGCCAATCAATCAAAAATAGTCATTAATTGCAGGCTTATATAAAAAGTTTTTAAAAATTAGCACCAAATTCCTGTTATCTAGTGATAATAGTGACAGTCACAGCATTTTTAAGTTTCAAGAGGATCTGAATACCTGACCTGAACCACAGCTACCCCAGTATTAGAATATGTCACCTATTTTACATCAATGCTATTTGATTTTAGTTTATATAAAAATTAGATGAATAGTATAAGAACACATAGAGTGTGTGGGCACTGAAAAGGATCATTATGAAGCGGTTCCATGGTTTAAAGCAGGGGCGTCAAAAGAGTCGCTTATCATATTACATAATTTCCTCTGCATTAGATTATTATTGGTTTAAGTTTTAAATTAAAATGCCAATGTGTTTTCATTGGTGCATCATTTCCTGCTGTAATATTCTGTTGAGAATGTAGTCTGTCTTTTAATTCATGGGCGTTTTGTCGCTGACTGAGGTTAGCATAGCCGGCTCCATGTTTGCTCTCAAAAGCCCTTTTATACAGCCTGTTTAAGGCGTCACCATTATGTTATGAAGGTGTACTGCGGGGGGGTTACTACCTCCACTGCTGCCTCCTCTGAGCCAGCAGTAGAGGTAGTAACAGAGCTGAATCAAGGACTGGGGTGTGATGTTGTAACGGGACCCTCAACCAGGAAATTTAAAAAGCAGCTAATAGCAATTGTGAACTGACTCAAAGAAGAAAAAGAAAAATCATATCAACAGCCGATCATGTTCATTAATCGAATAGGCTAGTAGGCTAATATTAATTATTTAAAGATGTCACTGCAATGCTGGACAATTCTATCATATATTTAAACTGCAAACATTTCACACACAACAGCAAACGACTTGTTAAAATCATTGCCAAAGGAAAGGGAACCACAGGACTATTCGTGGTCCTCAGCGGTTATGAAACTGGGATTTAAGACACAGTGATGAGTGGTTAAATTTTACTATCACTAATGATGCATTTTGGACTCCACAGTTATCAGTTTGCTGTCCTCCACTGTTGGATTCTGCAGCGTCGTATCCATCATGTCAGACAGCGCTACATGGTACACAAATCTTATCAAACGGGGAGTCCGTGGTCTGCTGTGTATCTGTCTGGGCTTTCTGCAAATGAAAAAAAGATTGTGATGTAGGAGTGCATCCATTCATGAGACAAATATTTGACCTCCGTCCTCTGAGGCTTTTCTCTTCAGCTCCAACAATTCCCCCCCGCCAAAAAAAGGTCATCCCTGGTGTCTCTCCTTGTTCAGACTAATAACAGGTTGCTGCTCTTTTCTTAATTTGCTGGCTGGACCTCTTGTCTCCACCTTGAGGTGTGGGATATTAGCAGGTTTGGGCCTCAGGCTTTAAAGAGTTCATTGCAAATTGCTACCTTGATGACCTCAGAAAGCCTGCTAACTCGCTCCTAATCGTCCAGCGAGGCGTGAGCTGCAGCTGTTGACCTCTGGTCATCAAGGAGGCTTAGAGTGGAGATTAAAAGACAAGCTGGAATTCATTGTCTGTACAATTACCACGTTATATTATCAGCTGAAATGCAGGTAAGCTAAGTGTGTGTGTGTGTGTCAATAACCATGAATCAATCCATTCTGCCATTCCAACAAGGCCATTACGGAGCATTATGGGATCTATTGATGTTTGCCCACATGAGGAACAGCAACAGTTAATGGTCTAAGTCCACGAGGAATGCATGCACCGTCACGCTTTCCTTCTTTGCATCGGACACCTGGCCCTCTTTCAGTGCCACCGTTCCATTTACATCTCAAAGGGGGACGAGCAAGAAGGCTCCCTCTGTGCTCCCTTCCTCACTCCAGAAATGATCTGATTTATCTCTTCATCAACGGAAATATACGCCTTTAGAGGGCCATCCCGCCTCCCTCATGCCCAGCTAGTAGAGATGGGAGAGAGGGGGCAGTAAAAAGAGAGACTTGTGATCCTCCCCTGTGATCCCAAACCCAACGGACCCCTGTCACAGTGCTTGATTCATGTGATGCGGGTGACTTTCTCTCTGCTCCCTGGCTCGGCGTGTTAAGGCGCAGGGTAGAGGGGGGGCTGTGTGGCATAACGCACAGCAAAAGGCGCCTGTGTTCCTGAGGTATCCGATTCCCACGTTTGATGGAGCATGACAGGTTGGCTCAGGTCAAATTAAAAGGCAGCGGTAACAAATATGAGGGCAGACGTTGGGATCGTCTGTGCAGGTGAACTTTCCACGGCAGTGGGAATAAAAAGTAATTCATGGCCCCTGAAGGAGGACATTAGTCTTTGTGGCATTAAGAGGGGTGGATAATTGAATCGTCCCAGTTTGGAGCTCTTATCAGCCACAAGAAAAGGCCTCACTTCTATTTTCAACTCTCGGCATTATGGATGTTCTGTTCCACACCAGACCAATTATTAATAACTGCCCTTCAATGCTGCAGCAATGAGGGACGCATGTGTGTCGCATGTGTGTCATGAAACCTGACCGTCTGTTTTCTCTCGTGCTGCAGGTTTCTTCTTGAAGGGAGACGCGACGTCTCTCCTTCCAGACGTATCTTTGTAAATATGCTCCATCTTCTGGCTCCTGTCAGCAGCGTCTGCCCACCCTGAACAAAGACTACTGTTGAACATTGGGCCTGCCAATGTTTTAAGTTTGGAGCAGTGCCCACAGCCTCAACCACTCCATCATGTTATATATATATAGATTTATATATATAAGCTCTGTGTATATTGGAAGTCTACTTTTGGCACCTATGCTGTTTCCACTGTGTAATCTTGCTTCCATTTACGGCCTACAAATGGTTATATAAACGGTTAATACTTAGCTGGTAAATTCAACATAGAATAACAGCCAAAAATTCTCATGGGTGCATTTAGCAAAGTGCTTTAAATGTCATCACAGTTCTTATTCCAGCTACTCCCAGCAGACACTCCGCCCTGCATTAGGGCCATATGAAAACTGCATCGGGTGGGGAGGGGGTCTAACCCTACATCTTTGACCCTCCTCCTCCTCCTCTTTCATGTTTGGGTAGGACTCTCCTCTAATATCTATCCACATTTTAGGTTTATATACGTTAATGGAATAATATTACAGAGCCCAAATCCCACATGAGGAGTGGGATTAAAGATTTGCAAGATTTTCACTGCAGGGCACAGGTTGAGGGGCTTTGACTCTTTTCTCCTCATCCATATATTTGGTTCTGTTATTTATGAGTATGTATGAGTTAGTGTGGATCTGGATCATCATCCTAATCCAGGAGACTGGATGTAATCTGAATTTATGTACATTTGTTGCATGGTGTCAAAAAAGGGGGTCCAGCTGCTCCCAACACTATTTCATCTTATTATTTTACTACTTAATGTTCTGTGTGTACTCATTTTATTTTATTTTATACTCTTTTTTTTTTACATGTTGACCACAATAATATAAGAATATCAAATTAATAAAATTGTTGTAGGAGGAACGAGGCCTACATTTTTTTTTCGGTATGGACTGAGGCACTGAGGCATCTGGTCTCACACAGCTTCTATATGTCTTTGATGAACATTTATTATAAGTTTTTGGTCAGGAAAATAATTTCCAGTTTGTTGGTTTGTGAGCAGGATTATGCAAAAACTACTGGACGGACTTCCATGAAACTTAGTGGAGGGATGGGGCATGGATCAGGAAAGAGCCCGTTCAATTCTGGTGTGGATCTGGATAAAGGGGCAAAGCCAGGATTTTTTTTTCACTTTCTTTAGCATTGTTCAACAATTACCTTAATTATGCAAAACCTACTAAACCATCATCCATGAAATTCAGGTATGGTTCAGACAAGATAAATTGGCATCTGTGGGTTGTGCTTTAGTGCCACTGTACTTTTACAATAGTTCTGTCATAATGCTCAATAAGAAAGAGATAATGTTCAGTCCGCTCTATCCACACCTCTCCCATCCACTGTTTCAAAACTGACTGCTGTACTCGGCAAAACACACCTTCATGATTCATGATGCACACAAATATCCGTATATCACACAAGAAAATCATTTTTCATACAGTCCCTTAGCTGATGTTAAAACGCAGCAGTAGTTTTTGGGGCCCCAAATCCCATGAAGCAACAAGGCTGTGTCTGTAGTGAGACTCACACATGCAGGCGAACAGTAGAAAGGTAAATGAGGCATAGTAATTGCTTCTGCTAATCAGCTGCTGCTGCGCCCGCGGGATCCTTCAGCTCCAAACGATGGGTGTGTGAGGGTTACCTGGGGGTAAGTGCTGCACACCTGCGAGGACGTCATCCTCCTCGAGGAGTTTTAGCTGTTTCATTTAATCTCCATCAGTTGTCCCCCCTGCACCCATCCTACTGACCTCTTAACCCCCCCTCAGCCCCAGGCTCAGTAGGGCCAGAGGCATGCACAATTATGGCTGTGAAGTCTTGTCAAGTAAATGAAGCAGCTACATTTTTCCTGACACTCTGTCTCAACCTTCACTCCCGGCTGAAGGTAATTAAACTTGTCACAGTTGTTTTTTTGCATATTCACGTGTAACGATTGAGCTATTTGCGTGTTTTGTAGAGACAGTGAAAGAACCAGGACTTTACAGCTGGCTCCTCACCATCCCCTCCCCTCTGGCTCCTGTCCTGGGTGGTGCTGATAATCAGTCATTAACAGAGCCAGGTAGAGAATCAGATGTGAATCGCCTCTCTCTCTCTCTGGTGTTTGTTTTCTAGCCTGCGGAGACTCCTGGCTGGTGGGTGATGACTTACAGACACAGATGGTGGGCATCAGCAGACTGGCTGGGGGCAGATTAGCAGCCTCCCATGTCTGAGCAGCTCCGTCTCAGCCCCGCTCCCCCTGAGCCCCAGAGGAGCTCCTGTCTGTAACTCTACTCGCTTTGGCAAGCATCATGTGTTGATGGAGGCCGACCATGGGCTTATCTCGTCTCATTCCACCATCAGTGGGCCTAGCAGGCTCGGGGCTCCAGAGAGAAGGTGTGTGTGTGTGTGTGTGTGTGTGTGTGTGTGTGTGTGTGTGTGTGTGTGTGTAGGGAGAGAGAGAGAGAGGGGGGGGGGGGGGGAGGTCTGTGGGGATGTCAGCCTTGTTTTGAAAAGGTAATGCTGTTGCCTTTAAGTAGCACAGATTTTGTAATTAGAAGTAAGTTTACACCCCTAAACGGAGCCTTATCTAAATGCTTGCTCATTTGCACTTTTATTGTGTGCTGTGTCAGTGTCGAACCTCCTTTTTTCATTAACTACTAAGCCTGTGTGACTTTTTTTTTTTTTATGATTCCCAATCAAAGGTCTGGGCTGTAACCCTCTGCATGTTGAATGTGTGGGCTACAGCCGCCACGCCACATGTGCCACCTCCATGGGGATGTGTTGGTAAAATCCCCTCTTCCGCTGCAGGAAAAGTGTCTACAGTACAGATTTTGCCACGATGCCATATGCATGTTGCACTGGACAGGAAGCAGAGTTCAAACAGTCCAGGTCAAAGGTCAGCCAGATGCGATGTAGAGGGTGCAGGGGAGGGGAAGCCAGGCCGTCTGTAGGTTCGTGTTTGGGGCCTGTTTATTTTATAAACAGTGGGAGCAGATTAGTATTGGAGCCAGGCTCCCTCAGCCATATGGGGAGGATGTCCTCTGTGCTCAGAGCCTCTTAACAAACCATTGTGTTCATAGCTGGAGACACACAGTCACTGGCATCGTTTCTGGTCACCATTAATGATGGGATGATGCTGTTGCGAGTACACATGTGTAGACCAAAGGATGCACTTCCATTCTGGGTATAATAGAGTATTGAATGATTGTGTTAGTTTGCGGCTCACAGGTTTTGAGTCATTAGGAGTGCTGGCACACGCAGGCCCCTGTCACCACTGAGCCGGGAGGTAAAAACAGGAAATGGATGGGGACACCACCCCCCCACTCCAACCTCAGTGCCAGTCTAATGAAGCCATCTTGAAGACGTTTGTGTGTGGCTCATCTCCTGAGGACTCACAGCCCCTTCCTGCCTTTGTTTGGGGTTTTTGTGAGATGCAGTAGCAGTAAAGTCTGTCTGATGACTTCAACTGTCATCGCTCGGCTGACTGATGGCTCTCTCTCAACGCCTGAAGATTTACTCAATCATGCTGCTGTGTGATGGTTTAAACGCTCTCACCTAAAGCACCCCGCTGTATGAACACACACGTTTAACCCAAAACCGGGTTACATTTGTTCTGTGCAGAGCCAGTTGAAACTAGAATGGCATACCTCCACTGAGTTTGAACCATCCTGCACATCTTAACACACCAGCTCTGGATCCCCTGCACCAAAAATCATAAAATAAATCATACTCATCTAAAACTGTATCAAACAACTCAAAACACCATCATCCCAGCTGGTTGTACGTTTCCAGCCCTATTTGCTTACCGTACAGCAACTAAATACATATTAGGATTCTTATCTAGATCTGTAGCACACTATACACACTCAGGAGAGAATCCACTGTTATGTTTGCCTGGAGATGTCTCTGATTCTTTAATACAGCATGAAGAACTCTTACAATCACTTCTGATGCTGGCAATGAAAGCTATTATGGTGAAATGGGTTGGAAATGACCCTCCTTCTGTCTCCATATTGAAATCCTTGATATCTGAGGTTGTGACTTTGATGAGGCAAAGACACTGCATTGATGGAAGGACCCAAGTTTTTCTGCAGAAATGGAAAAAGCCACTGGAAGGCCTGAGAGTGAACTGTATTCTGGACTTTTTAAAAATGCATTATATATATTTTTATTGTATTCTGGACTTTGAAAAAATTATTATTATATTTTTCTATTGTATTCTGGAATTTATTTAAATTATTATTATTATATAATTTTATTGTATTCTGGACTTTATTTAAATTATTATTATTATTATATAATTTTATTGTATTCTGGACTTTATTTAAATTATTATTATTATTATTATTATTATTATATTATTGTATTCTGGACTTTATCTAAATTATTATTATTATTATTATTATTATATTATTGTATTCTGGACTTTATTTAAATTATTATTATTATTATTATTATTATATTATTGTATTCTGGACTTTATCTAAATTATTATCATGGACTACTTTCTGGATCCGCCTCTCTATCTGGATCCACAACAACATTTATAGGGTTCTTCTCTGATATGTTTTCCATCCTTCCACCAAGAAATGGAAATCGTTTCTGTAGTTTTTAAGTAAAATGTCGAATATGTCCTTTCCTACATTGTTGAAGAACATGAAAAATAAAATTAGACCAAAACTTACACCAAAATTTAATGGATTTGTCCCAAACTAACCCCTGCACAAAATAAAGACAGGTCAGGAGTCATGGAGATGGTAAATAAGTTTCTATTAACAATAATCTCCATTGAATCCACTTAATGATTTAAAAGAATCAGCAGTCAGTGGGGACTGTATGTCGATTAGTGCTGTAGGCCTAATAGTATTGGGTCTTCTAGACAAGATGGAGCCAAAGATACTCCTCACAACTTGTGTGTTATGTCGACCAGATGAGCAGAAACCTGAGCGTTACAGGAACCATAAACCCAACTAGTAATATTGATTTTCAGCTATGTAGCTGGGGCCCCTCTATAAGAACCGGCCCTGGAGTCCAGTACTCTGAGGAAGCAGTGCAGATAGACACACTGAGGAACACAAAGCAGGTTTGTTTCCCATGGAAAGAGCCAAAGTTTGGCTTCTCTGTTGTTTACAGTGAGCTGTGGGGATGAAACAGCAGCTCCTGTATCAACAGAGAGTGTTGTGTCTTCAGAGCTGTATGGACAAAACCTTCATCTCCAGGCCAGAGCTTGATCGCGGAGGATCACGGCACAGCGGTGGGACTCGTTAGCACTGCTGACTGCTGGCTGCAGGTTCAGTTTTAGCCAGCGGGCCGGATCTGGTTGCCAAATATTTTTGGTTTACACTGGATTATGACTCACAAGGATTGATTGTTGATTAGTTCTGTTAGGGCAACACATCCGCTGTGTTCATGCAGCGGGGGTTCAACTATAGGACACTTTCTATAGCTCTTTAAACTTCTAATCCTATAAATGTATGCACAAGTCTTAAAGATGCACGCTAAATGCAACACTGGTTTCCTCATGCAGAACAAAAAGCATCAGTTGCAGTGGCATCTCAGAGGAGTAAAACGATAAATACCGGGGTTTGGGAAGATTAAATGCACCAACATTCAGTTCACCCCCACTTTTATTGGCTGGTAGTTGTTCTGTCCCTTATGTCATCATAAAATGTGTACATTCTGAAAGAGCAGCACATCGCTTTAAAACAGCAGTTCATCCAAATGGATCCCAGCAGAGCTCTCTACATTGTGTGGGACGCCAGTTCCAGATTGCATGTTAAAACTGAGGTATGCAGAGATTTAGAGTTTATTACTCCCATTCTTTCCTCCTTACACTGACTACCTGCTCCTGATGTTAGTTTACAAAGTGTCGAACCATGTGCCTTAATACCACCATTATTATTATTATTATTATTATTATTTTTATTATTATTATTTTTATTATTATCATTATCATTATTGTTATTTTTATTATTTTTATTATTATCATTATCATCATTATTTTTATCATTGTTATTATTATTATATATTATATATCTGTTTTATTCCGTATGTGCTGTAAAGCACTTTGGATCAACTGTGTTGTGTGTAAAGTGCTATATAAATAAAGTTGAGTTGGATTTTCGGTGCCTCTAAAGGTTTATCCAGAGCATGTTATTGCTTTACCAACCTTTACACATAAGTTAATAAGGACTTTTAATATCTGATATTTAATTCTGATGGTGGATCATCTTCTCCGTAGAATATATCCAAAACAAAATCCCTCCTCGAGGCTCATGGAGGATACTTCATACAGTGATTCTTTTATTATACAGTTTTTTTAGGAGGATGTTGGGGAGATATGTCACCTTCAGACAAACAAGTCTCCATCTTCTTCAGCTGCGACGCTGATTCTCTGTGCAGCTCCAGAAATCAGCTTGGATGTGAGTAGATGATGACTGAATTTTCATTTTTGAGTGAACTGTTCCTTTAAACATTCAACAACACTATTGGTTACATTACACTAATAAGCCAGGAAGCGTCATTTAATCCTGATTTGAACATTATTATCCAATCAGTGAAACTTTGTGTAGTTACCATGTTTAGATTCCCCTCTGATGAGGTCATTCCTGACTGGATGTCATATCTTACCCACGTTTTAAATGAACTTTAATCCGCTACATCAGTGACTTTTGAACTTCACTTTATTGAAAATGTTTAAGTTAACAGCCTCTTCCCTGGAGAAAATATCTTTAATGTAGCCGAAGTCGATGACGCCACATAAGAGCACATCTGGACGTCCTGTTCATGCATTAATATGGAGTCATTATACCATATCATAAATCTTCCTGTGGCTGTGATTGCATATGTGTGCTGTTGTCACCCTTATTCAACCCCAGACTTACATCTGCTGCGGGCCTCAGATCATGATAGATGTAAGAACATAATTGGTGCAGATGAGAGGAAAGCACTAATTCTCAATCACAGAGAAACACAAGGAGGAGTCATAGATGCTTTATTGTGTTTGTCCTTTCTGTTTAACTGCAATTATAAGGAGTTCTAACAAGTGGATGCGGCGCATTGCTTTTATTAACTCGCAGCTGAATGGGGCTCAAATGTGATTTTCATTTCTGCGAGCTGATCTGTGCTTTTGAATGAATTGGAAGGTTATGTGAGGAGATCGGCCTTCTAAGATGCATGAGGGAGAGGGGCCCTGAGACAGAGGAGTTATGATGGGATGGCGTGCAGGCCGCGCTGAGCGTTTAGATTAGAACGGAGAGGAGAGAGCGAGCAGGCGCCGCCAGTGATAACGGCAGGAAAGATAATAAAACAGGAGGCATTTCCTGCGAGCGTCCCCTCAGGAAAAGTCCTCCTCCGACCACTACTACAGGTTTATTGTGGACTCGATTCAGGCGAACGCCATCTTGAAGCGATTTGCCGCAGTCTTGCAAATGAATTAAAACTTTACTGATTCAAGCTATCACAGGAAGGTGGGGGGGCTGACAGATGTGCAGGCACATGCACGCATCTCAGCTCACAAGACCCTATTGTGTTTTCTATCCTTCACCTCAGTCGAGACAAACAATGGTTTTGGCTCGTAGCGCCTGGCCTAGCTGACTCAGGTGGTGGATGTCTCTCTCCTGATGCCAGTAGCTATTGTCTTGATGTTCCGTTCTGAAGATGAACCCATGTGTGATTAAAGATGTGGCCTCTCCAGATGTTGCAGGTGCTTCTCAGTTTCAATCATCCAGCGTCTGTGAACCAGAGAGAAACATCACCACCAATGGTGTTTAAAACATTTCAGCCTAAACCTTGGAGCGTGCAGAGGAGAGCTTTCGTTTCGGCTCTGCTCGTGTTTCCGAGCTGCTGGTTCCAGTTGAAAGAGCTGCTAGGAAGCAAAGCACCAGCTGACTTTTAAGTACGCTCACCCAGGCAGTCACAGAGAGAAGCAGGCCTGTAATTAGATGACAATGGGCCTCTCTCTGGCGCGCATATTGATGGCGGACAGGTGGTTGCAGAATTATTGATCAAAGACATCGCCACAGGAGGAGCAGGAGGAGCCTGGTATGGATGTTTGGCTACATGAACAACAGGTGACAGACATCCTACAGGCCCAGCTCTAGTCTGCTGCAAATAATTATATCTTAGAGATAATTTGCCACCCATGAGAAGCCGTGCCTGAAGGAGGACTTCACATGGCAAAGCACAACTAGTCATTAATATAATGGAACCGATGGTACTGAGCCAATACTAAAAGTAAGCGGCTGCACTGCCTACCATGAACTGCACATTAGCTAAGTCCTGTCCCTCTTCATTACGGCAGCTACAAATGTCAGGCTCAACCAGCACATAATGCAGTTTACAGTGAAACAGCTCCAGGTTTATCACCAATTCTAAGTCATTTATGAAACAATATGGGTGCCTGATTTCAGATATAGACACATTATCAAGTTTTATTAGCTGTAGCTGGCTTGCTGATTAACATTAGGCTGCCTGTATGAGTTCAAAGCACCGTCTCTGGCATTTTAAAGCAGTCTTGAATATAAATATGATGGTTGCATGATGAGCGTCGAGCCTCAGAGGTCATATTGTGTCATTTTGGTGAATGTTGTGATGTGATTTGGATGCTGCTCTTGGCCACGTTGTGATCCCGGTGGCATTTTGAAGTATTGTTCAACCTCATTCTACTGTTTGTGTTTTTGTTCTTTTTTGTCACGACCTGCAAAGAGACCACAAATGCAAATTAGCTTGAAGCTGTAATCTAGTACAGTGCATCAAATGGAAACATTTATAAATGTTTGAACAGCACATTGTCCCTTTGTTTTGTTGGTTGGTTGATTGTTTGGTTGGTTGATTGTTTGGTTGGTTGATTGTTTGTTTGTTTATAACTGTTATCAGCATTGTGAGGTTTACATTCTCCTTTATTTCTCAGGAAATAATCAATGCATCATGATGTAAAAATCTCTAAAAATCTAAAAATATCTCATATTTAAGGTGGAGATATCCACACTTTGACTGTGTATAATGTGGTGCTGATCCAGATAATGTTTCTTTATTTTACTGCTGTATGATCAGAGCATCTACTGAGTCCCATTCAAGTAATCTATAAGTTTTGGAAAGGCTAAAAAAAACAACAACACCACCTAAACTCACAGACATCTCCTCTGAGGAAATCCTAAGCTGTAACCATGATGGATGCTAAGCTGCGATTGGGAAATTGCTGCTTGGAGGAAGAAGTTAGCAAATCAGTTTTCTGAGATGTGAAAGCTGTGGTCAGTAGTTCTAACTTCAGCTCCTTCTTATTAACTGCAGGGAGAAAATAACAATAATATTTGCTGTATGTTATCTGATACTTTAAGGGATTTACTAAATTTGCCACAGTTAAATGTCCTCTAACTACAATGAGTCCTACTTAGAGTCACATCAACATGAACTCTGAGGCTACCTCTTGTTTCACAGTCATACATGGGCCATGTTTAAAATACAGTAGCTCATTCAGGTATGAATCATCCAGTGTTGGTTGGATGGATCCGGGGGCTGCTGCAGCACACATGTGTTGGGTAATAGGGGCTGTATCCTGGGGGGAGGTGGAGGTGGTCCAGCTGGGGCTCCATCTCTGAGTGATATCTGAAGCAGGCTGACCAGGGGAGGAGAGAGATTGAGTCCCAGCTGGACTAGATATCACTGATGTCATGGCTGAGGCAGCGACGGTCAGACCAGGAGGCCCTCTTCACCCCTGAGAGGAGGTGAAAAAGTCACAGGTTGCAGATAGTTGAGTGAAGGAGAGGAAGGTTATATATATAATCATTCAGGTTATAAAACTGTAATGTGTTTAGTTCGTCTTCCATTCTGATTTTCATTCCCCAGGTTCTGGTGTCTGTGGGTGTGCTTTAGATAATATAATAGTAATGAATGGTTGTATACCATACAGCCCTATCTTAAGACCGAGGGCCCCTCTGGAAGTCATACGAACTTGGAATCCGCTCGCTGAGAACGGGTCCAGCCTCCTCTGATTGCTCCTCTGTTCGGAGTTTTAGTTTACAGTCGTGAAAACAGGAGTTTTCTCAAGGTCTGGGAAGACACTATATGGCTGTTCTGATTCACACCAGGAACAAACAGTTTTTTCCTGAGACAGGCGTCTCTCACATGCAAAGCCTTTTGAAGTGCCCCTCCCTTCACCTCCCCACCTGACAGGACGCTGACAACCATTCGCCGTATCCCCCTCTCATACTTTCAGAGCGTTCCAAGATGACACAATTATCCCCCGGCGAGTCCCCTGCTTTTTTAAAAGACTTGATGTTTTTTAAGCTGATGCTCCTCCTGCCTCTGGTTAAAAGCTGGTGGTTTCCTCTTGTTTTTCTGCTTTTACATGGGAAAACCACAGAACCTCCAACCTGTGGCTCGAGTCTATCGGGACCATTCCACACACTCATTATGGGATGTGTTTGGCTCATGAATTGCATCGCCCCATCAATGCACACTCAGGTTTACACTTCCCTCCACTGCTTCCACTTATCCACTTAGTTTGTTGAGTCTCATAAGCCCCTCCCCCTTCCTGCAAGGTAGCAAAGATGGTGATCATTGAGGGTGAGATTTGTCCATCGTTCCATACTCAATTCATGGGTCGTTTTGACATCCGAGTACTTACAGTTTACTGCATTTTGGAATACTTAGTAGTGTGAACGCAGTTATACACTCAAACTGGCCACTTTGAGTGTGGAAGTATGCGATTTGGGACACAATGGCAAGGATTGGTTGGAGAAATGTGTCTGAGGGAGGTAGAATTCAGTCCCAACTAAAGAAAGAAAAAGAAAAATCTTTTCTTCTTTTTTTTTACAGTTAATTTTGTGTCAATCTACTGATGGTGGCAGCTTAAGTTAAAACAGATAAATGCACCTCAAGGGTTTCTGTCCCGGCTGTTGAGTAATAACACTTGAGTCTTGGCTTCGTCCTGCTGTGTCTCTCATCTCTTCTTCTCCATTGCTGCTCCCATTTTCTCCTTAGTAAAACAGGAAGAGGGTGTGTTTGGAGAAGCAGAGCCTGAGGAGTCAAGCCGTTCACCACTGACTGACCGAAATCTGTGTGTGTGTGTGTGTGTGTGTGTGTGTGTGTGTGTGTGTGTGTGTGTGTGTGTGTGTGTGCGTGTGTGTGTGTGTGTGTGCGCGCGCGCGTGTGCGTGTGTGTGTGTGTGTGTGTGTGTGTGTGTGTGTGTGTGTGCGCATGCCAGGATAATTGCTTTCAGGGAGCCCCTGAATGCCGTACCCTTGCTCCTTCAACTCCTCAGGGATGTGCAGTATTTGCTTTGGGCATTGTGCCCCAAAGGCAACATCCTCAGCCTTACTTATTTGACATTCTATCTGAAACATGCCGCTGCATGAGGGGCGTGCACACATGAACGTAACCTCAATGTGAGCAAATATCTACATGAACATTTTTCACTTGTCAGACATTATGTACCAGACTGGGCCTTCGTTCTCTGTAATGAGGCTCTTCCTCTGGTTTAGCGCTGATGGGATATGCAGGAATGTGAGCGCAGCATTGCAGGTACCGGGCCTGGCGAAGCCTAATCTGGTGGGGATTTTAGCTGTTCCTTTCCCAGCAGGAGCTGTCATGTCAGCCGTGGCGTCCCGCTGTAGAGCTGCACTCCCTTTGGGTGTAGGTCAAGGGCCGGCGTCAGGTCACACCGCTGGCTTCTGCAGCGCTCACTGAGCTCTGCCCTCCCTCTGCACAGTGCATGACGTTCATGCGATCTGACAGCCCACGCCTGAGCAACAAAAGATAAGAGGAAGGATCTAGATTTTTCTGTGATTTGAAGCTATTTAACTGCAATTATATTGCATTTAGCGAGTTGCACATTTCCAGGAACCATGGAACTTGGTTGTTTTATCAAAGAATATTAACTGTAAATGACCCAGCTTGGTGGCTACCAGTGGTATTTTGTCTGATAAGATGTTCTTTGCAGAAAAGTCAACAGACCTCCCTCCTCTTTCTGCCCTATGGTACTTGTTAGCTGTGGAATTTGGTGGGTCTGTCCTGGAACAATCCAGGTCAGATAGATGCAGAAATGGAATGAGGGATATGTGAAAGAAAAGGAGTCAATGTTCAAGATGAGGACATAGCCCCGGGTTGGGGTACATTATTTTGTCACTGTAATGACAAACAGATGGTGGAGCATTGCAATTTCATTGACAAAATTTAGCACATTTTGCATTTCTGTGAGTTAATGCTTGGTATCCAGGTATGCAGCAGACTGCAGTGAGAATGAATTGATCTGCAGGGGCAGCTGGCTGTAGCTCCAGAGGCTCTCAGTCATGACGGATGACAGCTGGATGGCAGAAAGGAAATCTCAGCGTCTGCCTGTGAGACTCCCTGTATCGGATCTAAAGAGGAGTCGGACTGGTGGAGCGTCTCCTGAACAATAACAGCAGTGACAGCCAGGCTATTAACAGTATTCCTGCCTGCTTCTCCTCCACTGCATCCACTCTCACAATGTAATGCTATAATCCTTCCTGTGAAATTTATTATGAAGACTGTAAATCTCTTCAATCCAGCCTCTCATTTCCCCCCTAAGTTCCTCTTTCCCTTTTTCTTCTGCCAGAGCAGCAAAGTGTTTTCTCTGACGCCCGTGGTTGCTTCTGTCGCTCATGTGCTCTTCAATTCCAAGAAGAAGCAGGAAGAAGTTCGTCCAACATACTGGGTCCCACCTTTGGTCCATATTCTGCCGGTATTCCTGCCAGAAGTTAAACTTTAAATGAGGCGACTGATGCAGTTTTCATGCATACTTTTGTGATATATCTTGTTGAGTTGTGTACTTACATTTTCCAATAATGTTCAAACCCATAGAAGTTTTACTGTTTAAACTAGCCTCTGATGGCTCCGGCTTCATACTCAACGGACAGATTAGAAAGTGGTACAGATCAATCATTCAGTCAAAGTTTGGGACATCCTTCCAAATGACTCAATTTTTATTTGTGCAAATGACAAATAAAAAAAAACATGACATTTATTTCCTTAGAAAATGAAATATTCAACTATTAAAGTTGTAATTTGGAGAAAAAAACCTTATTAGTATATTTATTAAAGATGTAAAATATAATAATTCTACATTAAAATGTCAAAAATGACCAGACCTATGTTTTATATTTTATTGAATTGAATACTTACATTATTCCAAATGTTCCCAACAAAGTTCAAGCTCAAAACAATCTCTAATTTCATAAAGTAACACTAGTTTTTATTTGGTCACTAAAACTTAGAGGAGAAAGTCAAAGAGTGAGGATGGAAAGATGTAAAAAATTACATATTATATTTTAACTTTCCACATTTTCTTTCTTAGAGAATAATGCAGGGATCTTGGTTAAAAAATTGGGCATCTTCAGGGCGGGTGGCATCTATGCAATTCCATGTCCATAAAAATCCGGATCGGCCAGATTTAGATGGTTGGCTGTTACAAATCCAGGAATCTTAAATTATGGTTAGAGGGCTATGAGTTTTGGATTAGGCTTATTATGACGACTCTGTGCTTAAAGTCTACTCAGCTTTGGGCCCAAAAACAACATGGTTAGGGTTGGGGAAAAGGCCAGGTTTTGGTTTAAAATACCCAGTTTTGTTGCTTTAAACCTGGAGGGAAAGTATCCAGAGTTTTTTTTTTTTTTTTAAATATCTGTGTTTCTGTCCTGATGACTTATAAAAACAGAAAGATGGCTGCAAAATGTCAAATAAAGTAGTTTTGAACGTTAGTTTCTCGCTTGGCTGCCTTCTCACATATAACCCACCTCCTATGAGAAAGTCATCTTATACACATGTAATCTGAACATAATATGACACATATTGCATAAATGTTGTTATAAAACGTAACATATCTGTGGTTTGCAGGAACGAACAATACCATAAAACCTTTTATTTTGATGACTAGAAGGCTCTAATTTGTCCTTTGACTGATGTTCTGGCGCCGTTTCCTCTTTTTTTATTGATCTTATTTTGACACTCCAAAAGGTCAGAGGTTGAACCTGAGTAATGGAATCTATTGCCTGTAGTGACTGCAGTGTAGAACTGTTGACCTGGCCATTGTCTACGTCAGCCTCAGGTTCAATAGCCTGACAGGTTGAGGTGACCACGGTCATTGGTGCCCCGTCACCGACTGCTCTCTGAGGAATGTTACATCCGTACAAATGCATGCCTGGAAGGGGCCCTTAAAAGCAAAGCAGTCTGAAGTCAAAGGGTGGCATAAATTTGACCAAAGTCCTCCTTCTGACGTGAAGGTGTACGACAAAGGAATCTGTCTTACAACAAGTTATGTTAGAGCTTTACTGTGAGTAACCAACAGTCCTGTGTGATAAATATTAATACCTGCTGATTTAGACAGTGTTGAAATAATGAGCATTAAAGGAAACCATTTGTCTTTCCTTTCCATGCAAGCACAGGCAAATCTGGGATCTTTGGAGGAAGGTTCCTGTCCTGAGACAGCAGCGTGGATTAAGTTAAATATTTGTGTCATGAAGTCTTGAACCGATCCCTGTTGAGGGATCCCCCTTTTTTTTTTTTTACCTCTGCTACATTTTCACCTGAGTCCGTCTGTTGGTTCTTGGCCAGTCTAAAAACCAAGTGATTTTCACTAAACTTAGGGAAAGGGTTTGGCATAGTCCAGGTATGATTCTGTAGACGTTCTAAATCCCGGGGTGGATCATTTTTTTCACTTTCAATCAGCAGGATTTAGTTGCAGGTTGGATTTAGTCCCTTCATCTCGACTCGAGAGAACAGCGGCGGTCGAAGGAACTACAACGTATACAGTCGCCCTTTTTAGACAAAACCATGTTTGTAGTTCCAGTTTGCTCCCTTTCCCTGTTTGTTTGCTCTGTCTTATGATTAGTTTATCCTTCTCATGTTTTCCCCTTTAAGGTTTCCCTTCTCTTCATTTTCTCTCCTCTGTGATTGTCTGAGTGTTTCCACCTGTGTCTGACTCTCTCCTCCTCCCTGATTCTCTCCTCCTCCCTGATTGTCTCCTCCTCTCTGTGCCACCTGTGTGTCATTGTCTCGTTACTCTGTGCATTTAAGTCTGTTTGGTTCTGTCCTCTGTGTCAGTTTGTCTGTTATTCCCTGTGTACCTCTGTGATATTCTGTTTGCCCTGTTTTGTCTAGTTTTGCTCCATGTAAGTTTTGTCCTTGTGTTTTGTCCTTGTGTTGTTTCTGCCTGCCCGGGCTGCAAACCCACTACCCAGAGGCTGATGGAAAGAAATGTCTCTAATACAACAAAAGTAATGCTAATAATAAAAGAAAATACAACCACCACACACTTCTTCTTCTAGGTCATGAGTGATGTTTGAGAAGTGATGCTGATGCTGTTTATCCACACATTTAGTGGCTGTGAGCCCTTCTGGTTTATTAATGGTGCCTCAGGAGTGAAAGCACCGCAGCTAAGATTCATTCTCGTGCAAGGTCACATCACTTTTGCCATCAATCCACAAACAAACCCCAACACAATAGACCCTAAAACAGTCTCTCAGACTCAGTTTTATAACTCTGCTGCCTTCCAGCTGACCACAGGAGGGTTCAGTCTCCAGACCCTGGGTGGTTTCCTCTGCCCGGCCAGGGAGGATACTTCACTACCTCCTGTTTACACTTTCCACTGGAGGCCAAAGAAAGTGACGGAGGGACTAAGGAGAAAAACACTGCAACACAGCAGGGGGCACGGACGGCAGGCTGGTTTTAGACCGGAGTCATCCTGCTATTGTGGGCGCTGTACAAAAGAGTGGCACAGAATCCCACAGAGGAAAAACCAAACACGGTGCTGCAGCGCCTGCAGACCGGAGCTGATGACGGATCTGTGAGGAGAAACAAACTGGCTCTGACCTCTGTGAGCCTGGAGGCTGCTGGACATGGAAAACAATCCAAATAAGAAGTTTCAGAGCGTCGAGTCTTATTTGGTCCAATTAACGTGTTGAAACTGCAGATCTTTATGAAAGAAGCTGAGATAAGAATCTGTCAAATGACACTTTATCATGAACCTGAGGCTGAGGTTGTGACTTTGTTTAACAGGGGTTCATAACATATACATACACAACATACACATAGAAGAAGCTGGTCTGGACTGGGAGAGAGATTTGACCAGTGCCCTCCTCTTTGCTCCGAGGAGGTCCGGCTGATGGATGGCCTCTAATCAGCAGCAGACAGACCTGCCACAGGAAACATCTCCCCATCATGTTCACGGAAACCAGCGCTTCTCCAGAGACCCGCTGATAGCCACGGAGGGAGAGGGGGAGGGAGCCCAAAAACAATTGGATTCTCCCTCATTTTCTGCAAAGAAAATCAGCCGACTGTCTGATCCATGACCAGAGTATGATTTAATGGCCTGCTGCCAAATGGCATCTTTAACAATGCAGCTTGATTAACTTGGAAAAAGTTGCCAAAAACGTATTTTGAGAGTGTGTGACTTGTTGATTTCCCACTGTGTTTTGTCTTCCTACAATACTTAGAGCAATAGTTCAACATTTAGGGAAATGTGCTCATTTGATCTGTTGCCAAGAATTAGATGAGAGGATTGATACGAATCATGTCTGTATATGAAGCTGGCAAGTGATTCTTATTGTTGTTGTTTCCAGTCTTTGTGCTAATCTTAGCTGAACATCAAAGTGCTGTCATCTAACCCTACAAGAAGGCAAATACATTTACATCCAAAGGAGGTCAAGCAAAGATTACACCAAACAAGTGTTGTTAAGTTATGCAGCAGGTTCTTGTGCATTCTAATGCAGGGAGGATATGCAGGGGCTTTTGCATGTTTAAAAGAGAGATTCATCAAAAATGAAAAAATCTGTCCTTATCTACTCAACGCTCACTCCGATGGAGAGTCGGTAGACCGCAAGACTTGAGACGAAGACATAAACATAAAATGCTTCATACAGTTTCTCCGACTTTATTAAATTCTAAACAAGCCCTGAGATCCTAAACTGATTCGAGAAGATTTTATTGACAACTTTTTGAAGATGAAATCTTCACTGTAACTTCACTGAGGAAGGTGCACAAGCTTGAATGTGTGTCCATGCGCCACAAGACGCGATCTCCTCGTAGCTCAGGAGTCGCACGAACAATTGAAATGTAACGTTAGATCTGACAGAAACTCTAACCTCTGGGTCGCAGGTAAACACTGAGGTATGCAGGGATTTTGCAGGGAGCGTTTCGTTGATATTGTCGGGGTGAGCGCTAACACTTTTAGCTTAGAGAGCAAAGATATCAGATTTAAGTGTGAAAATAACATCTATTCAAATCAACATGAGGTCTCAGGGCTTCTGAAGAGCTATATGGTGTTGTTGTTTTGTTTTTGTTTTTTTTGTTTTTTTGTTTTTTTTTGTTGCCTCCACCAGGGAGCTTATATGTTATATGCAGGCTTTCTGGCAGCAGGATTACTCAAAGAATTAGGATTTTGATTAAATTGTTAGATTTAGATGGTGATCCGGATCATCATGTGGATCCAGACAGGATTTTTTCCCCGTTGTCGGACAGGAACAATTACAAGATTTTTGTTTCTAACTTCATGGATAATGCCTACACAGATTGGACAAAAATGACACCGATGACATCACCATAAGATCTAGCACACATCTGATCTGGATCCAAGTAATATTCTGGATCTGGTGATGGAGAATGTTTGAATTTATAAAACTTACAGAAAGACTTATTTTAGCTGAAACTGTGCTGATTCAGTTTGTCGTCAAATTTGACATATCTTCAAAAGTCTCTGAGATCCTGTTGCTTTTAGGTGTCGTGACATAACGGGGAAACTGAGCTGCCTTGAAGGTTTGAGGTCTCTGAGTCGAATTTTCTCCATCTTCAGCTGTTCAGGAGATGCTGCAAAGCTGTGAAACTTTGTTTTGAGGACTAAAAAACTTGATTACTATGGATTTTCCTTCTGCATCGAGGCGAGATGAAGACTTCATTTTCATTTTTGTTGAACTGTTCTTTTAAGGAACTACTATCCTTTCTTAATTGATCCCTTGTTTGCTTGCTGGTGCCACATAATTGTAACCTGAGCCGAGGTGGAAAACGCAGCATGTGTTTACTCCAAGTGTATTTTTCCTGCTCAGCCTCCCTCTCTTCATGTGTTTATAGGAAGCATCTCACCTGTCAGATTTTCTTCTGCACTTTGTCTTCTTGCCAAAAGGGCTTTTCTACCTCTGACAGGTGAGGCTTGTCTCCTGTGAGAAAATCCCCCCCCCCATGCGTGTCGGGATGAGCGAGGGGATGAGTCGCCCTGCGTATGAATAGACCGTTGAGTCTGCCGTGTTGGAATGCTGAGAGCTGTTTGCCTTTTGGGCCGGTGAAAGCAGAGATTATCCCTGAAAAGATCCTGGGTGTCCTCGTCTCCTCAAACCCTGTGACCTTGATCTTGCCGTCATGCAGCGTCCTGCCCTCTGCTTGGACCCGTGAAGTCCCAGATGTGATCAGGAGAATCTCCTGCTCTTTAATTATGAAAGGTGTCAGCAGGGACTGATCTAAATATTAGTTTCGTCATCACAGCTGGATTAAATGAGGCGGTTTGTTCTATCAGACGTCATTTAGTTCAGCAGAGTTTTGTATCATGTCAGTGGTCTTTACAGGTTCATGAAGGCAGGCAAAGAGCACGTTTGAGCTTGCCCTCTCCGCCCTAATCCTAAAGCCCCTCAGGGATGCAGCCACCTCCACCATCTGTTAAAAAGACACTCATAAAAACAGGTAAGTTCCTCCAGAACATTTCAAATGTAACATAAAGTCTGATCTGTCAGGAGGAACCTGTAGGCCAAGGGTCAGTCACCAGGGCATCCCTGGTTTATGAAGGCGTACAACCCCAAACAAAAGCCAACAAAGGCAGGAAGGGCTGTGAACCCTGCACCCGTTCCAAAGCGTATAGCATCAGTGGTGTCAGTGCTGTATGATGGGTTATACTGTCTTCCTGTGTTAGGATTCCCTCTCAGAGGATTCTCCCCCTCATGTGGAGTCAATGTAAACACTCTCCAACCATGGCTCTGATCGGATGTAAATGTAAAGGTGTGGATAAACAGTGGTGGGAGACATTTCTATCCCCCCACCCCAAACTAAGTGAGGAGGGGGGTGTACTATAGGAATGGGCTCCATCCTTCCATTCATCTGTAACTCAAAAACATTTTAATATTCTTCTCCAAAACTTTCTACACACAACAACCAAGTACTGAAACGGTGCCTTTTGTTATTCAGTAATTTTTATTATTTGTGTTTCCATGGTAACAAGTTGAATTTTGGCTCATTCTGTGAGTAGGGTTTGTCTCAGATGAGGGTTTCTGGGGCATAACTCAAAAACTGTCCAATATTCTTTCAAAAGCTTTGTGCACATATTTGGTGAATTTGAAGCATTTTATTTATTTATTTATTTTGATTTTGAAAATCTAATCAAATTGTCAGTAACAGGGGCAACTTAAATAATTTTTATTTCTGCCTGTCTTTCATGCCTGTTCCTCTTGGCTGCAGATGAAGGAGGAGTTTAAACCAGGTGAGAGGCTCCTGGTTTTTAGCCATGATAGAAGACATGATCTAAGGCCCTGTTCATACCATTAACACCTGTCCTGATGATCCAATCCCAAGTAAGCGGCTCAGAGTGCAGCTGTGAATGCACCCAAAATGAATTTAGGACAGAGTTGAGGTGAAATCATTTAGACTACTTTCAGGGGATGGTCTTAGTTACGTATGTTTGGTTCTCTGTAATGCAAATGATGTGTTTGTGAACATACACACAGCTGATTTCACCACTGAGCCCATGACCTCAATAACCTCAGACTCTTGATGAGAAACTTTGAAAAAACAGATTCGCAAAACTCTTATTCATTCGTGTCTTCTTGTAAATTCGGCTTTAAATTCAACACAAAGTTTTCCCTCCCTTGTAAAAAGTGTTGTGGCATCACTGTAGCCTGTCTGCTGTGTTTCCAAAGTGTGTCTTAGCTGCTAACATCTAGCAGCTGTTTAAATGCACTGTTTCCACTGATTTCACCATTCGCACCAAATTTATGAAAGCTAAAATTTCATTGCAGTTTCAGTTTTACTTTGTATGTAGCAAAATAAACCAAGGTGGTGAACAATGAGAGTGAGTGTAAACCTCCACAAAGGCAGCTCAGATTTGATCCGGATCACCACCAAAATATTAAAGATTGTTCCTTTGTCCAAACCCAACCTCTGCAAAAAAAAAAAAAATTAATCAACCAGCAAAAGCATAACCTCTGTGGCGGAGGTCATACATTCTGACATTTAACACACATGACTGATGTTTCTGCTCTGAGAGAAGAAGAAGAAGCAGAAGCAGAGGAAGAAGAAGGAGAACGACTCGTTTTCTCTTGTAAATGGAACCTGGTTTTCATTCTTCTTCTTTTTCTTTGAGGTTTATTGGCAGTTGGCAAACAGCTGGCTTTGTTTGTGGTTTGCGACGGCTTCTTCTTCTACTTATTTTATTACAGTCATGTGTAATACAGCCTGTACCACCAACTTCTGATGAAACCACATTTGGTGTTTCCAAGTCTATTTGCTCCAAACTTTGCAACGTTTCAGAATTTCCCCTTACATTTGCTCATTAATTGAAATGAAAGCTAATGACTTGCTTTATCTTCTATAATATATTTCTATTCCATATGTATATGAATAGAATCACTTTATCTGTCTCCAGATGCTCTTGCATATTTTCTATTTTCTATTCTTCTCTTAATTTTACTTTAATATTCCTCTGCAGTTCATTTCCTTCACCTTCTATAGTTGATGCAACAGCTGAATTTACCCTCTGGGGATCGACGAGGGTTCGTCATTCCTTAACCATCTCATGGTGATACAGTATACAGACAAAGATAAATGAAGTTCTGCAGCGCTCCTCTGCTGTGTGAATGTGTCCGACTGTCACAGTTGCACAGAGGAGATCGCATTTCGAGATGATCATTCCAGACTGTTCACTGGTAATGTGGCCATATGGAAACCATGTATATAATGTCATAACTATAAAGATTTGTGAGGAGGCATGAGATCAAATCATATTTTATACCCAGGTCAACATTAACCACAGCTATTACGCCTATTATATGTGCAGTATCGTATGTTGCTGTTGGATGTGGGTTATTACTGTATATGTGGATGTTAGACTGACTGCTGGTGGTGTTTTTGAGGTGGTTAGCAGTAGATTAAAGGAGGGATGGTGTTGGGGAGGGATGGCTGTGGTGTGCAGCTGTCTGTTCCAGCTAAATCACAGCTGGATGAGTTTGGGGTGCAAACATCTGGCTTCATAGGACATCCCGCTGCCAGCCAGCACATATGCTGGCATCATGGTGACGCTGACACCCGGTAGATGTCTTTGTAAGAGAGGCTGTTGTAGAACATCCTGCACTGCAAAGAGTGGCTAAAATACAAGAAATAGACACTGAATTTGAAGAGAACATGTCTTAATATGAGAGAAATTATCTGCCCATGCAGCAAGATCATTTTACCTGACAAGAAATCTTAAAATAAGTTGGTTCAGTCTAGAAATAAGTAGCCAAGATTTTTTTAAAAACAACAACTAGTGGATAAGTTTCAAAACAGGATAATTAATCTCATGGTTCCAGATCTAAGATTTTAAATCTTTGCAAGTGCAGAACAGTTTGCAGTGAGATAACTCAAAGGATGAGACCACATGCTGCAAATCATGCACTGCAAAAAGTCTTAAAAGCAAGAAACAAACAATAAAATGAGGGAAACGTTCCTTCAAATAAACAAAATTATCTGCCAGCAGGACAGGAAATCTGCTAAGAGTTTTCAATACAAGTAAAAATCCCTTGTCTCAGAGAACCCACAGAAAAAAAAAAAATTTTCTCAATATTTAGAAACAATGTGCTAAAACTGTTGTCTTGAGATGATGATTTATTTTAAAGCCAGATACACTGAAAACAAGTGTATTTGTCTGTTATCAATAACCACTCATACATCTGGATGGATGCAGCTGATCCCAGCTGAAACTGGGCGAGAGGCAGGACACACCCTAAACATGTTACTAACCAGTAAGGATTCTATTCTTGTCTGTGTTTTGTCATCTGCAGCCAGAAGAGGTGTTGTTTGGTTAAAAATGACTCCTTTATTTCTCAGCCGTGTTCAGAAGCCATCCATCCTTGAGCGAGATGAAGTGCAGCATGTGTTGAGTGCCGGGCATGTGGATCAGCCCATTTTGGAGGCTGAAATAGTGCAGGGCTTTGTCCAAATATTTTCTTAAAGTCCCGGCTTCTTTTTGGAGGCACTTAGCCTCCCCACACTGGGCTCAGAAGCGTGACACATGGCTTTGACATTGACTTCAGGCCTGTTTTGGGATCGTTAAAGGCCAATTTGTCAGCATTCAGCACGAGGCAGACAGTGAGATGTGTTTCAAGGGGGCCTCACATCTGGACCTTTTGTGTTTTAACAGTGTCCCGCTTCCTCTTTTAGAAACCTGAAGTATGTGTGTAATGGGAAGGCCACGTTCCAAAGCCAGTTGGTCTCGTTTCATTAGCACGCCGGACTCAACCTGTCCCTGCTGCTCCGTCCTCCTCCAGTCACATCTTATGATAATAATCATCAGTTCCAATGACTTAATGTAGTTATCAGCCGTCTCCTGAAGGGAAAACAATAGGATTATTGATGTGAAGCCCTTGAAGAGTTTTAAAGAGTTGCACAGTAAGCAGAGCTGGAGAGACAGGCAAAGACGAGGCCAAGGTCTGGTCTCACAATCAGTCACTGCGAGGGCAGCTTGATTAAAGGAAATGGAGCGAGTGGAAACTTTGAATGTGTGTTTTCAGTCGTGTTTTCAGCCTGTCTGAGTGATAGCAACAGCAAAACAGATGCTGAAACAATTAGGGCGAGTGGGAGGATGTTTTTACTCCCGCTCTGCTCCCCCCCCCCCCACTCCCCTCTTCTCGCCTCGTGATTGCACATCAAAGTTGTCGACAGGGTGTTAGAGTTGATTTTATTGTTTGACTCCTTAAAGCAGTTGTCAGTTTTTAAAGGAGCCGTAGTTTCTGGCTGCAGACAATCTCAGAATAGACCGATCCCTGCAAAGATACAACTGGTGCACTTTTCACTCAGGCACAAATGGTTCAGATCCTAAAATCTGTGATGTGATGGTCGTTTTTCCTTAGTTTAAGTTAGATTTATTTTCCAAAAATGACTCTCAGTTCAAGATGAACACAAACCTGCATTTCCCAATAAATGTATTTGCTTTAAAACCTTTATTCTAGTGAGTTTACATCTGAATGGAATACAGATTGAACCAGAAACTCTGCAAAAAAAAAAGAAAAGAAAATCAATGCAATTCTTGTTCCACTGCTGCTATGCTAAAATTAGATTTTAGAATTAAGAGATAAACACTTGATGACACTAGTGCCAATTAAAACACTGCAGAAGAAGAATACATAATGAGCTGTAAGAATTAACAAATAAATCAAATAAATAATATAATAATAATAATAATAAGCATATAACATTCATTCTGTTACTTATGTGCAGGAATGCCTTCTTTTTTCATATTTTGGGTCAGAAAAGCCAGGATCGATTTGAGTGCCACACCATCAAGACTAGATTGACTTACAAAGAGCTGCAATAATTTCTATTTTCATTGATTCCCTTGTACAAAACATCTGTGTGTGTCTCGCATTGATTTGATTTATATTTAATTCTGTTCAAGACCTAATTTAGCTCATATTTTGTCTGTCCAGCTATTTTATTGATAATGTTTGATTAATTAAATATCAAAATAGTTACATTACTTAACACAATTCTAACGAGGCAACTAATCTGTAACCTGTTAAATTTAAAGGTAACCATCCTAACACTGACCTAGGGTAAATTTAAGTACCTCTGTGTCTGTTCACAGGATTGTAGAAAGAACCTTTTAGCAGATTTTCATGAAACTTGGCAGTAGGGTTGGGCATGTAGCACGAAAGAACCCATTAAATTTAGTAATGGATCCGGATAAAGGGGCGGATCCAGGAATTCTTTAACATTACGAAATAGGACTTTTTTTCTGCATTTCCACCCATTATGTGAAAAACTCAACGGATTTGGATGAAACTGGGTAGAAGGGTCAGGCTCCTAGAAAGGATGAACGTGTTAAATTTTGGAGTGGATCTGGATAAAGGGGGCAGGATCAGCAATTTTTCAGAATTTGAATTACAAATTTGGATCTTTCGTTGCCATGGTGCCGGTGTATGCTCCACTGAGTGCCATTCTAGTTGCTCATGAATTCATGAATTTTTTCATTTACGAGAGGCACCTTATCCTCAAGTGTTGCTCCACTTGACCCACCTGATAGCGATGTGGCGTCAGCACATGTGACACTGGGCAGAGGAAGCGGCTGATGCACTGTCAGGGTGATTACACACACAAACACACACCACACACACTGTCTGGTTTGTTTGCTCTGAGCAGGGACAGGGCCAGCCTCGCCTCAGAGGTGACTGATTTACAGTTTGTTGCTGTCTGTCAAACAGCTGACAGATGGGGAAAACAGAGCCGCCTCCGCCACGCTGTCGCCACCGGTGGATGCTTTGGAGTTTCACCAGTGCTAAGAACGCTGAGGACTGCTCCTCACGTTTGACGGGAAGGTTAACGGCTACCATAAAAGTGTAACAGTAGAGCATACACTTTATTGTTTTGTACCTGTGATGACCATTGAACCTGCTAAAGATCTTTAAACGGAGCTGCTGCGGGGCTGATCTGCCCTCACACCACTGAGTCCACGATAAACAAACACAGCTGCTCACATTTGAAAGGCCTTTTTAAAACTGTGCCCTGAAATAAGAACAAAAATGAAACACGGTGGACGTCAGTTCGGCTGTAAATCTCCTGAGATATAAATACTCCTGATATTCCTGACATGCTTCTTATTTTAGGGATTTTCTTAGATTTTCCCAGGCAAGGCTCCCCTTTTGGATTTCAGCACTTTAACCTGTTTTCTTACCGTGCAAAACTTTTAGGCCTTTAAATCATTTTAGGAATAATTTAAAGTTAACGCTTAAAGCTCACTGATTATTGTCTCAGATCTGAGTTGATGGTTTTGCTCACTGTTTTTGTCAAGGACTCACTCCTGGTCTTTCTCACTGCCAGTCCGGTCTGTGACTCTTTCATTCCCGCCATGAAGGAAAATGAGAGTGAAGGAAACGAATGTTTGTGAGACTGTGGATGAAAAGTCTGCAAAGCAGCTGGTTTTCACATGGGCTTCTGTTTGGGATTTTGCTTTGACTTCTCATAACAGGGACAGGCTTTATGGTTTCTGTGTCCAGCATACAGACATGGAACACTTATTAATTATGCGATCCAGACATTTCCTACTTCGGAATAAGTCTCCTTGTCTGACAATTTAGAACTTAAAAGAAACAGTAAGGAACTCTTGTTTTTAAAATCATATTATATGCAGTGAAGAAGCAGTGAAATTAAGAGACTAATTTCCTCCTAATTGAGCCGCAGGGTTTTGTTTTGTCAGGAGATTTTAGGCCAAATGGAGTCAGATTCCCGCAGATCTCCTGGGATGGAGGCAGGGCCCGGCTGGAGTCTAGCAGAGCCTGGAGATCCCAGCATTCCCCCCAGCTCCTTAATCCCCGTCATTAACTCTACTGGCAGCCACTACCCTCTCATCAACCCCGTCCTTTGTCCCTTTATTTCTTCCCTTACATCCTCTCTTTCATTAGACTTATCTCCCGCTTCTTTATTTTCTGCGCTGTTATTGTTTCCTACTTTTTCTGCACGGTTTCCTTCCTGTGAGTGCAGGTGAAACAGGAATCTTAAAGGAACATTTCACCCAAAAAAATGAAAAGGCAGTCATTATGAAGCCCCATGCCGATGGAAAGTCAGGTGAAGTTTCTTCATTTCTGGAGATTTCGGGAGCCTCACAGCAGGACAGCACGGCAGGACAGCACGGCAGCATTCTCCTAAACAGCTGAAGTAGATGGGGACTTGTTTTAAAACGTACAAAAACAACCAAAAACAAATAAAAATGGTGCCACACAGCTTTTACTGTGTAACTCGTGTCTCCAGAAGCCCCCAAGATCCCAAATGGATTTGAAGAGACTTTATTTACATTATTTTGTGAGTTGAAATCTTCACTGTAGCCTCTAAGCTAAAGATGTTAGCATACCCTGTCTGAGAAAGGTGCACAGGCTTCCCTTCCCTGCTATATGGTGGTTGAGCTCGTCCTCTGAGGAGCGCCTGGACATCACGCTCTCTTCCCAATTTGAAGACATTCTCATTTGTATTTTTTCTTCTTAGAGTTAGCTGCTAACTGCTGCTTGCTGTTTTTTAATATCCTGTCACACCCCGTCATGTCCTACCACCTCGCCGACCACTCGCTGTTTATACAGACGTCGATTCGGCGCTGTTACTACATACCTCCACTGCTGGCTCAAGGGCGGAACAACAATGACCCTCCTTTACACCTTTGTAACGTTTATACAGAATGCAATAAAGGCGCAACAATCCCGTCTCTAAGAACTCACTCCAAAACCAAAAATGCAACATCAGGTCCAATGGAGATAATTGTTGCTGCAACTTCAGTGGAGCTCTTTCCTTGATTTCATCTAGCGGTGAATGTACATACATTTCATCTTGTGCACCCGCCTGGGATGGGGTGCAGGCAAATGCTAGTAGCCTAGAGTCTACAATAAATATTTAAGCTTATAAAAAGTCATTTTAAATCAACTTGGGCTCTCAGGGCTTCTGGAGATTTGGATCCAACCATACGAGCTGTATGGAGACATTTCATTTTTGTTATTGTTTGTTTTATTTCAATAGTTTGGTTTTGTTGTCTACAAAACTTCACCCTCGGATTGACTTATACTGTTCCTTTAAGTGCTTCACGTATGTGCTTTGTCTGATAGACACAATTAATTAATTGACTAGTAGGAAACAATCATGTTACATGTTTTCATATAACCTACTTTTAAAGCTCTATTGAAACAAACATCTGGGAATATAAGACAAAAAAAATATAATATTTATATTATCATTCAATCACGCCATCTCTTAAATAAATAACTTACCTCAAGCAGCCATAAAACAAACGTGTGACAGGAGCATCTCAGTAGGAGAAGACAAACTGTCCTGTTATAGCACATCCTGTGTTGCTTACTGTTTTGTCCATTCACACACAGTATAGAGAGGATGGGTGCGGGGGTGGTCCTGAGATGAGAGGGGAAACACCTTGTGACCCCCTTGTTCCTGACCGAGCTACTGGAGGTGCAGAGATAACAAGGATGGACGAGTGCAGGAGGTCAGCTGCCTTGATCTGGGTCAAACGGTGCTGTTGGCTCACATCACCTGATTAAATCATTCGTGAGGTTCAAAACCTGCTGATCCGGAAGAAAAAGTGTTAAAACTGTGCAAATTTCAATGAAATGTCTCATTAAATGTCCTGTCCTTGCTGCCTGTGTTTTCAGTTTCTTGGCAGACGTGCAACGAGGAAGGCAGATAAGTCATAAACAAGCAGTCAGGATTTTCGTTCTCATGGCAACAACGATAATGGACCTGTAAACAGTGGTATGGTTTGGCTCTGGCTGGACTGTGTTTAGTTTTGATATGGACGTCAAACACGACTGTCTCCCAGACACAGACGGCACGACTTGTGTTGCTGATAAACCCTCCGGTCCAGCAGAGCCGTCCAAGCAAACTTCATTTTGATGCACGCTCTTCAGTTCAGCAGCACGCGATGAATGCCTCTTCATACTGCAGGATAGAACAGGCAACTAGAAGGGCCACACAGTAGAGTACTGACAGGTAGTTTATGCATAATTTACAGAAACAGTCAAATAATAAATGTTGAATGTTTTAACTTAACTTCTCTTTCTAGATTTGGTTTAATTTTTTTCACTGAGATTTATTGTAAAATTATTTAAAAAATGTATCATAGGTCATAAAGGTGTATTTGGACCACAAAATTGTGTGAAAATTATTTATCCTTTAATTTATTATGGTTTTATTAATTTATACCATCTTAGATTCCTAAAACAGATATTATGGAAATAGAAATAGAGATTTTTTTTCTCCTCCTTACACTGGAAAATGAAGTTAAACTACTAGTTTAATAACATTACTTCATCCCTCCCCTCTAAATGTCCTTCCCCAAACCATACAGACAGCAAAGACAAACAAAATTAGACAAATTATTTTTTTTCTTAATCTGCATTTATTGTTTCAACCTAATCTGGGATACATGATGACATTTTAAAAGCCCGCCGACAACAGTCGCATTGCTTATTAAGAATAAAGTGCTTGGAGCGACAAAAATGAAACAATAGAGGAGCCTTATCAGGGCAAACATTCAATATGATTGGGTGGAGATCTCCATTCAGTTCAATGCTGAGGTCAAGAGTCGGCAGATGTGGGGAAGAGATAGCTGTTTGTGTTACAGTTTAATTAGGCACATGCAGCAGAGCACAATACCCTCTGGAAATTATTTATAGAAATTTCCTTTTCACACTTTGAGAATGAATTTAATGCATTCTTTTCTTTCATTCATTCTTTTCTGCTTTGAGATGTTTTCAATGCTTGTTGAACTGAAAACACGGATGTGCAGAAGCTAATCGTCCTTGCAGGAGTAGCATCCAGCGGCCTTCAGACAACCTGCAGTTTGACAATTAGGCAAAGAGGGCTTCAGCAGGATCGGGGCCCTCGCACATCTGAGGATGTTTGTGGCTCCGTGTCACGGCGGTGTGACATCGTCTGACACAGCAGAGTCGACACTTAGCAGGCTGACGTGAAAGGTCCACAGCTGTTAGCTCGTAGTTAGCTATAAGATTCATCTTAATGGAAACAAATCAGCATCCAGTAAGAATTCATGTAATTTTTAGTCCACATAAAGTGTTTTCAGCAGTGACCAGCCTCACCTCTCATATGGGACCTTTTAGACCACATGTGGCCCCACGCCCTGGGTGCCTCAGCCTGATTTGTGGGGTCTGCTGTATTGGCCACAAATCAAGCAAAGGGGGCAGGATCTGTGTGCTGCTATCATTTTTTACACTTCAAACAGGCCTCAGGTCACAGATTGGACCTTCAGTCACTTATCTCCACCTCGGCGCAGACTGGAGCTGACATCTGTCCGTTACAAATGGCCACCAAGTCGCATGTCGCTGACTCCAGTGATCTCTGTCAAGATAAGTATCACACACCTCCGTCTCTAGCAGCTTCCAGAAGGGTTAGCATCCATGAGGTCCCCCGAGTGAAAATTAAGGTAATGGTCAGAGCCAGAGAGAAGTAATTAAATATTAGTGCACATCTGGATAAAAGGACAGATCCAGGGATTGTTTTCCATTTTCTTTAAGATTGCTTGATTTGCCTTTAAGGTACAGTCTGGGTCAGGATTATAAGCAAAAACTGCTGGATGGATTTCCACGAAATGTTGTGAAATTTTGATATTTTCCCTATTTCTATTTCCATTTCCATGAAACTTTGTGGAGGGGTGGGACATGAGTGAGGCAAGCCAAACAGGTATGTGTAGGATTGTTCAGCCTTGATTGGTTCGTTCGTTTGTTGTTCAGAAAGTTGCAACCAACTTTTGTGGAACAGTTGGGTTTCATCCAAGGGACAAATCTGCTAAATTCTGGTGTAGATTCAGATCCAGGAATAATTTTTTCATTTTCTTTAACAGAGCGTTTTTCTAAATTTTCCTAAATTGCACAAAAACAACCCAACCGATTTCAGCCTAACGTTGTAGAGGTGTGGGTCAGGAGCGAAACAGACATGTCAGACTGGCCTCGGTGCTCCTCTGAATGCCATTCTAATTTGGAATGAAAAGTTAGATAATCATCCTCCCACCCCCCATGAAACTGAGCTCAGGACCAGCAGCAGGACTTTATCTTGGCACCTATAAAGGCTGTGATTAACAAGTGAGGAGGTCCTCTGAAGACATCAAGGACAACGGCCTAATCCCACCATCTGTTTCTTATCTGCTCACCTTTATTTTATTTTTTTTATTTGCTTATTTATTTGTTTAAGGGATACCAGGCCTGCAAGCAGCAGGCAGCCAATCCTGAATGAGGTAGAGGTGAGACCCACCTGGGTTTGTGTGTGTGTCTGTGTGTGTGTGTGTGTGTGTGTGTGTGTGTGTGTGTGTGTGTGTGTGTGTGTGTGTGTGTGTGTGTGTGTGTGTGTGTGTGTGTGTGTGTGTGTGTGTGTGTGTGTGTGTGTGTGTGCAGAATAAGCTTTTGTATTTCATCATAATCAGTATAAACACTTTTCATGGAAAGCTTTGGACCTGACCTGAGAAGAAACACTGGTAAAAGAAGTGATGAGGTCTCAGCCATGTTAGGCCTCCCTCAGTATGTACAGTAAATCACCACTCACTCATTGCAGGCTGATAAACTGAGATCCAGGGAGTCGTTTCCTTTCACCAAAGACATTTGTCCCTGTTATCACCACTAGGAGGCCAGATTTGGACAGATTGTCCAAACCAAACCTGCTGTAAATAATGTTCAGCACTGTTTCTCTGAATGTAATTCATGTTCCAGGTCTACAAATTCTGAAGCATCTGTTTTGCAGATGTTTGTGCTCCAGAGATAATTTTTCATTATGCAAAATTTTATCTTTAGATTGATCCTTTCCTAAACTTCTCCAAATTTTAAGATAAAATAACTATATATAACTATATAACTATATATATATATATATATAAAGATACAAATATATAATAAATGAGAACAAAGTTTAGAAGTTTTGTTATAAATTCACACACACTTTCACAAATTCACAAATTCACTCACAAACCATAACCTCCATCGTGGAGATCAGCAGAGAAAATACTTTATAAACACAAACTTAAAGTTTCCAGAGAAAATGTCCATTAAAAGTGACAGCAGGTGTCCACACATAGTAAAATATCTGTTTACTGAGACTGGGGAAAGCAGTGCAGTATTTAGAGAACTATTGCATAAAAGATATATTACACTTGAGGGATATTACACACACAGAACGGCTTATAGTTAAGGGAGGGCAGTGAAATAAATAAATAAAACAGTAATGTCTTCCTCGGATGTTTCCCGAGCTGGGAGGTCGTTCTTCTGACTGTAGTGTGTTTCCGAGCTCTTCAGTCATAATATGAGAACAATATGGATGAGATGTGTTGTATTTTATTGCTCAGGACATTTAAACATGTTGATATTTGTTTGATGTTTGAAGCTTTTTTTTATTTGACTTTTTGCTGCACTAGTTTATTCTTAAAACCACTCAAATATTGCTTTGCCTGAATTGTTATCAGAGTTAATGCTAGTAAATAATTTGTTTATCTAATCTAGGTCACTTTGAAACGGTTACAAACTATATTACAAATTACATGAATGCAAAAAAAACAAAATTCAATATGTGAATTGAATATATGTCTTACTATCAGTACAACACTTTTGTCTGCCATGTTTCTGCATCAATGACATCACAGTCAGGAAGTCCAGTGACAACATTTTTAATAACAACCTTTTCCTGTTATGACAATATAATCTTTATCTTGTTATAATGTGAAACATTACATGTTATAATGGGATAAAACTTTATTTCTATGACAGGAACCTCTTGAATATCTGCAGAGAAATTAAGGAATTTGTCTTATTTACATGTTCTGTGTTTGGGTTGAGACATGATGAGATTCTGCTGTCATTATAATGTGAAATGTTTGATGTTCTAACAATAAACCTGATCAAGTTATAGTGAAAAAAAATAAATTATGGATTCACTTCTTTATTCTTTATTTATTGGTTTCATTTTTGGCACATGGCCCATTCTTCTTTAATGAAAATCTATCCAGTAGATTATGTGTAATTGCTGAAAAACACCACATTAGTGAAATATTATTTTTCTTATATCGAACTAATAATGATACTAATGTGATTCCAGATTCCATGTTTTCTTGAGTCCAGGTGTCATATTAGGAGGTTTGTGCTCTGTGAGTGTCTAGATTTATTTATTTATTTATTTATTTATTTATTTATTTATTATTTTTTTGTATGTTGTTTGTTGTTGTTGAACAGATTTTTTGACTAAATAACAGCAACATAATCTTTTCCCATGAGGTGAAAACTTTCTCCATTCTCCTCCTCTACCCTCCAAAGCAAACTTTCCATAACTCTCTATGATATAATCTGCAGTTAAATGGAGATTTGGTGAAAATGGGTCTGATGATGGAGTCAGTGTCAGTTTTCCTTTTGTTTTCTTTCCGATGTGTTTGTTTCCTTTATCATGGAGATGAATCCTCAGACCTGAGAATTGAATTCACACATCCACTGAGCTGCCGACTGACATTTAATCTCATCTTCAAGCCCTCCATCAAATGTCGTCGTCATTTCAAGGCAACTCATTAATAATATTCCCGAGGCTGCAGGGATGAAGTGACTCTCAAACCTCACGAGCGCAAAGAGGAGACGAAAAGTGACGCAGGTGATCGTTTGCATTTCTAATTGCGGCTTAATTGTCATGTAAAAAAAAATGGAGTAATGTCCAGACCTGTTCCGCACAGCAGATAAACCCACGCAACACTGGAAGGTCGATAAAAAGATCAGGATTTAACGGGAGGCTGGTGCGACCTGACGGACTGGTCTGCTTCCTTCTTCTCATCATGTTTATTCAGCAAGAGACGAAAAAGCAGGTCGATCACATGAGTATCTGTTAAAATGTTGTAAATTAAATATTTTCTCTTTAGTAAAATAATAATAATAATGATGATAATGATAATAATAATAATGATAGTAATAATAATATCGTTTATATAGTACTTATCAAGACAAAAAACTAAGTAGTTTCACAGAGGAAAATTACACACATTAAAACTGAAAAATATGCAATTACAAATTTCAAAAGTTAACAATGAAAGAAATAAAATAAAAACAAAATAAGAATAGAACATAGTAGAACAACAAAGAGGGAGCTCAGATAAAATCAGGATACACTTTCTGATTTTAAAAACATGTTTTATGATGAGATTTAGGTCAACCTTATCTCCTCAGGCAGGTCGTTCCAGTGCTTCCAGCCCCTGATAGCGACTTAAAAATAAAAGAATAATGATTGATTGAAATTGATTGATGTCTTGTTTGGACCAAACCTTGGCCCAGTTTTTAAGTCGACTTTTCCTGCAATTCCTGAAAGTTTGGTAATAATTTAGCAAAGTATAAAGACTCTTAATGTGGGTTTGAGGCGTCTGCAGGGGGAACAGAGGGGTGGGTCCTGCCAGAAGAGGTGAGAGAGGAGGGGGAGGAGGGCTGAGAGATGTTTTACTAGGGGAGGAGGAGGAGGGTCGTCCTGGGAGGGAACCAGGGGGTGTGGAGGGCCGAGTTTAAAAAGGCAGCCAGTCAATCGCTCTCCTCCAATTCCAACCAGCAGTCAACCCGGCAAAGCCTCCAGCTCCGGTGATTTCTGCTCAGAGGACTTGGGACTGTACAGGACTCTTTTTTTCTGCAGGATAAAGATCTTTTGCACTGCAGCATGGAGACCACCACTGGGGAATATGATAACTATGAGTATTATGATGACAATGAGACTTACTGTGACTTCTCAGAGTGGGAGCCCTCTTACTCCCTCATCCCAGTCCTCTACATGCTCATCTTCATCCTGGGTCTGTCAGGAAACGGTGTGGTCATCTTCACCGTCTGGAGATCCAAATCTAAACGCCGGGCTGCAGATGTCTATATAGGAAACCTGGCGCTTGCTGACCTCACCTTTGTTGTGACCCTACCTCTCTGGGCCGTGTACACAGCGCTGGGCTACCACTGGCCCTTTGGCGTGGCTCTGTGTAAGATCAGCAGCTACGTTGTTCTGGTCAACATGTATGCCAGTGTGTTCTGCCTCACCTGTCTGAGCTTTGACCGCTACCTGGCCATCGTGCACTCCCTATCCAGCAGCAGGCTGCGCTCACGGGGCACCATGCTGGCGTCCTTGGGTGCTATTTGGTTCCTGTCCGGCCTGCTCGCCGTGCCCACGCTGCTCTTCCGCACCACTGTGAACGACCAAAACAGCAACCGGACCACTTGTGACATGGACTTCAGCCTGGTGACAAGGAACCAGAGGCATGAGTACCTCTGGATCGCCGGGCTCAGCCTGTCCTCCTCTGCTTTGGGTTTTCTCCTCCCTTTTTTAGCCATGACCATCTTCTACTGCTTCATCGGCTGCACCGTCACACGCCACTTCAACAACCTGCGCAAGGAGGATCAGAAGAAGAAGCGGCTGCTGAAGATCATCACCACATTGGTGGTGGTTTTTGCCATCTGCTGGACTCCCTTCCACGTTCTAAAGAGCATGGATGCCCTCTCCTACCTGAACATGGCTCCGAGCTCCTGCGGGTTCCTGCGCTTCCTGTCTCTGGCCCACCCCTACGCTACCTGCCTGGCCTACGTGAACAGCTGCCTCAACCCCTTCTTGTACGCCTTCTTTGACCTGCGCTTTCGTTCCCAATGCCTGTGCCTGCTCAACCTGAAGAAGGCTATGCATGGCCACATGAGCTCCATGTCATCCACGCTCAGCGCCCAGACTCAGAAGTCAGAGGTTCAGTCTCTGGCCACCAAGGTGTAGAAGAAAAGGAAAGGTGGAACGGGGCTGGTCCCACCTCCAAAATACTGACTTTAAGTGTCCATTGTGCAAAGCTGGTGAGATGAGATGATCAATTGCCATGAAATCCATAATGTTTCTACTCAGAGAGGTGGATGCTCTGTTTGTGGTGTGGACTTGAAGCTGGAGCCAGCAGGCTGAGCTCCTACTTTGCTCCTCAGAGAAGAAAAGTATATTTTTAGTTTTGTCCTGCCCTGCAAAAAAGGTCTCATTCCTCATTTCTGCTACGTCGGGAATTGTAAATCAATTTCTGTTTACACTGGATGAAACATAAAGCTGTACAGTATTTTCATACCATACCATTTATGTTCAGATCTATTTGCTGTTTTGCTTTAGAAGCACTTGTCTTAAAGAAATGTGTGAGCAGGGGAACAGAGCAGCGACCTCTTTAAAGCTTGTTTGTGAAGGTAGAAGTCTGGAGGGGGGGGGCGTAAGAGGAGGAAAGGTGTTGCAGCTTAATTATATAGTTTGTGGAGAGGAGACGGGGGCAGACAGGCAGATGGCAGTTGACAAATGTTGGGGAACAGGAACGGGTAAGGGTGGGAGTGGGGGGTGGGGGTGGAGGGGTTTCACAGTGTAGTCGCAGCACTAGGGGGGGGACAAATGAATTAAATGTAAATACATGTTCCAATCTGATGCATATGTTTTATTTTTAGACATCACTGTAACTAACTACTGTATTAAAGATGTGTTCTATGACGCAGATCTCTGAGAGTGTGTGTTAACAGCTTTGATGTCTGACAGCTCTTTTCATTAAAGCTGTAGTTTCACGTGAGTTTCATCCCACCGTCCTGTTATTTTAAGTATCTCCAGAGGGTTAAAGCTTTGTCATGAATGCCTCGCATTTGATTTACACCTTCAGACTTATAGATCTCTAATCTGTATTGACTCACAGCCAGTATCCAGACTGTAACTGGATTATGCAAAGCAAACGTCACGCTGAGAGTGTGTATTCGATCTTCTCTCAGGTGTGGTACTCTAACTATTTGGTGACCTCACAATCAAAGGGTTTTGAATTTTGAAAGTATTTATGAGCAGCAGGAGGCCCCATCTAAATGTGTTTTCCATTTTAAAGCACAACCGTGTTAAACAAAGTTATTTAGAGTCACAGAAATAATAAAGACAGGACTATCTTTCCTCAGGAGGTAAAGCCAACTCAACCCCACATGTTCACTGAATAATAGGGTCATTACCAATGAATGGCTCCTCTGTACGATCCTTTGATTTGACAGTAATGAGCTCCTTTGGACATAATCACCGTTTAGAGATGGCGACGACGGCGGGGGGTGGGGGGTGGTGGGGGAGAGCGGGGCTCTAATCCTGGCCACCGAACAAGTCAATATTTGTCCCTGCTGACAAGAGATAGAGCGGTTGTTGGGGGTGGAGGAGGGCGGAGGCTGATGGGAGGCGGGCTTCTGACTGCAGATGCTCCAACACACCGAGCGGAGGAGGCGGGGGGAATCACAGCTATAGGAGCTGGTCTGGCATTAAAGTAACAACATGTGTGAGAAGTCACATGATTCATCCTGAGTGTGAGAGATCATATGTTACTTATTGTCCATCCTGGATATATGGAGCCGTTTGGACAGCGGCGGAGCTTGACGTAGATGGCAGGATGGTTCAGAGTGATGGATGTGAGGGCCTCAGATGCAGACAGGAACAGGATTGTTTAAACGCACAGTTATTCTTCATATAGTTGACTCAGATGCCACTTGGAAGGATTTATGTGGAGAGTTTGTAAGTTCCTCTGAGCGCTTAAGGGAAAGTTTGAGAAATGTTTAGTTTGAACCGTTTGAATGCTTAATTTTCAACATAATGTGGTGTTTCTTCAACACAACACATCATTTAAGACAAAAATCTTGAATATTTGAAATTAAATTAATGGATTTGGCATATCAAAAATTAGTATGCATTATATAATCATGATCAAAACATAAAAAGTTCACATGAAGAGCTGGTAAAGTGCCAATATACACAGATTTCTCTGGGTATAAAAAGAATTCTGTAAACTTTATCGTATAGAAGGTATTTAGATGTGAAGACAAGTTTAAAAACTACCTTGAAAGTGCTTGAATTTGACATATGTGAACCCAAGTCACCAAGCACAGAGAGAATCAAACTCATAACACATAACAACATAAGGACCAGTCATCTTTAAACAGTAGATATGACATTAAGACGGTCAGTCATGCATGATGGGCTGGGCAGACTGCTTTTATTGAGATGAGCGGCGCTGACAGCTTGTCTCATGCTGTTAGCCAACAAGTCCACTTTGGGAGAACTCACCCAGAATACCAGCTGACCAAAGCACCGGGTGTAGGCAGGGGGCACCGCCGACACAAAAACAACAGTTGTGTAAGCGTGTAAATGCACATGAATGCTGTTCGTGTGTGGCCCCGTGTGACCTGTGTGTGTGCATGGATATTTGTGGGTTTAACACACACCAGACACCATTCAACCACCAGCCCACTAAAATGTTTTTATTCCTTATGAGGACAGTGGATCATTAAGTTTAACATTAATGACATTAATGAAGGTTTTGGTTGTTGAAACGCCCTCTACATCAAAAATACAACACATTGCTCGGCTAATTTGATCACAACAATGCATATGCAGAATGGAAATAAAATCAAGTTGTCATTTCTTAAGTTACATGTCTTTTTATTTTATTTTATGAACATCTGTTAAACCTAAAGATTGAATGAGAATTTGATTCAGTCTGACTGAAGATCTATTTTTTTATTGTCAATGATTAAAACCACAGCAGGACCAAAACACGCTGCATCTGTCTGTCTCTATATGCTTTCCAACTCTACCCTGGCTGCAGCTCTCCGTCCCATTTGTTGCTACTGAAGACATAAATCTTTTAAAACTATGTTCAAATATATCGTTTCTTTTTTTTTAAACAGGCTAAATCTTTTCCTAAATGAGGTAAAAAGTGCTTTTTTAAAGCTATTTTCAGCTGTGTGTTTATACACCTAATATTAAAATGGCTTACGTATCCGGATACATAATCCAGATCAAAAATGAAGTCTCTGCATTTACATCTGGTATTTTTAATGCGTTACACTCATTGAGATCAGATCTCTGTCTTTCAGAGCCAATGAGTAATTTGAGATGGCAGCAAATCAGCCCCAGACTCCTTAAAAAGAATCATGTGTTAAAGAGAGTTCTGTGAGTTATTGAGTGAGGAGAACCTTTATAAATGCTGTCTTCAGCAAATCCTTCATTATTTGTTCCCTCATGTAAGTTCAGTAAATGCAACACATTAAGTTTGTCCTTTCTTTGCATACAAATTATTGTTCTGGTGTGTTAAAGTACCAGCATGTAGGCCACTCTATACCGTAATTATAAACTGTATTCATATAATACTTTTCATACAGGAAATACAACAAACAAAACAACAACAAAGAAATTTGCCTAAAAAAGACATATAGGAAAAATATAAAAACAGGTAGACAATTAATGTGAACTTGATAATAGTTTTTGCAGATACTGCACTTTGGCTTTGTAGCGCCCTTTTTACATGGAGGTTGTATATTACTATGACAACTAAGACCCTTCTCTACATCAACTTTATTAATTTGGCAGATCTGGCCACATTCCAGTCATAATGCATTTACACCCTCCATTAACATGCATGTTTCTTTGTCTGGATAAAGGATACAGATCATACTTAAATCCCCATAGTGAGTATTTACATCAGACAACAGTATCCTGTAACAGTTCATCAATGTGTTTTTAATAGTTTTTCAACAACAATGAAGCTTCATGGTATATTCTGTACATAGACACAGATTAAGTGGACATAGTAGTCCTGTATATTCCAGTTTTCTATTCCTGTGTAAAAACCTTGAGTGCAATGCAAAAACCGGAGTCAAATTCCTTCCATAATTCCAAAGAGGATTGACATGTATCAGGCTTTGGATAACAATATTTGTTCATAGGATCAGTTCTATTTTGGGGCTTTTAATGAGATTTGTTAATAATAACAGACTGATCTTTTAATCTCACTGGTAGCGCCATCACTCAGCATCTGCAGTCCAAACTGCAAGTGACACACATTAAAACATCAGACGCAGGTGTTGCTCTCATTGTTGTCGTCAGCGTGAGCCGCCACACCCAAATGGGACATCGAAACCAAAACACAACTGCTCGCCTCTCCTCAGATCTCCCTGCTGTTCCATCCCACCCAGGCAGCGACAAATGCACTCTGTGTGTGTGTGTGTGTGTGTGTAGGTGTGTGTGTGTGTGTGTGTGTGTGTGTGTGTAGGTGTGTGTGTGTGTGTGTGTGTGTGTTTGTGTGTGTGTAGGTGTGTGTTCATATGCACATGTAAACAGAGATCTGACACATTCCATGGGCTGTCAACGCTAACCCTACTTTCTCTGTGACATTCGTCCACCTGTTGCCAGACTATAACATGTTTGTATGTTAGTTTAGTTGTATGTCAGTTTACTTCACATGTGAAAAAAGTGTGGAATTCACACGTTAAGATGCAAATTGGATGTGATTTCACGTGACGTGATCTGTTTGCACATGTGAAATTCTACCGTTAAAAAAAGCCAATCACATGAGTGTTTGTAATTCACATGGAAAACATTTAAAATCCCTTAAATTATTAAATAAAAAAATATTGAATCTTAAAATCCCTTGTGAAAATGTCCAGTTTATGTCTGACATTGTTTTATTTTCACATGTGAAACTCTTGAGTTACATGTGAAAACATTGATTTCATGTGCCATCATGTGGACATTTTCATTCATACATGAAAAGGTTTATCACATGTGAAAATGTCCAGTTCACATGTGACGTTATTGAATATTCACATCTTTAACTTTAAGCTCACTAAGTAGTCGCATGTGAAAAAGAGTGAAAATGAATTCAGATTTGATGAAGTGAATTTCATGATTTGTTTCCACGTGTGAAACAAAGGCAATCTCATTAAATTCACACGTGAAAGTGTCCAGTTTACATGTGACATTGTTTTCATTTCACATGCTAAAGTTTTAGTTCACATTTTAATTTAGTCAGTCACATTTGTAAATATTGAATTCACATGTGATACTTGTGATTCTCCACATGTTAAAAGACAAATTTCTCATGACACAGAGTTCTACAAAGTACGTCATCCATTAGTTGGTTTGTCACAGAGCAGCCGGGGGGGGGGGGGGTGGAGGAGGGGAGGAGGTGAGAGCATCACTTATTATCCACCCCAAACCTTTGTCTGAGAGATCAAAAGGACCTTTGGGTGTCCCTCTCCCTGCCTTGCCTGTTTGTCTTACCTGTGACTCTGGAGAGTCGACTTGAACCCCAAACAGCAGGAAGAGGACCCGGTGGAAGGAGGGAGGGTGTTGAAGTGTGGGATGCATTTGTTCCTGTGGGAGGGTGGGTGATCAGGAGTGTGTCTGTGAAAACACAATCATCTCATCTGTTACCCAAAAGTTTCATCATTTTATGTACTTTTTTTCCTCACTGGTTTGAAATGGGCGGAGCTTCATTGAAACAAAAAGGTGATGTCACATACTTTGCTGCACCAATCAGAGTTTGGCAGTGGATGAATCAAAATGTTAAGTCACTTGTGGGGTTGCATGTTAATGTTGACAGGACTGTCAGTCAGTTCTGGTCAAACCACATTCACACAGTCCTGTTAGCCCAGTCTGTAGATTCTGCTGCTATAAGTAGCAGGGGATTATGGGAGATGTTGTCCTCAGGGTTAAACAACCACCAGATGAAAATCTACCTGAAGTGACTCTGGAAGAAATGTTCACAGATTAAATAACGTTTTAAAGTTTAATTTTTTATTATTTTTATTTCATAATTTTTTATTCATTTTTTTTTACAGTTATTATGATGAAGTTTTCTTCCTCGTTGTTTCTCATACTTAATTTTACACTTTGGTATTAAATAAGTGGCATCGATCTGCATTTTACAAACTTTTTATGGACACTCGTTCCAGTTTCCGTAACAAACCCAGTGTTTCTCTGGAAGGAAAATGAACATGAGTGGACAGGTGGGACTTTAAGCACAGGATTGACAGCTTTGAGATGAGAAACTGTCCCGTGGATTAACGTTGTACTGTTAATAACATAAAGAGTCTGTGGTCTGAGTATGAACCCAGCACCAGTCTCTCAATACTTACCCCGTCCCATAAGGCCATGTTTCTCTGCTTGTTTACAGTCTACAACTACTAAATACTCAGATCCTTCAATGAAAACTATTTTCCTGTCCTGTAAACTTCAATCTTATATGATGTGCAATGTGAAATGCTCATTATGCAAAGATTGAGATATAAAAACCATGACCACAACAAAAACAATATTGTTTGTATACGTATCTTTAAATTGGAGTTTAAAGGAACAGTTCACCTTTATCTTAGAACTTCACATCTAAGGATTAATTTTAAAAAATGCAGATTAACTCATAAGGAAAATAATTCTTGATTGCAGTCCCTATTAAAGTGGAGTAAAAGCATTTTGTTTTCAGGTTTACCATCATTTCTTGTGATCTTCTTGCTGGTTGTGCTTCTAGATGTAGTAAAAATACATCTTTTCATGCATTCACTCCACATTTCTCCTCATACCCCTTCCCCTTTCTTTAAATCTGCACCGATTGTGACCCACAGACCTTAGAAACGGAGCCCAAACACTGCAAATCTTATCAATAAGGTCTCACAAATAGCATGCCATTACATGTCTAATCATGCCTCACAAAAGTGGCCACTTGAGTATCCAATACACAGCCTCCCTCGTCTGTAAACTGCTACGTCTGCTCAAGAATCACCATTAAAATCAGCTTGTTTCGCTCTCGTTCAACCTGGAAGTGGCCTCTTGCTGTAATTGTCCAGAGTTTGAGAACAATGGTCAGCATTAACATGAGATCAGTGTTTTCATGGTAATCCTGTTGCAGCACATTTAAAGATGTGATTAGCAAGTCATGGATCTCCCTCCATCACCGCCTCCCTGTCATTGTTATTCACTGTTGTTCAGGGTCATGTCCACTCCAATCAGAACTTGCTAGACTAGACTGGCTGAGATTTCAGTCAGCTGTGAAAATATATGAGGATAACAGACTAAACTTCTAACACATGTGGTGCACGTGTGGAAATCTATCCATGCATCTATCTAGGCCTAATATTTGAAGGAAAACCCACTCATGCACAGTGCATAGCAATGAGCCCTGCTGCTGGTGGATATCGTTAGGCCAGAGATGCTGCTTCCGAGGCGGTTTGGCCAGATCTGAATGTGCTGGGCTCTCGTCCCCTCCGGATATGGTTGCCCAGGGCTCATCGTCCCTTAGACACAAAGGTCCTCTTCACATCCTTCTCTATCCCGTCCATTGTGAAGAGTCTGCCTCGAGGCGTGCGGCTCCCGTGGCCGCTGCAGGGCTAAATGCATCTCCTGTCACTGGATGGTCCCAGTGCCAGTTCAGCTGGAAGCACTCAGGTGTCAGCCTAGTACTCCATAAGCACAAGTCATACCTGTACCGTAGGAGGCAACAGAACAATTTGTGAGTTTTGAAAATGTTGTTATTGTGTATTTTTAAACCTTTAACCCCTTTTGAGCCTCATCAATAGCTAGAGAAATGACATCATATGCAAGAAAGAAATGGATAGATAACCACAAATATAAAAGTTTAGTTTGTCTGTATCAGTAGGTGAGCTTTACACTTGTCAGATTTTTTATAAATCCCCTAAACACATGTATTAAGGCATCCCTAAATGAGTGTCTGACATGGTTTTAGCATTAAAGATAAAGTTATTACCACATCTGATCAAATAAAATGCAAATTGCATCTATTCCTTCTTCCTTATTAAATATTCCAGAATATATGAATATATTTCAATTTTAACTGCTGGACACAAGATGTCTCCTCCTTTACTGTAAAGTCTCCACATCCCACTGGCGTATGCTAAATACTCGATCAGGATTGGCTTCCACTAGTTGTGATGTCACAAATCATGCTTGCAGGCCTTACAATCAGATTTATTATGAACACAGAGAAAACTGACACTATTAGCAATGAATGCGGACACAGCCTCTGCACATGCATCGTTCTACACAGTGAAGAACTCAAACACTCCAAACACACAAACACAAAAAATGGCCTGTTTTCTAAATGAGTGTTGCATTAGTTGAATCACACTTCGTGTCTCCACTGCAGCTACAACCATCCTTCAGTTATAAAAGTGCTTCACCTGATGGGATCATTGTGGACACATATACACGCACTGCTGCCATCTGTCGGTCAGATTCATAATTACAATTACATGTAATAAATTATTATGAAAGGTTTGTTTCACACTTGTTTATTGGGCAACAACATTATTGTTACACTCATGAAAGCTGTGTTCATTTCTCCTCTATATAAACAGTGACAGTGTAAGGAAGGCATAATAGCAACATCCTGGAAATGATGCAGCTAAATGGAATTCAGCCTGCAGTCAGGTATTAATTAGTCACGCCTGTGTGTTTACAACATGGTGGTTTATGGCTTTGACCAGCAGTGAAGTGTCTGTTGCTTTCACTAAAAGACTAGCTGTGTATTCCCTACATTTATTCACAATATTTATGTGGACGTATTTTTGTAATATTTGACTATTTTAGAAACAATTCTGCTGACAGTTTATGTCTCTGCATTAACACGGCCTTAAAATTATCCGCTCTATTTTCTCATTGATAAATTTCATTTGTTCAGTCTTTTCCATACAGATGTAACATACTGCACTACGGCCTCAGTTATATGTAACATTAGTCAAGAAAAGGTAGTTAAAATTCGTTTGTTAGAAAGTTGTGGTGGAATACTGACGTCCTGAATGACGTCTCATGACCTCTTTGTGTGCAATGCTGCATGTGAGTCTCTCTCTGTGCTCCTTATGTCAGTTTGGCAGCCTGGTAAGAAACTTATTTCTATTAGCTACAACTAAACAGTACATGAGAATATGTTTCTGCACTGCACAACTTTACAGCTTGATGTGAGGTTTTGTTTTAAAGCAGGACACAAAATGACAACTGACGTAAACGTTACCATTAAATCATGGTTCTGAACATTGTTAACGTAAAGGCTATGCATGATGCATTCATGTGGTGTCGGTATTTTGTATACAACACCATGTTTATGATATAGTTTTAGCTTTTAACTGTGCAAATAGAGTGAACTACATTATTTAGAAAAGTTATTTATTAACATTAATCCTGATAACAAGTCAGTTTAAGCAACATTTGAGTGGTTTTATGGCATGAACTGGTGCAGCAGAACCTGGATTTTGTGTTGCTCTTTTTTTGAGTGCTGACCCTCAATCAAACTTGTCTGAAGCGTTAAATAATGGCACAGAAATGTATTGATTCTACTGAAGTGAATAGGAAACCATTTCTCAAACTATCACAAGAGGCTTTATTTATTTTTATTTTTTAATTATTCTATTAATTTAGCCATTTAATTGCAGTTTTCAAACTTTTATTTCTACCAAAAGCTAGCAGTACAACAGCCCCCTCAGCAAGTCATAAACTACAGCATAATGACATTAGAAATCTAACATTATAAATGAGAATTTGCATAAATGATGAGGATTTCCTTCCCGGGTCGAGTCAGTTCCCTGTTTTTGCTATGCCCCAGATGGTTCTTTTGCCCTGATGCAGTTGGGGGTAAGCAGGGGGGAGCAGCGGCTTGCAGCTCTTGCACTGCTTGCTGTACGGTGGTGGGAACGTTGGATCTCTCAGCAGAAGTTTGGAGCTTCCGCCCTTCGAGGAGCTCAGAGTCTCTGATTTGGCGCGCTGACCAGTGATAACAGGGGCACACGTCTTGGGGTTTATGGTGGTCATGGTGCGAGTCAGGACCCTTCCTCTTCTGGCAGCCAGTGAAGGAGGTGCTGTAGGTTTCTGTTTCTTGTCTGAGCCTTTGCTCTCTTGTTGCTCTTTGGAATGAGGCTGTACTAGATTGTTGCAGCTCTGCATCTTAAACTCAAAGTCTTTCAAAGCCTGGTCGGTGTAGGCCTGCATTTCTGCACGAACCCGAAAAACCTTCAGGCCAAACTCATCCCTTAAGTCCTTGTTACTGGCCTCAAGCTTTTCTTCAAAAATTGCACACAACTCCTCTCGATCCATCTCAATTTTGCTCTCATCTGTCAACAACTCTGCTTGTTTCTCCTCCTCACCCTCCACCTGTGCAATCTTCATTTCTCTGATTTTTTGTATCAGCTCCAGTATGCTGCTCTTTGGGGCCTGCATACCTGCTTCTGATCTGATCTGCTTACGTACCTGTTGCAAAACTGACTGCATCTTAGCTTGTGTGAGACTTTCTGCAGCGATGCTGTCCTCTGAACCTTCCTCATCTGGAGACACACTCTGCCCCTCTGCTGCAGCAGCGTCGTCCTGCTGCTCCTGATGTTCATCATAAACCTGTGCTGTCTTTATTTCGTTGTCTTTTAATGCTTGTATCAGCTCCAGTATGCTGATCTTCGAGGCCTGCGTGCCCTCCTGTGATCTGATCTGTCTACGTACCTGTCGTAGAACAGACTGCATCTTCGGTTGCGTCTCTTTCTCTGCAGCGATGCTGCCCTCTGAACTTCCCTCATCCAGACTGACAGACGGGCTCTGCTCCTCTGCTGCAGCAGTGCCATCCTGCTGCTCCTCTGCTTCACCGGTCACCAGTATTTGTGGATTTGCTGCAGATTCACTCATTTTTTATGTCTTGTCTTGACAGTTCTTTTGCTCCACTGAACTGACTAAAATTATGTGAGGAGTGCTAGCGTTGGGAAGGATTCACTGAGGTGTTAGTCCTTAGAGAGAGTGAATACCAAGGGATTCAGGCTTGGTGTGATATGATGTATGAGCAACAACAGCATTGCAAGCCAGTAAAAATATTAAATCAGAATCACGATTTGAACTATAGATGAGACATTTAAAAGTCTGGGCTGAGTTCTTCAGCTCTGTTAAAGCAGAGATCACCTCCAAACACCTCCCATATCCCACGACTATACGGTCTGTCAGCTGTAGTTATGTGAAGCAGCTGATTTTATTATTACCGTGTTCTTCTGTCTGCATGTGTGCAGCTGCAGCCAATGACAACAGTGAAGCTCCAGGTAGCAGCATGAAAAACAAAGATCTCCAGAGACAGTAGGAGTGGGAGCGCTCAGCGGCGGCCTTCAAAGTCTCATGTATAGGTGCAACACATAACTAACCCTCCAGAGGTGGTGTATCAACATGTTTGTATCATGAATAGTGGCAACACTATACAATACACAACAATGTGAGTAGGCCGTAACGGGGGAACGAGTAGCTCTGAATCGAGGTCTGTATATTAGATGATTTGAGTTACTAGAGAAATAAAGGATTCAGCATATTGAATGTTTTCTGTGAGAGTGAGTCATGATTAACTTAATGAGTTGTTCTTTGCTTTTAAGAACTCGTTTAATGAAAGTAAAGTGAAGGCAGTCTTGTTTGTTTACTTTTACAGGAACAGGTCTGGAGGAAAGTTAGGAGAAGTTTTCTAGAGAGAGAAGAGCATTGAGCATTGCATCTCCTCAACAACTGAAGAAGATGGGGACGAGCTCAGTTTCCCCATTGTGACACTGCGTCCAAAAACCAACAGTCCCATGATAGTCTGACCCTCCTGGACCATGAAAACCTGCCCCTAGAATCTGGATCACATTGGTATCATTATTAGTTTGATAGTTATTCTAGAATATTTCACTCATGGCGGTTTTCTTCAGAACTTTTGATGATAAATTTGACGCCAAACTGAATCAGCACAGTTTCAGCTACAATCTGATCTCAGTTCAGTCTGTATCATTATTATTATTTGTTATCTCACAGTAGTGAAGTTTACATGAGGCCTATGAATCTAAATATTCTGGATCACACAGAATTATACAGCAGCTTCAGTTCCCCTTGATAAATGTTTAACTCTTTAACTGGAATAATCACAATTATTGGAATACTATTAGTGCAGGGTGATTGACGGCTCATTTTCTGTGAGCCAATAAGAGTCCAGCATTAGAGAGCCTCCTCTCACCTCTAAACACTAACATATGGACTTCATCTGCAGCAGCTGTAAGTCTTAAACCTGTCTGTGCAAACAGTGTGTTTCTATGTTCCCTTGAAGAAAAGGTTTGGAGTCATTCAATACAAAAATATGGTTATGTATGATTCGTTATGAAGCAGGGAAGCCAAGAAGAATAACTGGTCATGTAGGTTTGTTTTTTTTAATTGCAAAATACAATTTATCCACCAGCTCAGGCAGATTAACAATAAGCATCATAGTCAGTAAGGTCACACAGGTAGTGAATAAGGTAATAATGACGTCTCATACCTGAGATAGCTACATTATGCTGGAATGCTTTCCCCATTCTAATTATTGTATAAGAGCCAAAGTACAGCGATCAGTCACTCCGCCTCCTCCTCACCCCTGGGTGTGGTTCTTGAAACGTCCCTCTCAAATTTTAAAATCACATGTTCAGAGTAGAGCAGAGCAGAATTTCATTCTAGACCATCACGGCAGGTCACTGGGAGCAACATGGTGAGTTACCATTCACTGTTAAGTCGATTTCTATTATTACCTGTGACAAAGACCCTGCCTGTTTACAGGGAAATAACTTTTATCAATATAATGATGTTAATTCTTTAATTATAGACAACCTACACAGATAAAGGTGAAAAGGTAGGTGACATAATCTTAATTCTTTTCTTAAAAAATTTTACATTTTTTCCAAGCGAAAAAGTCAAATATTGATGGTTATGTTTGTTAAACGTAAGGATTTGCTCTGTTTCTGTGTGATTTATGACAGTAAATGAACATGTTTTTTTTTGTTGGTTGGACAAAAGAAGCATTTAGAAGATGTCAGTTTGGATTCTGGGAACAATTTGTTTGACAGTTTTTTGAGACAATTCCATTAATCGTGACAATAATCAACAGAACATTTCTTGGCAATGTTTATTGTGTCTTTGTTTGGAAACTATTTCCTGGTTGTTCCAGTTTTAATGACAATGACATTGGCAGAGGAAGGCATTTCTTAATGTTATTAAGCAAATGCAAAACCTCACTTAAACCAGCGATGAATCTAATATTTGTAATTGTAAAGAAAAGTCCAGATTGTCTTTCCCTTTAGAAACGTGAGCATGACCTTAAAAACAAATCTCCCATCAGTGACTTAAAATCTTACATGTTGATTCATTTCGCTACAACAAACTTTATTTAATCTTTGATTCATCTTAAACTCAGATAAAACCAAACACATGCTGTTCTCTGGAAAACAGTTCCTCTAAAATGAATATTACTAGTTATTGGTATTATTGATTGTTTTATTTATTTGCACTTCTTAGCAAACTACCTGTGTATCTTCCACATCTCTTGAACTGTAGATCAGGTCAGACTTGACTATCTGCTCCTTGAAAATCAACCTATTAATTCAGGGGGGTTTAAATATTATGGTGCAAACAATTTGCAGGCATGCAACATTAGTTCTGGTCCCTTTTGTACAATTTAAGAACTTTTCAACTGGCTTGGAGGAGTGTGAATGTAGATGTTCTCTTTTATTCTTTATGACTTATTGTACTGTATATGTACCATGTATTTATTGCATATACCTGTATGACATCATTATATTTGTATATGTATATATTGTACATGTATTTTAATCTGACAACCTTGAAAACAGTGCTTACTTACAATAAATAAATGTTTGGTGACGATGATTAAACTGTTATTTCTTCTTCGTCTTCAGCATGAGCGGAGCGGTATCCTCTGCTTCGATCACCTAACATTCTGGGTTGGAAATGCAAAACAGGTAATTTAACTCGGGACACCTCCACTTGTTTTTTTTCTAACCACATTTTCTCACAGATGGAGGGATGGACTGCACACACACAAACACTATTGGTTCTCCTGATAGAGGGGACATTTAAAACCCCAGACCACACACTAATTTTCACACTAAGACAAGCCTCACTGGTCACCAGGAGATGGTGCTATCAGCCAAATTGTTATCATGTCCAATTTCACTGCATTTAACCCCAATAAGACATTTCTCAGTGACTTTCTGTTGTCTTCTACAGGCTGCATCATTTTACTGCAACAAGTTGGGATTCGAGCCTTTGGCTTATCAGGGTTTGGAGACAGGCAGTCGAGGAGTGGTGTCCCATGTAGTCAGACAAGGAAAGGTGCGCACAAATGAAAACCAGTTTTGACAGCAGAACATTTCATTTAGTGCAACAAAACAACAAACACTGTCATTTTCTATTTAACAGAAATCAGTTTACTTACTGTTTTCAATAAATAACTTGATTAGACTCATATGGTAGCTTTATAAAGAGCAGATTTAATAATGTGTTTGTGTTTCACAGATCATGTTCGTGTTCTCTTCTGCCCTCAATCCTGGAAACAAAGGTAGAGCTCAGATCAGGAGCTGTGTTCTCAACAGGCTCACTGATAAAGCACTTATTTGTGTTTTGACACACGTCACTAAAGAAAATAGGACACTATCTCTTACTACTTTGTTTGTATTTTATATTATTTGTATTTTATTATACATTTAAATACCTTGATTGGTCTGCTGGCAGAACAGTAATTTCAGTAATTTTACCATTATCATCCATAAAACATCTGACAAAGAATTATGGAAAAATGCCTTATCGTGACTTTTGATTTTTTTCAAACATGGCTAAAACAAATTAGTCTAATGTTCAAAAATATATTTAAATCATAATTGTATTCACTTAAAACATTAAAGATCATACTAAACACAATAAAATTAACATAATAGTTGACTCTGAGTGGCTAAATAAAACGTCTCATCTTTTCCCAGAGATGGGGGATCATCTAGTCAAGCATGGAGATGGAGTGAAGGATATTGCATTTACAGTGCAGGACTGTGACTTCCTTGTGCAGGTAAATAGGACAGGATTTAATTTAGAGCCTCACTCTTCACTTTTAAGGTTGGTAAAAAGCTAATTTTGCTCAGATAATGCCTTTACTGCACATCCTCCACAGAGAGCCAGAGAAAGAGGAGCAGTTATTGTAAAGGAGCCCTACACCCTGGAGGACAAGCAGGGAAAAGTCAGGCTAGCTGTGCTTCAAACGGTGAGAGAAGACAATGGAATCTCATGAAATTCAAATTTACGTCACTATTCTGATGAAATAAGTAGGATTGTAATGCTTCCTTTTGTTTGCTGCAGTTTGGTGACACCACACACACATTTGTGGAGAGGACAGGATACGGTGGGTTGTTTCTGCCAGGTTTCCACCCTCCTCCGTTCAAGGACCCTACATTGGACAAACTGTGAGTGAACATATTTGAATGTTTATATCACATTCAAGTAAGAATGACAGCTAATGTACGATATTTTGGGGTGTTTTATTCTACTCTTCCATGCAGACCTAGTGGGAAACTGGACTTCATCGATCACGTTGTGGGAAACCAACCGGATGATGAGATGGTTTCTGTGGTGGACTGGTAATGAACTCAACTAGTTCTTGTAGAGATTTAAGAAACATGCAGTGAAAACAACATCCTGTATTTGTGTTATGATGTGATTTACAAGTGAAGAAGAGGAGGCATCTGATTTTTGCATAACTTTTAAGAGTTGTTGATCAGCATGACTTAGCATTTTCTTCAGCCGGTCTCCAGGGGTTCTACACATCTGGATCTTGTTGTCACACCATAACATGCATGAAAAGGTGGGAAAAGGCAGCTCTCCAAACGAGCTCATTGGTTGATTCTGGAAAGAGGTCATAACACACAGGATGGAGGAAGGACCTCATGGAGCCAGACCATAACCCAAAAAGTCACTTATTCATGCATCAGTCTTGGTCATGTAAACGTGGTTGGCTGGCAGTCAACCAGTTAAAAACCCAAACATTTAAAGTGATTTAAAGTGATTTATCTACTTACCTCCATGCAGATGAAAAGTCGAGTGAAGTTTCTTCGTGCACAAAACATGTTCCTTTAAAATTAAAGAGGCATTTCATGTTCAGAGCTGTTGCTCTTTATCTCTGTTCAGGTATAAAAGAAACCTTCTCTTTCACCGCTTTTGGTCAGTGGATGATAGTCAGATACACACAGAGTTCAGCGCCCTGCGCTCCATTGTTGTGTCAAACTACGAGGAGACGGTGAAGCTGCCCATCAATGAGCCTGCAGCAGGGAAGAGAAAATCTCAGATTCAGGTCTGTTCTTTTACAAATATGTGGACTGGAAATTGTAGTTTTGATTTAATAACAGGTTCCCTTCCCCATATTCTCTCTTAACAGGAGTATGTGGACTATTATGGAGGTCCAGGAGTGCAGCATATAGCCATGAACACATCAGATATCATCACTGCAGTAAGTCTGTACAGCACGTTCTATGTGGACCTATCCTAAAAGCAGCAACAGCAATGCTCTGATGACTGTGTTATTTGCAGATTCGTAACCTAAAGGAGCGTGGGATGGAGTTTATGTCTGTGCCAGACAGTTACTACGACCAGCTGAGGGAGACGCTGAAACACTCAAAGCTTAAAATCTCAGAGGACCTGAATGCTCTGCAGGTCAGAAATAAGATCATATTCTAACAGATTTGGAGGGTTTGTTTAGTCAGAAACTCATGTTTGGTCAAAGGATTTAATAATAAATAAAAATCCAATGATAACTGATTACATACTATTCTCAGTTTTTACATATCCTCTTAGATTCACCTTCTTAAGGGGCTTATAAACAATATAATAAGTATTTTAAAACAAAATTTAAAGCTCCAATTTGTCCTATGATTAATAGCCCTGCCAATCACATCACATCAGAATGAAACCAAACAAATATGATATAGTCTCCAGACTTTATACTTTAAGTCCTCAAAAATAAATTTTATGTCCAAAAGTAGACCTCATGCAAAAGAAAACGATGTAAATTCATAAACTCTCATCAAACAGTTTGAAATAAAAGGTCCTGCCTCTTACTGGGTAAACAGCCAATCATTATATATGATAAATGGGTGGTACTTGGGGTGGCCAATCAGATTTCAGGCCCCTCTTCTAGACACACCCCTGGTAATGAGTGCAAAACAAATCACTTTCACATCTTAATGTATAAATGAATTAGAATGGACACTTGTTGTCTTGTGATGTTACTCATATCAAGGAGCTGAAGATCTTGTTGGACCACGACGACAATGGCTACTTACTTCAGATCTTCACCAAGACTGTTCAGGATCGGCCCACTGTGTTCCTGGAAATCATCCAGAGGCATAACCACCAGGTGAAGCCACCACTGATAACTTTACAAGAGGAAATATATGAGATTATTATTAATCTACTAATTTTAATTTACATAATATACCCACAGGGCTTTGGTGCAGGAAACTTCAAGTCTCTTTTTGAGGCCATCGAAGTGGACCAGCAAGCTCGAGGAAATCTGACCGTCGTGACACCAAATGGAGTTTCAGAGAACGTGTGATTCTAGCGATATAAATGCTTTACAGTGTTAGTGTAACTATCAATTTACTAAGCAGAGACACTGTTTGCTTTTTAAGAATTTACATGCTTTGTCAATGCATTAATACTTTGAGTTTAAAATGAATTATACTACAATCTTGTATCTCAATGTGATTTTACTGCCTAAATAAAGGATGAATAAAATAAAAATAATAATTAACACAGCATGTTTTTAAAATATGTTTTGTTTTTTGGGCATGTTTTACTACATTCTTTTAAAGGTATGTGTTGAAAAGCACTTCTCAAAGGTACATCTCAACTTAACATTCACAATAAAACACTTTCACATAATCCTTTACATTTTTATATAAGTGAGAACATACAGGTTCCCACATTTACTCATCTTATTAGATCTTAGTGCTGCATTTGAGACCATTGACCATCAGATACTACAAACCTGTTTCCAAAAAAGTTGGGACGCTAAAATGTAAACTAAAAAAATGCATTTCCTGGAGAAAATTCGTATTTCAAAATATTGCAGAAAGGCAAAAGGAATTAGCTGAAAATAATCAAAAAGATTAAATTCATTGCAATTGACTGCTGCCTCAATATCAAACAGATGAAGTGAATAGCTAAACACAAACAGAGGAAGCAGCAGAGAAAAAGAGGAGAGAGGAGCAGGAAGGATAATGAGGAGAAAGGAGGAAGAAGAGAAATTTGAAGTTTAGAAGAATGAAGGTATGAGCTGAGATGAGTGCTAAAATCAAAATGGCCAACTTCCTTCTAGGTGTTTTTAGGCAGAGAGAGACAGCAGAGAACAATCAGCCAATTGGAACAGAGGAACCAACTGACTGTAGCTATTTAGCCAATGACATCAGCTGTAACTGTCAGTGAGCCATACAGAGAGGGCAGAGGGATTAAATGCATTACAAGCTATAATTAGCACCAGGTGTGTGAGAAATGCTGAGTCACGCACACACATACTGTAGAAAATGAGTCAAAAGTCACCCCTCAGAAAAGCACTGCCACAACCAAACCGTAGGTCGTATCGTGAAATGACCTCACACCAAGCTGAACGCAATAGTGTGCTTTTAGTGTGGATTAAGTGAAAATGTGAAAGACAAATCATAGTTTACGTATTCGATCATTTCTGATTTTGGGCAGACTGTGAGACTAAATTTAATATGGGCGCAGGTGGGGCAGTGGAGGGTACTCTTGGTGTTTGGAGGTTCATTTAGCCCAAACCATAAGCGCTACACTTATGTAGGTACATTTAATTGAAGCACGACAAGTGTTCCTATGTTTTCTGTAAGTTTTATGGTTGTAGAGTAAAAATTGTAGGCGTGTGGGCAATTTTTTTCGTCCATTTTTGTTTTATTTTCTGTCCTCTCTTCACTCTTGCAGATCCCAGCTCTCACTCTAGGATTGGGCGAAACGCTAAAACTACATGAAGTTTGAGGAAGGATTTAGTGAAAACTATGAATGATACAGAATTAGTCGAATGAAAAGTTGAAAACCTGTCTGAACGCCTGAAACTTTGAACGGTGTTTCTAGCTAAAGAGTATGAAGGATTAGTGAATCATTGAAAAGTATGAAGATTTTGAAGTTTTGAGGAACTTTTCCCAAAAGAATGAATGGGGAATCTTTCCCAAAAAATTGGGAATATCTTGGAAATTATGAAAGATATGAAAAATATAAATAATAGCCGCAATGTCCTGAATTTTCTGAATATTTTGACATTTGAATGAAGTTTCTACATTGAAGTGGGGAACAAGTCGGGACTGCAGGCAGGTCAGTTTAGCAGCCGGCATTCACGCGAGTAGAGCGACGTGAATAGAGCAAGAAGAGCAGCGTAAAAATTTCTGTCGTGTTAGATGTGAACGCAGCATGAGTGAAGCAGTTGTTTAGTTGTTCATGGGTGGTAGCTACATTCACCAGTAGGTGACGGTACCCAATAAGAAATAAGTTAGTTATTCCTAGGACTAGATGATTTAATCCCTTGGTAGTTACACTATCCTGATGGCATTCTGTGGTCTGATGATTAACAGGTGCTGATGTATGTGATTTATTATTAAGGGACTGACTCACAAGCAACCTGTCATCATGAAGTAATGGGACTACTTCGTATCTATTCAGTATGACTTCATTCATCCATTCAAACCTTATTTAAACAGGGTCAATGAGAGCAAGTATTCTTTTTCAAGGTCTCCCCAAATACAACATATGAATATATAATATAAAGTAATTACATAGTACAACAGAACACATACTAATCAGTCAAAGAAAATACTTTAGTGCTGCTCCAGTCCAGTCAAAAGGGACCAGCCCAGCTAATATGCCATGTCTCTCCAAATTGTTCCCAGTTCATTTGTCCTCCAGGTGATACGTTTCACGGTTTAAGGGCTACAGATTGTACTTTCAGGTTATTGTATACCTAGAAGCTGGATCAGGTTATCAAACTGTAACGAGTCAGTGTTGATCAAATATGAACCGAAATTCTGTTCAAACCTAAAATGTTTTCAGAAACATATTTCAATGCACTGTTTACTTGTACAGAGAAAGTTTGTGAACAGTCTTCCATATTGTTCGTGTGTTGTGAAAAATGGCGGCTGAGAAAACTCTAAATGCAAAACTTTTAGGAGCTGATCAAATATGATAAGATATCACTTCTCCTCCTCACCCCTGGGTGTGGTTCTAGAAACATCCCTCTCTGCTTTTAAAGAGGAAGTCCAGATCAGATTTCATTCTAGACCGTCACGTCAGGTCACTGGGAGCAAGATGGTGGGTTATCATTCACTGTTGAGTCGATGACTTCTTTTCTATTATTCTACCTGCTCAGCGTACTTCAGCATTCTGTTATTTATTTATTTTTGGTAAATATAATGATGTTAATGATGTGCTTCTTTAATTATAGGCAACCTACATGGATAAAGGTGAAAAGTTAGGTGACATAATCTTAATTTCAGACATTTTCCAAGCAAAAAAGTGAAATATTGCTGGTTAAGTTTGTTAGACGTTCGGATTTGTTCTGTTTCTTTGTCATTTATGATAGTAAATGAAGAGTTTTTTGGTTTTGGACTGTTTCTTGGACAAAAGCTCTAAGCATGAAGATGTCACTTTGGATTCTGGGAACAACTCGGATAAAACCAAACACATGCTGTTCTCTGGAAAACAGTTCCTCTAAAATGAATATTACTATTCTTAATAGGACACAAATTGAAAATATAAATACCTTGGTTTCTGGCTGGATGACAAACTCCAAAAACTATTTATGAACTGATTAAGACCTTAAAAGCAAAACTGGTGATCTTTTATAGATAGATAGTTATTGGCAGTGAAAAGTGAACAGCACTATATTATTTATTTGCACTTCTTGGCAAACTACCTGTGTAACTTCCACATCTCTTGAAGTGTAAATCAAGTCAGACTTGACTATCTGGTCCTTGACAATCAACTTATTAATTCAGAGTTTTTAAAATATTATGGTGCAAACAAATTGACGAAATGTGCAACATTAGTTCTGGTCCCTTTTTTACAATTTAAGAACCTTTCAATCATGTATATATTGCATCTACCTGTATGGAATTATCACATTTTTATTTTACTATTTACATATGTATATATTGTTACATATATATATATATATGCTTACTTACAATAACCCTCTAAAGAAATGTTTTATGATGATGATTAACCTTCCTAATATCCTTGGGGTCAATTGGACCCCATTCAATGTTTAACATCGCTACATAAATGTTTGACTTTTTCTTTTTTTGCTTTATATTTTAATTACTTTTCCTGGTATAATGGGACAACTGGGTAAACATCAAATTAACATGATTACGTGTTTTCAATGTCTTGTACAAATTTTGTACGCATCATTAAGACGTGTCAATATTTTACACACATTTGTTTTGGTTGTTCAGGATGATACTGAGGTCACTATAACATGAAATTTAATATTCTTCAAAAAATTCCCGTCTGCTTCAGGGCCCTAATCTACCTAACCATACCTGTAGTAGTGTGAGAACCATGGGGGCGGGGACATACAGTTCCTGCAAGGACATTGATAGTTCAGGGAGGGCAATCATATAAAAGTTTGCACAGCAGCCTTCGAAACCATTTCTCTTGGTCCTCTGCACGCTTTCTCCTCTCAATTGAAAATGACCTCTAAGAAAGGTTTTTCTATCAGTGAGGTTTTGTCACAGCTATTTGACAGTGAAAGTGTCATAGAGAAGAATGTGTCTGAGACAGAGGATAATGTTGAGGAGGACCTTGATTATGAGGCATTCTCCTCCGATGAGAATGAGACCCTTAGAGCTGATTCTCTTGTTGTCTCTCAACCACCAGCAGACATGTTACCTTCCAAAAATGGAAAGTAATTATGGTCCCGCTTCCCACTTGAACGACAGGGTAGACTTAGTGCTGCTAATGTCATCAAAATGGTTCCAGGTCCCTCCAGATACACCGTCAGCCATGTCCAAGACATAAAATCAGCATTTGAGCTCTTCATAATACCATCACATGAGAAGGATATACTTGAGATGACAAATTTAGTGTATGGGGACAGTTGGAAAGACTTGGGTGTGATCAACTTGCAAGCCTACATTGGGTTGCTCATTTTGGCAGGAGTGTACAAGTCAAATGGCAAAGCAATAGCAAGCCTTTGGAATACTGACACTGGAAGGAGAATATTTCCAGCCACCATGTCTCTAAAGACGTTCCATTTTTCTCATGTCATACTCGTTGATGAAAGAGAAACAACGCAGGGCTGATGAGAGCGTGACAAACTCGCAGAAAAAACAAGCCAGAGCTTCCTTCTGAGCTTCTTTCATGAAGAACTGGAAGGTAACATCTTCACTGACAGAGCCAACGTCGTCTCCTATTTCCCAAGAAAGGGAACTTTGATTATAATTATTTTCTGGAGGTTTAATTTGCTGGGGTCAAACTGACCCAAGGATAAACGATGTTACAGGAGGGTTAAAGTGTTATTTCTTCTTCGTCTTCAGCGTGAGCGGAGCAGTATCCTCTGCTTCGATCACCTAACATTCTGGGTTGGAAATGCAAAACAGGTAATTTAACTCGGGACACCTCCACTTGCTTTTTGTGCATGTTTTCTTTTCTGACCACCTTCTCTCACAATGGAGTGATGGACTACACACACAAACACTATTGGTTCTCCTGATAGAGGGGACGTTTAAAACCCCAGACCACACACAAATTTTCACAGTAAGACAAGCCTCACTGGTCACCAGGAGATGGTGCTATCAGCCAAATTGTAATCATGTCCAATTTCACTGCATTGTAACCCCAATAAGACATTTCTCAGTGACTTTCTGTTGTCTTCTACAGGCTGCATCATTTTACTGCACCACGTTGGGATTTGAGCCTTTGGCTTATCAGGGTTTGGAGACAGGCAGTCAAGAAGTGGTGTCCCATGTAGTCAGACAAGGAAAGGTGAGCACAAATGAAAACCAGTTTTGACAGCAGAACATTTCATTTAGTGCAACAAACACTGTCATTATATATATTTGATTATATATATTTAACATACCTTACTTTAATTACTCTTTTCAATAAACTTGCTTAGACTCATATGGTAGCTTTATAAAGAGCAGATTTAATAATGTGTTTGTGTTTCACAGATCATGTTTGTGTTCTCTTCTGCCCTCAATCCTGGAAACAAAGGTAGAGCTCAGATCAGGAGCTGTGTTCTCAACAGGCTCACTGATAAAGCACTTATTTGTGTTTTGACACACGTCACTAAAAAAATTGGATAATTATAGGATAGGAGGATCATTTTAAATCTCTACAGAAAAATGAATAATATATCTGTTGTTCAAAAGAAAAATCTTTCCACGAATATAAATACATTTTTCAAATTGTTTCTCATATTTTTAATAATATTTTATATTAATTGAATTTTATTATTTAAAATACATTTAATTACCTTAATTCTTCTGCTGGCAGAACAGTAATTTCACCATTATCATCCATAAAACATCTGACAAAGAATTATGGAAAAAAATTCCTTATTGTGACTTTTGATTTTTTTCAAACATGGCTAAAACAAATTAGTCTCATGTTCAAAAATATATTTAAATCATAATTGTATTCACTTAAAACATTAAAGATCATACTAAACACAATCAAATTAACATAATAGTCGACTCTGAGTGGCTAAATAAAACGTCTCATCTTTTCCCAGAGATGGGGGATCATCTAGTCAAGCATGGAGATGGAGTGAAGGATATTGCATTTACAGTGCAGGACTGTGACTTCCTTGTGCAGGTAAATAGGACAGGATTTAATTTAGAGCCTCATTCTTCACTTTTAAGGTTGGTAAAAAGCTAATTTTGCTCAGATAATGCCTTTACTGCACATCCTCCACAGAGAGCCAGAGAAAGAGGAGCAGTTATTGTAAAGGAGCCCTACACCCTGGAGGACAAGCAGGGAAAAGTCAGGCTAGCTGTGCTTCAAACGGTGAGAGAAGACAATGGAATCTCATGAAATTCAAATTTACGTCACTATTCTGATGAAATAAGTAGGATTGTAATGCTTCCTTTTGTTTGCTGCAGTTTGGTGACACCACACACACATTTGTGGAGAGGACAGGATACGGTGGGTTGTTTCTGCCAGGTTTCCACCCTCCTCCGTTCAAGGACCCTACATTGGACAAACTGTGAGTGAACATATTTGAATGTTTATATCACATTCAAGTAAGAATGACAGCTAATGTACGATATTTTGGGGTGTTTTTATTCTACTCTTCCATGCAGACCTAGTGGGAAACTGGACTTCATCGATCACGTTGTGGGAAACCAACCGGATGATGAGATGGTTTCTGTGGTGGACTGGTAATGAACTCAACTAGTTCTTGTAGAGATTTAAGAAACATGCAGTGAAAACAACATCCTGTATTTGTGTTATGTGATTTACAAGTGAAGAAGAGGAGGCATCTGATTCTTGCGTAACTTTTAAGAGTTGTTGATCAGCATGACTTAGCATTTTCCTTAGTGGGTTTCCAGGGGTTCTACACATCTGGATCTTGTTGTCACACCATAACATGCATGAAAAGGTGGGAAAAGGCAGCTCTCCAAACGAGCTCATTGGTTGATTCTGGAAAGAGGTCATAACACACAGATGGAGGAAGGACCTCATGGAGCCAGATCATAACCCAAAAAGTCACTTATTCATGCATCAGTCTTGGTCATGTAAACATGGTTGGCTGGCAGTCAACCAGTTAAAAACCCAAACATTTAAAGTGATTTAAAGTGATTTATCTACTTACCTCCATGCAGATGAAAAGTCGAGTGAAGTTTCTTCGTGCACAAAACATGTTCCTTTAAAATTAAAGAGGCATTTCATGTTCAGAGCTGTTGCTCTTTATCTCTGTTCAGGTATAAAAGAAACCTTCTCTTTCACCGCTTCTGGTCAGTGGATGATAGTCAGATACACACAGAGTTCAGCGCCCTGCGCTCCATTGTTGTGTCAAACTACGAGGAGACGGTGAAGCTGCCCATCAATGAGCCTGCAGCAGGGAAGAGAAAATCTCAGATTCAGGTCTGTTCTTTTACAAATATGTGGACTGGAAATTGTAGTTTTGATTTAATAACAGGTTCCCTTCCCCAAATTCTCTCTTAACAGGAGTATGTGGACTACTATGGAGGTCCAGGAGTGCAGCATATAGCCATGAACACATCAGATATCATCACTGCAGTAAGTCTGTACAGCACGTTCTATGTGGACCTATCCTAAAAGCAGCAACAGCAATGCTCTGATGACTGTGTTATTTGCAGATTCGTAACCTAAAGGAGCGTGGGATGGAGTTTATGTCTGTGCCAGACAGCTACTACGACCAGCTGAGGGAGACGCTGAAACACTCAAAGCTTAAAATCTCAGAGGACCTGAATGCTCTGCAGGTCAGAAATAAGATCATATTCTAACAGATTTGGAGGGTTTGTTTAGTCAGAAACTCATGTTTGGTCAAAGGATTTAATAATAAATAAAAATCCAATGATAACTGATTACATACTATTCTCAGTTTTTACATATCCTCTTAGATTCACCTTCTTAAGGGGCTTATAAACAATATAATAAGTATTTTAAAACAAAATTTAAAGCTCCAATTTGTCCTATGATTAATAGCCCTGCCAATCACATCACATCAGAATGGAACCAAACAAATCTGATATAAAGTCTCCAGACTTTATACTTTAAGTCCTCAAAAATAAATTTTATGTCCAAAAGCAGACCTCATGCAAAAGAAAACTATGTAAATTCATAAACTCTCATCAAACAGTTTGAAATAAAAGGTCCTGCCTCTTACTGGGTAAACAGCCAATCATTATATATGATAAATGGGTGGTACTTGGGGTGGCCAATCAGATTTCAGGCCCCTCTTCTAGACACACCCCTGGTAATGAGTGCAAAACAAATCACTTTCACATCTTAATGTATAAATGAATTAGAATGGACACTTGTTGTCTTGTGATGTTACTCATATCAAGGAGCTGAAGATCTTGTTGGACCACGACGACAATGGCTACTTACTTCAGATCTTCACCAAGCCTGTTCAGGATCGGCCCACTGTGTTCCTGGAAATCATCCAGAGGCATAACCACCAGGTGAAGCCACCACTGATAACTTTACAAGAGGAAATATATGAGATTATTATTAATCTACTAATTTTAATTTACATAATATACCCACAGGGCTTTGGTGCAAGAAACTTCAAGTCTCTTTTTGAGGCCATCGAAGTGGACCAGCAAGCTCGAGGAAATCTGACCGTCGTGACACCAAATGGAGTTTCAGAGAACGTGTGATTCTAGCGATATAAATGCTTTACAGTGTTAGTGTAACTATCAATTTACTAAGCAGAGACACTGTTTGTTTTTTAAGAATTTACATGTTTTGTCAATGCATTAATACTTTGAGTTTAAAATGAATTTTGCTACAATCTTGACCAGGACTCCCTGGAAGAAGAGATCTTGTATATCAATGTGATTTTACTGCCTAAATAAAGAATAAATAAAATAAAAAATAATAATGAACACAGCATGTTTTTAAAATATGTTATATTTTGTAATTTTTTGGGCATGTTTTATTATATTTCTCTTAAAGGTATGTGTTGAAAAGCTCTTCTCAAAGGTACATCTCAACTTAACATTCACAATAAAACACTTTCACATAATCCTTTACATTTTTACATAATCGTAACAAGTAAACTGATATTGATACAGGCTTGACTCAAGCAAAACACAATTCAAGCTCTCATAATGAAAACATTTAACAATACATTTCTGTTTGTATAATGAAGCTAGCAAACATTTAATTGTGACAGAGGGTTCCATGTGACCATATTCTCAGAGTGGGAAGTTCAAATACTAGGACAACGTCCTACTTCTGTGTTCTTGGTTGCATGTAGTGCTAATTTTGTCAGCTATTTTGTTTTTACTTTAGTCTTAGTCCTCTGTCAAATGTCCTTTTTAGTTTTTATCATATTATGTCACATTCTCATAGTTCTAATGATAAGTCTTGATATTGTAGTCTTTTCTAAGACATCAGGTTATTATTAAGATTTAATTCAATCTTGTTGAGACAAAATTAATATTTTTTGTCATTTTACTCTCATTTCACATCAGATTTATCTGATCATTATCTGATCAAAACAGGTTGAATGATTAAGAATGCAGCTTTGCAGAGAGTGTCTGGTCTGATGATGTCAGTTTAAGGAATACATCCAGACATGGAACATATCTTCTAACCCATTTAAAATCTGACAATATGTTGAGATGGTTACAGCCCTGAGACCTCTAATCATTGGCTTTACCAAATAAAACTGTGAGACTCTGAGATCCAGCTATCCTGAGAGAAACTTCATAGGGAATCAGCTACTAGATGGTTCCATTAGTCTTTTGCCCCTATACCCAGGTCGGACCAGCTACTAAATGGTTCCATTAGTCTTTGGCCCCTATACCCAGGTCGGACCAGCTACCAGATGGTTCCATTAGTCTTTTGCCCCTATACCCAGGTCGGACCAGCTACTAAATGGTTCCATTAGTCTTTGGCCCCTATACCCAGGTCGGACCAGCTACCAGATGGTTCCATTAGTCTTTGGCCCCTATACCCAGGTCGGACCAGCTACCAGATGGTTCCATTAGTCTTTTGCCCCTATACCCAGGTCGGACCAGCTACCAGATGGTTCCATTAGTCTTTGGCCCCTATACCCAGGTCGGACCAGCTACCAGATGGTTCCATTAGTCTTTGGCCCCTATACCCAGGTCGGACCAGCTACTAAATGGTTCCATTAGTCTTTGGCCCCTATACCCAGGTCGGACCAGCTACTAAATGGTTCCATTAGTCTTTGGCCCCTATACCCAGGTCGGACCAGCTACCAGATGGTTCCATTAGTCTTTGGCCCCTATACCCAGGTCGGACCAGCTACTAAATGGTTCCATTAGTCTTTGGCCCCTATACCCAGGTCGCACCAGCTACCAGATCTTTTTGTGGACAAAATTAAAGAAAGATTTTGTCTCTTTTTTCATCTTTATTTTTTAAACTACGTTTTAGTCCTGTCTTTTTCCGTCAACAATATTGCATGTGAAGTAATACTAGTATAAACACAGGATATCTGACAAATCTTAATCATTTCACTGCTTCCTTTCACCACTTCCTAGCTAACATTGCTGTTTGATACAATAAGACAGGCCCGAATTAATTCTGAAATATCAATGAACGTCCTGAACATATTAATTTAGACCTGAAAGTAATAAGCTTGAGATGTCAGGTTAAGGTTAGCTGCTTTGTCTCTTCACCTGATCACAGACCAACACATTACGTTACGTTGTTACGTTACGTTGTTACGTTGCGTTGTTACGTTGCGTTGTTACGTTGCGTTGTTACGTTACAATGATACGTTATGTTACATTGTCACGTTATGTTACGTTGTTACGTTACATTATGTCTGATCAAATAGGTTGTTTTTTCTTAAAATATGGCCCGATTGCCCTCCAGATTGTCACTATCCGTTGAGGATTTTGAGCTTGTAGGCAGTACATTATCATTCCAGTACTGCCCTCCATTGATTAAGTTCCAAATGGTCCTTTTCAGTAGATCATTATTCACTAAGCAGCACCACTCTCCTGCAGAGCATTCATGAGTTCCTCTGTAGCCTCCAGACAGTTTTCAACTGTACAGATTTGAATGGTATTAGAATGGATTTTTGACACATCCTCAGGGTTTGTGTTGATGTTGTACCTCAGGCAACATCAGTGTTTGACATCATTAAAACACTTCATCAGAGATCAGTTCAAAGAGCCACGGCAGCCATGTGCTCCACACAAACAAGGAATCTTTGTTTCCTCAATGGGAAACTTGTAGTCGTACGTGATCTCTTCATTGACGCTTATCGGCTGCCGGGAGTATATCACTATCTTCTTCTGAGACTCCACCGTGATGATCTTTGCATAGCAGTTAGGCTGCAAAGCAAACAAATTCACAAATGCAAACTTTGTGATGACAATGCAAAGATAAGGATTCAGAGTCACTTTCTCCAAGCTTACTCACATTGCAGCTGTGGTTGATAAACCTGGCCAGGTTCCCACATTTAGTGGCATCAATGATGGTGTCCTGATCAATCCGGAACAAATAGCTGCCTCCGATACCTTCCTCCTCGTATCTGCGCTCCCTCATGTCAGCAATGACCTGAGGAGGAAGAAAACAGATTGTTTGTCACTACTCACGTTGCTGGAAAGAACCTAGAATAAGCAGAGAGGCCCAGGGGAATAAAGAGGGCAAAAGCAGCCAGACACTAGTTACCAATAGATAGAGATAGATAACTATTTCAGAAGTAGTTAGTAGTTCAGTAGTTTGTGTTTGTCTCACCTGTCTGATGATTTGACCCACATACTCAATCACCATCTCATCTGCTGCTATAGGCTCCATTGCAAACAGGCCCCACTCATGGATGTGACTGCGGCTGAAACGAATCCTCTTCTTTCGGAACTGATGTGAGAAGATATGAAGACTTTCATGACAAAATTAAACCTACTGTATTTGTCAACACAAGCTCCAACTGCTGCCAATATAAATAAATAAATAAATAAAATAGATTTCTAACCCTTCTTTCAATCTGTCCTAACAGTGTGAGGGATAAGCATAGAAAAGAGTTTATACTCATACAGGAGGTGTCATGGTTTTGGTCCTAGCTTGTTGTTCCGGTTATTTTAAAGGGTCATTATTGTGTTAATATTTCCTGTTTCATTTTGGAAGTTTATTTCCATGCTGTGTTTTTTGGATTTTCACTTCCTGTCTTTACTGTAATTTATTTTGCCCTGTGTTTTCCTCTCTTCTTGTTCAAAGTTTCTGTGTTTGGATTTTTATACTTACTCTTTCCTCTCATGTTTTTAGATTAATGTATTTTGTTCTGTGTTCTCTACCTGTCTGCCCCTTTAAGTTTTCTGTGCTTGTTTCTCCAGTGTGTGATTGTCTGATTGTTTCCACCTGTCTCTGATTGTCTCCTCCTCCCTGTGACACCTGTTTCCCATTGTCTCATCATCTCCCAGTGTATTTAGTCTGTGTGTTTTCCCCTCTTTAGTCGCCAGTTCGTTTCAGCCATTTTTCCAGTGTTCCTAGTGTTCCCTGTGCATTCTGTAAATTTTCTTGTTTCTTTGACTCCAGTCTGTCTTTTGGATTTCCTTTCTGCCTTTTGATTGGATATGTTATTTTTGGATTATTTGGATTTCCCATGTACTGTTTTGCCTGCCTATATTTAGACTCTGAACCTGCCTTGCCCTTTTGATCCTGTTACCCGTTTTTCGGACTGCTTGTTTCGACGCTTGCCTGTTTTTTGGATATTGAAAATAAATCTCTGTACTGTGCTCCCTGTGTCTCTGCCCCGTGCCACTTGGGTCCTCACACATTCTTGCTGACCCTGACAGGAAGTCATGTTCATAGACTTTGCACTTGTGTCTGTGAGACTACGTTCAGTCATACGCAGTGATACAAGCAGTTTCTCAGGCAGGAAATGAAGTTTCCCCGATGACTGAGACGTGAAAGTGGCAGCATCAGGTGTTCATAAAGGAACACTTGATATCAAAATCTACATGAGAGGAATTTAAAGTTTAAGGATTTTGGAAAAATGTACAGATTATCAATGCAAGTATTTGAGGTGAGCATTGGATGAGGTTGACATGCATGCACCTCCTTCGTAAAGTTACAGTATTGTTTTTTTAACAACTAGCTTACCTTCAGCTGGTTGAACTTGACCAGGTCACTATCACAGCTGAAAGAGGACCGTAGGCGCCGCTGGTCTGACCTGAAGTCAGATCCAGAACGCAGTGAGGTCAGTTGCTGAGCCGGGATGCACGTTCCCTGCTGGAATATGTGTTGGAATTAAACACTGAATACTGAAATAAACTGAGCGCTGAGATCATCGTTAATACCTGTGTGGTTGTAGAAGGAAGTTCAATGGTCAGTTTTGTGTTGTTGAGGTATTTCACTTTATCTTTCTGGCTGATTTTGTAGAAACCTTCACTGCGAGCAGAGCCGGTCCTGTGGGGAGGCAGCCCGGATTTATGCTCCCCACTCTTCTCACTGAGGACTTTAGTCAGTGAGCAGCGGTTAAGGAAGTTAAGCACAGAGCAGTATCAATGTCATGTATCAATTAAATAAGGTCACTGACTCTAACTCTATCTTGTGCATTAACCAATATGAGCTTATAAGGAACAGTTCACCCAAAAAAAAGCTTAAACGGGAAGTCGGGCAAAGTTTTAGTCCAAAAACACTATTTCTGGAGCATCACAGCAAAAAACCGTGTTGCAGATTTCTCCTGAACAACTGAAGAAGTTTTAAAACATATAAAAACGACCGAAAACTATCATAAAATGACTCCATACAGCTTGAGCAGAATAATCAAAGCCTCCAGAAGCCCCACAATCTCTAAATGATTTGAAAAGATGTCTATTTTACTTTAATTAGACATTATTTTATTTATTTACACCCTTTTTACCTCCACCAAAGAGGTTATGGTTTCATTCATGTTGGTTGGTTGGTTTTGCAAAAACTAATGGATGGTTTTCCATGAATCTTGGTGGAAGGGTGGGGCATGGACCAGGATACAACCAGTTAAATTTTGGTGTGGATCTGCATGAAGGGATGGATCTACGAATACTAGGCTCTTGCAATGTTAAAGAAAGTGGAGAAAAAAAAATCGCATACCATAAAGCCCTGTCTCGGCCTTTTAGGCATGGACCAGACAAGCTAAACACACGTGTAGGATTATTCGGCCTTGGTAGAGGCGATCTACAGAGTGACATTTCTCTGTTATAAAGGATATAAGGGTGAGGTGTCCACAGGATGTCACTGATCCACCCACAGCCATTGTCCTGCTCTTGCAGTCTGTCATATGTGGACTGCAGCATCCTTGCATCCTCTTCATCCAGGCCCTCCTTCCAGACCTTATGAAGTATCCTCCTCTCCTCACAGAGTGAACGCCACCTGTGAGGATGGGAGAGAGAGCTGGCGGTTCTCTTCAGTGACCTCCGCCGATGATGGAACCTCCATCTCATTTTTAGCCTCCTCAGCTGTTTTCTCCTCAATGAGGATTTCTCCGTCTCTCTCCTGTTCTCCTCATCCAGAAGCCCAGGCATATTCTCCAGTCCCTGCAAGGGCTTCATTCTCAGGCCCGAACTGATCCATGAGCCTCTACCATCAGCAGAGTCAGATGAAGACTCAGAAAGGCTGCATGAGGAGGACACTGAGATCGGAGAGCCTCTGAGAGAGTCACACAACTGAGGCCGTGAGGAGGTCGGTGTTTTCCTCCTGTGCACTATGTCTCTCCGAGGTAGGATGATGTCTCGCCCAGGAGTCTTTGGGGCTGTGATATATGGATTGCTAGACAGGCATGGTACAGGAGGTGGGCTGCTTAAAGTTGACCACATGGTGCTACCCTCTGCTACCGTCTCTCTGCCCGGAGTAGCTGGAGCTCTCCCAGAGCTGTACTGAGTCCATCCACTCCTATCCTCTCTACCAGGAGTTGTGGGCCTGTCCTGGTATGATGAGGTCAGGGGATCAGAGGGAGCTAAAGTTAGCTCAGTGCTTATTGGAGAAAGGGACAGGACTTCATCAGCAGAGTCCTCACTTTCCAGTTCAGACACTATCCCCTTGCCTGGTGTTTGAGGTCGTTCCACCTCCTCCACAGCCGGGGTTGTTGGTTTGCGTCTTATCAGAAGGTCGGGGTCGCTGTCCACCAAGCAGCCAGTAGGCGTGAGAGGCTTCAGGTTTTCTGTGCCCTCGAGGGACTCCACAATCCATTCAGGGATCTCCATCTCTACGTCAAAGTGTGGCTCCACTGCTACACAGATAAAATATAATACTGTGTTACAAATATTCAAACATTTGACATTTTTACCATTTAGGTCCATTTGTTTAAGCACAGCCTCACAGAATCACTATAAGGGAGACTCTTGTCTTGTTTAGAAGTGACGAGGATGACCTGTAATCATTTAAATCATGCTGGGTGGCCATGGTAACCTAATTACAACACAGACTAATTGATACAGGTGTGATGCTCATGAGGTCTTGTTTTTTGAGCGTGGCGTGGCAAAGATCGGTTTGTTTTATTTATTTGGATTCCAAATATATATAAGTTACTTGGAGAAACTTCTGTTATTGTGCTGAAATAAATGGATTGATATATCCAAATTCAAGCATTGGCTTTGGACTCTGTATTTTGATAATAACAGCCAACCCAATGAAGTCACAATTAGGATCCAGATAAGGCTTTTTTTTTTCATTTTCTTCATCATTACAAGATAAGGCATTTTTGATAAATATCTTGAAAAGCAATATTCTAATTATAATTTTTTAAATGATCATGCTTAGGGAACCCTTCTGGACTATAATGTGGTGCGATTTGATGTCGATCCAGATCGTAATCGGAGTACGGTGAATTGAAATAGCCTCAATAGGTTATAGAGTCCAAATCACGTAAAAACTACCAAACTGATTCCCATCAAACTGTGGCGGGGTGTGGCATGGGTCAGTGAAATCCCAGTTAAATTTTGGCTGGCTTGTTAGCAGGATTATGCTAAAAAAAACAACTACTGGACGATTTTCCACAAAACTTCGCCAAGGAATGGGGCAAGAGCCAGGAAAGAACCCATACACACAGACATGTAGGATTGTTTAGCCTTGGCGAAGGTGTACTGTACTCACCTGGAAGTCCAAGAGGTGACAGGAGATGTAGATGGTCCTGGGGTCGGCTGGTTTGGAGGTCCATGATGGCATCCAACTCACAGGGGACGTCTTGACAGGATGTGTACTGGTTCTCCTCTGATTCCTCCCTGTGAAAAGGAGCCGACCAGTCCTGTAGGTCCAGCTCAAGCTGAGCACCAGGGGTTGACGGGGTGATGGGGGGCTCATGCTCCATCAACTCTTCATCAGACGATACGACTACACGCTCGCCACGCCTGTCGTCCTCTCCGTCTTCCTCCATGTCTTCGTCTTCAGGACTGAGGTCAGAGTAGGACGAGTCCTTGAAGCTCTCCGAGGCGAACGAGTCAGAGGAGTCGAAGTCTGAGGAATACTCACTTTCCTCTGAGGAGCTGCTCTCTGACAAAGACTCTGCATCACAAGACAGAATAAATATTTACTGATATGTACGTAATTAGAATTAAAACTGTGTGACTTTTTAACGTACCGCTATCCAAACATTGCACCTCATCACCGGTTTGAACGACTGCATCTTCATCCTTTGTGTCTTTTTGTGCAAACTCCTTTTCTTCCTCAGAGTGATTATCACTGACATCATCTGTGTCACACTAATTAGAACACAATTTCATTCTTTCAACACACAGTATATCATATTAATACCTTGTTTATAGTATAGTCAGTGCCTGAACTGGAACAATAATAGTGCTGGTGCCCTAATTCAGCAATTGCATGATATCATCATCAAATGTATCTTGGATATATTTATATTTAGACACATATCTCGGTACTGTATCCCACTCAAATGTACTTTTGTACAAATCTCATTACATACATGAGGATGAACATAAATGTACATTTTAACAATCATTTTCTTAGCATCAAACTCGCTATATGTTTGCTAGAGATGCAATAGTGTGTATTCTACCAGGACAGATGGTTCTCGTTGTTTAGATGTGCAAGGGTGTGTACCTACACTCACCAGCAGGTGGCAGTAACCAATAAGAAGTAAGATAAAAATCAAAGTGACGATAAAATATTAAATAGTTTTCTATTAAAAATTGAAAAAAGTTCACACTGCAGTTCTGTTTGTAATTTCATTCATACTTTTCATGCAAAGTTACTATTTACCAGGATTAAAGGATCATCATCAACTAGCAAAACAGCCTCCACTTTGTCTGATATTCTCTCCTCATCTTGAATTATGTAATCATCTTCTTTCCCCTCATCATCATCAGCATCATCATCATCATCATCATCACTGTCAAGCTCATGTGGTCTTGCATGTCTGCGTCTGGCCCTCTCAGATGCAGGTCTAAATATGTCATCCATCTGTTTCACATCTAAAACCACACAGAAAGACAACAACACAGCTGATCAAGCTTCAGTCTAACATAATTAAATTGTGATAATTGAGGGTTAACTGCATTAAAATCACTGACCAGAGCTTTCATTAGTAGAAAATGGCACATTTTCTATCTCTTCTATTGCAGCAGGATCACCGGCTCTTTTCCTTTTTACCTGCATTACAGTACTATACGTTATTTCACATTCAGTTAAGCACCACTGCAAGGTAAATTTTGGTGTTTTATATAACTGTAAGCAGAATAATTTACCTTGAAAGACGGCAGTGGAGGTTTTTTGCCCTGACCACTGACGTGACTGAGAGGATTCATTAGTGGGCTCCTTTTTTCCACACTTGTTGCTCCACTTTTCAAAGGGGAAACTTGTATCTGATGAATAAAAAAACAATAATTTGTTGATTGCATTCACTACTTCATGAAATCATAAAGGATTTAAAGAACTTACCTTTGTTTTCCTCTCTTGACAGTCCCACCAGTCCTCAAACGCCTTGAACGCAGTCCCTTCAATCATTCTACGTGTAAAGTCCTTCTTGATTATTAACTTCAGCTCATCCATGATGACCTCTAAGACTTTCTCTACTGTGACCTTATGAGGGTTTTCTCTCACAAGCGGGAAGTCTGGTGGTGGCACAAAAGGGTTAAACCTGGGAAAAGGTGGAGCAGGCCAGGGGGGTCGAGGGAAAGGTAAAAGAGACCCCTTATCCAAAGAGCCTGCGGGCTGCATCGGTAAGGGGTACATGTGCACAGGAGGTGGAACAGAAGGCGGCACCGTCAAAGGTGGAGGGGGTCCAAGAAAAGTTGGTGGGGGAGGAATGGAAGGAGGAGGTGGAAGAGGAGGAGGAGGAATGGGGATGTGATGGCCTGGAGGTGGGATCCAGCCTGGAGGTGGGATAGGGATGGTGCCATTGGGCAGGCGAGGTGGGACAGGTGGGATAGCTGGGGGAAAGGGAGGGATGGGGAAAGGGAAAGGAGTGACTGGTGGATGGGATTGAGGCCTATTGGCAGGAGGAGTGCTGGAGGTAAGGAGTTGAGTGGTGCCATCGAAGGAGGAAAAGAATGGAGGATGAGGAACAGAGGTGATCTCGTTTGTGGGTGTCAAAGGTTCGGACGGTTTGTTAATCGACTGCTCTGTATCCTCATTTGCTGCATGATGCTCCTGAATAAGACAAACAAAAATCTGCACGATCTGTTTGACTGACTTACAACAAACATAAATAAATAACAGCATATTAATTACTTCTTTAAAGGAGCACTTCACCGAAAACTAAAAATCCACTCATTGTCTATACAGCCCCATGCTGATGGAAAGTCGGGTTCAATTTCTCACCTCACTTGATTAAAACCACCTGAAACCAAACATTCAGGCGTCTCAAGAAGCCGCGAGATCTCAAACTGATTTAAAAGGACATTTTTCACACCCTTTTAAAGCTGCAATCTTCTCTGTAGCTGCTGAGCTAAAAGTGTCAGAGCGTGCAACAGCTGAGCTAGGTGCAAAAACTCAAATGCTTGTACATGTGTCAGTAGATGCGATCAACAAGAGCTCCTGATCTCTGCATATATCAGTATTTACCACATGGTCAAGCTTTGGCACCTTCCTCAGACGGGGTCCACCCTAAGATTTCTAGGGTGGACCCCGTGACTGAAGGACTAGACGGTGACTGAATTTTCATTTTTGGGTGAACTGTTCTTGTAAGTGTCACATAGATATCTGGAAGAATTACCTTTGGACATGACAATAACTGGAACATTTCTGCATCCTTTTCGCTGATTACGTGAGTCGTCCTTTCAAAATGTGTGACATCAGATGGAGACTGGAATTGCCTTGTCAGAACCAAAACAGCTCGAGCAGTTTCATCCTCTTCATTCTCAATGAGCCATGTTGGACTGACCTCACCTGGGAGAGGGCAGGGCGAAGTTGGGCTGTCCTGAGTGTGCACGTCGGCCTCCCTGTCAAAGTATGAAGGATCCAAATTCTGGCTGTTTATCAGCAAACTTTCGATGCGGGAGTCCAAACTCTCTTCCTCCGGCTGGGGGCTGCTAGAGGCAGCAGATGGAGATAACTCTGTTATGCACGCATGGTCATCATTCGGGGAGGATGTTGTAGTGAAGTTAATGCTCAGGATGCTGAACGTGTTGCAGTCCTGATGGAAACCATTTGAGGTAGCAGTGACGTCTCTGGGGGAAGCATGGTTAAAGGAACGCTCCACATTATTGTGAGTAGAGGTTTGTGCATTGTGGCCCCACAGTGCAACCTGCTGCATGCTAGTTTGGCTAGAGAGAGATTGTGTTGGCTGTGGTTGGCTGTGCTTAAAAAATAAACTGACATCTGTGACTTCGCCGGATCCCTTGTGATACCTCGAGGGTTTGTGATGGCAGAGCTCTTGTCTTGAAGGTTTGTGGATGCTATGAGCAGAGGTCTCCACCTGGAGGACCGGAGTTGCCTGAAGACTAGAGTAGCAAGAGTCCTGGGAGAGAGGAGTCGTGGAGAAGCAAGGCGTCCTGGGGGTTCCCTGAGAACGTGGTGTAAGCCCAAAGCTGCAGGGTGTATCCTGATAAATACTGGAGTAGGCTGTGTCCAGAGAGAGGGGTGTGGCGATGGTGGGGCTGGAGACACTGGTCTGTCGCTGTGTGGCGTCGCTGACCTGTAAGAGATGGATTATACAGAGGAAACTGAGAAATATTATATGTATAAAACATCTGTTTTTTAAAATACTGCGTATGTGATTTACCTCAATGTTCAAACCATTACAGCCAGATTTTAAATGTTTACCTGCAAAAGGTCGATTAAGCTTTGAAGAGCTTGCTGACTGCTGCCCACGGGCAACGTCCAAGGAGTGTAAAGGCCACTTAAGAGGAGCCGCAGGTATCGAACCCTGTTTTCACCTGAGGAAGGGAGCAAAGTGGATATTCAGGGATACTCAAGCAACTAAATCAACAAGAGTGACAGTTATTCAGTGAGTGTTACCTTTAGGATCTATCTCCACATGAATTATATTTCCCATCACTGACGTCTGATGGAGTTGCTGAACAGCGTCTTTCGCGGCCCTCACCGTGTCGAAGACAACCTTCGCGATCCCTAAATGCTTCTTGTTTTTAGGGTTGTAAAATATTTCCACTTCTTCGGTGTTCCCATACTTTTTGCACATATTAGTCAAGAAGGCCTCCCTTACATTGTCATTCAGCCTGGAAAATGTCACTTCTTTGGGAGGAACGGGGCCGATGTACCATTCATCAACCTGAGAGGTCAAATAGTATGTAATATTCTTATTAGGAGCAGTAGTAGTAGCAGTAGATGTATTATTATTATTATTATTATTAAGATCAGTGGTGCAATGTAACCACATGTATTTACTCAAGTACTTTACTACTAAGTACAAATTTGAGATACTTGTATTTTATTTGTGTTCCATGCTCCTTAATATTCCACAACATTTCTTATGTAACTGTAGTTGCAGTTACTTTACCAATTAATATTTTACACTCAAAACATAAGAACTTATAATTCATGATGTATTGTTAGAGATTTAACTGTTTATAATGTTAATTGATTAATAAGTTGATCAATAGAAAACTACAATTATTTTAATAAATGCTTACTTGCCATTCATTCATTCATTCATTCATTCATTTTTCATCCATATCTGCAATTTCATGATTTTAGATTGTGGGATGTCTTAAATAATAGTAATCTGGATACTTTTGAGATTTAACTAACAAGTCAGGAATGTGTTACTTTAGGCTTTTTTGGTATTTTTCACAAGTTCTTGAAAGCAAATCACTTGATTAGGATAATTAGAAAGAAAACCTATAGAATAAACCATAATGAAAATTAGGTGCAGCCCTATATCAAATATAGTTAATAGATTATATTCACAGTGTGATTTTAGTATTTTTCCCTGAATATAGACTTTGGATACATGATCCAATACCTTAAATTTAGCAAACAGAAGGTCAGTCTTGTTGAATTTGCTCCACAGGCGGCAGACGCGCGGATCTCTGACTGTATCCACAGGAAACAGACCTACAGGTAAGTCCTCCACCTGTTCAGGTAAACAACACCCATCTTAATCGTCGACAACATACCGTCAAATGTTGACAAGTAATTATTTATGAGGGAATAAAAAGCTTACAGGTATATTAAAGCAATGTCCATCATAACGGTACACTTTATACAGCCCTTTAGCCAATACAGGATCAATAATCAACTTGCAACTTCTCCAGTGCTGAGGCGGCGTCTCTCTCTCAGTGGTTTGTTTTTCGCTTTCCATTACATTCGTCAAAACCTGGAAATATAATCAAGTTATTTATACATCGAGCTGAAACGAGTCCTGGAGGTTAACACGCCTCGACAGGTGATGGAGAGCATCACCTGTAACGTCATCATCCTTCTCTAAAAGACGCGCAAATGACATCTAATACTTCACGTTAAGTCTAAAGCATTTTGTCTGCCTCGCCTTAATCAAAGTTTTACCACAGTTTTACCTTTGATGCAGCAACATTGTGGATGAGGTGCTGTTATTTTCCGTGTTTTCACAGTTCGTCGCCCAGGTTCGGAGAGTGGATCCCTCCGCCAGGACAGGGACTGCATATAGATCCTTCGTGCGAGGCGGAAGAACACAATACGTGCACCGTCAGGAGATTCCATCCTCCTTTTATAATTACATAAACGTTTATCTTGGAAATTACATACATTTGTATTAATATGTTGATGCAGGTTTTATCAACCGTGACTACAGATAGAAAACAATTTGGCAACATTTGTTTTCTTTATTGAACACATGAATTAATGAATTTAAAAAGGCACAGTGGAAATAGACCTTTACCAACTTTATTTATCAGTAAACATCATTTTAATTTTAATCCATCAATTTGTAGTTTTTGTGATGTTCTAGAGGGGATAGTTATTCTATTTTATCAACTCTATTAAAGAAATTCATATTTAAATATATGAAATATATTCTGAAGCCTGTGCCCGACTTAAAGCTGCACATTCCCAGCGTGGTTTTGGTGGTTTAAAATAGATTTTATGTAATATTACAGTATTTCCATTTTTCTTATAAATGCAAATGTTTTTCTGTATTAAAAAAAAATCAAAAAATGCACAAATCTTTTCAGATGTGTTTTATTCTCAAACTTGCAAAGTGACTCATCAAGCGGCAGCTTCATGATCGAACACCACACTTTCAAACTGTGCATTGACACAAGCAGTGGAGCCTCTATACATACAGTAACATACACAGGGTAACACAAACAAACCACACATTGAACTAAAGAGAAACTTAAATGCAGTTGACCTGAATAAATAATTATAACCAACAGGCTGTTATTTATAACCTCTTATGGCTCCTTGTTCTCTACCACGTGTCACATTTTATCATGTGGTCGTTGCAAATTGTAGAAGTTTGTGGTCTATTATGTGACGATCACTCAGCATAGACCATACATAAGTACAGCAGGTAACCAAATTCAGTTACAATGATATGATAAAGATGCAAACTCAAGAAAATGATTGACCTGTGTGTTTGTTGACCAAAAGCCTCAATAAAAAATGTGTTCATTATTATCAAACAATAAAAACCTCTTATAATGAAAGATTTGTGATAAAATCCATGATGATAATAATGGATTATCATCCAGTGTGTTGGGCTTGAACACAGTTTTTGACATTAAACAAATAAAAAGTGAAGAAAACCCATGTAGAACAGTTCAACAATATACCACAGGATAAAAGAACACGCCCTATAATGTTCTCTGTATCATCTAAACAACGCGTGACCGTGCTAAAACTTGTAAACCAAGAAAAGTAGAAAACATACAAACTAGAACACAACATTCCCAATACCTGCATGCTTTGTAATAATACATTCAACGACACAAAAGCCAGAAACCATTTTCATAGATTACAGTGTATTCAAATTTCACAAAGAGGGAAGATGAGCTCTTGGAAACAGAACGCGCCATCAGCCTCCTTTTGATTCTCTTTTGTTGTTCTTTTGACTCAGATTGCACACAAACACTGTTGGATATAATATTAACACACTTGTTTTTGCTCTTCTTTTTAATTTTTCCTATTTTCCTACTTCCAAAGTGAGGATCATGCAGTGAATAAAATGTGTTCAGAGGGCTGAGAACTCTACGCAGCGGCAAAGGAAGGACACGACATTTGACACAGTCGTTGGTAACGAGAATAAAAAGTTCCTTCAAGCAGCTGTTCAGCACATTTTTATGAAACTGATGCTCTTGCATAAGTTTTGTTCTATAATTCTGGTTTTAAAGCATGCAGACAGTGAGTCAAATATATATCATATTTCAGTCAGACAATTCACACTTTGTATGTGAACCTCTGGATTTATAATGAAGGCTTGGTAACGCTTCCTACAAGGCCGAACCCACGTGGGACACCATAAAGGCCACAGAGGAGGGGAGCTATACGAAACCAGTCTCACTCCCAGGGTGTCATATGCTGCCTTTTTTTTTTTTTTGCACATCCCTCTGCGTCTGATCCATACAGGTACGCTTGTGCGTCTGGATGAGACGCCCCAGGCTTTATTGCAGCTTCAGTGGAAACACATCTGCATCAATGACAACATATGGGGGCTGGAGGTCAGGGTGGAGTCCTGGGTCAGACACGACTTTCATCCAGGAGACAAGAGTTTGCTTTCCGTTTGACAGCCACAGACATTAAAGGGCACCTTCAGGGCACGACAAAGCGTCATTATGTGACAGGCTGCGATGAGAACACGTTCCTTCAGCAGCGCAGAATAAACTGTGTAAAATAAACATGGGGGGGAACAGACTTTCAGGGCAGATTTCACTTCAATGAATATTAAAAAGGAGTTCTGGCCTCAGTGAATCATATTCAAACGAGGCTGCACACCTTTAAATACCTCCACCAATAAGAGCTGGAGGCGGTTATATGATCGCCTAGAAGACATCTCAGAAAAGTTGTCAACATACTGGGCACCATTTTGCCAATAAAAAAATAATAATAGACCAATAAAAAAAACAAAAAAACACCCATGCATGTCCACCACTGTGCATAATCCAGATCTGGCAGATTCAAATCTATACGTGGAGGGGGTCAGTACGTATTGGGTCACAGTACTGTAACAGAGACGGTAGAGACATGACACCGACACCAATATGTGGATCAGATAATGCAGATTCAGAGTCATTCAATAGATTTATATATCTGTGGAAAGGTAAGAAGATATATCTAGATGGAGAATATGCCAGAAAACTAGTTTCTGATCGCTCAGTGACAATGTTGTTGGCGGAGGTCAACGCCCTCCGAGTGCTCTCTAGTTCACATTATTTTGATCTGACAGGGATGTTTGTCAGGATTTGACACAGATTTTTCTCATGTTGGTGACACTAAGTCCTGTTTTCTACTGTTATTACATCTAAATAACAACATATCTTTTATTAATCTACGGTACATCTGTGTTGTCATTGCTAGTGAGCTATTTAACCAATCAGAAGAAGTGGATATCCCTCCTATTTCCATGACTGTACACTCAAGTGCCTTTAGCCCTAAAATATATAATATAACTATTGTCCTATTATATAAAGTGTAGATGTTCGTAAACGTGCATCATCCAAAAGCGGACTGAGTTGAAACCTGCAACACTCGACAGATGAGGCTAGCAATTTCACAAAAAGCGTCCGAGCAAAATTCATAAAAATAAAAAATGAAGCTTTTATAAGAGATTTTGCAATAAAAGCACCGTTGACTGTCTGCTGCTGTTGCATCGTAAGTGGCTCTAATCAAGGGAAATGGACAGCGGCCTTCAGGTCGTCATTCTCAGCCCTGTGGTCCAGCTGGTTCTGGAGCCGGATGACCTGCTCCAGCTCCCGGATCTGTCGGTCTGTTTTGTGACTGACGAGTGTGCGGTAAAAGTGGACGGCGAACACAATAAAAACAAGTCCAAACGGTACCATGATGCAGGTGGAGGCGATGGCTGCTGCCTCACCAGAGCTTATGGTGCCGTTGTTTTCTTCAGTGCTTTTCAGGGGCAAGAACTTGACCCAGCACAGGAGCATCACCTCCGTCAGGAAGAGGAGGGTGCCGATGACGGTGGAGAAAGCCCAGGCCAGTTCTATGTGGCGGTGCATGCGCTCGTGGGGAGACTCGTTGACAGAGTTGAGGTTGTGGACGTTGCTGACGGCCTCGAGATTAGGGAGGATGCAGGTGCTGATCATGAGGGCAAAGAGGTGTACTGCAACCAGGACTGTGGTACAGGCACTGAAGGCTATCAGCAGCCCCGGAGGATACTTATAATCCCGCTCCAGCTGAACCTCCACCATGGCAACCTGGGAAAATCATGCAAAAGTTCTTTAAAGAACTGAGTCATCTTGTCATCCTCATTATTAGCCTATAGTTTCATTTTACTGCTACCTGTGTCATTTTGTGGATTTTGGATATGTGTTTACACATATATATATATATATATATATATATATAGATATATAGATCCCGATAAAAAGATGAATCCATGATATTTTTTGTAACTTTTTATCCCCCCGACATAAAATGACCAGGGAATATATCTGCTATGTCCGTCTGTCTGCTAACCATATAAACTAGCTACAGCAAATGCAGCATATATTAACAATAATAGGTAGTCAAGCCTTTTGATATTTTGAATTTTGTACAGATTTTACTTATGTTAGCAAATCTACTCTAAGCTCAACAGAGAAATGGTGGATTTGTCACATACTGATGAAATTTTTGCACAGTATTTTGTATCAGGGAATAAGTCAACTTCAGATTCTCCCTGGAATTTGTTTTAGGGTTTAATTAAATGAGAAAGGACTGTTGAGCCTTGGCGGAGCTATGCGCTCTAACTGAGCGCCCCTCTAGTTGATATTTGATATTTTTATCAGGTCCCGCAGATTATTCTGTCTTATCTTACATTAAAAAAAAACATGGATGTTTATTAACGTTCTGTAATTAAATATGACTCTGGTGTTGATTTATACGTTGAAAAATTAAAAACAAGGAACTGAAACTGGTGTTGACTCCTTATATTGCTGCCATGCGGTCTACTTTTTATGGCGGAAGACTTCATACATACTGACGTTTACATGAACTGTTTCATTCTATTGATCCATTATTAATGCACCCGTAGACGACTATTTACCTTTTACTCGGGTCAATCCAGAGATAAATGAGTCATTAATGGTAAATATTAGTGCACAGAAGCGGCCATTAGGCCTGTAAAGTGTCATGATCGCCGCAGCACTTGAAAACAATCTTCTGCGCCACATATATGTGCGCTTCATGCCGATGGCCTGACTAGAATAAACATTATGATCGCCATAAGGAACCAGTGAAGTTACTTACCATCGCAAATCCCGACAACAGAGCCGAAGTGCGGCTGGTGGCTTTAAGTTTGGCTCGACTCAAGTAGAGTTTTCTCCATGACAGAGCCTGCATGGAGTGCTCACTCAAACTCATTCCGAAAGTTGTTCCAAGTTACTTACTAAATGGAATATACAGGCTAGATTAATATTAATAGGGTGGATTTACAGGAAGGCACTCTGTGAAGAAGATAAATGAAACGCGCACGCAGGAGTTGCGGCTCCAACGAAGTGCGACATGTAGTCAGCAGCCACAGAGAGACATTACTGTGTCAAAACTTTCCTGTAACAGCTGACTTACAGTCTATAAGGAAACACAACATACCCACAATCCAATGCTCTCAAGAGGCGCTACAGCGCTTCGCCACAAGGTGCCAGTAAAACACTGATAACACTCCTTTACACAATCTCTTCAATATACTCTAAAATTGTGCAATTTACCAACTTTTAGTGGTTTTCAACTTTGAGAGACTGTGGTAAAAAAATTTAAAAAAATAGCCTCAGACAAGTCCGAGCAAGTAAGCAAAAAATATGCAAGAGAAGTTTCTTACAATTTTTATTACCATCTAAAAAAAGATGTTAATATAGAATAACGCATGTTTATACATAAAACATACAATGATAAATTTATCTATCACCTTTGGTGGAATGTAACAACATACATTTGCCTAAGCATTCTAAGTACAATTTTGAGGTACTTGTACTTTTATGTCAGTATTTCATGCTACTTAATATTTACTCCGGTACAAAAAATGTGTCAAATAACACAACATATCAGCATATTAACGTAGAAAATGCGTTTAATATCAATTATTAAAATCAATCTCTTTGAAATCAGCTTTAATAGCATGCTATGTTGTGTTAATTTAAAAAATGTTTCTCAACAGACTGCTTTCCCAAACTGATGCTTAATACTACCACTGGATGACGCCAAAGTAACACATACACAGTAAACATGGTGGTTTCACGTGATTCATCATTATATCATCATTTTCATATCATGCAGCCCAGCCACGAGTAAGCAGGTGACACCTTTCGTGTTGTGTTTGCTTTGCACACAAGCATACTGGGTCTTAAATGACGCAATAAATTAGAGGTCAAAGTGCTTTCTCTCACAACATGCATTGGACAAATGAACAACGGCATGTTTGATTTAGCTTGGCCTAAGATCTGCAGATCTTGTGCAATAATTGAGGAAGTCTGTCGTGGATGGTTGGGTGGTTGAAATATTGGAGAAACCTGACTGGTTCAGCAGGTGAAACGCTTGCTCAGGTTGACTGGGGTCATGTGACCGAGTAACCTCAACCTTCCTGTTAAAACAAACTAATTCAAAGGCGTGTCGCAGTATCCTGAGGTCGTTAATAAACGATTAAGCTACGTGTGAAATTAGTCAAATTAACCTTTAAAGAATATAACGGCGTCCCTGACTCAAACATCCCACAATAACAAGCAGAAGTGAAGGCGGATGTGTGTAGGGGTGAACCTTCTTGTGTTGACTTTTTATCTTCATTTCCTGTTGGCATTAATGCTGCTTTCAAGTCATACGTCAAAAGCCGTTGAAACGAATGACAGTATTCTTGCGTATCTATGCAGCGCCAATAATTTAATATTTACATTACCAGCCATCTCTTTTTACTATTGATTTAATTTGTAATGTTTGAAATACGCATTATATTAGCATTCACGACTATTTCCTGCTAACCTGAATGCCGTGGGTGCGCTCACCAAGCCATAAGTTAGTATTTCCGAGGTTTCCTAAACATAGCGTGAAGATTGGATGTGGAGGAGTTGGAGGGGGTTGAGCTCGAGGCTTGATCAGCCATGTTAGTTTCTGTTCACGAACGATGAGACAGAGGAGCCATGGCCTTGTCATTGAGTGGAGACGATGAGGAATATGATTCAGAGTCTGAGCAGGTTAGAGCTCATACATTTCATTATGTGACCTCTTTCTGTGCGTTTTGGATTTAGTATACGGGTTGAGGGAAAGCCTTTTGTGAGCGGAACGGTGTTTCACCTCTGTTTCTTCAGGTTAACGTTTGGTTTTCACCCGGTTTTCTTCTGTGGTGGGCTATCTAGTCGAGTTGACATGATAAATATGTCGTTTTATTCTTCTTCTATGGTTAACAAAGTTATAGAGCCGTGGTTAAATGTAACGTTGCTGTACATATTGTTGAACAGACTTGTCAGAATTGAAAGCCTGACCGTCTAAACACACCATGTCCTCTCCACCTTGGACACCATCTATTGTGTTGACCAATTTGTCCTGACCACCTTTTCATAGAGAAATTTCATCCAGTAATGTTTCAAAATCTTGGCTCGTGACCATAACCTCAATGTCCCCCATTAATCAGCTGCAAGACCCCCAACTTCATGCTAGCAAAAGCTGTGAATTTCACATTAACGTGTAGTTATGTCGTCTTAGTAAATGCCTCTCTGGTGGTTAATTTCCTTCACTTCCTAAACTAAATCTCACCACTCTGTTCCTTTAAGAAGACTTTAGGCAAAATGTTGTAAAGGCAGGGTCCGAGGAGGGGGAGGGGGCGAGGGAACAATGAAGTGGCCCCACTTTTGTTGCTTGCTAGTCCAGTGATTCCTAAACAGGGGGTCCAGTGAACCTTGGAATAGACCAAACATTCTGCTAATTTTGATTCCAACAGGCTTTTCTCCAGTTGTTTGCCCCAGGATGAAGAATATTCAGCACTGGTTATTTCGGTCAAACATTTTGGGACAAAAGTTTTGATTTGTGGCAGCATGGAAACTTTTTTTAATAGGCTTATTGGTTGTTATTTTCCTTTATACACTTGATGCTAAGAACTCAAGAGTAATCTAAGAAGTGCTGACTCAAGAGCCAGTTCTTACACAATGTTTACACCTAAAACAACTAAAAGGTTCATCAGAGGGGCTCTAATGACCTGCTCTGTTGTGACACATTGTTGGAAGACATTCTTATTTGTGTTGTACATGCACAGCAAATGAGGAGACTTGTGACTTCCTCCTACTGAAGTCTACGCTAAGGCTGAGTCAGAAGACCTGGTCTCAGAATGTAGGCCATGTTTTTGTTCACAGGCCTCGGGAACCAATCCCAAATTCCTGACATATTACCGCACGAAGTTACAGTAAAGACAGGTCAGCTGATAGTTGCTTTGGTTTTCTGCAAAGCAGTCAAGGCTGTTCTGACATGTAGCCACAGGTTTATGCTACTTAATTATTATCAGAATAAAACAATAACGTTGAGGCCTTTTCATCTATTCTACATTGGATCTGTGTGAGACACTGAAACAGGATCTTTAGAGATCAGAAGAAAATTGTTGTTTTTGTGGTTAGAACTTTCCCCTTTCATACAAATGAACTTAAGATATGCCGTTACAAAACCGGTTGTGTCAGAAAAGATGAGGAACTAAAAAACATTGTTTGATGATGACAGACACCCCTGCAGCAGTAGCAGCCCTTCCTGTGATGTCTCCCTATTTCCACAGTTGTCAAAGGGAATCACGGAAAGCTGTCAGATGGATTATTCCCCATTTGGCTAAAGTCTTCATCAGTAACAGCAGGCAACAAACAACTCATTGTGCTGGAAAAATATGCACCCTAAAGAAAATTTTAAAAATCTCCCTCAGGGAAAATCAAGACAACATTAATGACCTACTGAGATGGTTCTTTGTCACAGTGAGCAGATTCAGGGCTTGTTTTCTTCTCTGTCTTTGTAATATTACTCAGAAAACATTACTCAAGATTTAGCCTGGTACATTTTGTCTTCATCTAGTTGTACCAGTTTGACCTGTCCATAGCCCTCTAGCACTATCTCAAAATGAGGCGTGTTATAATTGCTTGCCAGTAGTAATAAATTAGTAATAGAGTGGGAGTAAATGACATCAGACAAACACTCACAGCCTCAAACCTCCTCCTGTGAGCTTATTTTTATCCATCCTTCTTGCAGTCTCTACCAACAGTTGCCACCAGCAAGGCAAACGTGTTACCAAGGTAACCCCTTGCTGTACTGGTCTGTCTTATGATTTGTCTTATTTTCATGGTTTTTTTAAGGGTCCTCTGCCATGGCAACAGAGAAGAGACTTAAAATAAATTTGCAAACATGGAGTTTATTTAGCAGTGTGGGAGTCTTTTCCCTCATGGATTTGTAAAATGAGTTAAATCACCAGATTACCTTGTCTTTGATTTGCTCTCACGAGTCACACAGAGATTGTATGTAATGTTCACAAATCACCAGAAGGTCCGAGCTGCAGTGCAGGTTCCACTTTTACTACAAAGAGGCACATTTGTGATTTGATAACTGATAACGGTAACATCTAGGGCTGAATTAACGAATTTTGTAGATCAAGAGGAACTAAATCCATTAAGCATTTGTTCTTTTTCTATAACGTGAAGCTTTGCTGCTATTATTGTATTTATATCAGTGTAACTTGAACATTTCTGATGTTTATTTGTTTGGGGGGGCTGTTGATTTAAAAAAAGAAAAAGTTTTAACAATTTTCTCACCCTTTACAGACTAAACAATCACCTATCAAGAAAGTACTCTCATTTTTACCAGGGCTGCACAGTTTATCGTTTCTATCATCATCATTGCAATGTGTGTATGGTCACTATGGTATGTCAATCACCCGAAGACAAATTAACAGGTTGCTATAATGTTTTGCTGCTTGATAGGAAAGGAAAACTTGGTTCTCATCTATGACAGATCTAAAAGAGAAATCTGCCTGATATAACGTTGTTTACTTCGATTTAAATAAGTCTGTTTTACAGACCAATTTTATTGCCCTCTTTATTTAAAAGAATCAAACCTGCTGCAAAAGAATTCTAGAATAATTTATTCTTTTCAAATAGAGCTACTCAAGTCATCTGTTGAAAACACCTTGAATTTGTAATATCGCAATATATGTTGCAGAAAAGAAAAATATTGCAATGCCAGTTTTTTCTGTTATTGTGCAGCCATAACATCACATTAGCCAATAGCTGCTGCGCCGTGAGTAAATGTAACAGATGAATAGGTAATTAAAATAATCATTTGTGTGGAGCCTTATTAACAGTTTGTTAACCTTAAATTCCAGCTTAATATGCCTGAGGTTTAATAGCTTTCCTCTTATTATACTGTCACAATAATTGGTTCAGATATCTTAAAAATAATTGTTAAATAGTGGCTGTGTCCATGTATCTTTTTGTTGAGCGAAAGGAAAAAAAACAACTCTTAAATCTAACAAAATAGAAAATATATTTAGTCTTGAATGAATAAATGAATCACCCGTGTATATAAACACCGTATAACTGACTAATGTACAGTTTCACCCATTATCTTGTGTAAATAAGAACCTTATCGCAGTGGCTAAACACATTTATTGTATCCAGGTATAAAATTGTCCCGCTGTATTGAGAAACTCTTCGACCAATCTCACTGTTTGTCTTCCAGCAGCGGGCAGCCAACCGGCCAAAGCCCAAGATGGGAACGTCGTCGGCCGTTAAGCTGCCGTCCAATCGCAGCTCGTCCGGAGCCAGACGCAGGAGGACGCGCTGCCGAAAGTGTGAGGCTTGCCTCCGGACCGAGTGTGGAGAGTGTCACTTCTGCAAGGACATGAAGAAGTTTGGAGGGCCGGGGCGCATGAAGCAGTCTTGCATTATGAGGCAGTGCATCGCGGTAAGTTAGCTGGCATATTCAAAATGATTCTACTTTTATATTAAATTAGCTAAATGTTTTTATTCCTGCATGCTCTTGGATGTCTTGCTCTCGATCCGTGCAGCCAGTTCTGCCGCACACGGCTGTGTGTGTGGTGTGTAAAGAGGCAGGGAAGGAGGACACACTGGAGGAAGAGGAGGATAAGTTCAACTTCATGCTGATGGAGTGCTCCATCTGCAACGAGATCGTCCACCCCAACTGTCTCAAGGTACAGTGGCCCAGGCTAGCAGCAGGTGAAACTCAGCTGAGTCACTCATTTCTGGGGAGAGTAATGTGCCAGGATGTCGTAACATGAAGTGAGTGACTCAGACGGTTGAACTGCTGTCACTGAAGGTAACCGTGTTTATGTAACACTGAACACGCTCATCATTCTTATGTGGTTAAGATGTTTTTATGGCTCCAGTGTGTCACCACACATTGATTTGACTCCTACGACATGCTCCAAGACTAGAAAGAACGCAGTGACTGCCTACCTCTGACAACACACTGTACATTACAATGTACATTACAACTCCAGCAGTCAGGAAATATTTACAGACCAAGCCCCACAGCAAAAGCTCGTGAAAAAGGTTCATCAGAGACGTATCATAAGTGACTCTTTTTTTTTTAAATTATCTATTGGTTATTATTCAGGGTTCACTGTAACCAGAAGCAGCATTTTTCCACACAGAAGCTGTTCAAGAAGAGTAATTTGAATTTAGTCGAAATAACAATCGATCCAGATCACTTAAATCCATACCGATATGCATCTGGATCTATTCAAAATGTTAATCATCAACTCCTGCTGCCACATCTGATCTATTATTTTGATATTCTGATATTGACCCCTGCAAATTTGTGTTTTGGTCTCCTGGATTCCTGGATTAGGATAATGATCCAGCGGGTGAATCGATCTCTCTATCTGGCCTGAGGCTCATCCGTTCACCAAACTTCTGGGAACTTTGTCATTAACTTTTTGAGATGTCTTGTACTTCAGGCAAACATGGGACGAGGCCTCTGCCCAAGAAAAGAAAAAGAAAGGAAAAAAAACAGGAAAAAAGCATTTACTGGATGACCACAAATTGAGTTTATAGCCTTAACAGAATGTAAGAGGGTAGACCTTTACTTATTGCAGATATTAAAAACATGTTGTAATGTTGTAAAGTAAAAAGTCAAAGAAATTGTAAAGCAGCACACACCCTGTTGTATTTGTTGTGTGAAAAACCCAACAGGTTTTGCTAGAACAGGCTTGGTCAACCAGTTTAGTTTTTTTTTCTTTCCCCAGAAAAGTGCTGGTTGTATTGCAACAGTTTTTGTTTGCTTTTTTTCAGTTTCATGCATAACATACAATTTAGACTGATCCGTCATGTTGAACTAGATTTACTGTCCCCAAGTTGGAGTCTTTAACTCTGCTTGCATTTTCTATTTAATGAAGCAAAAGTCTGCATGCTAAGTGTGTCTGAGGTTAAACTACGGCAACCTGCCTAACAGACACGTCACAACAGTCACTTCCACTTCCCTCGTCTTATTTGTGTTAAATTAACACTCCATGCTCTTCTGAAATTCCTTTTCTCGTTGCTTTTATCAGGTGAGCGACGCCTCAGGAGTGGTGAACGATGAGCTCCCGAACTGCTGGGAATGTCCTAAATGCAACCATGCTGGGAAAAGTGGGAAAGTGAGTACAAATATGTGTGAGTCACATGATTTAGATTATGTAAGCGCTTACCAAGACTGCTGAAACTACAAGATTCCTGAGATTTTATTAGTTTCACTCATAGATAATTGTTGCTTTCCCACGTCTCTCCCCATTTTAATGTATGTGTTGGTCAGCTCGACACTTCCGCTTCTCACTTTGCTAGCATGTGGAAGTTAATCACATGTCGCTGTCACAGCAGCAGGAAAACCACTGACACTGAATCTAATTAGCCATTAGTATTCATGTAACACAACTGGTTTTCCTCGTCACAATAGGCTAAAGGTATAAAGTTGTCTCGCAATTTTTGTCCCCTTTGGTATTGAAGCAAAAAAGGGGTCCAGGCTTCAAGTACGCCTCCAACCTCCCTGGCTCTCTGCTGAGGGAACAGAAGCCTGCCAAGGAGGAGGGGGACGTTTCCTCTGCAGCCAAGAGGAGACCGGACAGAGACGAGACGCCCAGGTACAGACCCGACGAGATGCTGCACAGACAGCCACCGCTGCTCTCCCCCTGCAACCTGCCCCGGTCCAGGCCTGAGGACAAACTGAGGAAGAAGAGGAAGCTGTTTGATGATGATGAAGACGAGGATCTTGGAGTGAGGAAGAAGGTTTGTAATCATTTAGAGTAGATGCAAGTCATTAGGGGCAATTCCACTTCCACCAATGAAATGTTAGCAAATCCCCTACTATTTTTTTTCCCTGCAGGGAAAATCAGATGATCCTTATTTTTCCAAACTTCTGTACCAAATCAAGACAGAAGAGGAAGACGAAGATGCGTATGAGGAGGAGAATGAAGATGGAAGGGAGCCTCACTTCAGAAGCGGCGTCGAGAGGAAAGGCCGTTTTGGAGACGCTGAAGAAGAATGGGATGACAAGGACTCCAAAAGTGAATTTTTCAATCCCTTCATTAAAACGCCTGTTGGGGACAGCGACCAGTCTCACTGCAGCTCTCCGCAGGCCGGCCCCAGCAGCGAGGGCGGAAGTGAGACGCAGGAAAAAGGTCCACGTCCAAAAGCCCGCCGCAAGAGGCGTTTACCAAATCGAGAGCTGAGCCGAGAACTGAGCAAAGCATTGAACCAGGAAATCCAGAAGACGGAGGACTGCCTGGCCACCGAGAACCGCCAACCGCTCAAGGTGGAGCCGGAGACGGAAAACGAGGAACCCAAGAGGTTGTTCCGCAACGGCAGTGAACTCGGGGATCAGAGGCCCCACCTGAAGACCAAAGAGATGAACGGGACCCCCTGGGAGCTGCGCCACTTCTACCCGAGTCAGATCACTCCGCTGGGCTTCAACAGGAGCACTCCAACCAACCGGCCGGTGCCCCCACACTCCCCACCCAAGTGTGTCCAAATGGAGAGGCACGTAATCCGGCCCCCTCCGATAAGCCCGCCTCCCGACAGACTGCCTCTGAAAGATGGTAAAACACACGTCATACAGCGCGAGGTCTGGATGAAGATCTTCGGGTATCTCACACACCCAGAGCTGTGTGTCTGCATGAGAGTCTGCAAGACGTGGAACAGATGGTAAATCCACAGAACACGCCCACAATAGCATGTTTACGTTTTTATGTTCCACATCAGAGAGATCGAAAAAGGAAATCCTCTGTTCAGAATGTACACATCTTTCCTTGCTTTGCTTTAACAGTGTAACATGAAGACGTAACACCTTAACACAAACCTTTGTTTCTGATGTCCAGGTGTTGTGATAAGAGACTTTGGACAAAGATTGATCTGAACCGCTGCACCTCCATCACCCCACTCATGCTGAGCGGGATTATCCGCCGGCAGCCAGTTTCCCTGGACCTCAGTTGGACCAACATTTCCAAGAAACAATTAAGCTGGCTTATTAATCGATTACCAGGTATGTAACGGTGAATGCATCTTAATCTGTAGACAAGAGTCCTTTTTACACAGAAACAACATCGCCCTAATGAAGATCCCTCTGTACAAAACATCTTTGTTTATTTACCCTGAACAAAATGTCAGCACAGCGCCGCTCCAGTATGTGATTTGTCTGCATGCAGCAGGACTTTGTAATCAATGGAATAACACGGCAAAAACAATCATTTACCTTCTTTGTCACATGTCAGTTGACCAGAGGGTAAGGAGCTCCTGGACCTCACGCCGTCTCTGGAGTTTAAAACACTTTCAGTTGATTTTCTTCTTGCTTTAGTTGCTGCTAACTGCTGTTAGCTGCTTTTAAAGTCTTCCAGTTGTGAGCTGCACACATGATGTCATATCAAAAGGTTACACTTCCTCCTGCCTTTCCAGCCCCGCGTTTACACAGATGTCCGATTCGCCTCTGTTACCACCTCCGCTGCTGTGTCTGAGGCCGATTAGCACAGACCCCCTCAGTCTGCTGTCATTGTGTTTGTGCAGAATGGCGTGGTGAAATAAAGCATCGATCAGGCTGTGTAAAGGCTGTCTACATCAGTATTTTAACGTGCTGCCGTGGTCTTTCAGGTCTGCGAGTGCTAAAGCTATCGGGGTGTTCTTGGGCTGCTGTATCTGCGCTCTGCACCTCCAGCTGCCCTCTGCTGCGCAGCCTGGACGTCCAGTGGGTGGAGGGACTCAAAGACGCACAGATGAGGGACCTCCTCTCTCCCCCCACAGACAACAGACCAGGTAGGTCAACAAACTACCACAGATGGGGTTTTTTAAAATTCCAGCCTCTAGTGTTAAAATGTGTTAATGTACTTTACATGACCGACTGACAGGTCAGCTGGATAACCGCTGCAAGTTACGCAACGTGGAGGACCTGCGGCTGGCGGGGCTGGACATCACTGACACGTCTCTACGTCTCATCAGTCGGCAGATGCCTTTGCTGTCCAATCTGGACCTGAGCTACTGCAACCATATCAACGACCAGTCGGTCAACCTGCTGACGGCAGCAGGGACCACGACCAGGGACTCCCTCACAGAAATCAACCTGTCAGGTGAGAACTGGGAGCAGAGCAGCCGGCGTGTAGAGCCACAGGGCAAAGGGGAGGTGCCCTGATTACAAGGAGGTCTTTGTAGTAAGTCAGTATTTTGTATTTCAACAAGAGTAGAAAAGAAGCTGCACTCAACGTGTCACATCATCAACACACACACACACTTCCACGCTGTGCAATCAGTGATCTGCTCCATTCACACACGGGCTCAATCAGACATGGGAAGCAGGCAGGGTCAAGTCCAGTTAATGTCCACGTCAGCTGATTCTGTTCTGTTCACAGCTCATCCAAGTAATGTCCGGAGAATTTAATGGCAACACTGCACCTGTAAAATGATCTTAGAAACACACAGGCAGTGGTTTCCTGAGATGACGTGATACAGCTGTTAGGATGGTGCTTCAACTGAAAGTCACTTTTCAGGGGATCCTCCTCTTTTCTTTTCTTTTTTTTGGCAGGAACTATTCTCTATGTTGACTTCCTGTCTAAATAGACCAGTTAATGTGCATTTTATCCTCAGTTATCCATGAAGCCAGGAATAGATGATGGGTAGAAACTGAAACAAAACTCTGAATTTGAATGTCAGCTCATGCCTCCACCAGGGCTGAACTGTCCCGTTTAGCTTGTCTGGCCCAGGCTGCACGAAGTTTCATGGAAACAGGTTTAGTGGTTTTTGTGTAATCAGGGAAAATGTTGAAGAATTGCCTAACTAGCTGTGGCTTCTTACCCTCTGAGCAGAGGATGAGATCAGCCACCAGCTGACATGGAAAGTAAATGATTGTTGTTCCATCATTTACAAAACGCTGCTCGACGTGTTTCTTAAAACATCACAGAGGCTGCTGTGTAATGTGTCACGCCTCGTCAGTTTGCAGAAAGTCGTCTTGCTATAAAATCAACACACTGGAGCGCCGCCATGCTGCCTTTGTTTTGTTCACTGTAAACACACAAAAGGTGGCGTAGAGAGGGGTCGCCATTGCAGCATTATTGTGATCTCTGTGACCAATACACATTGACCCTCCAAATCTAGATTTTAATCTCCCGGATCTGAATTATTATAGTGATGAAAATTTGTTAAACTCTTCCTTCCCACAAGATCCACCCCTACGCAGAATGTCATCAAAACTGCTGCGAATGTTTCGAGAAACCTTTTGGACAAAAAACAAATAACAAAGGTGGTCAGAAAACCTCCAAATCTCACTGGTGGAGATAATGACAGTTTTACACTTGTGGCATGAGGAAGTGTTTTATATTCCATTTAATCCCTCTTGAATTTAATGTTGTTAAAGGTTAAGTAATTCATGGTAATTTGCCTCTGGGATCTTGGTACTTTTCATGATGTTACACTTATAAAAAGAGAAAAACGAAATGATCATGAATGGATTTTCTATGCCCATCTCTCTTTTTAAACATCAATCTTGAACCTGATCTTTTTTTTCCTCTGTTTCCCTTCAGTTTGTAACCGGGTCACAGACCATTCCCTCAACTTTTTCAAGCGCTGTGGAAGCATCTGTCAGATCGACCTTCGCTTCTGTAAGCAGGTGACGAAGACGGCCTGCGAAAGGTTCATCGCCGAGATGTCGGTGAGCGTCCCGTTTAGACTGAGAGAGGACAAACTGCTGCAGAAGTCCAGCTAGTTTCTGACAGGACTAAATGATCGAATGGATCTCTTTTGCACTTGGATATTTTTTTTCTATTTAAACTGGTCCTGTGATAAGTCCCTGAATCAATGCCACATTAACAACCTGAAATGAGAGACTGATTTCTGGATGCAGATCTTAGGTGAACTCTAATGAGGCGATAAACATTCACTGGACACATAAAGAGGAAATAGCATGCATGTATTTGTGTTGAGGTTGTACGTTTATGAAGACGTGCTTTGTAATTAGCTTTTGGGTTGTGTATTTTTATTCTTTAAATATCTGAAAAACAGTATTTTTATACAAGTATCATTTCATGAGTTTACAGTGTCTCAGGAGCTGAATATCAGAGAAACTGAAGTTAAAGTTGTTCCGACAACAACGCCCTCTATGTGCCAAAACCTGTATTTGAGATTAATATTATCAGACAAAAAAATAACATGTACAGTCGTAAAATACCTAAATTATCATAAATACTTCCAAATATTCAGAATGTATTTCAAGAATGACAAAAATCGAGTAAACAACTTTCCTGTTACAACCTCATGTCTCCACTTAACACTTTCATGAATTGTTGATGTTTGACAGGGTTTTTGCCAATATTTCAACTTTTATTTATTGATTTTTTTATTTTTTTCCCTCTCTTTTTAGTACACTTTGTATTTATTCAGTAACTTGACATGGGTGTCTCAGAGCGGGGTCAAATAATGCTTTTAAATAATTTATCATGAGCCTGGTGGAGCATCCAGTTGGTGGTGAAGTTAAGTCAATAACACATTTGCAAATGTTGAATTAATAACTCCATACAGTATGTGTTGTGTGTATCTTTGGGGTGTGTTGTGCAGTAACCTATCACCTCAGGTGAATGTGATCCTGTTTATATTTGTAAATCCAAAAACTAAGTGCTGATACTGGTATGCATTAAAAGAATCTCGTTTGTACTAATGCTGAGTTTTGTTTTTATGATCATATTGTGATGGAAACGAGTGATTTAGAGCCATGCGAACAGCAATATGACACCATCACATCTCAACAGCTTCTAGATGGATTGCAGTGACATTTTAAACCAGCATTCATGGTCCCCAGGGGATGGATCCTAGGGATTTTGGTGATCCCCTGTCTTTTGCTCCTGGGAGTTTTTGACACTTCTGTTATTGTCATCAGTGGCCAAATAATAAAAAGGCACCAGCACAAAGACAGTTGTGTATTTATGCTGAAGCTTCAAACTGTTTAATTATGCGACTCAGATGTTACGACTACAAAACTGAATTATTTAACATTTAGAAGCACATGATGGCAAACTAATGAACTAGCATGTAGGCCAGAAAATATGACCCTTCATCACATTTTGTCCACTGAATAATTTATAAAGCACCTTTCAAGAAGAAAGTAACAAAGTGCTTTTAAAATTAAAACAAATAGCCAATAATAGTTATCCCATACACTGATTAAAACATACAATTAAAGAGCGTCTAAAGAAGAGATTTAAAAGAGGATACTGAGTTTACCTGCCTGACATCTCCAGGTAAGGAGTTCCACAGCTGTGGGGCCTGAACTGCAAAGGCTGGGTCACCTTTTGTGACCAGTCTAGAGTTTGGAACCAACAGCAGGGCCCTGCTGGAAGATCTGAGGCAGCCATCAGGCTCATATGGGGTGAGAACACAGATGTAGCCAGTGAAGGGCAGCGAGGACTGGTGTTAAAAACCCGGCAGCAGCATTCTGTGTTACTTACAGTCATTGGATGTTGTGCTTGCTGATGTCAGAATAAAGAGCATTGCAATAGTCGAGTCTGGAAGAAATAAATGCATGGATGACCCTTTTCTAAGTCGGTATTTTTGGTAATTTGTCTCAGTTGAGCAAAACAGGACTGCAGTACTTTGGTCACCTGAGTATCAAAAGACAAATCTGGATCAAAGATGACCCCCTAAGGTCGTGGCCCTCTTTGCAAACATTTTCAGAAAAGACCCCCAGACTGGCAGAGAGATTTTAAATGCTGCTGGTGCTGGGGCCAGATGAGGTCATGATGAGGTCATGAAATTCTTAGAATTCATGTTGCCTCCAGCTCTTACAGATATGTAGAGAAAAATGTGTGTAAAGAAAAATGACCTAAGTGGAACAAAATCTAACAACAAAAAAGGTGCACAGTGGTTGAAAGTAAAAACGTTTACTTGTATTTTAACTTAAGTATTTCAGAGGGAAATGTGTTTTTTAGTTAATTTTATTTCACAGCTTTAGTTAGTTGTCAGATTTAGGATTTTGCATTTACTAACATATGAGAATCTAATAAAATATGTTTTAGGATTAAAAGTTTGGACCTCGTCATGTTCACACATCTATGAGTCGTTAGTTTCAGCACAAAGACATTATGGTTTCATTTAAATGGTTGTTTTTGGTCCAAAGAGGTAAATTTGTCCAATGTTCAACAAGAAGGCAGATATCGGAGTAGAAAATATGAGAATAGATTTGCGTAAAATAAAAAATTCTTTTTACATCCTTGATGAAATCTTGACTAAAATGATTGTTTTATTTCTACTGTGCGTCACCCTTTGTTACTACAGTTGCCCTGTGGAGGTAAAATGGCCCCATTTCCAAGAGCCCAGTATGAAGACTTAAAATGTTTGATCCAAAACCCCAAAAAACTGATATAGGAGGAATCCTACAAGGTGACACATGGGTCCAACTCTCTAGCATAGTCCAATAAACCCTTGTGTAATATTTCTTTCTATAAATGTTTTTCCTTTCTGTTTTTATCTTCGTGTAACGATTATATTTATTTTACTTTATTCTACTACTGTATATTCATCCTATTTTTATTACTGTTGTCTTCTACTTAACTACTGTGGGGTTTCTTTTTCTTATGGAGCCTAACAGCACAAGTTTTTCCATACGATTGTACTTGTGCAACCGGTGTGACAATAAACATCTTGGATCTTGACAAACTAAAACAAATGATCAAAATGATTCATTTTGTGTTGACTGACAATTTCTAATCAATACTTTAACCAACATACGGACACCGCTTGTGATGCACGAGTATACAAAAAACAGACTTTAATTAAAATCTTTAATTACCAAAATAAAAAGTTCAACATTCCCAAATACAAAGACCAAAACCTTGCACACAAATACACCCTCTATAAAGAAAAAGTGCAGCCTGCTCCGCTAGCATCGGTGGTTGTAGGGGACATCTTTACTGGAATAGCAGCAGTGTTGTCGTTTCAGGGGAACAGCACAGAGCTTCTTCTAAACGAGCAGGATTAGGGGAGCAGAAAACAGGATATTGAGTTTTATAAAAGAATAACAGAACCATACAGGTTGTTGTCATGCTCTGGTTCAGGAGGGACATTTAGTTCAAGCAAGGCTAAGCTGAGTAAAACCACCTTACAGGAAATCTCTGTATTAATAAACTAACCCAATCCGAGGGATGTTTCAATAATCTGATATTACACATTTGAAATCAAATGGAAAAAAAAAAATATATATATATATATACACACCTCATATGGATTGTTATATGCAAATGTACATTAGCAATAACTTTCTACATATTTCCATACCACAGGTGTCAGTAAACTCATAAGATATATCTTTGAATAGTTAGTTCAATACATTACTCCTATATGAGAAAAAATCAGCTAAAACGCATTAAGACACTTCATTCCATCCCCGACGACACACATCAACAAAAATAAGAACATTCAGAGTTTCACATCCACAGTGGAGCTGGACATCTGGGACGACGGTCGGACGAGTTAGCACCGGTTTGTGTCTTCACTAAAGTGCAGAGGCGGACAGAGGTGACTGCAGAGGTTAGCTATCGCTACAATGGCAGACTGTGAACGTTTCCATGTGTAATGCAGCACTATAAGCACTTGTGTAAGAAAGTGACAGTGAAATTGATAACAAGTCGACCTCATCATAACTCGGCATCTTCAAACCAGCAGCGGAGCTCCTGCCTCGTTTTGAGTTAAGGATTATGTTTTGGACAGATATTCTATACGTACAGATGCTGCCTCAGACAGTCACAGGTCACAGTTTGGGGTGTGTTGTGAGCAGTGGTGCATTAACACAATGTTGAACAGAGTGCTTGCTGATAAAAAAAAAAAAATGTGCTAAAGAATCGACAGCAACACTCTGGCCCAACACAGCGGAGGGGAAACAAGTGGGTGAGAATCATAAGAGCATGACCTGTTATTTGGCACCTCCTGTGATGAGGTTCGGCATGTCCTCTGTGTTACTAAGATATATTAGCCTCTTGCAGCAGTTGTAAAGAGAGGTGCTGTTAAGAATACTAACCAGCTACAGCTTACACGCAGGTTTGCGGGTTGAGGAGTCGTGTTCGACGAGACGACAAGTGGCAGATTGCCGCACATTCTTCCCTTTGAGAAATTGTAAGAAAAGCAAATCGTTCTCTTAGGAATGGACACGGGTTAGAGAGATGTTCTGAGGAATGACTCACAGGAGGGAACGATCCTACGCTCCGCCTACTGCTGAAACTCAGGAGTGGAATTCTAAAGAAAAACACATTTCTCAATTTTATCTTAATGTGCAAATAATGTGAGAATTTAGGGAATACAAACATGGAACATTCGCAAAAGAAGTCTTTCGGGGGAGCTGCGTTGTGGATTTAAGGTCTCGGCCTGGGCTGCTGCTCCGGAGCAGCTCAGGACTTGAAGACGTGCACGGCCCTCACGACGTACTGCCTGCAGATCGGACACTCGTTCATCCTCTTGCCGCACTTGGTGCAGGTGACCATGTGACCGCACTCCAGGAGAACGCAGTCGATCATGGCGTCCATGCAGATCCTGCACAGGTTGTCGTCGTGGATCGTCAGCGGTCCCTTCTCGCCATCTGCAACACAGAGACGCGGAGGGGGGAGGTGACCGGAAAAGTTTAACAAGACGCCTCCGTCTTATCCCGGTAAGGTCATGCTCACAATCTCCTCAAGAACAGCTGCAACAACCACACAGTCATTATCAGTGGAGACATGCTGGTGAGAAGGTGAATTTACAACTCTAACATACTGCAGGCATGGCTGCACAGGTTGAACGCACAAACGAATGACAGAGGGGAGATTGATCTCATGGTGGACATGTGAAATGGTCCAGCAGCATGAAAAATGAAACTGAAATATTCATAAATGAACATCCATTTTCATCCTCTCTACATTCCATTGGAACAAAGAAGAGAAGCTTCACAGTGAAGACAGACGGGGTGTGATGGATCAGACATGTGACCACAGTGGCGAAGAATCTATGAACCTTACCTCCGATGGCACCGTTGCAGACAGGAGAGGTAGGAGGGAAGGCCACCACTTTTTTTTCTTTTTTTTTAAAAATGTGGGAGCAGTAAAAGCAAAAGCAAGAGACATTTCAGCGCGAGTCTGACTGAGATCACTTAAATGACCCTGCTGGTCATTATTAGCATTAAGTACAGCGTCTGACATTCCAAGAAGCACTGGAGATGTTTCCTGCGGTTTAAACAGGATGTGGTATCCAGTTGTGTTGTGCACACAGATGAGTGACGGCTTACCTGTGGTTACAGTACTGCTCACATTTTCCACTGCAAGAAAAGAAGAAGAAGAAGAAGAATTAACGTTACCATAACAACTTTATGAGATTTACATGACTGAGTTGAGCTCTGGGAAAAGCAACCGCTGCTTGTCTGGAGTCGACTACGCACAGATGGACCGAACCTGCCCTCGATTGCCGTCTCCATCTACGCTTAGTCTCACTCCTCTTTCAGATCTGTGTTCACCTCTGATTGTTAAGTGCGTCTAAAAGTGAGCAAAGCCGGGCTCACATTTGAAATGTGTCCACGAGCAGATTGGGGAGGTGCTAGACCGGATCTGTAAAGGCCTCCCACCATCAGATAAGCTGGGCCGAACATCGGGACAGACCACAGCTCCAGACCCAGGTTTCTCCACGGTTGATGGGAGGGCTGAATCAGGGTGAAGCCGGCTTTACTCTGTTTCAGTTTGATAATGTGATGTTTTTATATTTTACTATTACTCTTTGTTCAGACCCGATGATAATATGAGTTCATAATTAAGGACATTTAAATGGCTGAGATGAGTAAATACTTGGAACTACTATGTAGTCTTTTTTTGTAATGGATACAGACGCAACGCTTTGACGACGCTAAAGGCAAATTCATGTCAAAATGAAGCGATCAACAAAAGCCCAGCATTTGAGACTAAGTTAAAACCCACATGATTTCCTGTTCTGCTCCGTCTCCCTGTACAGTCTGCCGACGCGCTCCACCAGCTCCCACTTCTCGCAGCACCCTGAATAGTTGACAAAGTTCCTGGCCAGGATCTCCTTCAGCTGCCTGACGGACAGGCCCTCGATGTCCCTCAGGCTGGAGATGTCCGAGAGAGACGCACGGGCCCGACGTCGCGTTTGAGGGCTGACCTGATGGAGCAGCACAGAATTACAATCACGTGTTCAGATTCCCATGACACGCCGTTTATATTACCTTTACACTGTACATGTTGTATTAACAATCTCAACCTGTAAAGTAACTTGTAATTAAAGTTATGAAATGCAGTGGAGCAAAAAGTACAAATATTTACCCCCAAATGTAATGAGTGGAGGTATTAATTAGAATGAAATGGGAAATACTCAAATACGAAGTACATTAAAAAATTCAAATAGTACTTAAGTAAAATGAGTAGTTAGTTACAGAACATTCCATCACTGGTTATTTTAAACTTTGACACCAAGGCTTTTCTCTATCCTGCAAATGTATAATGATTAGAAATATCTGTTATCTGTTATCATGCCTCAAAAAATATCAGTAGATCCCCCTGTGATACTTCATATAATTAAAAGTCTTTTTCATTGTGCATCATAAGGAGGTTTATTGCTGCTTTTTTGTGTGTGAAAAATGTACTTTTTGTCTTAAATTTGAAGTACAGCACCTTCTGCAATCTGACACTGTAATATTTACAGGAGAACTTTCAGGTACGGAGACGAATCTCTGGGTGATGAATTATTTCATTGTTTTTTTTTTCCATTTAGCTCCAACAGAGAAATTCTATGCACTAACATCTCATTTTAAACTCTTCTTATTGCTTCCTAGCACTCCATAAATTGCAAATTACAAATACAGCTGTGTCACCAAGAATATCAACGTTTAGCAGCAGAACTGAAATGCAACATATGAATGATTTCATAACGACAGAGGGAAACTAGAGTCACCTCTGGAGTGTGTTCACTGGGGTCCAAGTTGAGAAGAGACACAGATGTGGCATCACCTATATCCTGCAACCCAACAGCAGAAACAAACAAACATCAGTGTGCGATGTGTGTGGCAGGAACAGACCATCTGACTGAGGATTAGGATTAGACACCCTTCAGACAGCCCATTGATAACCTACCCTACCGACAAATACCTCACATCTTCCATTCATAGAAAAGCTTACAGCTCCCTAAGCAGACCAAGCACAAGTATTTATAGTGGCTCCTGGCTGCTTGGAACAGAGCTCTCATTTCACCGCCAGTGATGGTGCTTCTCATTTTGCTTCCTATAATCCTGATCTGTTGTAGTTCAGACACCTTTACAGCCTGTTGGGATGACATGAAATACTAAGCTCTGCACATATGACCTAGAAACCTGTGGAATGCACTGGTGTAGATTATTCAAACACCTAAGCTTTGCATCTGCATTCCACTGTTACTGAAAAGTCAAACTTTCACCAGTGAGTCATTATTATTTCATCTGAGGTTTGAAGAGTGACAAGAAGTGATGACAGGTTTCATAACTGACAGGGTGGTAGACGTACTTCTGTGTTTCAGCAAATACTTGCGTGGATGTGGCTAAGGTATGGTGTTATAAAAAAATTTAAAAAATAAACATGGTCAAACATGAAGCCCGTCCTGACCTGGTTGGTATCAGAGCTATCACTCAGCGGCTCCTCCTGAGAGGCGACGAAGGCAGAGAGCTCTGAGGCAGACTGTGTGGTCGACGGGGTCGGCGTATACAGGGACCGTGAGCGGAGGCTGCTTGTGTCTGGGTCGTCTTCTTCTTCTTCTTCGACCCCCTGGTGACAGAGAACCAAATCCACCAGGTCCTCTTTTTCCCTGCAGGTATCCGTGGGGACGTTGCGGAGCAGCAAGTACTGACGCAGGTCCCTGACTCGTAGACGCATGAGCCGTGGCCGCTGAAAAGCCGTCGCCTTCAGCAAATGGCATGTGTCGCAAACACGCAGATTCTCCTGAAGCATGGAGCACAGAGAGCAGAAGCTCTTCTTGCAGTCGCAGCAAATGTACTGCAGGAACAGAAAGTGGTGGGGAGAAAAAAAGGGGCAACAATGAGGCTATCTGGGATTTATGCACCGCTTTCTACCATGTGTTAAATTCCCCTGTAAAAGTAAATAAATAAATAGAAAGCTTATTTTAAGAAACAATATTTAATAGATTACTGGAGAACATATCAATACCAATAGACCTTGAATGCATTTTTCAATCACTCATATCTGCTCTACCTCTCCAGACACAGAGACGGGAGGCGGCTCATTTCTTTTTCAGTGACAAACATCAAACACTAATAAATGCAAGATGTGGGACTCGGCTGGGCTCGGTGAGCGAGTGAAGCAAAGGGTTCAGACAGAACGAGAGCCATACATGAACAGGAGGGACTCTGATGATGATATTACAGAGCAAATATGTTATCCTTCTGTTGAATTAGCAGCCTCTCTTCGTGGTTTTCACCGCAGAGCAAAGTATTCTTTCAACTCTTTAGAAAACATGGAGCAGTTATACAATTTGTACGTTTTCTTTTGTGTTTTAAGGAACATTTAAAGATGACATTCGGCTTAGGGGTTATGGTTAGGTTAAGGTGAGACGTTAGAGGAAAAAAAGGAAAATGGTTAACAGCAAATGTTATACCCCAACTGTTATAACACACAAATAAAGTAGTAAAATGCACTGGTACTTCTAATTGATTTCACCAAGTACATTAGCCAGGCAACATCATAAAAATATGAACTCATCAAAAATGAAGAGAAAATGAGAGTAAACATGCTCCATCACCATGCCAAAAACTAGATTCCTTTCCACAGCCCAATACAACAAGTAATGAGCACCTGTACCTCAAACATTCATCTAATATCTCCATCTGCTTCTAAAAAATGCACCCTCTCCTTCTCATTAAGCCCGATTCATATGTAATGTATAACACAGAACATCCAGACACCTACCTTCCTCCTGAAGACTGAGAAGGTGTGACCACAGGCCCTGCAGACAAGACCGGGACTCCCTGAGCTGGTGGGCGGGTATGTGGAGTATCCTGCACTGGGGGCAAATCGGAACGGTCCAGCCCCGGCCCCAAACACAGGCTGCTGGCCTCTGACGGCCCCTGTACCCATGACTTCATTCAGCAAACCACAGCATGAAGCCCACATGGCCGAGGCCCCTGCCTGACAGTCACAAAACACTTTGACTTTCTAATCTCAAAATTAATCTTGATGTTAGTCATAATACTAAAAAGTACATGAAACGTGAGTCCGCAAAGCATTGCTTTAAGCAAATCTTTCGTACTGAAACAAGTCGTATTGTATGTATGGAGGCAACATATGGATGTTGTTATAGATGGAATAACTAGACATAAAGCACAAACAATGCAGAGGAAGAGGCTAGAACTGCAACAACACAAGCAGACAATGAAGCTGCCTCTATGTTACACGATGAAAATGCTGACTTTATTATAGCAAGAGTGCAGGAAAACAACTAAACAAATGTTTAGACAAAATCTACCGAAACAATTTCATGTTTAACATAACAGTCATGTCAATACTCATTGACAGCTGTCAGAGTTGTTGCCTTCCTGGTTGATCGTTTTTTGACGATTAAGCTAGCAAGGGCTAACATAACGTCAGCTCTCTCGATACGGAGACGTTAGCTGAGTTAGCTTGCTATTGCTAACTATAGTCTATGCAGAGCTAAAATTGGAACAGTTATTTAAAGAAATATCAACCTTCATTGCCGCTCCGGCGTGTCTACAGGAGAGGATCTAATTGACGGTGTAACCATTGCAAAATGAGGCGTCACTAATTTATTTCTACTGCCTGGATGCGAATTTACGAATCCTTACGATGTGATGAAGCAACAACCGAGCACTGTAGGTACTGCTTCTTCTTCTTCTTCTTCGTGCTGATGCTGCAGTCTGCACGCAGCTATAACTGCTGCCCCCTACAGGTCAGATTTAGAATTGAGCGTAATCTACCTCCCAGTCATTTGGTAACCCATGATTGTCTATTTCTTGATTTTTTTTTTTAATTCAGTCAATCGTTATAGAGACATGGCACTGTCTCTGACATGTAGCTGAAATAATGCAGATTCAGATTTATTCAAATGAATTCCATAAAGATAAGAAGTTATATATAAACGAAAAAGATCCACCAATATGGAAAATCATTTTTTGAAAACTCAGAAACTACTGATGATAAAAAAAACATGTTTTAAAACGCTAAGAGCAGGATTCTAGGGTCGAAGAATTAGGTGGTATTACTTATTTTGCAATGAGCCATATCTGAGTGAAGCATACACCTCTGATAAACTGCTGTTACTTTGTTTTAACATAGCCTGGAAACTATTTTATGATTGTTCAGGTTTTAGTGTCAATGGCATTAGTAGAGGTATGAGGTCTTGAGTGCTTAGTTTCGGTCCTGTATCCAGAGTAAGATCATCATCTGAAATTCTTGGATTTAGTAAAATGCACGGTTTATCTAATTTTACATTTTCTACGGAAGGACTGTCTTTGATATTAAGAGGTAACTAAAAAAATATTTTAATATAGATCACATTTTTTTAAAGATTCAATTTTATGTCTATATGGAACATGAATGTAATTTTGGTAATTGCATGATGAAGCTTTGTAAAAATGTTATGGCTTATATTTTAACATTTTCTTGTATCACTGCGACGATATAATTTTTATACTTCCGGAGTTCTACTATGGCGACGCCACGATCCGCCCTACTCTGTCTCTGATTGGTTCTCATTGTATTCTAACCAACTCAACCAACCAATACAACTAACTAATCAGGGGCAGGGACGGGTGGGTTACGCCTTCACCGTAGTAGAGTGAGCTATACTGTTTTTCTCGTTCTCTGTTGAGCGCGCCAATAACAAACGTCGCTTCCCGATGACGTTAGGCGACGCGTCACTGTGTTTTGATTTTCAGCGGGTCCACAACCAAGAAAAGCTGTTGCCCTTTAGCAGGTTTAACGATGGAAACCAACGCTAGAGTCAGTTTAATGATCATGTATGAGGATGAGTCGGTAGATATTCGTTACGGTAATGGAGCCCAGTTACAGCTGTCGCCGTGTGGCTGTGAATTCATGCTGGTCAAACCCACAGACTCCTCTGTACATCCTCTACAGCCCATGGAGAGAGTCCGACAGAGGACCAAATTCACCATCAGCACTTACAAGGTGCGCACATTAAGTTTAAGGGTTTCTTTAGAAATGGTTCGAGACTGTCAGTAGTTTAGTATTTTAGGAGTCTTGAACTGGGCCCCACAGACTGGTTGGAGAAGAAGGCCTATTCATATCTTCCACTCAACCCTTGTTTAGCTTTAACATATACAGTACTTACCTTGTTTTAATGGTCTAAAATGAGCAGCCTTTGCTAAACCCACGAAATTAAGCAATTTGAATTTTAAACCTCAAATCTATTTTTCTTTTTTTTCCATCACAAACTTTTTGACTATCTGGAAGAATGCATTCAATCAGGGGACACCACTTATTTTTATTACAAAACACCTGTCCTAATGTTTTTATTTACTAAAGCAGATGTTCATTATTATTATTATTATATTATTATTATTGCTGTATTGGTCTGAACATTCATTTTTACCAAGAGATAGCACTTTTATAGCCTAAAAAAGTGGCAAAAATGTGCACAAAGTACTTTTTCAATGCTTCTTATTGAAAGGAAACAATAATATCTTGAACCGTTTTGGCAATGCAGCCTCCACTGGGAACTTCTCATCAGCATTTGTTTGTTTGTTTTGATAGCAGGGTTACAGGATTCCTTTTTTGAAATGTGTGCACTTAAGTACCATACTTGAGTAATGTACTCAGTTACATTCCACCTCTGGCTATAGGCTGTTGTTTGCAGGGATTAATGTACACAGTTTCTTCTCCATTCAAATGCATTTGTATTCAAAGTTATGTTGTCTGTTTACAGGAGTTGATGGTAGCTGCTTTGGCGTTTAGGAATAAATATGCTGCTCGACCATATCTGCCAGAGGAACTCATCCCCGCTGACCACAAGAAGGTACTAACAGCACTCATTTCCCAGCCCTCCCGCAGCCCCTCTAATCCCGTTTTGGCACTGATATGAGCATTTTTTGCATTTCCTCCTTCAGCCTTTCTTCAGCCTCGACTCAGACGTGCAGTGGCCTGAGTGGTCCTCCTGTGATGCTGAGCTTGGACCTGGAGGCGAGACCATCATCAGGTCGGAAGAGGGGCGAGCTGTGTTGACGCTGTCGCCCTCAGGCGAAGAATTCTCCATCGAGTTCATGTGCAGCCTCAGTCGGCCACAGAATCAGCACCTCAGCAATCGGCAGCAAGTAAGCGATCTGATCTGTCAGACCGCAAGTGACGAGACCACGGAGGTTCATCAGGGAAGAGGAAGCAGAAAGAATGAGCCAATGAGATCAAGGTCTTGCTCTCCTCAGATTACCAGCGCTGCTTGCCCAAAGGTAATGCTTCTCAGTAATGTTTCGGTGCTTCTTTCACAGGTTTAATGAATTATTTTACCTCCCTTCTTTTCCTTTTCGTAGCCAGAGGCGATGTACCAATCCACCGCTGTGATCCAGCATCACTCCTGCTACACTGTTGCCCCCATTTGGTCCTACCCTCTCTCCTTGGCTCGCCATCTCCGGACGGCTCGTCTCTCCAAACCGGAAGATGCCGGAGCAGAAGGAGCGAAGGTTCTCACCCAAGCACCCGGCAGAGTAAACGCGTCAGACATATCCTCTAAAGAAAGACGGTCCCACCTTCCTCAGGCGCTGCCTCTCACATGTCCATCACCTCACTGGCACAGGTTGAATGAAATAACAGACATGTGAAGCACTATTCAACTATGTTTATTGACTAATTGAGTTTTCTTATTGGTATGTTTAAGGTGGAAAGTTAAAGACCCCCTCGCCAAAAAAGACCATTCAGACCAAGATCTTCCGACAGAGCTGGTGAAAGTCATGTGGTGTCATGGAATCACGTACAGGTAGGTATGCAAGTTAGCAACGACCTTTGATTACGAATAAAAGACAACATCTAAAGTGTATTCAATACATCAGGTTTTCTCTTTCCTGGAAAAAGTGTCAGTTTGTTGCAGCATCACTGAACCAGCCTGTTAAAAGTGCTAAAGTGTCCTGGGTTCGAATCCAGACCTTTCTGGGTCGAGTGTTCATGTTCTCTCTGTCAACCCTGTGATGAACCAGCAACCTGTCTCTTGCCAAATGTTAGCTGGGATAGGCTCAAGCCTCCCCCTGACCCTGCAAAGGCTAAGCTGTCATAAAAAAATGGTTGGATTGATTCTGTTTCAGCTGACTTCCTCATTCGAGACACGTGGAAATGCATGTTCCCTTCTGATTGGATGTTAATACCACGTTTGAACAGACTCTCTTCACCTGTGTGTGACCTGTGTAGGATACTGAGCGGGGCCGTCTCCATCATAGAGGTTTCCCCAGGAGATGGATCAGTCATCCGGTCTAACGGTGTCCTCAACACTTATTTTATCCATCACAAACCTCAGCTCCTGTCAGGCCGGGTAAATATCAGTATCTTATCATTTAGCTGTCATTAAATCTGATCTGCTATATTTAATAGCATTGAAGCCCATAAATACATAATGTGTATCTAATGAACTGTCTGTATCTGACAGGTGAAGGAGGTGATATACCATTTAAACAACCTTCCACCTGATGTACCCGGTCAGCTGTACTCTATATGCACAACTGTGAGTCGTGCAAGCAGGTAATCCACTGCTTCATCACAGTCTGATGGATTACATGACTTTAGGGATATAGTGAGAAAAAAAAGAATTTTTTTTTTCAAATTGGTAAAACTGTTTGAACTTATTAACTTAATGAGAATTGTTTGCAATGCTTCTAATAAATTTTGGTCGCAAAAAGCATATTTCAGAAACATCCAAATAACGACCCATAGAGGGATAAAGCAGTTTGCTACTGTGACTGTATCTTGTATGAATTAGCTGGGTGGTTCTGTAAGTTTCTGATGGCTCTTGTTTCATCAGTCCTTGACCATCACACCACTGCTTTACAGGATCCTCTCTTGTTACAACGTGGCAAAGCAATCGCTGAAGCTCCCAGCCACTCCCAGCTGCTTGCAAGAGGTAAACAAAGTAGAGCCTGTTGATATTACACCTCCTGATATCTACAGTATTTAGGCTTCTAAATTATTATTTGCTTTCCAGGGCGGACATTTCTGTAAACCAGCAACGACAGAAGAAAATCTGTCCAATCTTTTACCTGACGAGCAGCATGTCAGTGTCACACAGACAGAAAATCGGTGAGTAATATTTTTCTGCTCCTTTATTCCTAAAAGCTGAAGACTGTGTCAACAATCATGTATATAATGTTCCTTTCTTTTAAATATAGGTCAGATCTTGTGGCTACAGAGCTGGAGAAGATAAAACGATTCAACTGTATCCTTAAACGTGAGACGAGGCTCTGGACCAACCCTCTGAGGCTGATGGATGCTCCGTCACATACTCGTGATGTTTGTGTTATTATCACTGTGATAAAAATGGCGTAAAATGTGGTTTAAATGTCGCAGGGATCTGTAGAATCTCCTTTTCTGCATCCTTACTGTCATGAGGTCACACATGACTCACAGCAACTTATAGGACACAGAAGAGAGCTTGAATCTCTCTAGCATTCGGCGAAAGTAGAATGATAGACCACATTAAAACAATTATATCTAAATATAGTTTTAGACATTTAGTGACTTTATCTATTTTATTTGTATTCCATTGCGTTTGTGGACCTGAGACTGTGGTAAACCCATTTCAAGAACCGAAACAATTCATCCACAGAAGTAAATGCGTGTTTTTAAAAAGACACTTCAAGAATTAAGTTCAAATTTCAAGATTTTAGCCTAAATGATCTCTTTACACATTGCTCTATCACAAATAGGAACCTCATCTTTACAAAGCTGAGATTGTTCTGTATATTGTCATGTAAAACTCTTTTATATTATGTTGTATGGAAGCACCTTAAAAAGGTGACTTTAATAAGATCTGTAAAATCAACTCAGGAGGGTTATCATATCAGCTGGTAGTTACATGTACTGTCACTACACAAAGATAACGCTGAGGAGGATGTGTGTGTGTGTGTGTGCTCTTTAACATCCTTTGCCCAGTTCTGCTGGAGAACAACCACCTGATAAGAAGTGAGAAACGATTTGCAGAACTGGAAAGTAGCCCTGCAGAAGAGGTGACCCGTGAAGAAGTGAATGAGAACTGCATCGCTGAAGCTCTTCGGAGAACATCCAAAGCCATAGAGGACATCGATGCTCTCATATCTGCAGCCACACTGTCCTGAAAAAGGCCTGATTAAGAGAAGAAGAAACCCCAGTGTACAAGCATGATTGTTGGGACATCAAATCTAGAAGTTTTAATGATAAATAAATGAATGTTTTTCTTTATGTCAAAGCTGCCACGTGACTTTTGACCTGTTTGATTATGGAAGGTTGTATTTGACTTATTTGATGCCAACAGCATGTATTTTCCCAGTGTATAATTACTGCAGCTTTGTCACCAAACATCTCCTGTCAGGGTTTGATAAAAGAACCTTAAACACCTTGATGGCTCCTCCTACACCCAGAACAAATGTGGCTTTAATGCATAAGGTGTGATTCATCAAAGAGGCATCAGTAATCTTATGGTGCCTGTGTCTGTTGGTTGGTATGTCAGCAAGATTGCACAAATATTCAACGGGTTTCCTCTAATATTGGTGGAAGGATGCGCCATAGGCCAGGAATGAAGCCATAAAATTCTTTTGTGGGTCCGTATTCAGGAATTTATCTGTAACTATAACATTTTTAATGTTATTTACCCCTCGCCACCAACGAAGTGAGGAGCAGGATATAGGAATGGGTCCCAGTGAAAAAAAAGCAAATAGTGGCCAAATGTTCAGAAATAGAGTTAAATTAATATACTATGATACCACTATTTCGTGGCATCAGACTTCACATGTGCAGCACGTTGTCTGTTGTCTCTCACAGGAAGCAGTCAGATCCTAAGCTGTGTGCAAAAGCTCAAACATTTGTACATGCATTTTTTTTTTACCTTTTCAAAGAAGTCCCCATCTTCTTCAGTTGTTCAAGAGAATCTCTAGAAATGTTTTGTGGACTAAGAAAGTTCACCTGAGTTTACATTGCCATGGGGATGAGGAGATAATGACTGAATTTTCATTTTTGGGTGAACTGTTCCTTTAAAGTAGTTGCTGATGAGATGGGTGGAATCAAGGTATTTGTAAAATGAATATACACAGTAAAATCTGATTCACACTCTTACTAGCAGTGCAAGTGTCACCCATAACACCCATTTTAAATAGTGAGGAAGTGAAGTCATTTTCCAGAGTAGTTTGATAAACGATTATGATTGGGTGACACCTAGAGGTTAATGTGATTACTAATATAAACTGGTTGGTTTCCTTGTTGAAACCCTGAAAATCCTGGACATGTAAGTAAATATCGTTCTAAATTATAATATCTCTCAACAAATACAACCTTTCAAATAATATATTGTAAACTCTTTGAGTCAGGAATACAAGAAACATAATTTTTAATAAAATCTGGTAGTATGTTTGGGCATGTGGCAATGAAGAGCCCTTTAAATTCTGAAGTGGATCGGGATAAATAGATTTTATTTTTCATTTTCTTTAACATTGGCTTCGGTTTTTAAAAAATATTATTTTACCCTTTTCTGTCTATAACTTATAAACTACTGGGTAGATTAAGATGAAACTTGCCAGAAGGGTTGACCATGTAGGAAGGAAGAACCCATAACATTTTTGGGAGAAACTCCCAAAAAAGAAACTCAATTATGTAAAAACTACTTGACAGATGTTCATGAAACTTGGTGGAGGACTGGGGCAGATAAGGAAGAGGAAGTTTATTTTTTAGGCCACCGACCCATGTACAACAGCATGAAAACATAGAGGTACAGTAGACACATATGTTTAAAAGAAATTGTGTCATTTTATTTAACAAGCAGCACAAATATACAAGGTTACAATATCCCCCACAGGGGGAAAGTCTTTCTCTGCATTTGCTTTGTGGCTAGGCGCACAGGTGCAGGTTTTCTGACTCTTCTACTGCTGTTTCTCGTAGAAGAGCAGGTAAGCTGTTTTCTCCCGTTTGAGACAGACAGATTTGGCAGTTGTCTCATTGACATCCTCGTCGTTGAAAGTGAGCCAACGATCTGTGCCGTCACTTTCATTCTGCGGCCTGTGAACACCGTCGCAGATGTAATGGCCTGAGAGGAGCGGGCACATTTGTTAGTGTTACATCTTTAGGTGCAGTCCATTCTTAAACATTAATATTCAAATGAATGTGGCTGCCAAACACAACAGAAACACTTACCATAATTAGATGACCTGCCCAAATGGCTGACGACGCTCACCAGAGAGTATTTAGCCTAGAAAAGAACAGTTAGCAACAATTAGCTACAAATCCAAACACCTTCAATTTGCCTGCAGATACTTAATCTTTGACAGGCTGATTTCTGCTCTAAGATCAGTTCATATCAAGCATAGATGTTGTTAAGTAAAAGTTGCATTTTCCCTGCTGAATCTTTACCTGTTCCGTGATGCCAGATTCAGGAACCACCACCAGCTCCGTTGATAAAATCACCCGACTGCTCACTTTCATAATGCCCATGTGACTGAACAGTTTGATGAAGGTCCTCTTCAACCCATACTTGAATCTCATCAGCTGGATGATGAGCACACTGTTGACAGGAAAGAGTTAAAGGAGGGTGAGATGGTTGGATCACAAATTGACAGAGGAGGACAGAAGGAGGGCAACAGTGAGGATGGATGATTTTACTCACTCTGGCAGAGTTGAGAAGGAACAGATCTCTGTAGACTCTTTAGCGCCACAGTCACACTGGTAGTCCAGGTCGCTCTCCTACAGGAGGGAACAGGAGCAAGAAACAGGTTTGAGTTTTACTCTTTTCGTGGATGAAATCAGAATCACTGATAAAATAACTGGACAAAATTTGATGGAGTGTGAGGAGTGAAGTTTAAATCACACTAAAGTCTGAGAAAATGAGATGTGTCACTTACTCTCAGGTATTCCTGAAGACACTGGCTCACAGTCGCTTCAGGCACCAGGTTCAGGGACAGGTTGATGAAGTCCTCTTGCTTTGTGGATTTCACACCACATCTGCACAATAAAGGGACAATTCAAATTAGAAGCTTGGCTACAGATTTCATAACAACACGTCCTGATTGAACAATCTGCAGCAAAAGTCATGCACATAATCAACATGGGGAAATTCTACACTTTAAACATAAAACTGTGACTGTGTATTCATTCATACCCCTTGCAAGTCCTGGTGCCCAACATCTTGAAGCCAATGTGAGCACTGACAGGACAGGTGTACATGAGGTCCTTCTTCTTTGCCTCAGCGTACAGATCAGAGTACAGAAAACTCAGCATATTGAGTGCACAGCTGAGGAACTCGTGGGCGTCCTACACAGAAACACATAGAACAAAGAGTTTTAGAGGATGCAGCTTTGACTAAAACAAGTTCAGTAAAGATCAATGTTTTACTATGCATGTGTTTTAAATAAAAAAGCATACTAACTTTCTGCTCATCGTCAGCAAACTCTGGGTTAGAACAAGCGACAATCTCCTTAAATTTCACGAGTGCAATTTTCTTCTGTCGCTCGTTTTTGGAGAGGCGGCAGTCTTCAACCTTCTTAAAAGACCTGGAAAGAGCAAAAGAAGAAAGTCCATAAGACATGTTGTCTTTCTTTCTTAATGTCAACCTGCAAAGCTAGTGGAGAAACCAAAGAGAGATCAGAGCGTGTGAGGAGGTGATGTGTACCTGAAGAGCTTAGACTGGTGGTGAGACTTCCACACCTCCTGCTGGTTGTGGACCTCCTCAACAAAGGGAGTCAGCGTCAGGAGGGCTTGAAGAACGGAGTTCATGTAGCAGGTCTCATCAAGGTTGGGGAGCCTTAAACAACACAGTGGACCAAAGTCAGACTGAAGTTTGTTCTATTTACAATGTTTCAGCTGAGTTTCAGGATGAAGCTTTATAGAACCAAACCTCGCAGAACTTTATATACATGCAAGTATGAAATCAATAAATGGATTTCCTGTCTGTGTTCATGAGTTTCTTTGCAGGTGCTTACCCAAGGCAGGCTAGCTCCACTTTGGAGAGCTTTCTTTTTTTAGAATCCTCTCCTTGTTGACTTCCACTGTGAACCGCCTGGACGAGCTTGTTTGACACAGGCGGGTCGGTGGGAAGGTTATCGCCTGCATTATCTGCTCCATTCAACTCAAGACTCTCAAGACTTGAGACTGAGCTGTCAGTGGGGGGTGTAACCTCCTCCACACCAGCATCACCACCGCCAAACAGGACGCAGAAGTCACTGTTAACAAAGGGAACCCCAAATGGTGAATTTGACCGTATTGTCCAGTCACAGTAATGAAACCAACAATACAATACTCAAGATTTATGTCCAAATTAATTAGAAGAGCTGTAATAAAGTTAGAGGATGTCATACCTATCATCTGTATCAGAAGACGACAGGCTTGTGTCAACCGGTACATCTTCTGTGACCAGAGTCTCAGATGGTTGTGAGACTGGTCTGTCAGGGGTGGATGGAGCCTCCTGGACACCAACATCTCCACCATCACAGATCTTGATGCATACACTGATGGTGGGAAAACAGATGGTGATTCTACTGTACATTCCAATCACAGTAATGAAACCAAGTAAAAGGAACATCTATGCAATATTCAAGATTCAGCACAAAGTCAGGACAAAGCTGCAGTCAGTGGTTCTCAGATACTGTAATTAAGTGAAAATACCAATGTTATATTGTAAGAGTACTGTTATAAATCAATATTTAACACTTTACTTTGTGAAAGTACAGAATTATTACTACAAAAGTGCTCATTGTGTTCCTTTTGATTTTGATCAATAATTTAAGTCAAAGAATTAAAAGATGTTATACAAACTAGAGGTTCTCCTTTGTATCAAAACAGCTTCGATACATTTTAAAACAATACAATATAATACATTTGAAAACAGCCATTTCAAATATGAATTAGTGGAATATAATTAATTAGAAGAGCTGTAATAAAAAATGTCACCTCTCTTCTGCAGCAGAAGTTGCAAAGTTGGTGTTTTCTGCCACATCTTCAGTCGGAGGAGTCGGTTTGGTTTTCTGTTAGGTATAAAAACAAAAACCCAGTTTAATACAGTGGAGACAGACACAAATGACTGCACTGTTTGGGGCAATAGTTATTATTTGCAATATTCATTTTGATTAAACTTACCTTCCACCACCGCCATCGGAAAAACTTCCTAGTTTTCACCGTCTGTGCCTCAGTTGGTGTTGACACTGTGGCAGCAGAGGTGGGCAAAGTGTCGACAACCACAGTTTGTTTTGGGTCCTCCTCAAGCTTGACACTGCTAATAAAGACAGAATATCGATCAATGGTTGCCAAATTTTTAACAGCCAAGTACCCCTGAGACACTCTACATCCTTCGAGTACTTCTAGCCCAAAGACAATCAATATCCAAAATAATGATCAAATTTAAAATTAAATATTTGTTTTGTGTACGCCCTCGATCCTCCCATGTACCCCTGGGGGTAGGTGCACCCCAGTTTGACAATCAAAGACGTACATCATTCTGTAGGAGATTTTCTCGACATTTATAGAATGTTATCAAGTAAATATTATGGCAAATACGACGAAAAATGTATGTATCTGTATTGCCTTGCCAACTGAATCAAACAGCATAAACAACCAAATAAATATAGTTACATTTGAAGAATAAAATGATGAAACATTTATCTTACCTCCTCTGTGGGCTGGAGCTCTGTTTGTCCCGAGCTTCCACTCGACCTTGAATCATTTTCTGTTTAAGATTAAAAAAAAAAACATACATGACTAAACATGCAGACACATAATCAGTTCCTTCACAGTGAAATATCAATAAAAATAAAATATAAATAGGTAGATAGACCATATCTTCTGAATGTTACCAAAATGACATAAAAATCACCTATGCTTAAATGTGTCTAAAAAAGTATTATGGGATGCACACCTCCACAGCCCCTAGAGGGCACGTGTGAAATTTAACTGAATTCTGTCCTGTGGTTTTTGAGATCTGGTTAAAGTGTTTGGACAGCAGAAAATCAGGTGTGTACCTTTTGTCGCTTTAGAAAAGACCAACACATCCTTGTAGCGATGACTAATTTTGTTATTACTAAGTTGAAGTCGAAGTGAGAAAGTCAAAGTGTGAGATTGAAGTTCAGACAATCTCTAGATTCACTAACCACTAACTAAAAACTAAGGCATGTCAATTTATGCCAATTCCACCCAAAGGTAAAAGTGATCGTTGACATCACAGGGATCAAAGGAACCATGACAACCATTGCAACCAATAAGAATTCAGCTTCTAAAATTAAAAAATGAACAAATAAATGAATTTAACAACAGGCCAATAATTAATTAAATCAACTTTACAGTTGTACCACAAACATTTTGCCCTTCTTAGTATCCAAATAACACAAAATGTTGATACTTGTAGTGACTTCGGTCACAATATTGAATGTCGGGGATTTCTTCATTTGCATTAGGTCAACTGGTCACTAGAAAGCAGGTTTTCACTTCAGTTTAAAGAATAGAATAATATTTGTTTGTTTTGTTTTTTACACATCAGGACTTCTTGTGTGTGTTTCTGTGTGTTTTTGACAGTAACCCAGAAATTTTCACCGGTTTTCACCAGTGCAGTAAAAATGCATTGAGGAAATTAATCCATAAAATGTGTTTGGTCAATTGTGTTTCATTAAACATTATGCTTAAAGGTGTCTAAAAAAGTATTATGGGATGCACACCTCCACAGCCCCTAGAGGGCACGTGTGAAATTTAACTGAATTCTGTCCTGTGGTTTTTGAGATCTGGTTAAAGTGTTTGGACAGCAGAAAATCAGGTGTGTACCTTTTGTCGCTTTAGAAAAGACCAACACATCCTTGTAGCGATGACTAATTTTGTTATTACTAAGTTGAAGTCGAAGTGAGAAAGTCGAAGAATCTCTAGATTCACTAACCACTAACTAAAAGCTAAGGCATGTCAATTTATGCCAATTCCACCCAAAGGTAACAGTGATCGTTGACATCACAGGGAAAGTTAGATCAAAGGAACCATGACAACCATTGCAACCAATAAGAATTCAGCTTCTAAAATTAGAAAATAAACAAATAAATGAATTTAACAAAAGGCCAATAATTAATTAAATCAACTTTACAGTTGTACCACAAACATTTTGCCCTTCTTAGTATCCAAATAACACAAAATGTTGATACTTGTAGTGACTTCGGTCACAATATTGAATGTCGGGGATTTCTTCATTTGCATTAGGTCAACTGGTCACTAGAAAGCAGGTTTTCACTTCAGTTTAAAGAATAGAATAATATTTGTTTGTTTTGTTTTTTACACATCAGGACTTCTTGTGTGTGTTTCTGTGTGTTTTTGACAGTAACCCAGAAATTTTCACCGGTTTTCACCAGTGCAGTAAAAATGCATTGAGGAAATTAATCCATAAAATGTGTTTGGTCAATTGTGTTTCATTAAACATTATGCTTAAAGGTGTCTAAAAAAGTATTATGGGATGCACACCTCCACAGCCCCTAGAGGGCACGTGTGAAATTTAACTGAATTCTGTCCTGTGGTTTTTGAGATCTGGTTAAAGTGTTTGGACAGCAGAAAATCAGGTGTGTACCTTTTGTCGCTTTAGAAAAGACCAACACATCCTTGTAGCGATGACTAATTTTGTTATTACTAAGTTGAAGTCGAAGTGAGAAAGTCGAAGAATCTCTAGATTCACTAACCACTAACTAAAAGCTAAGGCATGTCAATTTATGCCAATTCCACCCAAAGGTAACAGTGATCGTTGACATCACAGGGAAAGTTAGATCAAAGGAACCATGACAACCATTGCAACCAATAAGAATTCAGCTTCTAAAATTAGAAAATAAACAAATAAATGAATTTAACAAAAGGCCAATAATTAATTAAATCAACTTTACAGTTGTACCACAAACATTTTGCCCTTCTTAGTATCCAAATAACACAAAATGGTGATACTTGTAGTGACTTCGGTCACATTATTGTATGATGGGGATTTCTTCATTTGCATTAGGTCAACTGGTCACTAGAAAGCAGGTTTTCAGTTCAGTTTAAAGAATAGAATAATATTTGTTTGTTTTGTTTTTTACACATCAGGACTTCTTGTGTGTGTTTCTGTGTGTTTTTGACAGTAACCCAGAAATTTTCACCGGTTTTCACCAGTGCAGTAAAAATGCATTGAGGAAATTAATCCATAAAATGTGTTTGGTCAATTGTGTTTCATTAAACATTATGCTTAAAGGTGTCTAAAAATGTATTATGGGATGCACACCTCCACAGCCCCTAGAGGGCACGTGTGAAATTTAACTGAATTCTGTCCTGTGGTTTTTGAGATCTGGTTAAAGTGTTGGACAGCAGAAAATCAGGTGTGTACCTTTTGTCGCTTTAGAAAAGACCAACACATCCTTGTAGCGATGACTAATTTTGTTATTACTAAGTTGAAGTCGAAGTGAGAAAGTCAAAGTGTGAGATTGAAGTTCAGACAATCTCTAGATTCACTAACCACTAACTAAAAACTAAGGCATGTCAATTTATGCCAATTCCACCCAAAGGTAAAAGTGATCGTTGACATCACAGGGATCAAAGGAACCATGACAACCATTGCAACCAATAAGAATTCAGCTTCTAAAATTAAAAAATGAACAAATAAATGAATTTAACAACAGGCCAATAATTAATTAAATCAACTTTACAGTTGTACCACAAACATTTTGCCCTTCTTAGTATCCAAATAACACAAAATGTTGATACTTGTAGTGACTTCGGTCACAATATTGAATGTCGGGGATTTCTTCATTTGTATTAGGTCAACTGGTCACTAGAAAGCAGGTTTTCACTTCAGTTTAAAGAATAGAATAATATTTGTTTGTTTTGTTTTTTACACATCAGGACTTCTTGTGTGTGTTTCTGTGTGTTTTTGACAGTAACCCAGAAATTTTCACCGGTTTTCACCAGTGCAGTAAAAATGCATTGAGGAAATTAATCCATAAAATGTGTTTGGTCAATTGTGTTTCATTAAACATTATGCTTAAAGGTGTCTAAAAATGTATTATGGGATGCACACCTCCATAGCCCCTAGAGGGCACGTGTGAAATTTAACTGAATTCTGTCCTGTGGTTTTTGAGATCTGGTTAAAGTATTGGACAGCAGAAAATCAGGTGTGTACCTTTTGTCGCTTTAGAAAAGACCAACACATCCTTGTAGCGATGACTAATTTTGTTATTACTAAGTTGAAGTCGAAGTGAGAAAGTCGAAGAATCTCTAGATTCACTAACCACTAACTAAAAGCTAAGGCATGTCAATTTATGCCAATTCCACCCAAAGGTAAAAGTGATCGTTGACATCACAGGGAAAGTTAGATCAAAGGAACCATGACAACCATTGCAACCAATAAGAATTCAGCTTCTAAAATTAGAAAATAAACAAATAAATGAATTTAACAACAGGCCAATAATTAATTAAATCAAATTTACAGTTGTACCACAAACATTTTGCCCTTCTTAGTATCCAAATAACACAAAATGGTGATACTTGAAGTGACTTCGGTCACATTATTGTATGATGGGGATTTCTTCATTTGCATTAGGTCAACTGGTCACTAGAAAGCAGGTTTTCACTTCAGTTTAAAGAATATAATTATTTATTTTTGAATTTTTTGAATTTATTTTTACACATCAAGACTTCCTTTTGTGTGTTTTTGTATGTGTTTGACAGGAACCCAGAAGTTTTCACCAGTTTTCACCAGTGCAGTAAAAATGCATTGAGGAAATTAATTCATAAAATGTGTTTGGTCAATTGTGTTTCATTAAATTTAATGCTTAAATGTGCCTAAAAATGTATTATGAGATGCACAGCTAGCTATGAGCTAGCTGGATAGTTAGCTAGTGGTAGCTATAGCTAGGTATCAATATGTAAAAATTCGCCAGTAGGTTGCGTATCACTGAGATGGTTCACCATTAATATGTAAATTTACTTGTGACTTTTATTTGTGTCATTTTGTGAATAGCACATCATTTCCGGCACAAGTGTATAAGTAAAATATATTTAATCATGTTGTACTTATTTATTATTAATATAGCCACTCTTATTTCTCATTAATATACCCACTTACCTGACCGTTTAGTTGCAGAGGTGTCTAAACAGGATATCCAGCTGACATATGGCAGTTATAAGGGTGTTGGCAGTGCACTGTATACACTCAAAATATGTGAAAATAAAATACAAAATCATGTGATGTATGTCTGTGCAAGAATTTTTGAAATTAGATGGATAGATAGATAGATAGAGATGGCATTTTTAAAAATGATTTGTTTGATGTTGAGGGCAGTTTGGCACATGCCCCACTGAGGGTATTAGCTCTTCAAGGCTATTAATATCTGTCGTTGCAGATTCCTGGAATAGTGGGAACCAGTATGAATTTTTGTACACTCAAGGGATTTGATAACGTTCCCTCATTTTTCTTTTTTTCTTTTTTTTGGGCTCAATTTGAAAAAACATTTCCTCTTTTTTAAAAGTGGTTGCATATCAACATACTGCAGGTTTGGTGATGCTTAACAGAGTTTTGTGAATAGTCTTGAGTCTGAAAACACTTTAGAGAAACAGCTATGATGACATATCCAACTGATCCAAAATGACTTCTCCCTCGTTAAATTAACCCACACCTATAAAAAGGCATGACAATTGAAGGAAAATGACATTTGCAAGATTGCCATGGCTATGCCAACATGACTGGGGATGTGCCATTGGCATGCTGGAGGCAGTTCTTGAGTTCTGGAGTGGCCAGCGGTGATGCCCGATTTAAATCCCATTGAAAACCTATGAGGTTGGTTGAGTGACACCGTGAACATCCTCCACAGACCCAGCTGCAGCTTTGGGTGGCTCTGAATGAAGAGTGGGCCGCCATCACACAGGATGACATAAGCTGGAATTTGTGCCAGTTCATGAGGAGGAGGATTACTGCTGTCATCAATGCTGATGGAGGACACACTAATTATAGATTGTGTAAAATGTTGTATACTCCTGTGTCACCTTGTTATGTTGCTGTTTCTGTTTCTGTTTTAAATTAAGAGAATCATTAAAAATTAAAAAGGAACAAAATACAGCTTGTTATTTTCATATGACACACACAATCCCAGCAAATTAGCAAATAAACACAGTGGTGTAATCAGTTTGATCAATATCACTCTATGGTTTATTCATAGTTGATTCATTCATTTACAGAATTCTTGTGATTGTTTTTAAAGCAATAGAATATTCATAAACACATGTTTGGGTGTGGTGAAGTTAATTTTGCAACCTATTTTGACCTCTGAATTCTATTTTAAATCATAATGTTATATCTGAAAACTTTCCAATGCTATTGATAGCTGCCTCCTCACAGACCATAACACTGTCGCCAGGTCAGATATATGTGTTTATCCCTGGTAAATTTAGAGTGGGATTATGGGGGATCCATCTGATCTACGGTCTGTGGGAGGTCTGCTGTGGCTATGTCGCGACAAACTCCGTTGTCTGGTTTCTCGCGAGAATCCGCGAAGTTTCCGGTGTTGTCTATGTTCCTGGAAACATGGCGGCCAGCTTCCGCGGCCGTCCTATCCGGAGTCTTCGGATACGAGGTAAGCCTGAAAAACTCGATACAGTGGTATCAGTAATAATGGGATATTGAAAAATAGAATTCATCAGTCATGTGATGACCCTGGGATGAGCCTTCATCTTGTCCGCGGTGTCTGTTTTTGACAGGGCGGAATGACAGCGGGGAAGAGAACGTACCGCTGGATCTCACCAGAGGTAAGCAGAGGCTTCATCACATCACCCTGAAAGCGATTATTGTTCAAAATGGATGAGGAGCTTTTCCGTAAACTCTTGCCCTGTGACGTGAAAATCCCGTCAGTCAGTGCACTTGTCTTGTCATTGCAGTTGTCATTTAGTCAGTTTTGCCTTTATGTTTCGTCTAATAACATTGCTAGCGATATCATAATAACAGGCGGTAGCGAGCTAACTAACTAGCTGGGTTGGCGCTAGCTAGCTGCCACGGCTAACGAGCCATGACGACGCTCTGTTACTGTGAGTGGGCAACATAGCCTGTTATTTAGCCAACCAAGCATAAGTGCTGTAGTCATGCATTGGTCGTCGCTGACTGTGTGAGAAATTGGGTTTCAAGTATATTAGCTGAGTAGCATTTAGCCAGCACAGGGTACGCAGGGTGGTTTTTCCAGTAGCACACGGATACTCAGTTGCACAGTTCGCTCAGATTCACTCCTCCAGAGGATGTTTGTTTACATGGAACAGCGGTTCTCTGTCCCATCTCTGTCTTTGGACCCAGACACCGGCTTGTGTTGTTCCAGTCGTGTGAACCATGACATATTTTGTAACCTGGAATGACAGAAGAATGCAAAAGGGCAAATAATATTAAGATTGCAGCCCCCTACATAAAGGATGGAGTACACATAATCCGTGAGCTGCTTCATAATGGATATGCAAATTAACAATATAATAGAACAGGTTAGGATATTTGTCATTGTTTCGTTTCTAATCAGTGTGTTTGCTTCATAGCATTATGGTGTCTGTTCTCAAGGATTCAGGATCATGAAACCTAAACATATTTATGCAAAGTCTACGTCAACTGTTTTTATTGTAAACACATTCTTGGATGATGTGACACATGATCAAACTGGCCTAAATTCATTTGCAGGATACTATTGTATGAAATGGATCCCCACTCCCCTGTCAATTTATGGACCTCTGGTTGTATCTGATACATTTACGTGAAATTACATCTCGCTCTAAGATTGGCTGCACAGAGAAACTAACATTTTGATTTAAATATTTTTCACATATGGTTAAAAGACCATCTGTACATTTTGTACTCATTCTGGTAGAATAAGTTATCTTTTTTCATGCTTTTAAATGATTGTTTCAACAGATTGAAACAAAATCAGAATCATCCTTATTTGTCTATTTGTTGAAATGCAGTATCTGGAACCGGTTTCTATGCACACTTTACTGCAAAGGCACTGATTCTTGCTAAGAGAATGCTTTTTTTAAAACATTCATCTTTTGTGGACAACAGCACTGTGAGCACATAGTAGTTGAAAGGAGCCCAAAACACTTCACCGCTCAAGTCTTGCTTTTACTTGTCTAGCCCTTGTTTCGACTGTACACACTAAATTAGTTTTACCAGCTAAACCAACTTCCTTCCTGCAACACGTCAATTACGGTTCATCGACTGATATTATGGCAATATGGCTTGATGCTTGTCTTAGTTACATTGTATTTTCTTTTCTGTCTCCTGCAGAACCATCAGAAAACTTCCGTGAAATCCTTCAAAATGTGGCCAAACCGCATGGAGTTAGTAACATGCGAAAATTGGGCCACCTGAACAACTTTATAAAGGTAAACCTTTCGAATTAGGATGTCTTAACCCCAGTGTTTTGTTATTTTCGATCAGAGTTGATCACTGTGAAAGAGTGAAAGTGCAAAAGTTGCTAAGATATTATCTCTCAGAACCAACATTAAGACCCTATTAAAGCAGTGGATACAAGCATACAGCCTTTCAGAGAGGTGACTCACTGTTCAGCTATCTGTAAAGATTGACTAGCCATGCTTCTCCTTCTCTGTTGTGTCACACCGACCTCTCCTTGATCCTCCTCTCTTGGGTGTTGCTGCCAGCAGGCCTAGCCATGCCTGTCATTGTGACACTAACAGTGAATGTAACAGAGGCTCTGGGGATGCAAGAGCACTCTGACCTAATGTGCATTAAAAGCATCACTTTGACTTTGAAACCTGAGATTTTTCATGTCTGGTTATTCTTACAAACCTCAGACACTCTCATTTGTAAAATTCAAACTTGCTGCTTGTCTGTTTACATGTGATCTTCTTTGTGGGCGGATGATAAAGATAATTTCTAGTACATAATGTATGATTTGCATCCAGATTTGTGCATTCAGGTAAACTGTAGCACAAAACAGGTGATGCTGGATGAGGAGGCATCAGATCAAAGGTGTAAAATGCTGAGATGGAGCTGAATAAGTGGGCTGTGTCTCTAATCACCTCTAATCATGCACAGATTTATGGTTTGGTAATTAAGAGAAAGGAGATAAAGGAGGAGGAGGAGAAAGAAGAAGAGTTTTAGTTATTGTTTTGGAGTTTCATTGCAGATAGAGGATGAAGTTATCTGAAGTTATTTAAACAGGGGTTTTAGATTTTGTTTTTTGTAGTGTGGACCTTGTGACCACTTCAGGTTGTTTTTCTGCCTTCCATCAAACACATACTTGGATAGTCTGTAGGAATAGCTCCTGTATTCACCATCCTTGGCCACTGATTCCTCCTTAGATGTTTACTGATTTCTCCTGAGTGATCTGCTGCCTTATATCAGGTCTGACTCTCCGTCACGGACGTATTTTGACCAACTGTTGTTGACCGTGCAGCCAATGACTATTGGCCTCGAACATCTTGCGCTGTAACCGGCTGAGGGCTGAGTGTGGCCTGAGTTGTGTGTCTGTAATCCCTACACCTAACTCTCTTGTTTACAACTGGCAGGAGAGTAATAGCCATGACGTGTATCTCTGTGTATATGTCTGTTAGAGCTCTGTGCCTCTGATGCCTTATAAGGGTTCCAGGACAAGGTTCCCGGGAGAGTGTCACATACCCCTCTCCCCATCTCCTGTCCTGCTCTCCTGTCTGCTTGGTCTCTGACATCAAAGCTGATTAAAAAAAAACACAAAAAAACACTCATCATGTTTACCCATCCATCCTGCTCCATCTCCCCTCCTGATCTGCGGTTTACGCTGTGGGAGAGGAGGTTTATGTCCACCTTTTATGAAACTCCCCTGTTGATTCTGCTTCAGGGTAGGTGACTGCGGTGTTGTTGCTCTGACTTCTTGGTAGAGTGCCAGTACCTCAGTGTACCCATGAGAAGGGTGGCAACCCCAAAAAGGGCAGCATCATTTGTCCAGGGACCTCATGCATATAATGAGTGTTGTTGCTGTAGACTTACTGTTTTTATAAAGAAGTGGGTTTTTTTAAATCAAATTTGATTGTTGTGTATTTGTCTCTGTTAATGATGTTAAAAACAGGTTTCATCGCCCGGGCCTTGTCCGGCACAAAAAGAAACAAATTAGTCAACCTGTTTGTTACCACCTGTTATCGCCTAATATTTTTCATATATTCAAAACGTATTCACGCATAAACAACAAACGACATGACGCAAGCCAACACCCACTACTTCACCTGTGAATGTGTTGCCCCAACGCTAATGTAATTTCAGCCTCCATATGCTGCCAGCGAAAGCATGAAATTGTCCAGTCACGATCACCTACTCCAAACAAGTCGGCGTGTAACACACAAGTGGAAAAACACAACAAACACACCTGCATGGCTCCTGTAGCAGCCGCTTAGATAGATGCTGTAAGATAATGTCATTTAGGAGTTACTGGTCTCTCTTATAAACACCTTAAGGGGCCCCGGTTCTATCCTAATGCCTGTGCTAGGCTAACTTCTTCAGTTAATCATAAATCTCATCATTTTGAGTACATCTACTTCTACTACAGTTGGTTCAGCCCTCTGCCACCCCCCCACCCCCCACCTTCATGTATGTGACTCTGACACCAGCTTGGATGAGGTGGAGGTTTATCTGGGAAATGCAACGTGCGTCTTAATACACTTCACAAATGGACTTGTGTGTTGTAGTTGTTTTATATTTACATGTAATCTCCCATTTCTAACAGTGTTAAAATTGTATGCTTAATCTACATGCTGGAAGCTGAACAGCCTTAAAAGACATGGAAAATGAGAACCTTGTTAGATTTCCTTTTGTATTTAAGCAGGAAGAAAGTTGTAACGCCACATGTTCAGCTTAATTTGCCTGCCTTGATAGTGTGTGTTCTGAAATGTGACTAATGTGATGTTGATTCTGAAACAATATATTGTGCAGCACTAGAAGCAGTTCACTAATTAATGTCATTTCTCTGTGTTTTAGCTGCTATGCAGTGTTAGCCACCGTGAGGAAAATTTTGGGTTTACATACGAAGAAATCATCATTTGGTGAGTTTTGCTTTAATGGTGGATCATCTTGGTGATGAAAGTATGCTGGAACTGACAATGGGTGCTTTTCGTTATGCTAGCATGTCTCTTTTGCTTCCCTCACTTGCGTCTCATCCACACGTCTAAACTCCTCCCTGTAAGGATATCAGAGAGATGCATTGAAGAGACGTGAGTAAGGTAATCTCAAGGTGTGTTAAAGAGTTTGGAAGAATCCCCATGATGGCAAAGGGTGAACGATTTCCAGGAATCATTAAGTTAGCATAATGAAAAGCACCCCTTATGTCATGTCTATTTTGCAAAGTTGGACTCATCAAAGTGATTTTCAACCCCCAGTCTGCGACTAGCTCTGCTGAATGAGGCTAAGGAAGTGCGGGCTGCAGGGTTGCGGTCGCTCCGCTACCTCATTCGAGACACCGCCGTGCTGCAGAAAGTCCTAAAACTCCAGGTGGACTATTTGGTAGCCAGGTGAGATCCTGCTTTTGACCACACCAGTTAGACAGGAAAGTGCAGGCTGTCTGACTTTTCCATGTTTATTCAATCAAAGAAAATTCCTTCTAGTGGGAACGCGCTTAATATGTTCAAAGGTTTGCCAGCTCTTTTGAAAATGTGTTTTTTTTTCTCCTGCTGACACAAAAAATTTTCTCCTGCAAGCTACCTTTGGTTAAAAAGACATGCCTCATTATTTTTGTGTGCTTGTTTAGATGCATTGATATCCAGCAGAGCAACGAGGGAGAGAGAACTCAGGCTCTGAGACTAGTCCGAAAGGTAACATATGTCTTTTCATATTTGAACATCTCAGCCATTCTTTATCCATTTGATTCAGTCACTGGTGTATTTCTGGAGAAACTTTGCCTAAGTGGCTGCATCGTGCCACCAGTTTGCACAGGTCTGCAGGCAAGGCTATTAATAGCTCTTTCAGGAGTTTACAGTAAACTCTATTCACACATATACGCTCACACTCATGTACACACTCATAGAGTCGGGGTCTGGTTTCAGGAAAGTACTATTGGTCATCCAGGCAGTAATACAACCCTGTTTCATTCTGTGACATCCAACCTAGCCCCCCTGTCATAAAATCCATTTCTGTTATCACATCTCGGCTTGTGAATTCTGACATGGGGTGACCCTCAGAATACGTTCAGTAACAGTTTTTTGTATTTCAAAAATGTATATCTTCTCAAGGCCTCGACAATAAGAAATATGGCAGTTATTTTTCTGCTTTGGTGTCCAGACTTGTCAGATGACTCACCTTTTCCCTCCTCTCCTTCCCTCTGTAGATTATCACTGTCAATGCCATGTTGTTCCCCACCTCAATAGCAAACTCTCTAATTGCTGTGGGCACGGATGGACTGCAGGAGAGAGACCGCATGGTCCGCGCTGCCATCGCCATTGTGTGCGAGCTAGGTGAGTACTCGACACATTTGGGATGAAGATACACAACGAAGAACCAGTAATTATGCACACACAGTGGCTTTGTGAAGAGTCCTTTAGAAACTCTTAAAGAATGTAGGGTTGTTCTGAGACAGTATCAAGAAAGCCTCTGAGCCAGCCTCAGATCCTGGAATCTGTATCACGATTACTCAAGTCTGTGCACCGATCCTGTACCGCACATTTAATTTATTAGACCCTGTGTCCTGTACAGCTGTATGCAGCTTACCAGACTGATTACTGCACAAGTAGCCAAGTCCATAAACAGCAAGTTAGTGTAACTTTATAGTCCCTAGTGTACAAAAAAAAGAGAAATATATGAAATGTATTTCATTGCTATCAGAACTTGGTATCAGGAAGGTAAACATGGTATTTGGATCATCTTTACCATATTGTTAGGAACGTGCTTGAATTCAAATATATTCCGTGAAAAATGCCTGATATCCAGCAAAATGTGTTGTTTTATCCACACAATCGTTCGTGTGAGCCAATATTTTAACTTTTGAAATAAAATGATCCCGTAGTTCTATTTGTTGTCTCCTCACGTCTCACATACGGCTGTTTATTGGTAAGAATATGTCGATATCATGACTATTCAGTGTATTGCAATATGTTAAGCAAGGCAATATATTGCGATTTTAAAATGTTATGTACTCTATTTTTTAATTATTATTTTAAAATTTAGTGTTTTTGACAATCAATAAAGTATCACAAAATATAATATCATGATAGTGAAGTGTATTGATATTTTCTTACACCCCTAGTCTCATGCTAGTCTCCTAAGCGGACAGTTTCAATTTGCTTCTAGGTTAAATTTGGCGTCCTGAGGGCGACCATCTGCTCTCAGAGTATGTTCTGTCCTACGTCCTTTGACGTTGTGCATGCACATTGAAAGTTGCACTACAGTTATTGTTCTAGGAACATGCCTGGCTCTCGTTTTAGTAATTGATGGTTAACTAAAGAAAAAGCTGGCCTTACAGGGGGAGCTGCAGAAAAGATGTACCACACAACCTGCAGAAAGGACATGGACCTGGGAGTGCTTGAAAAGCCTTTTCTAATATTTCTTTGTTGACTTGCTGCCTCTGTAGCTCTGAAGAACCCAGAGGTGGTGGCCAAACGGGGGGGCCTCAGCACCATCCTGAAGAGTGTGATCGACTGTCAGCTTAGTCGCATCAATGAAGCTCTGATCACCACCGTCCTCCATCTGCTCAATCACCCACGTACGCGTCAGTACGTGCGTGTCGACGTCGAGCTAGAGGTACGCACACACACAATCGGGTGAAGCTGCTGTAAAGAAATGAGCCAGTGTGTTGGGAGTTATTCCAGTCAGGATTAGCAGCCATGAGTTGCCCATCTCTTTTCCATGGAGGTCGTGGTTTGCTTCTCAGTGAGCTACTGAGCTGACAGTAGTCCGTTACAGCATTTCTCTAAAGCCTCATTGTCTGTAAACAGACACCTGGGACAGAAGCAGCTCCATCACCGCAGTCATGATAACTGCACGGGTGTCATATGAGATCCAAAGCAGGTTAATTATTACCGCGGGATGTTTCGTGGGAACATGAAAGAACTCATCCACTTAATTTCCAAGAACTAATAAAGAGGCTTTAGAGACTGCTGTGTTTTTGTACTCATCCATCTTTTGCTTGTGTCCGTCCCTCCAGCAAATCCTCGCGCCTTTCACAGATTTTCACTACCGGCACAACGCAGACACGGCTGAAGGGCAGCTCAAGTGAGTGTGTGTGTGTGTGTTGGGGGGGGCATGAACAGTGTCACTGTTACAGTAGAAACAAAAAGATAGTGTTCTGGCATTTCTCTCTGTTCCGTTTGCTGTGTTCCTATCATGGTAACACTATGCATTGAGAAAGTCGAGGGTTTGTATAGTGTTTTTGTGATTCGACCTTTGTCGTCAGGGCTGCTTGACTCCAGCATGACTTGCCTGAGGATGTGAAAATGGTCCCAGTAAAGATAATCCTTTTAAGTTAGCATAAAAAAGATGTTTTATTGATTCTCCTTCACTCCCTTTATTGTATGACCCTTAATGAAATCTCTAAATGCTCTGTGAAACCTGACAGAGATCATGATGCTGTGTGTGTGTGTGTGTGTGTGTGTGTGTGTGTGTGTGTGTGTGTGTGTGTGTGTGTGTGTGTGTGTGTGTGTGTGTGTGTGTGTGTGTGTGTGTGTGTGTGTGTGTGTGTGTGTGTGTGTGTGTGTGTGTGTGTGTGTGTGTGTGTCGTGTTTTTAATGTTGTGTTGTCACATTCACAGGGAGGACAGAGAGTCCCGTTTCTTGTCGAGTAGAATGGCCATAGTGGCAGCCTTTCGCTCCTGGTCTGGTAAAGGACTTTGATGTCAACAAATAAGTTTGTTTTACACCTCTTGACCTTCACGGTTGAATGTTACTGACAAGTCTCTTTTTTTTCTTTTCTTTTTTTACTCAGGGATTATCAACCTTTGCAAGGCTGGAAATTCTGGAATCCAGTCTTTAGTTGGCTTACTTTGCATACCAAATATGGAAGTTAGGGTGAGTATTGAAACAGCTGTAAAAGAAATGTCTCGGGGCAAATAATGACGTTTATTTGTCCCCACCAGCCTTCATTCTGACGGCTACATTAGCACCAATTTTCTATTACCTGAGCAGCTCAACTAGTCTTAGTACTGGCAATGGCATGAATCATATCCAGTCCTTGTCTGGATGCTGTTAGAGCATCAGAGCTCACAGTGAGATGTACCCAAAGAAGGCAGACATAGCACAATTAAATCAAACATTATTATTGGTACCAGCGCTCTGTTTTCCCTAGTTTTGTGACTAGTTTTTCCAAAGTGCACAATTCACATTCATCAATAAAATATGCAATTTCACATCATTTTGAACCACCATTATTATTAACATATCTTTGTACAAAATGTTAGAAAACCTGTAGTGTCGAACATCTTAAGGCAAAACGTGCTAAAGAAGTCCACTGGGGATTAAACTATTAGATCTGGATTACTGCTGATGTTGCACCAAACCTTCTATCCATCTCACACTCCGTTTCGCCATCAGTCGTGCACAAAAACCCAGCGACACTTTAAACGGCTTCTTTTGAGGCTGCAACTCAAAACCCAACATGGAGGGAGAAATCCACCGATTTCCAGCTGAGCACCGAGGTCTCAGATTTTGGAGGCGCTGACTCTCATGACGGCTGCTTCTCACTTGGCTGCAAACGTCTCTAGTGTGCACTGAAGATTACAGGCTGTCGAAGTCAACACAACCACATCATCTGCAAAGAGCAGAGATGTAATCCTGAGCTTTCCAAACCATGAATATCACAAACAGGCTCTGAGACACGGAGCAACCTTGACGGAGTCTAACACATACTGAGAACATGTTTGACTTTCTGCCCGGATATATAGGGACCGGATTGGCAGCCTGGGGACCAGAGCAACTTTTTTTTTTTTTTAGCTCTGGAAAATTGTGTGACCTAAGTGTGCATTGATTGATTGAACACATGAGCCAATGCAGCGCCGTCAGTCTCCATTTTTAAAAACCTTTGTGAAATGTTAGCCATGTAAACACCACAGCTGGTAACGGTAAGCTTTAAAAAAATAAATGGACAGATGTCTGTCAAATTGTTGTCATATGTTGTGCAGAAGTGATTTTGCCATACCGTCGGCTAGCTTTCGTCCGTCCCTTCACTGTCTCTATTGGCAGTGGGAATGCTAAGGTGCTAAAGCTGCTAAACACCTGCAGTGGATTCAGAGAAAAACAAAGCTACCCTTGGGTAATTTGAGCATTGTGCTGCACAGAACTAACGCTGAGATATTAGCAGTGCTCCTCTTGAGTGCTGGGTAAATAAAGCATGTGCCGTATCACTGACTGTTCTAATATAATTTGCCCCGCAGAAAGGCTTGCTGGAGGTGTTATATGAGATATTCAGGCTCCCTGTGCCTATTGTAACTCAAGACTTTACGGAAGCTCTTCTAAGTGTTGGTGAGTGAAATACCTTTTCTATCTTCAGAATTCATACTTCCTCTCATTATTGTGTTACTTAGTAATTTGGGATTGGTTTTACAGACAGCAGCTAATATGCAATTGCAGTTTGTCCAAGTGACCTTCTATGATCAACACCAAAAGCATGCTATAGGTGGACCGATTGTGGATTTCAATAGACCAGTATAGTAATGAAAGTAGGGAGGTGTGAGCAATAGCTCCTTTAATACAAGCGGTGTGATTAAAATACCTGAAGAACCAGCACAGCACGAGTTCAAGGAGTTTGTCATACATACATCTCATATGTCATACATCGCAGACACTGCTTCCAAAGCTGCACGGCTCTGTGGGAAAAAAGCACAACAGCTTTCTGTTGCACAGCATTTTGGACTTCTTCTTTATACGGCAGTACTAAACTATGTTAGTGCATAACCCATTTAGGACTTCATCCTCACCACTGATGTTTGGACTAGCAGTGTTAGCCCAATGTTTCATAAGTGTACATCAGTCATTGTGTGCTGACATTGATCTATTTTTGACCCAATTTCAGACACTGTACTGAGTAGACTTAGGCTGAATGTGTGCTGCTCTACGGCGCTCCTGCTTCTGTTTGTTACATTGAATCCTCCGTGTTCTGGTTAATAACCCAAGTTCTGAAGTTAATAAACTTCTCCTTATTCCTGCAAACATCTGACAATCAGTTCCATGCGAAGCATGTAACAGCTGATGAAAATAAAACATGTTTTGAAAGTAAAGGGTAATGTTATAATTAAGTACTCCGTACTCAGTATCAGCAAGTACTCAAATGTAAGCACTTGTTCTGGCACAGGGTCTGACAAAAAAGTGGTGTCGGTGCATCCCTAAATGAACGTCTTTAGCTGGAAAACGATGAGCTTACTAATCGCTCCACAGTTCTCTCTCCTGTGGAAACAATTTGACACTATTGGAAATCGGCAATTTTGGACTTTTTCACATTACAAACTGGGAAACTGTTGAACTGAATATCTGAGTCAAAGTACTGAATACCTTACTAAATTAGAAGGACACCCAGTAGAGCGTGTACCTCCACCCTACTGGTGCTGAGTCATCAGCCAAACTGATTAATCGGCTTACCTTTGACACATAGTTTTACACTAAAACACTTCAGTATATCCGCTCTCCTCCTCAGACCCTGGCAGGTTCCAGGACACCTGGAGACTATCTGATGGGTTCGTTGCTGCTGAGGCCAAAGTCATCCTTCCTCATCGGGCCCGCTCTAGGTGAGAGATCATGTGATAAGAGTAGAAATGTAAAGGCTGAGCAAAATTTGACAAAACAACTGCCAGCTTAGTGTTAACATGAGTTGTAACGTGATTCTTTTCATGTTTGCTTCTTTAGACCCGATCTGATGGACAACTACCTGGCATTTGTTCTGTCTGCCTTTATCACCAGTGGACTGTTAGAGGTGAGCTGATGGTGTTTTATTTTTTTTCAACGTTTGCACCACCTGATCTAGAAAAAAAAGATTTAGCTTGAACATATTTTTAAGGGTATCACATGTAAGAGCGTCTCTCATTGTATTGTGTTTGAATTTGAAAGCACACAAATGTTTTAGCTTGTGAAACCTTGTTAAACCTTAAATCTTCTTCTTTACTTTAGGGTCTTGTTGAAGTTGTGACCAGTAGTGATGATTTGCTTGCCATCAGAGCCACCATTCTCTTGGGAGAACTTCTACACATGGTAATGTTATGAAGCAGAATCAGTCTGTGACATGTTTATTTATTTTTAGTATTGTTTGGCACCCTGAAATCTAGAACACTAAAAAAAAAAACACACTAAAAAGTAGATTCAAGTAGATTTTTGGTTTTTGTACGGACTGAAACCAATTTAATGTTAAGCAAACAAATAGAACTAGCCTTTGTAAGCATGCGGCTAGTTAGCAGGAGCCCGACGCAGCCAGTTAGCTTAGCACAGGATGCTTCTTCTCGTGTTTTGTTGAGTTATGCACACGGTGCTGCTATGCTACTCCAACTCATGTCCACAAGAGAGGACTGTCATGAATGAAGAGTTTGTGCAGATTATGCTGTCTAAGGATGCTAGATCCTAGAATACTTAACTACGAAGCCTCGTTTTGAGCTGCTCCTGTTTGCCCAGTCAAAGTTAATGCCATAAGCTTTAACAGTTTTGTAGCATCTAGCATAATAAAGATAACTAAGGGTTTGCCCTTTTGAACTATAATAATAATCATTTCTTTTGTTACAATGGCTGCTAATATTCTGTGCTCCCCAAGACGAGTCTGACATCTGCTCTCTGACGCTTAATTTGAGCCTCAATGGGAGCGGCTGTTGAGTCAGGTGCGACACCTAGTGGTAAATTTCAGCACACCTGTCCGGTTTTGACTTAATATCAATCTGGTTTGAAACACTTTAAATTTGTCCAACCCTAGAAAGAAGCTGTAAATCTTGATAAAGCTGGGAGACTGGTGAGTTATTGTGTTTCTAATACTAAATGCATTTATTCTATTTCCACCACCCCGCCCCTCTCTTGTTCAGGCAAACACCATCCTTCCTCATTCCCACAGTCACCACCTGCACTGCCTTCCCACCCTCATCAATATGGCGGCCTCTTTTGACATCCCACAACAGAAACGACTGTGAGTACTACATTCAAACATTTAATTTACCAGAATGATAAGATATATTCTCTCACAATGCACTGCATCTGTCTCATAGTGTCCCCCTCTCTCATAAAGGCACAGTGATCAGTAACGGCTGTTGTAAAAACACAGTACAGAACGTGAAAATTTGCAGGAAAAAAAAAAAGATCCAAACATCGCCAACATTTGTACTGTTTGTTCTAGTCGGGCGAGTGCAGCAGTCAACAATCTGAAGCGTTTCCACGAGAAGAAGAAGAAAGGTGTGAAACCACACAGTCTGTACCTGGACCACATCATCCGCAAGTCTGTGGCTTCACACAACCGCAGAGAGTCACACTCCAGAGCCCACAGGGACATCTATGTCATCAAGGTAAAGACTCCTCATATTCAAGTGGAGCTGCTTTCTATGCCTCAACAACACAATAAGGTATTTTAAAGGCATCTCTGGAAATAAGCTTGTTTTGGGTGAGTCCAGTTTAGTTTAGTTTAAACAGCCAGCTTCAAATGAAAATATACCCTATTCTGCTTTTAAAATGATCTTATTTACATTTTCTGTTGGAATAAATAGCAATCTAGCTATTTGTTGTGTAGCATTTGGAAAATATTCAGAGTCAGCTGTTGTTAGTCAGAAAGTAAAGGAGAAAAAAAAGACCCAAGCACAAACATTCAGAGGTGCACCAAACTGCTCTTAGTGACTATTATGTTGCTCAGTGCTTCAAACGACATTGTGCTGCCAGGAGGCTGCGCCAGCAAGAGGAGGAGAAATCAACTTGTTGTGTGTGGAGGAAGCCTTTCTGGAGGAGTTCTTGCTCTTAGGCCAAGAGCCGGGGCAGAGTTGGTGAAGCAAACGATGATAGTCTCTCAGTTGTGTCCCTCCACACCGTGGCAGAACCCTGAGCTAATTGCAGCAACACTGGCTTTGGTCTGAATGAGGCCTAAGAGGGCAGCAGTGGCGAAGCTTGGCTCCCTCTCTCCATTTTCTTTTTTTACTGTTTATGCTAAGAGGTCGTAGTTTGCTGCAGTTTTCAGACAGATGTGAATCTTTCTCACAATGTAAAGGAGATGATTGAAATAAATCATACATTGTTGTAAAACTTTCAAAATCTCTTAATAATTAGTGTTTCTTATTTATCACAATCTTTGTATTCAGATTTTTTTTCCCCTTATTTACTGTGTTCAGGACACAGAAGAAGCACTGATGATGAACCTGAGAGACAGTCATATTCTCAACCACAAGCAGAACCTGGAGTGGAACTGGTTGCTTATTGCCACCATCCTTAAGGTCAGGCTGTTCTCACGTAAGCACCACAAACTCCGTCGTCAGTTGTTTTTTTTTCCCCCGAAGCTAACTTTCAAATGTTTTTCTGTCCCAGTGGCCAAACGTAAACCTCAGGAACAACAAAGATGAACAGATGCACAAGTAAGACTCTTCACCATCCAGGAGTTTGACGTACTTTTCTGACTTTTCTCGCTTTAAATACTCGTTTGCCTTCTGTGTGCTGCAGGTTTGTGCGCAGGCTGCTGTACTTTTATAAGCCCAGTAGTAAGTTGTACGCAGGTCTGGCGTTGGATCATTCGAAGGCCAGACAGCTCACTGTGGTCGGCTGTCAGTTTGTTGAGTTCCTCATGGACTCAGATGAGGTTAGGGAAGGATGCACCTACACACAAAAACATGCGTATTCCTGTGCTATATTTTTTTGTCATTTTCTAATTTTCTGTCCCATCAAACCTCTCAGTCTTTCTCTTCTTCATACTGTCACCAGGATGGGCAGGGCTACCTGGAGGACCTGGTGAGGGACATGGTGTCGTGGCTGTCCTCGTCCTCGGGCCTGAAGCCTGAGCGCTGTCTGCAGAGTAACGGTCTGCTCACCACACTCAGCCAACACTACTTCCTCTTCCTGGGGACACTCTCTGCACACCCACAGGGAGTCAAACTGCTGGAGAAATGTGGCCTGTTTCAGTGGTGAGAGTACAGAAAGACACTCTGTGGGCCAGCGAAAGCTTTTTCACATCTTCCAACTTACTCTGTGTTTTCTGTTTTTTTGCAGCCTGCTGAATCTGTGTTCTGTGAAGAATCAGGATGCCGTACTGAAACTCGCTGTATCCACACTGGACTACAGCAGAGACGGTCTGGCCAGAGTGATCCTTTCCAAGGTCCTCACTGCTGCTACTGATGTAAGACAATCATGTCACTGCAAAAAAATGAATTATCTGGACCCCAGGAATTCAATTCTTTGTGGCCAAAATAATCACGGTTACATAGCAAACTACACCTAATCACGGCATCGTTCCTGCACCAACGTGATCTGCTACAATCATCCCTGATGTCCCCTCTTTCTTCTGCAATGCCTCTTGTCTTACTGAGCAGCCATGCAGGTTATATGCCACCAAACACCTTCGTGTGCTGCTTCGTGCGAGCGTGGAGTTCTTCAGTAGTTGGGGCATGGAGCTCCTGGTCACACAGCTCCACGACCACAGCAAGGCTGTGTCCATGGAGGCTCTGGACATACTGGACGAGGCCTGTGAGGACAAGGTGACTTTTTGAGCGCCGTCAGTCCAGTTGGACTGAAAGGCTTCTTTTTCTTTTCTTCTTTTCAGATAATGATGCATTCTTCCCTCCCTTGAGCTGTGAATAAAAACAGATTTTTTTTCACTTAATTAAAGGTCATCACTATTGAAAGAGGCTGTGCTGAAATATTAATGTGTGACTCATTATATTTGTGCTGACTCACAGGCCAATCTCCACGCTCTAATCCAGCTGAAACCAGCTCTGTCCCACCTGGGAGACAAGGGCCTCCTGCTGCTCCTCAGGTAGGAGCTGACTACACACACACACACTGTATATGTTTCAGTGTTATTTATAGCCAAGCAACATGTTCATATAGTCTGTATTACACTCATGTTTCTGTTGTTTAGGTTCCTGTCCATTCCTAAAGGGTTTTCCTACCTCAACGAGAGGGGTTACGTCAGCAAACAGCTGGATAAATGGCAGAAGGTACCAGAAGGATACCAGCACATTTCTTATCCACATGTGTTTTCTATGCTGCTGCGCCACCACTCTGTCAGTCACTACTTAATTGAATGAGGACAGACGTGGATGTAAAGTGAAACTTTAGAGGTGTGCAGAGGCATGTGACTGTGAGGTGCTTATTCTGGTTGCTGGTATAATATTATTTCACTCTGATACCGGCTCTACTTGACTTGACTCTGCTCGATTCGGCTTGGTATCATGTACTTTTCTGCAGGCCCTTTTCTATTATAGTACCGCCTCAAAGTAGGTGGGGCGCCTCGCTAAACTGCCGTGGCGTAGTCTTCAAGACACCTCTCGTCCACCTCTCGTGATCTTCTTACCAGCTATGGAAGAAAAAAAACAGCAGAAAAACAGCTTTTACACAGAGCTGCTAAACTGCCTTTCATTGTCCTACAACAATGACAATAAAGTTCTGTTCTATTCTATGAAAGACAGGTCTGCACCTCCTCCGTCTGCACCGCCTCAATATTGCAGCTGCAATTTAAAAAAATTACTGTCGCCAAATTAGTTTGGCTGTTTGAGTGTGGCGGCCATTGATTTGAGCTGTGCAGGATGATCTGATTCTCTCTGACCAATCAGTGAGCTGTAATGTTTCACGTGACCTTTTAGAACTGCAACAGGGGTGGTACTAAAAAAGTCATACCAGATACTTTTTACCAAATGGGAAGAAAAAAAGTGAGTAGATTAGAGTAGAATAGAACCAGTACTATGCAGTGGAAATGTGGCTTCAGACCACACACTCATTTAGATTTTTCCTTCACTTCTTTCACATCTAAGTGGCCCTGTTAGGCTTCATTGACCCAAATCAAACACAGAAAGATACTTTCAAAAATGACCAAATCCATGGGATTTATTAACACGAAGACAAACAATCAGCCGATGCATTAACAACAATAAAAAGGGCAAAAAGGGACAAACAGCACATGGAACAAAATAACAGTCATAACATTCACCTAAATGCCTTGCTGATTGCAGGAATACAACCACAAGTATGTGGATCTGATAGAGGAGCAGCTCAACGAAGCACTAACAACCTACCGCAAACCTGTTGACGGAGACAACTACGTCAGACGCAGCAACCAAAGGTGAGGAGCTGGGGGTTTTCGTCACCACCTGACCAGCCACAGGATGCACTGTGGAGTGTTTACCTAATGTCCTCTGGTTGTGTCTCCAGGTTACAAAGACCAAATGTCTATCTCCCTGTGCACTTGTATGGTCAGCTGGTCCACGATAAGACGGGCTGTCATCTGTTGGAGGCTCAGGTAACTAATCCAGCTGACGTCATCTGTCACTGGTTTCATCTTTTAGAGGGTCAGCAGATCCAGCAGCCTTTCTTCCTAATTGTCTGCCCTCTTCCGTCTGCAGAGCGTGGTTCCTGACCTCAGCTACACGGTTCGCTCCCCGATGCTGGACACCTGGGAGGGTATTAAACAACTGAAGGCTGCTCTCTGGGCCCTGGTCAGTATGGCATGGCTCTCGCTTACTTGTCAAAATGTAAATAGTCACAATGAGATGGCGCTGATTGTCGTTCCTGTTTTTTTCCTTCTCAGGGTAACATTGGCTCTTCAAACTGGGGTCTGAATCTCCTTCAGGAGGAGAACGTCATTCCTGACATCCTGGCGTTGGCTCAGCACTGTGAGGTGCTGTCAGTTCGAGGGTAAGCTCATCATTTTCACCTTTAGTTACTTTATCTAGATTTTATTTAGTCATGTCTCTAAGAGGTTTTTTTATTTGGTAAATGAAGAAAAAAAGAACACCCTATCCTCCAATGTTCAAGAAACAGGAAATAAATCCTGCATCTGCCCCTTTATCTGGATGCACGCCATATTCATTGGGTTCATTTCAGGCCGATGCACCATCCATCCTTCCACCAAGTTTTGTGGAAATAGCTTTGGCTTTTGCGTAATCTTGCTACCCAAAAAAAAACGGACATAGGTGAAAATTAGTCAAAAATGTCTCTACAGCAAAACAAATCAAGCAATAGCACATATTTCAGATTACCAGAATATATTTGAGTGTTGTTGCATTTTGCCAACCGTCCTCTTGCATCCACAGGACATGTGTTTATGTGCTGGGTGTGATTGCCAAGACCAGGCAGGGCTGTGAGGTGCTGAAGCAGTACGGCTGGGATGCAGTCAGGCACAGTCGCAGGACGCTGTGGCCTGTCACTCCAGAAGAGGTCGACACACAGCTGATCTCTGAGCTTTCCTCAGTGCCCAGCACGCTCAGTTTGAACTCTGAGTCCACCAGCTCGCGCCACAACAGCGAGAGCGAGTCTCAACCAAGTATGTAGGACTTAATTTACATCTGTAGTTGTAAAAACTCTACTTATTGTGTTTATGATGTTAAAACGTCATCAGGTATCTTTGATATACCCTGACCATTCTTAGCGCTGTACTGCTTTTATAGTGTTCTTCATAACTTCACTCGTGCTTCCAGACATGTACATCCTGGATGATGACAAGTGTGATGTTTTGGACCAGTCAGACGAGCCCTCTTTCTATCTACACTCCAAATCAATCAAGGACCGCAGCCCTTTCACAATCCTGGCCTCCACGCGCTTCGTTCGCACTCGCTTCCTCAACTCCCTGTCCCTCCCCAGCAAGAAGCTGCGTTCCACCAGCGACCCCAAGACACCATCAGGCTCTCGCACTCCTACTGAACTCAAAACAGGAAGTATAAGGCGGAACAGGACGGTGACCGAGCCCTCTGTCTACAGCCCAAACCAGGGGGACGTCTTCACCTCCGTGTTTAACGGCAGAGCAATGCCGAAGAGTCCCACGGTCAGCCTGGAGACGTCCTTTGTCGGGACCAGGGGGGGCTCTGAGGAGCAGCTTGTCGATGGCAGGCTGGTCAGGGGAGGGGGTTCAGGCCTTGGACTCAGTGCACTAGGAGGGCATGGGGCTGTGGAGCACCCCAGCAGGGAGAGGGAGCAGAGCAGCCGAGAGCGTCTAGCGGGAGGAGACGGTGGCTCCTCATCTAGCGGAGGTAATGTGGGAGGAAGCAGCGGAGGTACTCAGTTTAAAAGCCGCAGTCAGAGCTTTAACACGGACACCACAACCAGCGGCATCAGCTCCATGAGCTCCAGCCCCTCCAGGGAGACCGTTGGGAACCCTGAGCACCCCGACCCTGAGCCAGACTCCTCTGACTGCGTGAGTCTGAACACAGTGGTGTCAGCCAAGACTGTCAAAACACTCTCCTCCCTCACCCCCCAAGCTCAGACCAACCACATGTCCACATCCAAGTCCTCCAATGTCTCTCTGGTACCGCCCGGCTCCTCACACACTCTTCCCCGCCGAGCTCAGTCTCTGAAGTCTCCTTCGGTAACCACCATCAAGAGCCTGGCCGACTGCAGCTTCATGTACACCAGCCCACGGGACGCGCTGGGCTACGCCACACTGAAGAGGCTGCAGCAGCAGAGGATACACCCATCTTTGTCTCACAGTGAAGCGCTGGCTTCACCAGCCAAAGACGTGCTGTTCACCGACACCATCACGATGAAGACCGGCAGCCTGGACTCCAGATTAACACCCCGCAGGTTAGTGAGTCATCGCTACAGGGACGACAGGACAGAAATGTACCCTTGTCAACACGAGTGTGTTTTCTTACTTTTAGAAATGATATTTGTTGTTGCCTGAGTGCAAAGATTATTTCTGCTCCTGTAGCTGAAGCAGCAGTAATGTCATGGAGAGGACAGGTGTGAGTGTGTTTTCTATGCACCCTCTGCTATGTCTGTCAGGATGTCAGCTAGGAGGGGTACCTGTCCTGAAGCCAACGTTTTAAGTCCGTACCGCAGGCTGTCTAGGACACTCTTACCGCGGTGGGTGGACCTTATGCAGCGTCCTCCTCAGTAGAAATGTAGCTTCTAGCTCCGATCCAGACAGATGTGTCCTAGCTGCTTTTTTACATTAGTAGCACCTACAGCTCTGCGTAAGCCTGCAGTTTGTTTGTTTTTTGCCTTTGCTTTGACTCCTTTATCATGTGAGTTTGCCCCCATGTAAAAGCAGTTGCTGGTTGTTCCCTCCTATAGTTATAATCCTTCCTAGAGGTATGAGCAGCACACAGGAAGCGATGGGTGCCACACTATAGATGTGGCTCGAGTGTCTCTTTCTGGTATGAGATGGATTTTAAGCGTCAAGTCATGCATGTTTAAGTAAAGGTGGGTGAAGAAATTTAGATGGAGAAGATGAAGAAGTTCAGGACCATAAGATGAAGAAATGTGCTTTAGAGTCAGAAGCTCTTAGCTAACATTAAACTCTGTCTTCACGATCACTGTATTTTACTCCTATAGCTAAATGATAATGACTAAAAGTTTCAGTTTGTTGATTCATTTACTTGCAGAGATATTCGATTATTTTAATGGAACTAGCACCAAAAAGTACATTTAAAAAAAACAACCTCACCATTAATGTCTCTTTCAAAATGTGGCTGCTTAAGATAATTCACAGACCATGTTTCGATTCCGTATCACCACGCAGAAGTAAACATGCATCTACTCACAGATACAAGGCTGGCTAATCAAGCTAACTAAGCTCGCTAAATGTTTCAGGCTAGCTGAGGGAGACACCCTTAACATTTACATTCTGCGCTGTCACAAGCAAGAGCGTCTCATTCACGAGTAGATGCAGGTTTCCTTCTGACTGGCGATACGGAAAGACTCATCTTGAGTTACCGGCTCATAATTTCTGCAAAAAACAAACAAACAAAAAAAAACAAACATTAATTTTTACTTTTTTTAAAATGTATTGATGCTTTGAGCACCACAAATCAAGCACCATCGAGTTCCAATGCATTCAGACATCTTTACAGCTGATATCTCCAAAACAACCCAGGCCAAAACAATCCAGATGGACGATAAATGACTCGACAGCTACGAGGAAAAAATGTCAGAAAGCACTGGAAAATGTCTAGTTTGACTGAAAATATTCAGTTAGAAACAACAGAAAAGCAGCAAAAGCTCACATGTTTTGAACCTTTGACTGTTGAGAATTATTGAACCCTAACTCCAATGATGATTAAATTAGAGAGATGTTTGCACACAGCGTCCAAACTTTTGACTGGTCCTGTTCATATTATTTATTTATTTTTTTTACCTTTTTATATGAATTTGTGCCTCTGTTTAATCTCTTAAATTTTGCTATTAGTGTGAAGCTTTCAACAATTGATTTTTTTGGTGTTTTTAAAGCTGCTACAATAAATACTTGACATAACTTTCAGGCAGTGACATCACACCTCCTCTGCTGTGAGTTTACCTGTAGCTGCTGCCATATCAGCCTGTAGAGCTCACTGTGATCCCAACTTCCTTCTCGCTCTCTCCTCACTTAAGTCTCTGTGTTTTTAATCCAACGTTTACTCCTCACATTCCTTTTCTGCCCCAGTCTCTCACCCCAGATCCTCTCACGCACCTCTCCTCTTTGCCTCCCTAGGTTTCTGAAGGCTCTGAGCTTTGCCTCTCTGGATAAAGAGGAACTACTCAGTCCCATCAACCAAAGCACGCTGCAGCGCTGTTCTTCAGTGCGCTCCATGGTATCTAGCGCCACTTACGGTTGTAACGATGACTACATTGGGCTAGCACTGCCGATGGACATCAACGACATTTTCCACATCAGAGACTCGGCCTACTTTCAGCAGAGGATCAGCCCGCCGTCTGAAGAGCGGAAACGCTTCCTCTTTGGCGACGGAGACGGTAAATGTCACGCCTATCCTTAAATGTGTTATTGTATTTTTTAAATTGTTAGGTCAGACACATTTCACATTTCTGTGTCGGAGGTAACGATGTACTCGGCGGTGGTCTGTGAGGCCATTATTTACATGGAGACTTGAGGACGGAGACTTTTTACACTCTTTCACTTCACTTTTTTCTTCTTCGTTGTTTCCGTACACATTTATCGCGTCTTGCTTGAATTGTAGCTACACTGCCCTCAACCATTGCCGGTTGTATTGCTCCATTTCATCTGTCTCGTCCGTATCCGTGAGGTCCGTATAGATGGTTGAGTTTGCGATTCGAACGCCTGCAGAAAGCGTGAAAACAGATTGGCGTGTTTGTGCTTACCACGGTTCCTCCTTCTGCAGGTGATCGCCCTGCCCTCCCGGTACTGAAGCAGCAGTTCAGTATCTCTGAGCTCATTGTGTGTCGAGGTGACTGCCAGAACCACACTGTGGGTTCAGAGGAGACGGGCCTGCAGGAACACACCGAGGAAAACTGCCTCTACTGTGTGGGAGCCATGGTCCTCGGATACCCCACACAGCCACAGATCAACAGCACACACCCTCGGACAGGTGAGCCAATCATTCATTCAGGTGGACCTGATTTAAACTCAGCGCAGAAGGTAACTAATTATCTATCTCTTTTTTTCTTCTTTTTTTTTAGCAGATTATGTCGACTTTCCATCATGGGGAGGGCAGAGCGGCCATCGTCTGGAGGTGATGCCTCAGTCCAAGTTCTCCGGCGTGTCGGGCTGCAGCGACGCTGCTGTGTCACAGGGCTCAATCTGTGGCACGCCCACACCTGACATCGTCCTAGGTAAGGCCACAGCTAACCACAACCTGCAGGGATGAATGCTTTTTTAAGACTTACTCAGCATTTTATGTTTTACTCACAAAAACATGTTGCCTATTGTCCAGGGTGTCATGGAGATTTTAGAACTCACCTGGAAAACATGAATGTTTTTAGTTCTGGAGAAGTTTTGATACTACTTGGTCCCGAGTTATTTGAGTTGATACCTTTAAAGGTACCCAGCTCAAGTAGTGGTGCACTTCAGCATCTTTTAACCTAAATGAGCATGAAGACAACAAACACACACAAAAAAAAACACCTTTATCCTGGCAATTTTTCAGCTCGAATTGTTTTTCTCACTTTTGTCTTCTCCAGGCTTCCATAGACATTTAATAACAGTATTTATTGTAGTGAATATTTATTTCTATGTATTTATTTAGGGGGCAAGGCCATATCAGAAGACGGCCCCGCCTCCCGTGTCTTGCTGAGGAAGGAGGTCCTCCGCCTCATCATCAACCTCAGCTCCTCTGTCGGAACCAAAGGCCACGAAACAGGACTACTGACGTAAATCTCTCCTCCTTTTTCTTCATTTCTAGGAGATGAATGTTTCGATTGCAGCACAATGCAACAATTTCTCCTTTCCCTGCAGGATAAAGGAGAAATTCCCCTACGCGTTTGACGACATCTGCCTGTACTCTGAAGTCTCTCACCTATTAGCCCACTGTATGTTTCGCCTGACCTCAAGACGTTTCATACAGGAACTCTTCCAGGACGTGCAATTCATGCCGGTAACACGTTGTACCATGTTCTGAAACTCTACATTTTAGTCTGTGCTATCCAGAGTATTACACTCTTCTCTCCTCTTTCTCAGATGTACGAGGAAGCAGAGGCAATTCTGAAAAAGCTACCAAAACCTGTCGAAGAGGACGTTGACCCTCCTGCAGAATCCTGATCGTCCTCCCCTCGTGTTCCTTGCACAGACCCGTTCCTGCCACCCTGCAAACATGGAAAGAATGACCTGAGAGAATATGATATGGCTAAAAGGATGGGGGATGTTTCTGTTGCTGCAAAACAGAGTACCGTTGCCAAGGAAGAGGAGGAGGTGGTCATCCCTGGCTTTCTTCTAGCGAACACAAGCAAGAAACAAAGGACATCAGTATCTGTAAATAATGCCGAATGCTGTCTCAGACTTCTTTCCACAGGAAAAAGGGGAGCAGTTTAACCAAATACTGTTTTCATGGGTTGGCAATCTTTAGCAACACTCAATAATACAACCTAATACTTTAAGACAAGCTGGATCGTAAAGACAAAGACTCAAGTGTTTTAAAAGAAAAAATAATAAGAAGAAGAAAATTCTCTCAGCATTTTATCTCTTTCCAGAGGTGGTGTTTCTCTGTCATGAAATGAATAAGGCATGTTGTTGTGTCTACCCAGTGATTCCTCGGACCCTGCGCTCCTTTCTCCTTATGAAACAAAACACTACAGAGGGGTCCTGCTGTTTTTAAAAACTCACCTGGAGCCTTCCCGGTTTACATCCCACCCCGACCTGTGATCTGTTCTAGCCTGATATTTTTGCTTTTGCTTCTCTTGCCTCACCACTTCCTACAACCTGTAGCCTCCTGTCAGCACAGACAGCCAATTACTTTTCTATTTCTTGTATCTCAGACAATCAAACGTCACTAGTGTTGTATTTTCTTAAGCACTATAATACACAGGAGAATAGCATGTAATTCAATGCTAGTTTATGCCATCCATCACTTGGTTAGGACCTCTAATGTTTTCCCTCAGCCATTGCATTCTTAGTAAGCTTCTCCAGGAGGTGGGTTGATCTTCATAATCTGTAGAAGGATTGAGTACAGATTTAAACACGTTTCCAAAACCTGCATAAGCACAGCAGCTTCCCAACTCTCCGACATCGTACCTCTGTGCTCTGATTCCTCTGCATGTGCAACAAGCATGGCAAACTTGTAACGTCACCTTAACGTGTTTCTTGCTTGTAAAACTCTTTTTTTTAAAGAAAAAAAAACATAGGTTGCCATTACATGCTGCCATTACATTGTAGGAGTATAATTACCCCTGAATCTGTTTCCACAATGCAACATCACTGTCTGTCATTGGCTGAGATGGAGGAGGAGGAGGAGAGTGGTGCGATGACTTAAGGATTTGTAAAAGGTTTCCAGGGAAACAGGGGAGCTCTGTTTCCATTGGCTTGTTTTTGCTCTAATGCTGCTACACAAATGGACTCATAGAGAGATGATTCATAGATCAGCTGAGTGATGTCAGATCCGATCTATTTATTATATGTCTGTACCATAGAGTGAGCTCAACCAGAGAAGAAAAAAAGTTATTTATATTTTTTCCTCAAGACTGTATTATAATTTAAAAAGATTTTTTTTTTTTTTTGCCTGAATCGTGGTTTTCCCTTGTATAATGTGTACAGTATGTTTTTGGGGCATTGGTGACCTAAAGAAACATACAATCCTATCAAAGGGATGCATTGTTAATAAAAACAAAAATTGAAATACCCAAATTGTCTGATGCCTGTTTCATTAGTTTTCATTTGTAATTAAAGGAAAATTTCACCCAAAAATGAAAATTCAGTCGTCCTGGTTCCATCTACTCATCTTCTTGAGGTATTAAAAATATGGTGGTTCTACTCAATATTTCTCCTGAAATATTTCTCACAATAAATCACAGATAAAATGGAGAGGATGGAAAAGTAAATAATTTTATTAATAAAAATATTGCAGAAATGTGTCCAGAGCTCAGCTGGCAGAATTGCTTTATTTCATTAAATAAAAAATAAAATTTCATTCATAGACTTTTTTCATGCAGGATCTAGTGTGCGGAAGTTTTTTTTTGTTCTGAAATAATTTACGAAAATGCAAAATGAAGCAAAAATATTTAAACACATTTAATATTTTTTTCCCACTCTTTGCACATTTTACAGCAACATCACCATACAGCTATTGAATAATATATAATATGAAATGTTGGAGTGCACCTTCCTTTAAATCACTCTAAACAGTACTGATGTGAAATATTCACACATATAAAATAATTACATTTATTAAAAAACAAACAAAATGACTAATTCAAGAACATTTGTCGACTCCCTGTCCTGTCTGATGACATGTTGCCCGGACGACAGACGCTTCCACGTGTTGAGACAGGAAAGTTGACACTCACTGCAATCGTCCACTCTTACTTTGCTCAGAAATATTGCACAACTCTAATATTGCTGTCTTCAGTCCCACTGGACCATTTCTGATTGAGGTACATAGTAAAGTTAATGATTTCCATAAGGAGGCTAATACATGACTGTGCTATCTCTGTCCATTTCTGTGTCCACCCTTGTTCAGTTTGTTACAGAGGTATATTTACTCGCAAACACTTTTGTTGTCGGTGCTCAGAAACGGTCAATAAACTCCTCCAGTTGGTTTTCTATAATCGTCGAAGGTATGCTGTCAACTTTGGAGTCCTTTGTTAAGTTTTGGTCCTGCTGTATCTCATTGCTCTCATAGCTCATGTTATCATACACTTGTTTAATATTTTTCCTCATCTCTAGCTCCTGCCTGGCTTTTTCTTTGTCCTGCTGGAGCTGCAGCAACACGGCTTTATTCACACCAGGACCTGAGAAAAGGAAAGATAAAGACGTAGAGAGAATTTTACAACAGCTGCTCAAGTCTAAAAAAAAATAATCCTAATTTTACAGAAAATAACTGTAAATTTTTACGATAATTTTCTGTTTATTTAATTTAATTCAAAACTGTGTAAAATTACTGACATTTTCTGTAAAATAATTAACCAACAGTTTTTTTAAGTGCAATGCCAATAATGACAAATTACATTTCTTTTTCTTTTTTGTTTTTACAGAAAAATTACTTTATTGTTTATACCAGTATTTTTCTACTTTCTTAAATTACATACAAAAATATGTAAAATGCCAGTCCTTTTACCGTTCTGTTTCTAACTGTGTATTTGGTGCATAGGTCAGCAAACACCTGTACAGTACGTACCAAAGTAGCTGAGCAGCACTGGGAGGAATACGAGACCGTGAGCCATCCCCAAAAGGGTGATGACCAAGTTTAATCGGAAGAAGAAGATCTGGATGAGTTGCGCTTTGGCAAACGCCAGAACAAGGATGCCTGGCAGGTTGGTCATGGCGACACCAGCAAACACCTACAGCACACAAAATAAACATGTCTGACTCAGACGGCTGTGAAAGTCAGTGTTTGTTTCCCTGATTTTTTTAAATTTATAAGTGATTATTAATTTCTGCTCTACATTTCCTTATAGTTACTCACCGCGCTGCCCATGTTGGCTGTGGCCTCTATGGCTCTTTCTACATGTGTGGGTTTAATGCTGAGTGCGAAGGATCGAGTCATATGGGACACAAACTCCACAGAGATGCCCACCGCCTGGAAACAACACAGAGAATGTAAGTTAGAAATGATTATAGTTGAGATGATAGTTTACAGATTGAAAGCAGTGTTTATATCAAACTGTTAAATACTATGGAACATAATGGTGACGATATGGATCATAAACATCTGTCCTCACTGAAAATGATGTATTACATCACAGATAATTACAGGAGACAGGAAAAATACAAAAGGAATATTCTAGCAATTTATTGTCAGGTATGAAGATTTAGGCTTTAGTTGCTTCCTGTTTTATTTTGAAGGTTCATTTTCCTGTGTCATGTTTTAATTTGACCTTTTTTCCTTCCTTTGAGATTGTGGATTTGTTTCACCTGTGTCTCCTTATCCGTCACTCCCTGTCACTCCCTACTGCATTTAGTCATTGTACTCCTTGTTCATCCTCGTAGGGTTGTGGGTCTGGCGTTCCTGTGAGTATATTGTGTGTTATTTTGAAATCTTTGCTTTTTTCCCTGAACCTTGCTTGTTTTTTTCTGGGGGGTTTTCTGCTACTCTTGGGATTTGTTTTCTTTATTCGACTGCCTTTTGTTTTTTTTGCCCTTGCCTGCTTCAGTTTCTCCATAAGTCTAAGTCTGTCATTTCATATCATAAAATCCCTGATTTGCTCTGCATTTAAGTACTTTATCTTTACAATACTAGTGCACTAATATGCATGTATTAATGCTTAACTAATGCGCAGATCATCACGAGTTAATGAATGACTCATGAGGAAGCCATGCATTAATGTTTATCGCATCAGCAACTAATGATTAACGGACTGAGTCATGTATGAATTTATTAAGTCTATTTTCATCAATTAATTATGCTTAAATAAACGTAATTAATCAATAGTGTTAATGTATGTGGTAATTACACCAGTGGGATTTAATAATAATAATAATGATACCTTTATTAGTCCCACATGGGGAAATTCTTTCTCTGCATTTGACCCATCCCTGAGGAGCAGTGGGCTGCCACTACACGCGGCGCCCGGGGAGCAAATTGGGGTTCAGTATCTTTGCTCAAGGATACTTCAACTTGTGGACTTGCAGGGACTGAGGATCGAACCACCGACCTTTTGTTCCGTGAACGACCGTTCTACCCCCTGAGCCACAGCCGCCCCATTAATAATGAGTTAATAGACATGTGCCTCACCAAGTAAAGTCATAACATAATTATATCTTCATAAATCATGATGATTCATTAAAACAAATGCTGATAACAATTTCCCTTTTAGACAGTGACAACAAAAATAAACTCAGTACATCCAACAATATGCATTAAAACTGAGTTAAAATCCTCCATTCTACCATCAGGACTTGAGAACTCAATGCAAAAATAGCTTGTATAATTACAGACCATCACTAAAGTCGGTTAAAGCTTATTATTATCTGAATTTCTGCCATGTTGTTCACACAAAGGGGGATTTATAAGACTAGAAAATGGTAAAAAAAAAATCCATGCAGCAGAGGCTAAAACATCCTGACTTTCTGACCCTATGGGTCAAACTCCCTTAAAAAAAACACTGAATCCTACATTTCCCATAATGCAACTCCACAGTACCTTCCATTAGACTGCAGCCTGGTGAACATCCACATCTTTTAAACTCCACACCTCTATTTTTTGTCATAAATTTAATGTCTCTGAAGCCCAAGTGTCAGTTTTACTCCTCATGACGAGTAAAATAAACCTCATTTGCCTCTTTAACGTGTTCTTACCGTGACCAGGTTGATAAGGGCCACTGCGTTGTAATCAATGCCCCATAATGTCATGACGCCAACCGTATCCACAATGATCATGATTATGGTGATTAGATTGAGCAGACCGGAGCGCAGATCCAAACCCAGCAGCAGACAGCACACGATGAAGGTGGGCAGCAGACACAGGGAGATGTTAAAGAGCCCCTCCGGCACTATAGTCAGGTACTGCTCGTAAAATACATTCGTCACCCTGGAGGAAGAAGGGATGAAAAACACTGGTCAGAAAACTACAGATCGCTGATAGATATTGAAAGAAGAGGAGTTTGGGAAATAAAAGTACATACGTGTAAGGAAACACTTCGAAGTCAGGTGAGGTGCCTGGTATTTGCCTCATGCCCAAGGTGATGTTGTGGGCGAGCTCTCTGGTCCTCAGCAGGGCAGCAGTGAACTCCTGAGAGTTGCTTAAAGGTGTGTGGTAAGCCATGAACCGAGAGGCTGGAAACGCAGAGGGGAAAAAAAGATTCCCTTAGTTTCACACGTAAAAAAGAAAACCACCAACAGCTTTGAGATGATTCGAGATGAATTACCTATAATTTCTCCACTCTCATCTAGCACCACAGATTTGTCATAGGCTCCCAGACCGCTGTCAAGACAGGCAATAAGCAGTGTGAGTGTCAGTCAGTGTTGCCATGTTTGTTCATACAGCATGTGTGCACACATACAGCTATACCATACACACCCTTTGGGGCACTGCAGGTCAGGCCTGTTACTCAGGAAGTGAGGGAGGAAGCGGTTGAATTTTTCCACACTGGGCCTGAGGACGCCATTGAGAGACAGAGCCATACATTTCCATTTACAGACGTCAGCAGCTGTTGTGACACGGGTGCATCAGAGTAGGAGTTAATAAAACATCAGGGAATTCACAGTAGATGTGATGTTTTCTCAGAAGTAATACTCACGTTCACTTGCAGGACAAAACTTTCCAGTATCTGGATATTTGCTGTACAGACGACAACATCTGGATCCAGGGTTCAGCCAGTCGATGAAATCATCCACCCAGGAGTTAGAGGGAATAGCCAGGTAGGATCTACGGATTCATCAGAGAGGAATTGAGAAACAGGAAAACGCAGAAATATGAGGAAGCTCTCCGCCTTCCGTTCAATGTGGACTTTTATAGACAACTTTGAGGAATAAGCTATATTGTGCTTTAGATCCGCAGACCATACTTGTTATTGTAAGGTTTGGTCTTTTCACAGGATTCTATAAGAAATCAGTCGTGTCTCTTTAAAGGAATGGTTCGACATTTTGGGAAATAAACGTTCTAGCTGTACAGACTGATAGTGGTGTCAATCTTATTGGCTAACTCTCTGCAGTCGAGGGAATTAGTTTATGTCGGAAAATGTAAAACTTTTCCCCATGTAGGGTCACGCTGTATGTCTGTACGTCAGTGGTTTGATGGTTTATCCACATCTCTTCAAAAACTGATGGATGGAATTCAATGAAATTTCACACATGCTCTGTCGGAGTCCCAAAGATGCGATCTCAAAATCGGCTTTCGAAATGAGCTTATTTTTTTACATTTTTAGGCACATTTGAGCTTTGGTGATTTTCATGTCATTCTGTTATGATGTGAGATGCTTTATGCACGTTCCTTTCAAAAATGGCGGCTTAATACGTTTTTTTTTTCCAGGAGCAGGGACATCTGTGTCCTTGGACAGCAATTTTAGAAATTTTAAACTCTCGTGGTAGATTCAATTTCTTCCCTACGTCTTCCACTGTCAATAAGCACCGTACTTTTGGCAAAATTTCCTTTTTTATGAGAAGAACTCTATGTCGGTAAGATAATGCTAAAAATAAGCTAGCTCTATAATCCTTCTTATCTTGAGGAAGCAAACGTGCGTTAGTTATAATCTCTCTATGTCACAGTGGTCACAAGGTAATAAACTGCTATACTGTACAGTGGATTGATTTATGAATTGCAAGCTACTCGTGTGGTAGAAATGATACTTCAGGAGACTTGCTTTAACTTAATTTGATGCAGTTTTATCTATTCTCAGTGGTTTGACCAGAACACAGTGATTCCATTCATTAATTTGAGGAGTAATTATAGGGGATGTTTTGGGTGTTTGCTCTCTCTGCCTGGCACAATCAGTTAGAGGCGCCTGTTATCTGAGTTTATCATTAACTGATCTGATTGGCTGATGACTAGTATGTAAGAGGTTGCTACTATGATATCAGCAGGTTCAAGGATCTGTCAGTGAAAAATACTTATTTGAAGGACAAAGGCACTGTACTGAGCAGAGCAGCAACAAACTTACAGTTCAGGGTAGTCTGTGGCGTACTGGATCTTCTGGGTCAGCGAGAACTGATCGCAGCCCACGCTGGAGCAGACGGCATTCATTCCCTCCTTAGTGGTGAAGTTGAATCCCCTTTTTGTTACAAAATAAACGGGGACGCCGACCTCAAAGTATTTGTACAGGTACTGGAAATATTTCAACATATAGGAGCCCTGCACCAAAAAAAAAAAACAATCATTGCAAGGTTGCATTGAAAGAGGAGGGCATAAACATTCATTTACATTTATATGTCACTGCTTACTGACCTTTGGCATAGCCAACTCTTGATCCAGACCCACGGTCACATTAAACATGAGGAATATGGATCCAGAGAGCATGAAGATAAAAATCAACATCTGAGGACAACACAGGAGAGAATTTTTAGCACAGATATAAAACATCACAGTGAGAGCATGAGCTTCTGTTTAGATTTTACAGTAGGAGCTTTACCACTATGACCCTGGTGTAACGGTTCAGTAAGACGGGGGCGTAGTATTTCCTCATGAAGGGCAAGAGGAAACCCTCTTTTGGCTTGTTGGGACGTTGGGTTGATACGGTAACGCAGCAGAGCAGTTCACAACGGTTGTTATGCTGGCGCCGGGCATCCAGAGACAGCAGCGCCACAAAGGCTGTCATCTGGAGGACGAAGTCCATGAGCACGGCTAGGGCAGCGTACAGAGCAAAGGTCCTCACTGCTGGCATGGTGGACAAGGCCCCTTGGGTAAAAGAACAGACACAAGTAGAGATGAATGCATTGTATAAAAATGCATTTTAACACACTGCATCTGCACAGAATTGCATTAAAGTCAACTATTTCACCATGCCGATGTTGTTCATGTAAGCTTAAAAAAAATTCCTACCCAGAAAGAAGCACACAGACTCAGAGAGACTGCAGAGGAGCATGCTGGGAGCCACATTTCCAAGGACACGACCAATCTGCTCCTCTCTCTTCTCTCCGGGCCGCTGCACATCTCTCTGCAAGGAGGGAATAGTTGAGTAACGTCACTATAAAAACATCATCTTACAAAATCAGCAACACTGTGCAATCATGGCGCACACACAGTACACACCTGGTACTCCAGAACAAAGATGAAGATGTTGTCTGCTCCGACAGCGAGCACCAGGAAAGGCACGACCTGCAGAATGACCAGTGAGGAGGGGACGCCGATCCAGGAGTAGAAGCCCATGGAGGACAGAACGGAACAGGCGACGACCAGGATCCCACCCAGACCCACCAGAAACTTGGAGTCCACCTACAGCACACAGATATAATTCAGATGCAACTCAATGAACCTTCTCTGTGTTCTATATCATTTGCTGTATCATATCTTCTGTATGGCCAATAAACCTGCGTGCTGAAGAGATAAGCACTATACAGATGACACAGCTATACTACTGCAGGTTCTCCTTATCGTACATGTGATAAGTACTGTTTCATCAATTTTGCTTTCATGGAGGTGGCTTATTGTATCCCAGGCACTATCTTTATACTAAAACAACAAGTTATATAGCAACATCCTAACAAAACTAGCATTGTTATGCTAGGATGCACTTTGGCACAACTTTGCTTAGAGCCGCATGCTTACATCAGAAGGATGAAATGTCCACATTCTTTACAGAGTCCTGTCTCAACCAAACCATCCCAGATCAAGCTGTTGCACTGAACGGGTGGAACCGTGTTCCAAGCCCACAGACCACAGGAATCTGACCGGACGAGGGAAGGAGGACTCTGGTTACATCAGTGATGCTTAATGCCCAAAAGCAGTCAAAGATGGCAATGCTTCATTGTTGTGAAACTTGGCAGGAGAGTTGGGCATGTCAAAGGGAAGAACCACTTAAATTTGGGAGAGAATCTGGATAAAGGGGCAGATTTGGGAGCTTTTTCCACTTTGTTGAAGATCTTCATGAGTCTTGATGGAAGAGTGGGGCATGTACCAAAGACGGAACCATTGAATTTGGAGCAGATCCAGATAAACCCTTTGTGCCACAACGAAATTCATCTTGAATTCTTGGAACACCGATTTGACTCGGATTGATGCCCCAGGAACCATGAATGACAATAGCAAATCCTCCAATAATTGTTGACTATTTAAGCCAAAGAGCTGATTCATGTGAAATACTGCTTTGTAATGAAGGTATACGTCTGACTCTGAGGTCTTACCAGTATGCGTTTCCATGAAGAGTACTCCCCCAGTGCCACAGCAATGTAAACAAAGATGACAGCATAGCTGATCATGAAGATGGGGATGTCCTCTGCTGTCGTCCGATTAATCTCATCCTCCAGAGACCTCTGGAGACAGAGGGGGTTTAGGGGTTCAGAGTTAAAATGGTGTGGTGGTAGAAAAAGAGGAGACAACTCAATTTGCCCTTTGGAAAAGCTCTGGCAACAGATTTTATCATACCTCCGCCATGTATGCGAAGGTGAAGTTGTTGTTGGGGCTTTTCTGGTAGTCCTGGACAATTTTAAGAAACTCTTTCTCCCACTGCATAGCCACTTTGAACTTGATGCTGTTTCGAGGATAGTTGTTGAGGGAGACAGTCAGGATTAAAGCTTCAGCGTTGGTGAAGTCTTCATCTGGGAAAAGCAAGACGTGGAAAGTTCACTTGTGTTTATCGTACAGGTATGTCATGTGAAAGGCGGTGTGGAAAGTCACTCACTATCATAGCCTCCCACAGCCAGAAAGGGGAAGACTGGCGCTCCGTAATCCGCCATGCAGCTCATTCCTAAATCAGTGATGTCCTTGAAGGATAGGGGAGAACTTGAGAAGAGATGGAAGAAGGGAAAGGAGGGTTATAATAAAGTTTCTGAGCAATTGCACATGCATCACTGTTTTTATTCCTCTAGCTTAATCTGAAATTGATGAATCCTTACTTGAAGCAGTAGATTAAGTGGTCTCTCCAGTCCACCTCTTTGGTCACACCCAGCTCTGTCATGTTCACCTTATCGTTAATGTTTTTCAGGCTGTTCTGGAAGTACTGGGGCAAGCTGTTGACTGCACAGTCAGTCAGGGAGGCGTTGGATGGGTTCAGTGGTGCGAAACACACATCCTTCAGACTTGCTGTGCGGTTCAGATCCTCTGACCAGAACTCAATGTTCTAAAATTGGCATAGAAGAGGCATCAAATTGTCAAAATCATGTGGGGAACTTTTACAAACAGTTTAAACGTTCAGATTTGATTCTGGGTTCTTTACCCGGATTCGTTCCTGGAGCTCCAGCAGCTCAATGATGAGATCTTTGGATACAATTCCACTAAAATTCTGCGGTCCAAACAACAAAGATTCATAAATTTGGCCTTTTCTGTCTGGCGCTGTCAAGATCAGCTGGTTCGTCCTGAAGAAGGGGTCAAAGTGTGTGTCATGGAAGTCTTTCTCCTGGCGGGCGCGGCTGTTGGGAGCAGACCATAACTCGACTGGATCAGTGGTGAGCTCAATGGACTTGAGGCCAGCAGTGAAAACAGCCACAACCACAGCCGACAACAGGAGGACCTTGAGTGAAGATAAAATATTAACAACAGAGAAATCTTCATCTGGCTTTTTCTTTTTTTACTAAAATATTAAAAATACTTTGGTGAAACCAACCGTGAGCGGATAAGTGGCCATGACGGTTCCCCAAATCTGAAACCTTGAGCTTAGGAACGCTTGAGCAGCCATGCTGTTCCTGTCAGCACACGTCACCTCTGATGGATCAATCATCTGCTGAGTCACATCATTACTGTTCTGGTCTTTGCCTTTCACCTTTCTCTTTCCCTTCTCCTCATCTTTTTTGCGCCGAGACCTCACCAGGTAAGTGACGGAAAGGTATAAAAGGAAGGCAAGCATCAGGAAACAGAGTAAGATGATGGAAATAATGAGGAAACCGTCTGTACCCAACAGTCTGAAAGGGCCGGGAGGCAGTGAAGGAGCTGGAATCCTCGGGCACGACTCTTGGCAGTCCTGGCAGGAGCAGACCTCACCTCCGGATGGGGTGGTCTCATTGCATTTCAGAGCACGTCCATTGTAGGGAATCACACCCTCAGGTAGTCCCTCAGTGTCGCCCTCTTTTACCAAGTTGAAGTCGATGTCCAGTGGAGCCAGTCCGTTGCTGGAGTCCCCCTGGAAGTCATACCAGTGCTGGGGGTTGCACAGCTTGGCGCCATACCGACCACACATGGTGCCAATCGCAAAGCCCCCTGTGGCTGGGATCCTAACATTTTTACAAGACTGGAAGGCGGCGTCTGCGAAGGTGGCGCTGAGGAATGCCTGGTAGGCGACTACAGCCTCCTTTGTGGTGTTGTCAAAGCCAGTGATGTTCATGACCTTTGTGACTTTTACTGTCTGGCTTTGGTTGGGGCTGCAGGTGTTGATGCAGTGCACGTGGGCAAAGTTCTCAGCACAGGAAGGGCAGCGGATCAGCACAGCCTTGGACAGGGAAATACTGGTGTCCAGCGATGACAGCTGTTTGATGGAGCAGCAGGCATACGTGTTGTTCTCTCCGCGGTCCAGCATGGGACACACCTGCAGCAAGAACGGGTGCTGTTTTATACACTGAGAGACTCAAACGTGAGCTGACTTCTTGTCTAATGAACACTTTTCATTTTTAAGAACAGACAAACATAGACCTGCTCTAGCATCATTTCTTCAGTCCTGTTTCTGCTTCACTTTGGCAGGATCTACTGACCTGTTTGAGTTTCCTGTAGTGGGCTCCTGTGAGGCGAAGAGCCCGAGTGTAGTTGTAACAGGGAACAATGGGATCAATAAGGGTATTCTCCAGCAACGGGTTAAGACCACACTCTTCATAGAAAGAGCAGTAGCCCGCCTCATGCTGGGCCTCTGACAGTACCTGCGTGGAAGGAGTTGTCAGTATTCACAGTAAGGGAAACCACTTTATCTGCAGGTAAGTGAAGAGGAAGGCATCCTGAAGTATATTAATATATATCATTATAAAAATTAGGATGATAATTTCAAAACTGCAACTAGCAAAATGATTTGATTCAGTTTGTGATGTTGAGTGTATTTTTCCCCAAAGACATTATATGACAGTATAAAGCCATAAATGTCACGACTGTGTCATAATGACATGGTGCTGTACTGTGTGCTGCCATGTCAGCTAATTAATACTAACTCACATGTTGCATAAAACGTTCAAGTACAAAATATTTAGCATATTACAACCAAACTGATGCTTAATTATCTTAAAGTATATATATCTTATATCTATATATATAGATATATCTCTATATCTATCTTATCTAAAACTCTTTAATGAGTAATATGTACAATTATTTATCCAAATGACCTTCACTATTAGACCATTGGTATTTATACAATGTATCTAAAGCCTTGTGTTTTGACTTTATTTTTTTGATTATTGTAACTATTTGTTAATTTTTATGTCCATATTTTTCTTTTACTTCTTAAAGAACTTTGGTCCACTGTTGTACAAATGTGCCCTATAAATAGATGAGAAGCTGAGATGGTCAAACACTGTTGACTCTTGAAACATGTACTTTGTAAAAATGTAAATTTAAGTTACAATTAAGTTAGATTTACTATTTCTCTCATTTTCATTCCTTAAACCTCAACCAAATCCAGTGATAAAAAAAAACAGCCACTAGACTCTGCTACTGTAAGATTAACACTGTGAAAATGAAAATCATTCATTTAAATAATTAATAAGTAAAATATTAATCCAGATGAAAGTTTCTAACTTTTTAAAGAATGCTGCTTTTAAAGCGTTTACACCTGATTACTTCATATATTTAATATAATTGTTACTATTTTTATTCAAACTTTCAGATGTATGGGAGATTTTAAATGCATGAATAAACACAAATCAAACAAACATTCAGGTATAACAGATATGCATACATGAACATTAAAAATACATTTCAATCTGTTTTATATTTCTCCATTTTTGTGCTGGATTTGTTTTTTTATTTAAGCGTTTAACATCTTCCATTCAGTTGGACTTCCTGTAAGACACTCTGTGGGTCTTTGCTGTTTGCATCAACACTTCTCTAACGTCGTGACGAAGCACTCACAGATCATTTCTGTTTTGACATTTACATTGCTTTTATTGCTGTCACAAATTCAACTTTAGTGATGATCCGTAATTACAGATTGATTGCAACATTTTTCTTATATGTCTTCTTCTACTTTGCAATCCAGGTTATAGATCATATCCTAGTAAAAACCTGTAATGTTCTGGCACATAAAAAAAGGCAAAAATTAATATATTCTATTTACATGTAAAGTTCCTACCTAATTTCATTGCATAAATTCAGTATAAAGTCACATTTAATGCAGTGTTTTTCTATCATGTTGAGTCAATGCGAAAATTTACTATGTAGAATTCAAAATATATTACTTTTATATATTATACTTGAATAATAAACACTTGATTAAGCAAATTATGTTTACGTAGATGTCGCCTTAATTTTATATGTAATAACTGACTTAAGATACAAAGTTTATATATAAGTTTGCATTAATTTATATAAAGATATTGCATTCATCGAGACCCTTATATAACCTATGCAATCAAATTAGATGGAAGTTTTCTATGTAATTAAAACACTTTAAATCAACATTATTTTTTGAGTGCAACACCAGCGTTTGAGAATAAAACAATGTGAGGTTATTGTGCCGTTAACTGTACTGTATTTATATTTCAATACAGCAGTACAGGTTGCCTAACAAAGAAAAATGTTCAGACTAACTTACCACAAAAGTCAGGAGAGCGATTAGGCCTGTGACCTGGAGCATGATTCCTGAGAGTGTGTCAGCAACAGAGAATCCTCAGGTAGAATAAAAAGGAGTGTATATTAATCACTGCTGCCCTGTTGGAAGATACATTAGATAAAGTAAGACAGTGAGAGGTGCTCTGTGGAGTCTATGGCGTCCTCTCCTATCGCCTGTCTGTCCGTCTAATAGTTTTAGGGATGGCGAGGCAGAAACATCAGGACATGCCGGGCGTCACCACTTCTGTGATGTCACACCTGTCTTATCTGGTGTGATTCGACGGCTGGCCAATTGCAGCTATGGATGATCAATTCCTCTGTCTGATTATTAACATGGGAGCGATTTTGATAGGGTTGCTGGGTACATGCAAAGCAGGTGGGAGAAACTGCAGGAGAATTCGAAATAACAACCACGCCCAGTTCCATAACTGAGTCGTATATGGTTACTGCAAGGTTTCTGGTGATGACAGATAAATATATAGATATTGCTCAGCTGGAGTCAGATCAGTTCATATAGGATCTTTTATTGTGGTTCAGGTAGTACATGCCACAAGCATGCAAAGTACAGTGAAAATGACCTTTAGACCGTCATCTAAAGCTGCGGGCTATCTGATCCATAAGGTGCAGAGAGAGTTCTATAACGTCCCTGATGCATTTCTGTTGCAAATAAAGTGTCATTGTTTGTGGGGTTTTTTAAACCCAGTGACAGGCTGAAGAAGCTAGCAGGTCGCCACGCCAAGACAACATGACAGATCACTTCCACGATCACATCCTCCACTCTAAGATCTAATCCGTAATTAATGTTGTTATCACATGTCAAGGTCACGGCTGAGATAAACGCTTCAGCCAAGGCTGTCAGGGCGAAGGTGGATGCACATTTGAATTTGTGATAAACAGAGATGGAGCAAAAGACAAGAAGAAACGGGGCAGATATGGTCATGTTCTTTGTTCTCGTTGATAAGTTGCGACATCATGGGAATTTTGTAACTTTGCCAGCACACCAAAAACTACAGAATCGTGTTATTTATCATTTTTAGATCTATCTAGAGTGAATCGATATGCAGCATGACTGAGAAACATTCTTTTTTTCCTATTCTTATTTATTCTGACGGGCTCTGCTCCAAAGTTTCTGCCTGTTGAAATAGGTTTTTTTCGCCGCTGTGTTGTTGCTGACGGGGGAATTGTTGGATCTCTGTAAAATAGACCTGCTCCTCTGAAAACTGCATTGAGATAACTTTTTGTTGTGATTTGGTGCTATACAAATAAAAATGGACTTGACTCCATCATGGAGGTGATGTTTTCACCAGTGTCTGTCTTTTAGCAGGATTACTGAAAAGGTTCTGAACAGATTTTGATAAAAACGTTTTTTTAGAGAGGTAAGAGAACAATCTGGTGGTGATCTGGGTCATCTTCTGGAGCCAACTTTTTTTTTTTTTTAAAGATTCGTTACCATTGTGGGATCGGGGCAATCACAAGATTTTTGTTTCTAACTTCATGGATCATGTCTACAATGATTGGACAAAAACAACACGATGACATCACCATAAGATCTAGCACACAACAGAATCTGATCTGGATCCAAGTCAAATTCTGGATCCGGTGATCCAGAATGTTTAAATTTATAAGGCTCACAGAAAATTCACTACTGTGATATAACAAATAATAATAATGATACAGACTGACCTGAGATCAGATTGCAGATCAAACTGTGCTGATTCAGTTTGGTGTCAAATTTGATGTTGCTTCAAAAGTTCCTGATCTAGATCCTGAAGAAAACCACCATGAGTGAAATATAGTTTTTCTAGAATAGCTATCAAACTAACAATGATACCAAAGTGATCCAGATTCTACGGGCAGGTTTTCATGGTCCAGGAGTCACATTATGAGGGTCTGAGTATCATGGGACTGTTGCTTTTAGGTGCAATGACATAATGGAGGACCTGGGCTGCCTTGGTGGAGGTTTGTGTTCTCTGAGTGGCGTCTAGTTCTGCTCATAAAGAAGTATCAGAAGACTCTGGATATTTTCTTAACGTGTTCTTCTACATTTTGGACGTCAGTGTAACATTGAGCAAATGAAAAATCTTCTTCAGACTGCATAATCATGGTTACATATAACTTTTACAATGCAATCACATGCATCACACGTAACAGAGCAACAAAAATAACCCTATAGCATTAAATATTTCTCTGATAGTCTCAACTGAAATCTGATATTATCAATGTTTACATAAAGGTAGTACTCACAGGTATAAAAACATAAAAATGTATCAAATATTGCAATTTAGTTACATTCAGAGAAACATTGATTAATATTAGTTGTTTTGTTCTATCCCATGTATAAATCAGGTGTCCCTACCACTGTGTTCACCACCTGCATGTCCTTTATCAGATAATTCAGCATTCCCTCATACATTTTATACATTTGTTTGTGCTCTCTCTTTAAGGTTAGTCACTTGGTACGATGGTGCCCAACTTTAAAAAGGTATGTCACCATTTAACTGTTTAATAATTGCTTAGAAATAAGAAGCTGCTGATGGAATAAAGCTGTAGCTGTAATACATGTAGCTTCATGCACTGAACCGCAGATTTGCAAAAAAAAAAAAGGAGCAGGTGTCGAACCTTTACATACACCATTATTTGTAAAATTATTTTCCATTCTTGGATATTTAATACATCTTCATAAAATGTGTTTTTGTGCATTTAAACCCATAATCATACAGTGTATGTTTACTCAGTAACTTAATGTTACACTGAAGTCCAAAATAGAGCAGCACTCATTATAATCCCATATGCTGCACCTTTAAATTTTGCAGGTTATTTCTTTTATAGAAAATTGAAATGTTGGTTTAACACAGATGTCATTGTACTTGTGGAGACCATCCTCATCTTAGAATATCCTTTAGAGGTTATACAAACAGAGTCTTCTGGCATCCATTCTTAATGAGCTGCATAAAACAACAGAAATAAAATTATTCAAAGATAAATAAGAAAAGAAATTAAATTTAGAAGACTTCAATTCAACTTGTTAATTTCACCGCTGCACAGCCACCAGTGCTCTCTTGTGTTTCTTCAAATTGATAAACAGTATAGATAAATACCCGTAATACTGATAAATCACATGATTTAGATTTGAACACACTGCACTGTGTAGCAGCTATAAAGCTGTAAGTGTTGTCATGATTTATGAGCACACAAAAGAAGGAAGAACATCACCGTATCCATACTATATGGGTCAGATATGCCCTATCTGACCCACTTCTTCTCATTTCTCTTTTATAACACATTCAGATCCTTTTGCAACCTGATAGTGTTGGTTGAAGGTTTTATCTCAAGGTATCGAGATAATTTATTTGTCCTTATACAACACGATGTTGCACAATGAAATGAAATTTGTAGAGGATACAGCACATACAGATAATGAAATATAAAATAGAGAAGGATCAAATATAAAATTGAGATAGTATATTCTACAGATCAGCCTCCACAGCTTTAGATGATGGACTTAAAGACCATGTTCACTGTAGTGTACTTTATTTTTTAGTTCATGACAAACATTGTCGTAACAACACTATAAAAAAAAACCTATATCCTAAATACCATCCTGTATGATTTGATCTGTGTCGCCATCATCTCCTTTGTAAATTTGTTTTATATCGAGGATGAAACTTTTGAACATGAACCCTAGAAAAGCGAAATAATTTGAATCTTTGTCAATGATCTTATAGTTTAATTTTCTGTATACGCATAGTTATTTACACATAACTGCATAATATTTGAAAGCCTGCATATTTATACATATAATAAAATGTCAGACTAAATAAATAAATCACTTCACAGGGTTCTGATAAAGGACACAATAACTGGAACACCTGATTAATGTGTGTGATAACCTCAGAACAAAACAGCTAACATTACACTGACAGCCTCAACTACATTTTTAAGATACCTTTTCATGTATTTATACTAACTAGTACTACTACCGTTATGTTTACCTGGATATTTGCGTTTCTGTTGACAGTCACAGGAATATGGATTCAATGCTTGGATCATTTCTCTGCTACTCATGATGTTGTAGCCTGATTGCGTTGTATAAAACAAATATTTTTATTGCTGTTTTGAAATGAAATGAGTGTAAACAAATCAATAAACATACTTTAATGTGATATAAAATGTTCTTACATAACACAACCATACAAGTGTTTCAGAGATGGAGCAAAGGAGGTTATTACTGTGAGCTTCAATGAATGAATGACTAGACTATATTAAATAGAGTTTTAATTCTCAGCATGTCTACTGCACTATATTTATCTGTCATTTAATAAAATAACGTTTTACATGGAAAGACTTCCATGAGTTCATAAAAAAATGACCAGCAACATCACAATATTTATTACATATTTGTAATTTTATTTTCACCATAAAAGTACCAAAGCTCATAAAATGTCTTTATTTGGAAAATTGTCTCTCCTGTTTATTGTTGCAATACGTAATAATTGTATGACACACAATTGTATGTGATACAGCTCAGCATTTACCCTTATTAAATTGCATAAAGGATTAATTTATACATGCAAATGAAAAACATGGGATTCATTATCATATTAATTATATCAATGTATCTAAAAATGTCCTGATGATTAAAAAAATTGGTCGGAGATGCAAAGAAAACAAAATTGCATGATGTGTAACATTTATGACATAAAATAAAATCGTGTAATTCTTCCTATATCAAATATGAAAATATAAGGAATAAAAACTAAATAATTGCACTTTATTAAAGTTTCTGATCAATATAAAAGAAAACTAACACAGAGAGAGCTGCAGAAAAGAGCTCTTCCCATCGGTACAGAGAGTTTAAAAGGTATCTAAATCATCTTCCTCAAAGACCTTGCTCTTTATCAGTCATTATTTATGGAGCGTTATTGTGCTGGCTGAATGCCGGAACAAGCTGATTATCTTGACTTCTTGGACTCCGATACAGGTGAAGGGCAGTTTCCTCTGAAAGGTCTCAGCTGTATCAGCTGAAAACTGTCAGAGAGGATAATAAAACCGCTGCGTGATGGAGATAGGAGAATCCTCAAACACCTGTAATTACTATCAGATTGTCTCTTTTATCAGGGAGGGTGAAAACCCATCCAACAGTTGAATGTTTTGACATTTAAGATGGTTATCAGAAGACTTAACGTCAAGCTAGAGCATAGAGCTGCTTCATATAATCATACCCCACTCTTTTCCCTGCACAGCATGCATGCTCCAACCGGCTGTTATACAAGCCTGAATAGTTTCAGTTCACGTACATCAACCCTGTACCAACCTGACTTTATCTGCATGTTATTTCTGTTTGGGTTTCATCCAGAGGAGCTTCATGAAATTCAAAACTAGAGCATCATCATGGTTGGGGAGGCTGCTTTGAAAGCTTTTCATGTTACCAATTATTTCACAGATGAATTACAGCAAAGCGACCATAGAGAGTAATCTAACTACTTAGAAAAAGTAGTTCAAAATACTTTAAAAAAAAATTTAAATATTTTTTTAAAAGTCAAATGACAATAAAAATTGAGCTAATTTTAAAAAGTGCTCACTTGTTCAGGTTCACTGAGAAAATAAAATATCCCACTATTTATGAGAAAGTGCAGAAATGCCAGCTTTGGTTTTATCTGTCAGCTTCCTTCCAGAAGCAACTTATGTCAACATTAGTTAATAAATAGCAATAATCAATACTATTTACTATTTGACATCTAATATGTTCAAGTTTAATTTTACAGTCTCTCAAAATATATAGTGAATTATTTTTTCACACGTGAGCTCACAATCCAGCTACCTGGAACAGACTGTCCTAAACAAACAGCATCTGGGTTTTCAGCAGGAAAAGAAATGTTTTATTCTTGTTGTAAGAAAATCTGGAAATCTTTTAATCTGATTTAGACTAAAACTCTTCTTTTTTTTTTTTTTACTGTTTGACCGACTGGTTTAAAGTAATGGGGTGTTTTTGTCTTCCTCGTCAGCTCTGTAACGTCTGACTTCTGCAGTCTTAACAACTAAATCAGTCCCCATCTTGAACATTTTCATCTCAACACTGCCTCATATCTTTTTACATGACAGCAAAATCCCTCCTTTATATTACACACGAGCAGTCTCTCCAAAATAAGCTGTACTTTCAGTAATTCACTACATAAAAATGGCAAAAAAAGAAGTGATTTAACTACTTGGATTACTTAGAAAACATCCTCCTAGGCAGAGGTACTAACATGTAGTTCACTATGACAACAGTGAGGATGACGTACATCATAGATTTAACATGGTATAAGCTGAAAAAGCATTGAAATGTGTTTAATACTTGTGTTTTAATTTGCTGAGATTGATGACCTTTTAGCTTAAATTGAAAGTAATTCACAGACCTGAACATGAATTGCTTATTTTTGCATGAACGATAACTTACTTGACACCACCTGTAATTCTCCAGCGTGATAAGCCTCATCCCTCCTGTTAAACAAAGTGTTTTTGAATCACACCAGCTTCCTTTTTTAATTCCCCTTGAATCAACTGGAACTAGAACCTTTGTCTTAGCTGTCAGGCATGCAGGTGTCACTGCCCTCAGCGTCACCTCAGACTGCGTGGGCATCAATGTTTGTGTTTCAGTGACCCAACAGCTCGCTCAGGTTCCTCTTTGTCTGGATGGTGGATGAGTCACGAGACATTCGGGTGGGTGGGTAGAGCCTGTGAGCATTACAGGTGTTTTAGACAAGGCACACTTTATGGCAGGGAGAGCACAGGTATCATTTATGACATTAACAGAGGCACACCTTAAAGTTTAGGAGCCATTGTTAATTACACCTGGGATTTTCCTGCTATAAAAACATTATACTGCACAGCAGGGTAAACACAGCTACAGCTGACAAATTAATGAGCATTAGACAATTTAATTTAGATACTCACACAAGCAGGTATTGACAATAATAATCCTAACATGCTGCTGTCAACTTTCTCTACTTGGACTGATCTACTGACTCTAAAAGCTACAGACAGAATGATAGTTTGAGCTGCTCTTTATTTTTTGCATCATTTTTCTGCCTGACTCACTGGAGATTACACTAATGTGACATTTTATGGTGCCTTGGAAAAGTGTGTCTCAGATCATGGATGAGTCAGTACCTGACAGCAGTGATTACATCATGAACCAGAGTGAAACCAGCCTGTTTATGGATCAGATTGAAAATGATTGATTTTGTGAATAAAATCAGAACATACTGAGATGGTGGCACATTTGGTTGCTTTATAAAAACAGAAATCTTAAATGACAAACAGAAACATCCATGAATCAGGAATTTATTCCAGGTATAACAAATTATTCAGGACATGGACATTTTCTATCCCTAATGAAGAATACATTTAGGTGAAAAATAAAACATGTGGCTCATATGGGGGGGGGGGTTAGGGCATTTTAGTACTAAATATAATTCAAAAGTACGAGTAAAAAAAAACATGCAATGGATGACAGTTCATAAAGAAACATTCACTACCTGAACATAAAAATTCAGTCATGAAAAAGGGAGAAAACAGACATGTGATTCAAAATCTGCGTTGCTTGTTAGGTCCATAGTCTCCAGGCCCGGGGAGGCCTCTGGGGAAGCCACCCTGGCCTCCGCCGGGCATGTTGTTGTTTCCTGGCCCCGCCATCATTGGAGAATTCTCAGCAGCCATCCCTGGAGTACCAGCAGGACCAGCAGTACCTGTCAGCGAGTTTCTGTTCATATTCATCCCATGATTACCCATGTGCATCCTCATGTCTTGCTCTCTATTCTCAGGGAAGTTGCCTCTGAAGCCCTCCTGCTGCCTCTTCATCATCTCCTCATTGCGCATCCTCATCTCCTCCTCTCTCCTCCGGCGTTCCTCCTCCTGCCGGAGCTCAGCCTGTTTCCTCTTCTGCACCTCCTGACTGTGGAGCTCCTCCATCCTCCGTAGCTCCTCCTGCCGCCTCAGCAGGTCCTGCCTCATCAGCATCACCTGATGCTCGTGCCTGGCCGCCTCCATCTCAGCCTCCAGCTTCTCCTGGGCCTCCTTCATGTTGCGGTCCACCATTTCGTACTGCTGCTTCTCCATCTCCATCAGGGCCTTCCAACGCATGGCATACTCGTACTCGAAGGAACCTGGCTGTGCAAATCGTGGTGGCTGCTCACGCTCTTTGTGATACTGCTGGTTTTTGTTTATGAGCTTTTCTGACAGTCCCTCCTCTTCATCGAGCTGTTCCAAAGGTTCCACTGTAATAGGTCGAGGAAAAGCTGTGAGAAGATAGGCACCATCACTACACTTATCCAAAGCTTTCCTTGCAGCTGGCTTCGAGGTGTACTCCACTATTCCCTTTCCGGTTGGCCTCCCTCGGTCATCCACAATGACCACGGTTCTCTCTATCTGACCAAACACAGCGAAGGCCTCCTCCAGCAGCTCGTTAGACACAAACTCTGGCAGATTTTTCACAGTTAAAGCAGCACCGTGTGTTGCAAATCTCACCCGAATGGGCCTGCCTCTGAAAGGAGTATCATCCAGCTCGGCTCGGGCGATCTCGGCGATAATCCTGGTCTCCAGCCGGATGAAGCCGAAGCCTCTTTCCTTGTTGACGAAGATTTCACTGGCTTTACCGTACTTAGCAAACATCTTCTCGAGATCCTCCTCGGTAACTCCGGTTGGTAGATTTCCGACAAAGAGCCGGCTGCGCTGGGTAAAGGTTTTCTCCCCGGGCTTCCTGAAGCTCTGCAGGTCCAGGCTTAAGGCCTCATTGGGGTTGGTCGGGTCACTGGGCTCAGGTTGCTGTCCATTGGTGTTCGTTCCTCCGGGTTTTTTCTGGTCTCCCGGTCGGTTGGGGCCATGGTTATGCTGGGGGCCTCTGTTTCCTTGCATTTTTTGCTACAGAATTAAAACCCGAGTCGACGAATCGCTCGATAAAACGACACAAACGCCTAGCAGACAGTGGCGCACAAAGGGCTGCTAAAATGGCGAGGATGCGTGCTGCCGTGACGCTGCTGTGACCTCAATTCAGTGCGACTGTGTTACGTATATCTCTGACGTCATCTAATTAGCGACTGTTCGATATTTATTTATTTATTGAGCAATAATAAAGAACAATCACAAGGGCATTTCAAATTCAGAGACATAATCATATGTCAAAATATAAAACAAAACTTGACTGAGCGAAGACAAAAATCTAAAAAAAAATTAAAAGTCAAAACAAGTAACAGAAAGAAAGGGGAAAAAATAAAAAATAAAAAATAAGATAAAATAACAAATTGTATGACTAAATTAATTAATTAATTAAACTGAAAGCACAAGTGGTCAGTCAGGAATAAGGGTACACAAATATTCATACAGATGTGTAGCTTTCTTTATTTTGCCAATTTTTAATGCTCTCTTGTACAGATTTATCTCATTTACAAAAGCATTAAATATGGGAGAGGTCTTAAGGAAACGGTCTTTGTGAATGAAATACTTTGCCAAGATAATGAAATTATTATTTCCAAATTCCATTTTTTTTGTTCTCCATTTAAAGAGTCCATGTTAGAGTCAAAATATTTTGGCCATTACATGTTATCCAATACTGGAAAGCATCCCAAAAGGTGCTTGTTAAATTACAAGAGAAGAAGAGATGTTCTGTGGTTTCTATGTCTGAATTACAGAAAGAGCAGACATTCAAATCAAGATTAAATCTTTGATGCAAGAAGTCATTGCATGGGTAGATCTCGTACAACACTTTAAAATGGACTTCTTTCACCTTAGGTAGGACTGGAATGGAAAAATAGTTGGTTCTTATTTTTATTATATAATCTTTGGTGAATTCTCGAAAGACATGCTTCCTCTTTACAGCTGAGGGGAAACAAATTGAAGTGAGGGTAGTTCTTAATAATTTATTATTTCATTTTTTATCTAAAAAACCAGCGACTGTGCGATATAAACAAAAAACGGCATGGAAAATAGCAAAGTCGACATACTCGATATTCCCTCATTGTGTCTCAAAGATTGTGTAAAACCTTTCGTTAAGCTTTATTTACGTTTTTTGTGTCACTCTAATTTCTCATTTTTCTCTCGCGCTTGCCACAGTTTCTCGCGAGAATATGCATGAGTTGGTAATTTCGCGGGAATCGGCTCTGTTGTGAGTTGACAGGGAATCAGACCAGCGATATCTGAATTTATAGCTGTAATACTTAATTTAAGACGGGCGACAGCTGAAGCTTGGCTTTCCTTCTGCGAAGGTAATGTGTTTGCATGTACGAAAGCAGTAGCGACATTCTCATAAAAGTATTTTGGAAGAGCTCAGACGGTTCTTCTAGTTGTCATTAACGCTAACTTAGGCTAAAATTGTTGACTTGCTAGCATATTAAAAGCACTCTGTTAAGGTGCGCGACAGTAATTGAGTGTGTATGTAACATACTGGAGGCTTATTTCTTCTAAACGCTCCTCTGCCTCTGCTTCAGGACAGTCATGTTCTCCGACCTGAGCGCCCATAAGGAGGGTTCCTCTCTGCTCTGCCGCCCAGCCTCTGAGGATCAGGGGCCGGTGTTTGAGAGGCTGTCGCTGGCATACAGTCCCTGTTCCGAGCGCTACAGAGTCGGGGAGAGGAGTTTCAGTCGCCAGTATGCTCACATTTACGCAGCAAGACTGATGCAGATGAGGCCCTTGCTCTCAGAGAGAGCCCAACAGAAGTGGGGTAAGCTTAGGACATTACTTGACCCACATCTGAATGAGACACTCAAGGGATTTAAAAACCAATATTGTTTTGACCCGGTTCTATATGAAGGGCAGGTTTTGTGATAATTCTAAACACGAGGATTGGTCACACTTGTGGTGCCAGTCCATGAGAAGCTGTGATCAATGCTGATGGGCGACGCACTAACCACTGATGAAATACTGATTTGTATACTCGTTACGTCACCTTAAGTTTGTCACCTTGTTTTTGTAAGGTAATCATTAAAAGTTGATAAGGAACAAAATACAGGTTATTTTCATACATCACAAACTACACAAGCAACTTTGCAGTTAAACACAGTGGTGTGTTTTTAATTCTCTTGAGTGTATTTCTGTGTTTTTCTTTTTTTTTTCTGTCTGCTAGGATCACATGTGGCGATCAGGAACCTGTGTGATCTTCAGGCAGGGGAGCAGTGTTGCATTGTCGGCACATTGTTTAAGCGTATGGATCTGCAGCCGTCTATTCTGAGAGAGATCAGTGATGAGGTTGGCGGTCATGCACAATTTACTAGCTCAACCCTTAAATTTCAGACAAAATGAAATTAGCTGCTTGATACAGGTGCTGTCATGTATCTCTTTTTTCCCGTCCCCTTCAGCACAACCTGCTGCCCCAGCCTGCAAGAGCCAAGTACATCAGTGAGACAGATGAGCTGATTTTGGAGGATGAACTTCAGAGGATCAAACTGGAGGGCAAAATTGACAGAGACAAGTGTATCACAGGTCAGGATTCTTTTGAACTCAAGACTCTTTGAAGGTTCTCACTATAACATCACTAAAACAGGGCTCCTGACTAACACTTTACACTGGTTCCACTGGTGTACTAACTTTTTAATGTAGGTTCACCAGCACAGGGCTCAACAATGTATTTCACTAGCATTTGCCCCCACAATTTGATAAGTGTTAAAATAATTTAGAAGTGAAAGTGTATCAGTGAAAATTACATATTACTGCTAATATCTTATAATCTTTTAAAAACTACAAGTCCCACATTCCACAGTAGAGTTTTCTGTGATGACCCAGCTGGTGACACAAGGAAGAGAAAAGGTGAACAATACAAAAAAGTGTTGTTAAAAAATAAAATCCTGTCGTACACTGACGAAATAATGTGTAGAAAATATCTTAATAATATATGATCGATCTGGCCGTACACCCAGTTGGTGTTTGTTAAAAAATGTATAATTTAAAAAAAAATCTTTTTATCAGACCTGCTAAAGGATCAGTGTGTTGCATCTCTCAAAAATACAGCTGTGATCATGTCTCTTGTGTGTTCTGGCATCTTTTCTCTATCAGGGAGTGTTATTGCAATATATGGAGCCGAGAGGAATGATGGGAAGTTCACAGTTGAGGATTTTTGCATGGCTGATCTTCCTCTGCAGACACCAAGACCTGCACTCTCCTCTGACAAGTAAACACATATACGCAACTTAAATCCCAGCCTTTTGTGGTAATAGATTCTAATACTGTTGTCTGCTGTCATCCAGGTTTGTGCTCCTGGCCTCAGGACTTGGTCTCGGCAGTAGCCATGCTGACAGCATGCTAGCGCTGCAGTTGCTGATTGACATGGTAACCGGTCAGCTTGGTGAGCAGGGAGAGCAGAGCGGGGCGGCAACCATTTCAAGGGTCCTACTGGCTGGAAACCACTTGAGCCAAAGCACCCAAGACAAGGACGCATCAACGAAGGTAGCCGGAGCTGGTCGAACCTTGATACACAATTATTTACTCGTATAACTTATTAGTTATACTCTAATAAGATCTATGTGGGGGGAGGGAAAGAAGCAAAGTGAGCTGAGTGATTTAAAAATATTCTAATACCTGTTTTCCCCTCTCTGTTTGTCAAGCCCAAGTACCTCACCAAGAAGAGACAGGCTGGCAGCGTGGAGGCCATACGTCTGTTGGATGAGCTGCTGCTGCAGCTGGTGGTGAGTCTGCCTCCCTTTGACACATATATACAATTTTTTTAAATGTTATTTTTTGCAATATGGCAATTTTTGCCATGTTTTTCTATAAAACATACTAAATCATGACACATCTCTCTAGAACTACACTCAGAATGTTAGAGATTTATTTATGTGAGTGTTACTGCTTCGTGCTTTTGTAGGCCTCAGTTCCAGTGGATGTGATGCCAGGCCAGAATGACCCCACCAACTACACCCTCCCCCAGCAGCCTCTCCACCGCTGTATGCTCCCCTTGTCCTCAGTGTACCCCACACTACAGCTGGCCTCCAACCCGTACTTAGCCAACATTGATGGAGTGCGGTAAGCAATAACATACGCCGTCATTATTTTTACATCTTCCATCCAGCCCTGAATCCGAAGCCAGTGTTCGGATCTTTAAATGTGTTGGTTTTCCTCAAAGGTTCCTGGGCACATCTGGCCAGAATGTCAGTGACATCCAGAGGTACAGCAGCATGGACAGTCATCTGGAAATACTGGAAGAAACGCTTCGACTCCGACACCTGGCCCCCACAGCACCTGATACTCTCGGTTAGTTGACACAGATTAGCGCACAAACCTTCTGCCTGATATCGTCTCAAATGAATCACACTGTTCTCTGCATCTTCATCAGGTTGTTACCCATTTTACCAAAAAGACCCTTTCATCTTGGAAGAGTGTCCCCACGTTTACTTCAGCGGCAACGCTCCGATGTTTGAGTCCAAGCTCGTCAAAGGTCAGTGTGTGTGAGCGACTTGTTGGATGATCACTATAGGTTTTCTTAAGATGTATGTGTGTAAACACAGAGAGGGAAATTCATTGTTTTTGTCAGATTTATGAGTCTGTGTGTATGCCTGATTATGTTTTATAAATCTCAGTCATTGTGGAAACATGCTCAAGCTTCATTACAAGCTTACATTAACAACACATGATTAAAAATGCTAGGAGTCGGTGTCCAGGGCCAATGAATAAGGTGGTATTACTGCATTTGGTATGAGGCAGATCTGAGTAAAGTGATGTCATCATGGTGACATCACCATAGTGTCTGCTATAACCAAGGTGCAGTGATGAGGAACGGATGATCTCCTTACAGTGATATAAAATGGAATGGCATGTATTTTGCTGGTTGCTGACAAATTGCCGATACACCTCTGATAAACACGTGTTTGTTTTGATATAGCCTGGAAACTATCCCAGGTTTGTTCAGGCTTAGTGTTGGAGCTATACTTTCTAGTTCCACCTGCAGCTACCCTTTGAAAACCATATGTATGCCTGGTCTAAAGTGTGTGAGCTATGCACGTCATCACACATTCTAGTTTTACAACTGTAAAACCATGTATGTGTAAGAAAAGGGTCATGCATACTTTTTATATTTACAGAGTTTCTCTGTTTTCCTCTTTACTAATGTGCCAATATATTTCTTCTTCTCCTCTTTCTGCCAGGACCTGATGGCCAGGAGGTTCTTTTGGTCACTATTCCAGAGTTCAGCAGCACCCAAACTGCATGCCTGGTCAACTTACGCACTCTTGACTGTGAGCCAGTCAGCTTCTGTGCTTTCTCCGCCGACGACGAGGAAAGTGAGATGAACATCAGCCACTGAGGTCACATTCAGTTTCCTGCACAGACTAATCACATCAACATCGGTCATTGTTACACTGATGCTGTCTGTTATGATAATAGGTTGATAAATTCCTGTCCACAAAGGTGCCAAAAAAAAGAAGACAAGCATTGTGTATTAACAAGTGTTTATTTGAAAAATAACTCTTACCTCAACTGTATCTGAGGAAACAGAAGAATATTTGTCTTCTCTTCACTCTGTTACCAAAATCTTTTTTTTTAAAAACCTTTAGTGACTCTTCACACTGTAAAAAATCTTTCTGCCATGGATGAACACTGTAAATAATGTCATGACTTTTGTTAATGTGCAGCTGAAATAAAAAATAATTTCACAAAGCATAAAGTATTCATTAAAAAAAGACTGAACGAGTGAGAAAAATGTGAACGGCAGTTTCTCTGGAGAGGCATTTTGTTAAGTAATCTTCATACAATTTAATATAGTTAATATTCTGTACGTTGCCATTGTTTATGTACAAAGTTTTGATTCTTAATCAACCCTTAAAAGTACAACACGGCAATGAGGACAGCTGTGTGTCTACTGAATCGTGTGTTTGGTTTAATAGTCATCTATATTGTGCTCGTAGTTAAAATCCAGGATGGAGTCTCCGAAACTGTCAGGAGTCGAGGACTCCTCTATGAGCCACGAGTCATACCAGGATGTGGTGGTCTCTGGCATTGTGGGAATTTCGGTTGTCGGGGGTAATGTTGTTGTTGTTGTTGTTGTTGTTGTTGTTGTTGTCGTCGTCGATCTTAACCTCATTAATCTCTGCTGCCGAAGGCGTCGGATACGGGCTATCCTGAGCCTCCTCTTCCTTTCAGCGCTGATTTGTGAATTGGGTGAATACTTTTTGTCAACCTGCATGCCGCTGCTAACTGCTGGGCGCTGTACTTTGGTGTTGGTGTAGGTGAGTCGAATGGGTTTGTTGCCATTGAGGGCCATGATCTGCAGACAAATTAAGAAAGATCAGTACTAGGTACACACATATTGAGGGTGTTGGGACTTCAGGATGGCTGTGCCCCACCTGTTTAATGCGGTCCCAGTTGGACTTGGCCAGGTTGAAGCTGCAGGTGGTTGCTCCTGACTGGTAACCAACCACACAGAGTTTGGTCACAGGAGAGAAGCCCTCAGCTCGAGCCGTCACGCGATACTCCCCTGGGTTCAGCAGGCGCCAGTAGTCCCCTGTTGGAGCTGCAGTGACAAAGAGGAGATAATGTTTTTTACACACAAGAGGGTAAAACACGTGAGACTCAAAGAGGGCAAGACTTGCACAAGACCTGTAGTGACATCATGGTTTACCCCCTCCACAGAAACGGTGGCGTTTGCGATGGCGTTCCCCTGCTGGTCCTTCACGATGCCTCTGATGCCACGATGCACCTAGACGGAGAGGGCAATACTTGATTACTCTAAATCCAAGTTTTAATCTTTGTATAATTGGGTATCATTTTAATCAACCTACTTTTTGTGGAGTTTGCAGTCATGCTAGCATTTCTGTGAGGCTGTAATTGTGAACAGTAGTGCTCTGAGCTAAATGTTAAAAATGACAATTTTAGCATGGTTCTTATATTTGCTGATTGTGTCATTCCAGCCGTACTCATCTCCCTGTTCATATCATAGATATTCCCATGAAAAATCTTTAAACTTTAGTCCAAAAACTTCTTACCTCCACCAAGGAGGTTATGATTTCACCAGCGTCTGTTTGTCTTTTTGGATTTTAATGAAACTTAGTGGGAGGATTTGGCATGTGACAAAGAAGAACCCATGAAATTTCACCACTGGAAAAACTCAATTAGTGCTGATGTGGAGAGACGATAACCCCTATCAAACCTGTTACTTACGGACGGACAGACAAGGGTAAGCCTATAAAGTACAGCTGAGGCTGATGGGAATGTGGTTTGGTGTGCAGGTATTTTGTGATTAACAAAATCAAGAATTCATCATTTGGGGTCAATCAATCAATCAACCGTACCAATTTTCATGACAATCCTTCCAAAAGGTTTTGAGATGTTTCACCAAAAAAGTCAAATGTTGCTAAAAGGAAAAGTCGAAGATGACCAAAGTGAGAGAGGTTTATCATCTGAGGACCATGAATGATGTTTCCTTACCTGCTTGCATGCATGAAAAAGAGGAGGTTATGAGAAGTTCAATTGGTCGGGTTGTCTTAATGTAAATGTTAGAATGATAGAAGATGTTCTGGAACTTTCTCCAGCTGTGGTTAGAACACTAAGAGATGACATCAGTCACATAGTGTGGGACTGACCTGCTCCATGAAGATGAGCATAGCTTCTCTGTTCTTCTCCCACTCACGTGCCAACTCACTCTGATGAGGGAACTTATCACATCCCAGGAATATGGACAACTCCAAACAGTTGGTGTGCAGGTAGCTGAAATCATTCATACCTGGAGAGGAATGAACACACAGTAAAGCTCTGAGACTGGTGAACGTGTTGGGGTTGGGGTCAGGGTTTTTCTTTTTTTATGATGTTTCTATTAATATCTTTTACCCTGGACAGGTCACTAGTTCACCATAGAGACAACAACCATTCACAATTTAGATTCACCGATCTTGCACATTTTTGGGCTGTGGGTGGAACCCGGAGAACCCGTTGAGAACCCACACAGACACAGAAGAACGTTCAAACTCCTCTCAGATGGTGTAAAAATAACCTGCAATGCACATTTTCTCCACCAGGGTGTGCTACAAATCCATACAGAACTGCAAGTCATGATGAACCAACTGGCCTCCACTTACTTCCTGTGATTGGCTTCCACTTTGCCCGGTTGACGAAGCCGTGGCCCCCTGAGGGAGTGCCTCCGTGGCAGGAGCCTTGGTAGTTGTGTGTCATGGTCAGGTGTGTGGAGGCGTAGGAGACAGCCAGCCACCTGAAGAGTGACTCGTCTGCAGTCACCCGAGGCTCATCCTCAGGCTCAGCATACTGGTAGCTGGTGCTTCTTCCTCTGTCGTCCTCTTCCTCCTCTCTCCTCTCATAACCTTGGTTGTAATTGTGGTCGTAGCCGTGGTCGTATCCACGGTCGTATCGACGGTCATATTCCTGGTCGTATCGACGGTCATATCCATGTTCGGATCCACGGTCATATCCATGTTCGGATCCACGGTCATATCCATGTTCGGATCCACGGTCATATCCATGTTCCGATCCACGGTCATATCCATGTTCCGATCCACGGTCATATCCATGTTCCGATCCACGGTCATATCCATGTTCGGATCCACGGTCATATCCATGTTCGGATCCACGGTCATATCCATGTTCCGATCCACGGTCATATCCATGTTCGGATCCACGGTCATATCCATGTTCCGATCCACGGTCATATCCATGTTCGGATCCACGGTCATATCCATGTTCGGATCCACGGTCATATCCATGTTCGGATCCACGTTCGGATCCATGTTCGGATCCCCGGTCATAGCCTTGACCCCTCCACTCCTCCTCCGGCTCTGAGTACCCCCTTCCTCTCCAGTCTTCCTCTGGCTCCTCCTGATAACCCCTTCCCCACTCGGTCACATCGAAAACCTCCTCTTCATACTGTCTCTTCTTGCGGCTGAGGGGTTTCTGGCTCTCGGCAGCCTTGTTCAGACGGAAGTTGTCATAAGGATAGGCCACAATTGCCTCCCCGCCCTGGAAGTTCGCACCCAAAACAAATGGATGGCTATTCATCCAGGAGATTATGGCTCTGGTTTCCACAGCAATCTGGAACAAAAACAAGAGGATCAGGGTCAGACAAACACTTGAGAAGAATGTAAAACTACTTATTTGGAAATATAATTGTTTTTTGTTCATTAGAGACCAGTTCTCCCAGTTCTCCCTCCTTACCGAGCTGTTGGCCTTGAGGTTCTCTGGTATGGGCACATGGTGATTGGGGATGAGTTTGGGCACCATGCCTTTATTTTCAGCATCCCACAGGATACTACTCAGGTCCGGGAAGTTCTGGAAGATGTCAATTCCGTCCTTGGTGAAGTGTCCCGTGGTCCATCCACTCAGCTCTGATCCCTGCGGGGCAGAATTTAGAGTCAGACCACCAGTACAGCCTGATTCACTGGAATTTCCTGTTTGTTGCCTTCCCCAAGGAGGTTATGTTTTCATCCAGTGGTCCAAGAGTGAGGCGTGTGCCAAAGTAGCTTTTACATTGTCATTTTGATGGTGCACATGTGTAGTTCATTATTATAATGATCCAGTTTTTGTACCAAAAGCAAAGTGTTTTCAAACTTAAACATTTCATGTCTAATATATCTGGATTTATTTTCATACATATCCTAATTTGACTTCTTAAGCATCCCTTCTTTATGTCGCTTTACCTTTTTGTTAGTTGATATTTTAATGACCGTAACCACTGACCGCTTCAGAAGCTTTCTCATGCCCATCAGGGTTGAGCGAAGGCACCAGGTGAATGCGCATTCCCTCCACCAGGCGCTGGGCTCTGGGGTTTCTGTCTTTGTACTCTTTGCACAGGTACTGCATAAGAAGCAGGATCATCTCCCGACCCACTGCCTCGTTTCCATGGAGACCTGCCGTAAAGCGGAACTCCGGCTCACCTGCGAACGCAACCGAACAAGACTAGTTATTTGTCGCTTAACCGTAATCTGCTGGCTTCCACCTAGTGTTTATGAAGGTTCACAGTAATCATCAATGTCTCCACCAATCAACATTTCAGACTGGTGGAACATGCTTTTAGGATTATCCCCTGGTTTTGATAGTGCATAATGACATATATTCCAATGTAAGCTACTGTATTTTATCTGCCTCTTTCGTGGTCTTTGAACACATTCCCACCTATTTCGTGCTCTGTGGGGTTTCCAGAGATGACCATAGCCATGATTTCCAGTCCCTTTGAGCTGCGGCCCAGGCTGTAGATGTTGGTGATGTTGGGACACTCATCATTCACAGACTTCATAAGCTGAACACATGAGAAGAAGGAAACAGTCACTGGGAAGAATATATATATAAAAATATATATATATATATATATATAAATATATATAAATATATATATAAATATATATAAATATATATATATATATATAAATATAAATATATATATATATATATATATAAATATATAAATATATATATATAAATATATAAATATATATATAAATATATATATAAATATAAATATATATATAAATATATATATATATATAAATATATACATATAAATATATATATATAAATATATATTAAAAAATTTAATTATTATTTAATTATTTAATTAATATTATATTAATATTATTATAATAATTAATTTAAAAAAGACCTTTACACAGCAGCTAAACATCCCTGCAGCATATCAGTTAAACAATTAGCCAAACTGATTTATCTGAGGTTGACAAAGCACTAAAAATCATCAATAGTGCTCATAAATGCTTGGAAAAGTGTGGGCTGTGTTCGTGAAAAGCATTAGTTTGAGTGGATATTGCTCCTGGCAAATTATTTTCTTTCAGTCTTTGGGATAATAAAGATTTCCTGAGGAATGTGAGGATACTCACTGCAACCATCTCTGAGTAGCTGTGATGTTTGAACTCCAAATAATCTACTGGAGTCACTTCATTTTGCTTGTAGAGGACATCAGCTGGATCTGTGAAACAAAAAGTAATAAACATTTATTGTTTGTGTGCTTTAAAAGACATTTCTGGAGCTTCACAGCAAAACAGTGCTGCAGCATTCGCCTAAATAACAGAAGTAGATGGAGATTCGTTTTTAAAAAAACAAACATGAAATGTCTCCATGCAGGTCGTACAGCGTAACCCAAGTCCCTGGAATCCCAGAGACCCAGATTTGGTTGGTGGGAGGATGGATCCTGAGTCAGAAGAGACCCCACTAAGTTTTGGTATGGATCCAGGATTTGTTTTTCTTAATCATTGCATTTTTCAACTTTTTATTTAATTTCTCTGGGAATAATGGATGGATCTTGATGAAAATCAGGCATATTTAGGAGGCTGGTGTGGATCCAACTAAAAATCCAGATCCACCAGATTTAAATGGTTGACTGTTACAAATCCTGAACCATAAATTAGAGTCGCAGGGCCGTGAATGAAAGAGGACTGTTGAGTCTTGGTGGAGGTATGCTCTTTTTGGTTAATGAGGTCCCCATTTGTATTTGTGGGTGAACTGTTCCTTTAATATGTTCATGTGTTTGAGGCTCACCAGGCAGGGGGCAGCCTAGGACCTCCAGCCTCATGCACAGAGAGCCGTTCCAGCTCTGAGGGATGATTCGGATGTAACGGGCCAGCACAGGCTCTGCCAGCTGGTTCATCACCGGAGTGTCCTTGTCATTGTTTCCAAAGAACAGCTGGACGAGAGAGAAAAGTCAGTCAGGAGGAGAGGAGGGAGACATCACAGATGCTGCCTGAGCACGAAGCATCATTTTAGTGGAACTCACCCAGTCGGTGTACCCATCATGGATGGTGGTCCATTCTCGGCTGTCGTTGCTGAACGCCAGGAAGTAGGACATCACGTAGTCACTCCTGGAACAAGATGATACGTTGGCAGAATGTTGAATTTGGAATTGCAGCATGTGTCTCAGCATGTTTGTGTCTTACTCGTTCAAGGAGTCTCGTCCTTGTGTTATGACTCCTGTGAACTCCGTTTCCTTGCGAGTGTCCAGCTCAAACCAGTGGACCCTGTCCTCTGAGTTGGCACACCACGCTCCACCTCTCACGTCATCTTCATCATCTGAGCCCTGGGAACCACAGAGGCCAGAACACAGTACTTATGTGCAAATTACATGCAAATATCATATACTAACATACTTGTCACTTAGTTCTGCACATCACAGATGCTAAATAAATATAAATAAAAAAATGATATTTTCACCAGCATTAGACTTTTGGTCTGTTAGCAGGATTACACTAAAACTACTTGATGCATTTATATTAAACAGGGTGGGAGGATGTACCAAGGAAGAAAACGTGAGATTCTGGGGTAAATCTGGATAAAGGGATGGATCCACATATTTTCTTCACTTCCTTTAATATTGTGAGATAAGACTTTTACAGCATTTTTATCAATTACACACAAACTGCTTGATGGATTTTCATGAAGCTTGTTTGGTTCGGCTGATAATTGGAATTTGGTTTATTTGGGTTTACTTTAATTTAAAGGGATGTTGGACCTTGGCGGAGGTGTGCGCTCTACTCTTTTCACCCTGTTTTTATGCATCGCTATCTTGTTCATACTATTATTATTAAGTTTACATTAATTTTAAATCCCTATTTTTATCTTCTCTCTATGTCTTTCTTATGTGAATACTCAGTGCATGTCATTTGTTTGCTGTAAAACACTGAGCTGCATTTGTATGAAAGGTTCTATACAAATAAAGTGTATGATTATTGTTATTGCTATTGTTAATGTTGTGTTATGTCCTCCTTATTTGTTTATTATTTTTTTCTATCTTTTTCTTTTATTTTTGTCAATATATATATATATATATATATATATATATATATATATATATATATATATATATATATATATAGTTCCAGAATGTAGAGGAGTGGAAGTATTAAGTAGCAGAAAATAAAAATACTCAAGTATACTACAAGTACCTCCAAACTGTACACAATACGTAAGTAGATTGTTCCTGTTCATCAATGGTTATTGCAAATTTTGACACATAGTTGTTACTGCAAATGTATATCAGTTCCAAATATCACTTATTAGTCTCCTCAGTTTCTAATAATCAGTATTGACGATCCTTAAAGAGCAGCTAATGGAAGCGACAGACTGAGCAATAACAGTATTTTCCACCATGAGTCTGGTAGCTGGTGTTTATGTGGAGGCTTGGCTGTATGTAAGTGATGGCTGCAGTGTATGGGAGCTGTGTTCCGGCTCTGATTGTCCTGTACCTGCATGTTGAGACGCGCCCTCTGAGGTGCAAAGATATACTGAGACATGGAGGAGGCTGAGAGCTGGTCTGACTCGACCTTATGGGACTCCATCCCCAAGGGAGGACACTCTGCCACGTACACAGACACACAACAGACAAAATGAAATGATATGTTCATCGTATGAGCGAAGCAACGTTTTCCAGCTTTGAGCAGACGTACTCTTTGGCTCTTTGAAGACACGTGGTCTGGTCTTGGCCCGCTCCTCTGCCTCCTTCAGCCTCTGGGCTCTCTCTGGCAAAGAGGAGAAAAACAGTGTTGATGCCAGATCAACTGTCTTGGCTGAATATTTTCTCTCTGCCCAGAAATGTAGGAACTCATCATTATTGTGCAAACTTGATACACTGAAAATCCCCAAGAAAACCCGAAGGCCTGGAGGACGGTAAGAAAACAAACCAGACGTTGTGATTTCTATTCCATTGTGCTCTGATCAAACTCAGAGAATTTACTATGAAAGAAGACTCCCGTTATATTCTAACACAGTGAACTATGTGACACTTTGACATATTGTAGTTTATTGCTGATAGAGTGGCTGCCATAAGCCTTTCTGACAGAGGGAATGTTGAACATGTTGTAAGCTCACTCCCTGACCATAAACACATGCACAAGTGGAAAAACTCAAGGGGATGACCAAGAGAAAGCAAGTTTAACTAAGGAGGAAACTAAGTAGAAGAAATAGGATTTAAGGAAAACTAGAAGAGTGCATACCTCCAACCCTACACGTCTGTTTCCGACCCATTCCCTATCTCTCCACAAAGGTTTGTGGAAATCGGTTCCGGTAATCTTTATTGGGGAAAATGTTGACGCCACTTTACTGTTCTTATTGGGGTTGGAAAAACACTCCGTCAAGGCCCAATTAAATTAAACCAGAATACAAAAAACAAATATTAACCTAACCTATGGAGGTTAGATTGTAAAGGTCAGGCACCAACATACATTCAAGAGCTCGTAGTACTAGAACCCTAACTACCCGTCTAGAACATTACACTCTGAGGATACTAGGTTACTTGTGATCCCTTGAGTTTCCAAAAGTAGAATGGGAGCCAGAGCCTTCAGCTATCAGGCTCCTCTCCTGTGGAACCATCTTCCAGTCAGGGTCCGGGAGGCAGACACCCTCTCTACATTGAAGAGTAGGCTTAAAAACGTTCCTTTTTGATAAAGCTTATAATTAAGGATTGCTTAGGTTAGCACTTAGCTATGCAGCTATAAGCCTAGACTGCTGGGGGACTTCCCATGATGCACTGGGCTCCTCTCTCCTCCTACTCCTCTCTCTCTCTATACATTCATGTCTCATTAATTCATGTTACAAACTTGACTTCTTCCCCGGCGTCTTTGTGCTTTCTCACCATGGACCGATCTACTGCTGGGACCATGGTTGACACCCTCTGACATCATCATCATCAACATCAATGATTATTATTATTATTATTATTGTTATTATTATCAGTGTAGTTATTGTTGTAGTTATAATAAATACTACAAACTGTAATCTCTGTATTATAATAGCTGTTATTGTTATTGTGGTTGCACATGTCTATGTCCCTGTTCCTCACTCTCTCTCTCTCCACCTATCCTCCCCATCTCTCTCTCTCTCTCTCCATCTATCTCCCAATCTTTCTCTCTCTCACCCCAACTGTTCAAAGCAGAGGCTCCGCCCATCTTGAGTCTTGGATCTGCTCGAGGTTTCTACCTGTTAAAAGGCAGTTTTAAGGTTAGGTTGATAATCCTATCAACCTAACCTTCTTTATCTGGATCTACTCTAAACTTCAGTGGTTCCTTCTTGTGTAAATGCCCAACTCTTCCACTAAGTTTCATAAAAATCCCTCAGGTACTTTATGTATAATGGACAAAAACGGTCAAAAAAGTCCTATCTAGCAAAAAAAAAAAAAGAAGAAAAAAATTCTTAAATCCACCTTTTCATTTGGATCCATTCTAAAATAAACAGGATCTTCCATACAACATGGGCAATCCTTCTACCAAGTTTCATCCTAGTATGTTGTGTAGCTTATGCATAGCAGATGGAAATGTTGACAAAAGTCGTATCTTTTAAGACCTGTTAAAAGGAAGTGAAAACAAATTGTGAGATCCAGCCCCAAAATTTCATGGGTTCTTCCCATGCAACACGTCCAACCCTCCCACTGAGTTTCATTTAAAACCATCAGATAGTTTTTATGTAATCCTGTTAAAAGGCAGACAAATTAACCAACAGACAGACACCCATGAAAAAAATAACCTCCTTAGCGGAGATAAAATAGGCTGTTGAAGGTGTTTAGTTCTCAGAGAAACTCCCCGGAGAGTCTCCAGAACGTTTGTTCTAAAACTGTTGTGAGGAAATCTGTGCAGTATTATTGTGTAATTCTTTTGACGTAAAGCTTGGATCCTTTTTTTCTTCCCCATCACTGTTAAAGATTAAGACAAAAGTCCTGAGAACCACTGGCGCAGGCGTAGACACGTGTTTCCATGTTACGGATGAGTGCTTCAAGACTTGAGAATGCTTTTCACCTTGAACCCAGGCAGCAATGAAGCATCCACCCTGGACATGCCCTCCTGACACCAGTCCAGAGAGGGTTGTACATCATCTTCTCCAGGCTCGCCTTAACCACCAGCTAACCTCGCTGCACACAGCCGACACATGGCGGGACCGAGCTGAGGGGAATACTTTTCTCCCTTGTTGTGTCTTTTCTTTACCGAATCCCCTTCATGTGGATCATTCTCAGCTGTACCCACCATCACAACACATTTCTGGACTCTTTAATCTTCATTTTGCTCTGGGAGGCTGAACTCCTGCTGCACCGAAGGCCCGCTGACGTGAGCATGATGGGAGATCACATCTGCATTATCTTATATGAGAAATGTGATCCACACCTTCGATGTGTTATCTGTCAGTACTTTTGAACCCAGGTCGCAGTTCTTTGCTTTGACAACCGCAGTATGATGTCTGACATGATTGAGCAGAGTGGTGTTATGCAAGAAAGGAGAAGAAAAAAAAAAAGAGGATCCACATCTGGGTTTCCTTACCTCTCTCTTCCCTCTCTCTTTCTTTTTTTGCTCTATCCCTCTCCTTCTCCATCCATTTCTCGTCTGTCTCTTTCAGCCCTAAGGAAAATAAGCAAATCAAAGATACAGAAATAGCAGGCAGGTCTCTGTGTTTTTAAGAGCAATTAGGGACAATAAACAGTAAAAAGGTCAAAAAGGAGCAGCCATAAATCTGGAGACTCATTGACCTGTTTATCTCTTCTGTTCCTTGCTGCCTGCTTTGTTGGCAGGACGTCTCACTGCAGCTCAACCGAAGAGTAAAATATAAAACATTTGTGTGTGTTTGTGTGTGTGTGTGTGTGTGTGTTTGTGTGTGTGTGTGTGTGTGTGTGTGTGTGTGTGTGTGTGTCACATACTCATTCCGTATTCATCGTAAACGTCATACCACGTCTCCTCATAGGGAGGAGCAGCTGTAGGCTCCTCTGCAAGAGACAAAAACAGTCAGACGCCACATTAAAAGCCAGATTTAACGAGATTACATGGTTTAATCTGCAAAGTTTTATAGGTTAGCACAACACTGATTTATCCAACCACGACGACTGTCCTCTGATTGGATGCCACTGTGACGACTGCCATGTCATTAAGTTGTTAAATCTTTCATTTGAATTTACAAGAATCATAACAGAGTTCTCATCTGATGACAGGGCTGTTTTAAAGTCCACAACTAAAGAACGTTTTGTTGACTCCGTGGAACCGAGAGAACCCACCCACTCCTGTTTGAAAAGTAGGGCAGGTTAGCTCACTATAATGTTATTCCCATATGTTGAAATGCTCATCTGCTCCCAGTCCAAAGGCAGAATGGAGATTTCATCTGCATCACATGTCAGTAGTTTACTGCCTAACTGATCATTTGATGTCATCATTGATGGATGTTAAAGGAACAGTTCACACAAAAATGAAAATCTAATCATTATCTACTCACTCCCATGCTGATAGAGACTTTTGGGAAGTTTCATTTCATTTCATCAAACATTTGTGGAGCTTCACAGGAAAACAGCATCACAGCATTCTCCTAAATAACTAAACAAGATGGGGACTTGTTTTTAAAACGCAGAAAAACTACGGGTAACAAACATAAAATGACTCCATACAGCTCGAAATTCAGGTCTCTGAGAACCAAATTTGAAAAACAGAAAAACAATTACACAATTAATTAATTACACATACGAACAGCAGTGCTGGGTGCACACTGATGTTTCTAGCTTAGAGGCTACGGTGAAGATTTTAGCTTAAAAATGATATAAAAAAACATCTTTTCTGGAGACTTATGGTGTATAAGCTGAAAGGAGACATTGTATGTTTTTTTTATTTTAACATTTTTAAAAAGTCCCCATCATCTTCAGCTGATTAGTAGAATGCTACGATGCCGTTTTGCTGGCTTTCCGTCAGCATGGGGATGAATAGATAATGACTGAATGCTAATTTTCAGGTGAACTGTTCCTTTAATTGAATTCCTACAGTGTGACTGGCTGCATTTACCTGTTATGGTTTCTTCTATTATTTCGGGGCTGACCTCTTTACCATCAGGGAATGGAAGATTATCTGGCAACTCTACTGCAGGAGTGGAAAAAAAAAGAACAATTTTAAAGGTCAAACAGAGGGATTATATTAAAGTCAGACACAAACTGTGGAAATATCAGAGGAGCAGAGGTCCTGTACAGTATTCTGGAAACGTAGGGTAATGAGAAGACGTCAGGTCCAACACACTGTTTCCTACATCTGATCCTGTGGAAAAACTAGTTCAGTCACTGGCAACGATCCTAAAAGTTTTAGCATGAAGTCATAAAGTAGATCCTGAAGGACAATTGTATCAGATATATTCAGTTTTATCAGGGGATGAATTTAGAAGATATTAATGAATGATCTCCTAAATTTTCAGATAAATATCCAGATAGATATGATTTGGTTCATATTCAGATCTGGTCGATGTAAATTTGGATTCATTTGGTGCCTTGGTTGTAAGAAAAATAATAAGATACGGAGCTACAAACTCCGGAGGTGACTGATTTTAACCTTTCACAAAATGATTAGCCTGATGCTAAAGCTAGGCTTCTACCAACATGTAGGATTGACAAATGATTTATTTATGTTTGTAGATCTCTTCACTTTATCTTTCATTTTTCTATTACAACTGAGCGCCATTCTAGTTTCTTAAATGTGTCTACCAGACTTTTAAGTTTTAATAACTTTGAAGTTATCTAAATCAACCAGTTAACAGAACGAGCCATTTTAATTTGGATGAATCAAACATTTTCACCAGAGCGAACACAATCAGCTGTCGCTGAAATTTCAGTCAAATCCAAAAAGATTTATTTCTAGCTGTTTTCAGTCTCACCATAGTTAAAATGATGATCTGACTCATTATCTGGTCTTCCAGTGCTAATTATCTGTATAATTAAAAACATTACAAGAAAAATATCTGAATCAGGATCAAGATTCAAAACCCAGTTTTGCTCACACCCACAAATGTCCTCAATCAAAACCAAGCAAGCAGATGAAGCAGACATACATGTGGCGTCCCAGTAATCGGTGTCATCTGTCCCAGTCTTCCCATCAACCTTAGGGGCAGGAGGGGTCGGGTCCACCTCTTTCCAGACGGTGTCGGTCAAAGGGGAGTATGGTTCTTTCTCCTCTGGTTTCCAGGAGTCATCATAGTCATCGGGGGCTGGAGTGGACGGCTCTTTCTCCTTTGGTGTCCAGTAGTCATCGTAGTTGTCTGTAACTGGTTTGGATGGGTCTTTCTCCTCTGGTGTCCAGTAGTCATCGTAGTTGTCGGTAACTGGTTTGGATGGCTCTTTCTCCTCTGGTGTCCAGTATTCATCGTAGTTGTCGGTAACTGGTTTGGATGGCTCTTTCTCCTCTGGTGTCCAGTATTCATCGTAGTTGTCTGGTGCTAGTGTGGGGAACTCCTTTTCTTCTGGTATCCAGTAGTCATCGTAGGGGTTGGTAACTGGCTTGGTCGGCTCCTTTTCCTCTGGTTTCCAGTAGAAGTCGGAGGTGTCAGGTGTTGGTCTGAACGGCTCTTTAAATGGTTCTTTCTCCTCTGGTGTCCAGTAGTCATCATAGTTGTCTGTTACTGAAGCAGCTGGGTCTTCCTCCTCTGGTTTCCAGTGGTCATATGGAAGGTCTGTGATCGGAGTCTTTGGCTGAGGCCTGGGCGGTGTGGGCCCGGCCTCCCAGTAGTCATCGTCCGGTTTCCAGTAATCGTTGTCTGTCAGAGAATCAGACGAAAATATTTCTTAATTATTTATTGATAGCTACTTTTATTTTACAGTACTTATGTTTCGAATTGGGTTTACACTGAAATAAAAAGAAATATCATCTGTGAGTGTGTTTTTTTTCACAACCCAAAATATATTTAATTATTCTCTTTAAGGATTAATTTTAAGATTAATCAGCTAAGCAAACATGATGGATGCAGTTATAATTTTCATCTAATAAAAGTCGCTTTCCCACAACTTTTGTTGTGTTTGGAAATAGCTACTGTAATTTCACTTTGAATTTGCACTTTGTTGGTTGTTGTTATTTTTAATTTTTCCAAGCATTAACGTTTGATTTAGATTTAATCCTTTGTCACTGTGGGATACACGATGGAAAATAGGCAATGCAGCAGAAGTTTTAAGTCCACTCATTTTTCTTCCTTGTAAAAACATGGAGCCTACATTTCCCACAATGCCACTTGACCACCAAAAGCTTAGCAGGAGATCCTGGTGTGCTATGCTAATGTAGCATCGAGTTAGTAGCCTCGAGGAGTTGAAGTAAGCTCACTTCTAACTCGAACAAACTTTTGAACCAAACAACGCCGACTCAAGTGACATCACTTAAGGCAATTAATCAGACTGACTTCATCTGGAGCAACTAAAGGCTTTATAAAACATTTTCACATCACGGCTGTTCTCTCCAAGACCCATAAACAGGCTTTAAAAGGGGTGGAGTTCCCTTTTAAATCTTAATGCTTCACCTATTTTAGTTATTAATGATGGAAAGACTAACCCAGAACTATATTATGAGATTTTAAAAGAATGGTGTTGCAATTCTTCACTTGATAGGGTCCAAATAAAAGTAAAATATCCTTTCCACAGCCCATTTATTTCTGGGCAATCACTCACCAATATCGATATAGGGGTAGTCTGTGTATGGCTCAGGCTCAGTGGGTGGTTCCGTCGGGATCGCTAGAGGCAGCAGACAGACACAAGGTCAGCAACATTCATTCAAGTCCAAGTCAAGTACAAACTTGGCTCTTCTGTCCTCACGTGTTGTGGTTGGCGGCAGAGTGGTGGTTGGCGGCGGAGTCGTGGTTGGCGGCAGAGTGGTGGTTGGCGGCAGAGTGGTGGTTGTCGTCTGCTTGTCCTTCTTCTTTCCCTTCTTGTCAGTTTTGGGCTTTTTGGTGGCCTTGGGGGCTTTTGGCTCTTTGTTCTTCTTCTTGTCCTTCTTCTTCTTTTTGGCTTCATCCGGCGCTCTTCTCACCCTGCCTGGAAAGAAAAATAAAAGAGGAGAGGAGACAGGTTTTCCACAACTCACTTCGTCACCATTTAGTCAGCGTATAGTATAAATATTCATGCATAAATTATTGTCTTTTTTTTAAAATCACCATTTTAATCAATCTCCTTAACTTAAACCCTCTTCAGATCATCAGAGACCAAAACTATTCCTCGCTTAAAGCATTTTTTATAATAAGTACTGGCACAACATTAAAGCTTATGCAATTCTGGTTCTTATTTTAGTTCCTATCATCCATGAGGAAATCATTCTAAGCTAAAATGCAACAGTGCCACAAATGGATTTCAGTGGTTGGTTGAGGTTCATCAGTATTTCCCTCTGAGGTTGTCTGCAGGTCTGGTGCACGTTCATGGAAAACACTTCTCTCTCTTTCCATTAGTTGTGCTCCATTAACCACAATTCAGTTCTAATGACAATAAATCTGTCTAAATGCTTAATAAATACATCACCATCATGTCTGCAGCGTCCTACCATAAAGCATGAACCTGTCAGACTCATTAAAGAGCTCCAGAAAAGTGTTTTTTTGTTGTTGTGATTATCCATTCTGCCAGAGTGAGTGTGCACCAGAGTCAGCATGAATCATTCAGGGTTGCAGCAACAGAGTCAGTGGAAAAGGTTAGTGTCATAAAAAATCTGCTTTCAAGATGCTAGACTGTTCCTCTCTTGTCTGGCGTGAGGCAAAGAGATCCATCTGGTTGGTCTGCTGTAGCAGCAGACAGGTGAGGACCTGGAGTTTCTCCTGCCTGCAGCCGTTAGAGACTAAACCATTATGTGTTTGGGTGTCTTTGCTCTTCCATATCATGTCCAAGTTCAGACCTGAAGAACTTATAACATCTGTGTAAAGTTTTAATGGTTAAAAGTTCCTCCACTCACCTGGCCGTGCAGCTTCCCCAGTGTCTCTCCTTTGCTTGCTGCTGCTTCCCAGTAGATCCACCACAGGTCCCAGCTCACTTTCTGGATCATCCAGGGACTTGTCTTGCAGCTGATCCCCTGCCTCCCCTTCAGCCTGCCGGAGAAAAACTATCCCCCCGGCGCTCTCCCCTCCTCTGGGGATCAGCAGGCAGCCCAGGGCCAGCAGAGCCACAGACACAACCACAGCCTGGCTTTTCATACCTGCTGTTCTCCAACTGCAGGATCTTTGGTTTTACTTCTCTCTCTCTCAGGCGTCCAGTCCTCAACCCGACGTCTTCTCTCCACCGCAAGAATTAATTTCCCCTTTTTCTTTGCAGTGTGATCCACGGTCCAGTAGGGAAGTTTTATGCAGCTCCACACACCCACAGTCACAGTGTCAAGCAGGATTAGACTGGGCTAGACAGAGATGTAGTGGGTGGGGGGTAGGGATAGGCAGGGAGGGAAGGGAGGTGGGTTATAGAGAGAGAGAGAGAGAGAGAAAGAGATACAGAGTAAAGCAGCAATCCAGTCAAATGAATAGACTGGGTTCCTAATTGCCCTGCAGCTACGGTCAGCTGAAAAAGCAGCGTAAGGCTGCAGGATCCTCCTCACCTGGCTGACGAGTCAGAACAGGTGCAGGGCCCAGACAGGAGATGTGGGGGAGGAAGATGAGGGGCGGCAGGTGAGGCCTCAGACTTGCAAGGCTTGCACCTCCTGGGTTAGAGACAGGAGCCAGCTCCTTTTCTTCTGGAGCGCCTGTTGAATTCCTCGGCGAAGAGCTTTTCACCCTGCAGACAGGAAAAATTCCACAACAAGAGGAAGAGGAGGAGGAGGAGGAGAGAGGAGAGAGGAGAGAGGATAGGGATTGTGTGTGTGTTAAGAAAAGCAAACACCACTAATCATTAGAGGGGAGAATTGAAGGAAAATGAAAGAGGCAGGAGAAGGAGATCTCGTCTCGTGGTGCTCTGTCTCTCCTTCCTCCCTTTGCTGCGTGGCTCTGCGTTCTGGAGGAAAAGTTACGATAGGCGAGGGGGATCATGGAGGAGCACACAGATGACAGAATTACAACCTTTGAGATCTGGTGTTTTCTTTGCCATTCCTCCCATCCTCCTCCTCCCATCCTCCTCCTCCCCTGTTCAGATCCTGGATGTGTTGTACATTTTACCAACAGTCAGGGTACATCTGGTCCTCCCCTGGTAATCCGGGGATATTTAGAGTCAGTGAGGATTTGATGGATCCATTTTTTTGGCCGCAGATGAAACTCCAGATGAAGATGTGAGACAGAAATGTACTTTTTTTTTTTTTTTTAGAGGAATTCTCACCTAAAGTGTCCCCCATAAGCAGGGGGGTGCTTATGCAGGCAGATATTCCAACAAAATGCAATGACCTCCTCCAAAAGCTCAGTCATTAACTTCATTCTTCCATATCAGGGAAGGGTTATTCTGCAGAAATGCCTGATGTTAGAATAAAGCAGAGTAATGAAAACACTGCACAGCACGTCAAATCTGCTCAGTCATGACAATCGTTTCCTCTGAAAGGGTTTCAAAATGTCACAGAAGACAGACAAATCAGCAAATGTATGAAAATAATGCTAAAATAATTCAGATCATACACTCTCAGATTATGAGGACAACAATGCAGAGTCACATTAAAAGGAGAATCAACTCTGGATTTGATTTTCAGAAAACTGCAAAATGCAATTATATATGCAGGATGTGACTAAAGCTGCAAAGAATGCGAACTACAGTAAGGTCAGGCCGAGGCCTTTTCAACTGGAGAGAGCACAGAAACACACAGGGGGGCGAGTTAAAACTGTTTCTGCAGTCACACATCTGTACAGGCAGTGTTTTCAGTCACCAGAGCAAAATGAATGAATGGAAAAGAACAAATGAGGAGGATTTTCTTTTTACTGAACTGTACCCAGATTTAAAATCTGAGATGTGGAAACATGACATTAATCATGTTGTTCTAAAAGTTATTTACTTATTTTGGGTGTTTTTTATCCATCCCTCTTATTTCTAGCCAACTATTTTAATAGAGTGCATGAAAATGTGTGCAGCAAACACATGTAGTCAATTCTGACATTTTCATATTCAATTTCTCCAGATTCTCTGAATCTTTTGATGATATTATGGTCTGTAGTTGCTGATATTATGGTCTGCAGATGGTGAAATCCATGTGTGTTGCGAAATGTTGTTGTTCAACTGTTGGCCTGTTCGCCCACACAGATTTTCATGTTGAACCTCTCCCATTTTTGCTTGTGAATGAGCCTTTCATGAATTTACCAACCTCTTTACCCGTGGAATGATCCAATCCGGTGTTTTTCAGCATTCCACAACTTTCCCAGTCTTTTGTTGCCCCCATCCCAAATTTTCTGAGATGTGTTGCTGTCATTAAATTCATAATAAGCATATATTTACAAAAATCAATGAAGTTAATGAGGTGCAACTTTAGATATACTGTATTTTTATACTGTTTTTATACTCTTACTTCTGTTTTCAATTGAACAGAATGTCAACAAGGATTAGGAAAATATCACATTCTGTTTTATTAATGTTTTACAGAGAAGTCTCAAATTTTTGGGGGGATCAGGTTTGAATTTGTATGAAGAAATATTCTTATTGCATCTATTAAAATATAAAATACTTAAAAGTACTGAATGGACTATTATTATTACTGTATATATAATTTTGGATGATTATTACACATGTATGTGTTTTTGTAGCATTTTGCTGCTGTAGTCAGTCAAGATCAAATCATTTTAGACACTTGATATGTTGGTAGTTGCTTTAATGCATCTTTTTGTAAAATGATCAGATTTTATATATGTTAAACTTTAATTTGTACTGTACAGTAACTAATTATAGATACATAAACAGTACAATATTTCCCCTTTACTTATACTGGAGATGCAGTACTTGAGTAAATATGCTAACATTTCTCAACTACTATTTCTCCTTCTAATTCTTACATTCTGCTTATTAAAATCCCTTCATTTAATTAAATGAATGAATGTATTGTTGTGGTTTTACAGCTTGTATTACACTCGAAACCTTAAATTAGTTAACATATGACATCTTACGACAGAAAGCAGCTACTTTTACAGACTGGACTTTTTAATGATGCCTGTATATCCAGAGGTCAATCTCAACATAGCAGTACATATACATTAAGTTTAGGGCTCTCTGCACACAGCCTTGAGCTGAGTGTCAGCATCTACTGGGCAGGAAACAATGACATCAGAGCGAGAGAGAGAGAGAGAGAGAGAGAGGGGAAGAGAGTTGGGGGAGGGAAGGCGAGTGGGAGAGAAATGCTGTATTCCAGCAGGCTCTCTAGGTACAAATGGAAACAGATTGAAGAAAAACTCCATCCTTCTCTTCTCTTTTCTTTTCATTCACTCTATGGATAGCTTAACACTCCAGCAGATTCTCTGACACATAACAGATGTCTGTGTATTAGATTATTAACCCCCTGATGGGCTCCTCAGTGATATAATTGAAGTTGTGCCTTGGATTTGTGCTTTGCTCTCCACTGAAACCACATGCACATTAAAAGGAGGCTAACACAAGCGCAGACGGCACGCTAACTATTAGCAGATATGGAAAACGGTTTGCGTAGTTGTGATCTCCACTCAAGATTAGGGACAAAAGGTTGGCTGGAATGTTTTTCCATCCTGTGTGTGCTGTGATTCAGCAGGTCCATCACAGCACAGTCATCTGGCTGTGTGGGACCGGAGCCACACGTCTGATTGAGCACAGATGTAGAAGCATGCAGCACCAAGATTCCTTTGGAGGTGTCCCAGCTTTACCGACCCATGGCCAAAAGCTCCTCTCTGATCAGTTACAAATATTTCAACCTCGTACTGCAGCGCCTTTGCGTTATGGCAACAAAAGTGAGGCATGTTTTCTAGAAATCATCTTTAATAGGGCTTCAGTGACATCTCAGTAATTTGTTTCCCTGATGAGAGTTTAAGCGCACAATGAAAAGCCTTGGATTGTGGCTGAGACTGTCTACACAGCCTGCCAATAGCTGTTCCCCACCCTCATGATGAAGCAGCAGAGGCGCGTATGAGGTTCACTTCAAACTAAACAATCAGAGGGGAGAATAAATGCAGCGTGGATTTAAATTTCACAGGAGTTAAGTGACACTGATTTGAAGGTTAAAGCGCAGAGTTTTTGTTGCGATACGTAAACCAGACGTCAGCTTGTAGAGTTTGCTCATTACCGGTGAGCATGTTTTGCAGAACAACAATATATGAACAGCCTGTGCATGATGTAGCTGCTGTGATTTCTTGTCCTGCAAGCTTTGGTGCCTTTTACATGCAGATCTGTCAAAGTGTGCCCTCTAGTGGCTGAATTTCAGAACAGCTACAGAAAAAAAAGCCTCATCACATCACATCTATGTGGCAACTCCAGACCACATAGAAAACCATACTGTCTGGTTAAAGTCAGCATGCAAAGTAATAACGTGGTGCTGATGTACACATTGAGAAGCTGAGAGCTGAACAAGGTGAATAAAGTTTTTTTTTTTTTTTAAATAGTCAGAACGATGGTCCAACCGGCCCTTTAGGACATTCTCCTGAAGATCCTGTTCATTATAATCTATAAATAAATACATTCTAAAATGAGCCTTTTATTTCTCTGTCACTCTGATTGGGCTTTCAGAATTTTGCTTTTTAATTTTTGGCACTTTAAAGACTAATTTAATTGCGTAAAATCGAGTCGAGTGCACAAATCAACAATCCTACATTTATCAATTTATCTTACCTTGTGATGAAATGTGATGTGTTTGACAAGTCTAGTCTTTGGTTAGATTTGTTTAGTGTTTACAAGACAGGCTGACCATGTGTGCTGTACACAGCTGTTTACTGCAGCGCCTTGTTGTCTGTATCATCGGTGCTGTTCCCCAAATATGTGACATAAACAGATATCTAAATATTTATCTCAACTAGCTGAGTAATAATACACATCTGTTTGGTTTGACTCACCCTTTCCTCACCACTCCAAAAACGATTTTGTGGAAATTGGTTTGAAATTCGTGGAAACTTTTCAAGACTTGCATAAATTAAATTTAAGACATATTTCACACTTACTGACAAAACGTATGCCAGATATGAAAGTAATGGGAGTCCCAGTTACTTGCAAACTGGATCAATGTATTCACAGAACTGTTTGGACACAACAGCGTATTTGTGTATATGTTCTCAAAATAAACAACAACAAAAAAAACTCATGTTGATGTGCGATAGAGGCATTTAAATGAGCATTGTTTAAGTGTCATTAAATGAATGCTAACATATTTAGGACCTACCTTAACATATTTAAGACCTCATACACTATACCTCAATTTATTTGAGACTTTTTAAGGCCTAAAACTAAGAGGATTAAATTTTAGACTTTTTAAGACCTTGCTGGAACCCTGGTTATGTAATTTCTGCATAATTAGAGAAAATGTCGAAAAATGCCAGACTGACAATGTTAAAGAAAGTCCGGATCCGTGCCTAAATTTAACAGGTTCTTTTCTGGCCTGTGTCCCATCCATCTACCAACTTTTGAAGAAATCAGTCTGGTAGTTTTTGTGTTATCCTGGCCTTGGAGGAAGTAATAAATGTTACTTTTTAGCCCTAGAAATGTGAAGGGTGGTGGAAAAAAAGCTCCAAAAATAATCATAGAAAACAAAATAAAAGCATGTAATCTTGGGAAAATAGTTTCCGGTTCGATTGACGTCAGCATCATTTGTAAAGAAATACAGCTCACACTGATTTACTGTAAACTAATGGGAGAAATGACATAAATAAAAATGTGTATTTTTAGTATGTAGTGTGTATTTGGAACACAGTGCATGTCAGTACAGATATTCATCAGATGTCACAAAAGGTCTCCACAGAGAAAAGGAGTTCGTTTTAAACAGCATTTATTTAGCGTTCTCCATACAATACATTGAATGTACAACAGCACATACTGTATTCGGAAATAACTCTCAGTATAAAATAGGGCTTCTACAATCAAGGTACAGTCATAAAATGCTCTGAGGGACATGACGACTACGGCGACAGTAAAACACCTTCATTTATAAAGCCAAGAGAGAAGTGATTGTATTTGCCGAGCAGAGCTTCACTCCACATCTCTCCCAGCATCCGACATCCTGCAAGACGAGGAGAATCCAAACGATGATCAACGCATAAGAATGTGATCGACTACAACTGCTGAAAATATAACGTCTGGTAACATGAGAGGATAAATCAGGCCTCGTTCGGATACTGAATATATATCAAAGCATACATCATATTATGTCTGCTAATCGAGCCTAAATCTTTACGATCATATATTGAACTGTTTTCTGACTGCAGCTGTAAAGACGGGATTGTTTCTGAGTGTTTTCTGGACATCAAACACTTAAAACACAGCAAAAGTATACTGTACTGTCACTGAAGCCACGAGAAAACCAGCTCATTCCGAGCATCAGTCCATTGTACACTCACAGGATTTAAAACTGCACCACTCATCTTTTGGAGAAAACGTTTTCTCTAGTTTAAAATTAGTTGTACGTCTTACATGAAGGGCAGCTTTTTGAAAACGCTTGACTGACTTTTGTGAGTAGTTCTGAGTCTGAAAACAATTTTTTCAGAGAAATATGAAGCTAAGGCAGGGCAATATGACTTCAGATCAATATCAGCGTTATTATGTCAACCTTCTACCTCGTTTACAGTAATGAAAAATATTTATTTGTTATTTTGTTTACACTGCTTGCAAAGTTCTATGGGATACATTCTACTGGAATATTTTTTTCTTTTTTTCTCTCGCCGTGTCCCTGAAGCCAAAGTCTGCCTGACGGATACGGCAATCTTTTTCAAGGTATAAGCTCCTCTGGCTGAGACCTATTCGTTGTCTTGTTTGAACTTGCCGCTTTGCATGCACATTTGTTTTGTGTGAACGCAAACTAACATTAGTTGGAGACACGTGACTGAACATGACATCGCTTTATTTACTTACTTACCTACCAGGGACGGTGCACATTAATCAACATTGAAGTTTCCACATCAATGTAAATGTCCCACAGTTAGCTAATAAGCTAATTTTTTTTATCCGTAGTCCCTGGACAGGTTGTTACAAATTAGGGACCTGATGTCATCAATACACTGCTTCAACAAGTACTACAGTAAAATGCAATTCAACACAGTGGTACTTTTTTTAAAGGACAGTTTGTGAGTGCACACATTGGGAAAAGTATTGATTAATTGCGCCGCCTTAAACGATGCCTTTATCCAACTAATCCCTTGTTAGATTAACCCACCCTATAAAGAGGATTCAAGACTGGGGGAGAAAATGAAATCTGCATGAATGCAGAATCTGTCCTGCAGCGAATGCTCACCATCACACACTTAGTGCGTCTACAGCAGCGTTATGCAGGCGACAGACTGCACACACCCTGGTTGACCATGTGTAATGACCCAGAACAGGATGCACGACATCCGGTCTGCTGCACCCCACAAAAAGGATCCAAGGATCCGGCCTCTGCTACAGCAGCACAGACCCACTCATCTGAGGCATGATGGACTTTGAGCCTGACGAATTCACACTGGTGCTTAGCTGACGGGACGCCAACCAGTTTCTGGAGGAGGCTGATGTCAAAGCTCTGGACTGGCCAGTGATGAGCTCTGACCTAAACCCAAAGCGAAAACCTGTTGGGTGCAACAGCGTGAACATCCTACACAGACTCAGCAGCAACTCCGGGCAGCCCTGAATGAAGAGTGGGCCGCCATCAAAAAGGATGACATCATCCGGAGGTTGTGCCAGTCCATGAGGAGGAGGATTACAGCTGATGGAGCGCACACACTACTTATAGTTTGTGCAAAATGTTGTATACTCCTGTTTCACCTGAGATATTTATGGTGCTTATGTTTTTGTTTTTAATTAAATTAAGATAATCACTAAGAGTTCATAAGGAACAAAAATACAAACATTTGCAGACACAGTGGTGAGTTTTTAAATCCCTTGAGTGTAAAAAAGGATTTATCCATTTATCCGTCTGTGAGCGAGTGTGGGCCTATATAATATCTATAAATGTGTTTTTAAATAGAATACACATAACATTAACCAGCCTTAGTGTTAGTTTGCTATTAGGTAGTGCTTCAGGTGTTGAATATACATTATATAATGTCCAATTGGTACGAGAGAAGGCCTAGATATGAGGAAATGTAAAAAGTCTGACTGAGAGGAGAGAAAGGAGAGATTTGTCTCAAGTCTTGAGGTAAGCAATGTGTGTCAGTATAATGCCCTACAGACAATCATACAGTTACAATCATTATTTCTCTATATACAAGCTTCCTGATTTACATATACACTGTACTGCTCCTCAGTTTAACTGCTAATAAAATTAAGCGCGAGATCGTAATCGTGGTGCAATGCTTTTAAGAGCCAGGGGGGGAGAGAGAGAGAGAGAAAGAGAGATCCATGAAGCCCGTCTCAGGACGTAGTGAACATTATGGCTATTGAAGATGGCCTGCTTCCTCCTTGCATACGTCACACATGCTAGCAAAGGTACGCAAACAGTGCAAATTTTTCCTGTTCAGTCAAAACACTTGCAAACGACTTAGCTGCTAAACTACACCAGCTCATTTCTGAAGTCATGAGGTGGAGAACGGAGATGGAGAAGCACAACATAGAAAAGGAACACTGGCCTGTGTTTTTTTAATGCATGTTTTAGGGTCACGTCAGCTGTTTACTGCGTCACATGAATGGAAGTTACTGTGGCTCAAATGAAAGAGAGGACTAACCATCGCTCTACCCCCCACATGTGGATGCAGGCACCGTTTTTTTACCGCTGCCTTCTCGATAACGCGTCCAGCCTTTCCCACATCTCTCTGAACATACACTGCGCCGCCTAGATGTGTGTTTACTGAAGGAGACTTAATGCCGTGTGAAATAAATGTGCTATAATAGTAACGGCTTGCGCACTCATTGACACTACGGACTGTAACTGAGACGTGACATCAATGAGCTTTTACGAAGAGGAGGCGGCTATAGGATGCTACAGTACTAGTGCTACCTGAACATGCTACAGATTGAGACCACGACGATGGGAGGCGGCTTCACGTTAGCACAAAGCAGGAGCCAGCTTTACCGAGGACCTCTGCCCACCCCAGGGTGCAGATCTCAAGAGGGACAGGTTCATCCGTGGACCAACCAATCATCATAAAATTAAATAAAGAAAAATGAGTTAATGAACGTCCTTTAAGTCCACCTCCATAAAAGCAGACAAACGTGGTCATGTCTTTTTATTTTCTCTCTGTTAATAGACAAACATGGTCATGTCTTTTTATTTTCTCTATGATAATAGACAAACATGGTCTTATCTTTTTATTTTCTCTATGATAGCTTAATAGCTATTTGTGACAGCTGATAAAGGATCTTATAGGACCAGCAAAGAGAAGTAGGAAAAAGCTTTTAGCCCCACTCACTCCCACTGTCCCCCAACATCTGCGCCAATGACTGAGCTGCTGGAGTCAGCTGTGTCCCGGGACAACATGTTGTTTTTTAAAATAAGAACGTTTTCTTTGAGAATAAATCTGGTACCATTGTTAATGTGACAAAAGGACCATCTTTGCAGCTTGATGGATTAAGTTCTCAGTAAAGCCGGCTCACTGTGTGCAGAGGAAAGCCCCCCCCCCCCATCTGCAGTCAGTTCCTGTCATACGACACACACACACACACATCCATCCATACACATTCGCTTGCACAAGCGCACAAACCCTGAAGTTAGGAACGATTTCTATCGTCGCACAGCACTATCGTTTTGATTATCATAGAGTAAGAGCTGGGATTGCATACTGTACCACACATCTCCAAGGAGAGAGATCCTTCATCAGTATCAGCTCATTCATTTCAACACACACACACACACACACACACACACACACACACACACACACACACACACACACACACACACACACACACACACACACACACACACACACACACACACACACACACACACACACACACACGAATAAAGTTTGAACTGGTCAAAATAATTACAATCACATGCTTTGTAACGGAATGTAGAGAAAGCTTCATACCGGACCTTCAACGCTGAGCCAAACACACAGACTCTGTTTGGAAAAGTCTCCTTGGCTTAAAACCACAAAGAGCTGAGAAGATTTTTTTAGATGTTCCGGTGGAAAATCCTTCTTAAGGTCACCCAGCCATCGGCTCATCAAAGATCTGAAGTGCTTTTAGACATAACTGAAGTTGTGACGTTTGTCCCTTCAGAAAATAGCTATTTCTTAAATTATTTAAAATATATTCCCCCCACATTAAGTGGGAGCTCTGGACCTAGACTATCAGACGCCTGAGGACACCAACGACTGGTTGTACCTCCACACATCTCCGTTCTTCTACATCTTTCATGCAAATCTTCAGAGCATCTTCTGTTAAGACACTTCAGAGCAGCTCCTACCCAACATTTCTGCTCCCAGCGCAAAAAAAAAAAAAAAAATCTGTAACCTCTGCAGGTTTTTCTACCTGCTGCTCTCCTCTCATGCTGAGAGTAGACCTGCTTCTGTTGGCTCTGCGGCGGAGCTTCAAACCGATTCGTCTCTCATCGACATGAAGTTAACAGAGTGTTTAAAGGTTTGCCTGCCGACGCTGCGCTTAGCTTGCATTTGGAACTGTTGGCATGCTCGAGTGATGGAGCTGGATCTACCAAGACTGTTAAAGGAACAGTTTCACACAAAAATAAAAATACTGTAGAAACAGTTTCTTATTTCATTAAAATAGGAGCTTCACAGCAAAACAGAGTTGCATCATTTTCATAAATAATTGAGGAAGATGGGAATTTTTTTTTAAATGATTTGAAAAATATGTAGCTTCTAAGCTAAAAGCATTGGTGGCACAGAAATCACAAATTCTTGTTGATCTCGTCTAGTGCACACTTTTAGCTAAAAAAAAAGGGTATAAATAATGTCCTTTCAAATTAAAATGTGATAATCCATGAGTCATCTCCTGATTGCACTTGTGACATTTTCCTTTTTAACATTTTAAAACAACTTCAGTTGTTTAAGAGAATCCTGTGAAGCTCCAGGAAATGTTTTGTAGACCAAGAAACTTCACCCGACTTTCTATTAGCATGGGGGTGAGAGGATGACTGAGATTTTCCTTTTTAAGTGAACTGTTCCTTTAAGAAGCCACTCCATGCTATGCTCCGTGCGCTGCACTGCTAACATACTCTGACCCTTGGGACACAAGTGTGCATGTTCTGTACTTCTAGGCGGGTAGAGTTCAGCCACAAGAATTTGGCAGCTATCAGATTGGCTACTAAATCCACAGAAAAGTTCAAACATTCACTTTCTTCATGTTTTAATGACATCTTGTGTTTCTGACCTGCATCAGCTCTTCTAAATCGGTTTTAAAAAATAAATAAATCATTAGTTAAAGAAATCATATAACTCTGAAAGACCCCCGAAGTCTAATCTAATCAAAGTGCAGCACCCCAGCATCTGGAAGGAGTGGAAGTGTTTGATTGGGTTTAGATAGCAGGTCCTAGATCAGGGTCTGGTGGGGTTCTAGCTCTCTGAAGGTAAGCCACTTGCACATACCATGATGGATATATTCACAGACAGGATTATCTCACTCACACACTCACACAGAGTCCAGCTTAGATGAGTCTGGCCTCTCCTTCCATGTCTGGCGGTAGATCACACACTCCTGTGAAGTGCATTTCCTTTCCCTTGTTTCCCTGTCCAGGCCCGGCTCTGCCCCCTCGCTCCCCCATGCTGGGAGACGGCTGTTGGGCCTGAGGGTCTGGCGATGTCCCACGGGGAATTCCACCTGCCCGCCTCTCTTTCAGGAAGACCTCTAGTCGGCGCAGCATCTGCTTGGGGTTCTTTTTGGCAAACAGCTCCACTTCTGAAAGGTTAGAAAGCACAGACTGTGGGACTCAGGCAGGTAAACAATCTGAGTTTAATGAGTGTTGAGTTCAACACACAGACTCATGTAGTAAAGAAACACTTCAATGTTTTAGAAAACATGCTTATTCGCTTTCTTGCTGAGAGTTAGGAGGAGAATGGACGCATATCTGTCCATTAAAAATGAAGCAAACAGCAGCAGCTGGTTAGCGTAGCTTAGCTCACAGACTGGAAACCGGGGGAACAGCTAGCTACCCAGCCTTCTCAAATAGTGACACAACCAGCACCTCTAAAGCTAATGAACTAAAACAACATATCTCACCTGTGTACAAATATTAAAAATTACAGGTTGTGGTTTTAACAGAAGTATGCTGTTCCCATACATTGAGTCAATCTCAGGAGCCCCAAGACCTGGAAACAGAGTCTTAAATTGATGGAGGCCCCCCTTTACTCATGCATACATAAAAAAAAGAAGAAGAAGAAACTCATCCGCAAGAGAATGACAGATCTTCTCATTACGAATAAGACAAGCATGACTTCATATCTCCTTTACCTTTTAGTACAAAGCCAGAGTCAGCAATGGTCTTCTGTTGGGTCTTCCACAGTTGGTACAGGTGCAGATACGTAGCAACGTAGAACTCGTTCAACACACCGACCACTTGCTGACGACGATTGCACTCCCTTGACAGACAGGAGCATTATTGTGAAGAGACAAACAGCAAGCCACATACATACTACAGAAGACGCAGTAAAACCAAAATGGAGGACTCACTTGGACAAGGCTTCCTCTCTGAGGACTTGCAGGGCGATGCGGGTCATGTTGATTGACATCACACTGAATGGAAAGTTCTAAACCAGAGAAAATAAGCCAGGGAGTTAAGGTCTACAGGGAACACTTACAAAAGGCTGAAACATGCTCGTCTTGTGGCCGACTTTATTGAACCCTGAGGGGAAATTCTCTTTTTTTTTGCTCTAGTTCCTTCTGTAGGGAGAACAGAGGTCAGGGTCAGCCACAAAGCAGTATGTCTGCAGTGGAAGCAGTGTCAGCGTCTCTCTGAAGGATTAATGTAACCTGATTCCTGAATCACCAGTTCAACATGAGCAGATCTCCAACAAATAGAGCACCAGCATGCATGAACGCATTTGCTCTTCTCTGGCCTGGAGATACCCGTGTGGGGTGTCGTGATACCTGTGTGGGGTGGGGTGTCGTGATACCTGTGTGGGGTGGGGTGATACCTGTGTGGGGTGTTGTGATAACTTGTAGATGTCTCTAGCCAATGGCAGAGTCTCTGGATCCATCACAAAGTACAGAGTATGCATCAGTCCCAGGAAACCAGTGCCACGTAGGTCAGTGGCTGGGTCTGTACCTGCAGGGCAAAAATCAAACCAACAGAGTCAGAGCGTTTGATGTGAATACTATCAATAGTTTTTAATAAAGATTGTCACTCAGAACCATTGTGAGTATTTAACACGTATTTACTCCTAATAATAGATACATGTGATCCCAAAAATGATTTATATGCACAATGAGAGAGTAAAACTTAGAAGCGACTGCTGATCTCTGATGATCGTTAATGGAGTACGAGTCCCATGTTTCACATTCGAGTTTTCTGTGAAGACACAGCCAGTGAAAAGTGAGAAAAAAATCTGTGCAATTGACTAGAAGTTAACGTTTCAGAGCAGTGTCAATTTTGCACTAAATGCTGCAGCTTTGCAGGAGCACGATAAGTCATATCTGTGGTTTCTCTGACGGTTTAGCGAGCGGGTTTATCGTCAAGGTCATGATCGACCTCAACCCTGGATGAAACAAACATCTCCCCTGTGCTTGCTGAAAGATCTGAATCAGCAGAGTATCTTCCTCACACACCTTCCTGTCTGTCTGTCTATGATCAGATATTAGACCCGTTCTAAACAGCGTATGATTTGCAACTTTAAACACAGGCATGTGCAGTATAAATATGCATGTAATGCCAGAACAACATTTTTCATATTGCTACTGACTTTGCTCGTACTTTACCGGCTGCTCCTGGAGATAAAAGTGAGCGACATTGAAATAATTCACCGTATTATCAAATAAACATCAGTATCTGCCAATGTTTCCCTTGTTAATTGCTATTAGCGAATAAGCTCGCATGGCCAAAGTTTATTTGTTGTATCTCATCAATTTTGTGTTGGCACAGAAGTAAAAGTCCTGAATTATTATTTTCATGTTGTATAGCAGGCTAAAAATACTTTTGTGAGACAGTTACTTAAAAAAAGAAAATTATATTTTTCATGTAAATTAAAGGTTGTTTAATACATTTGTATGATCTAATTTGTCCGCTTTCAAATATCGTGAAATAAAGGGCTGAATGACTTCTTTTTTTTCCAGATTTCTTTGTCTTCCTGACACAAAAAGGGAGAATAATTATCAAACATAAAATACACAATAACAAAAAAATGACATTGGTATCTGGCCAGACTTCCACAATCCCTGCTTCTCTAAATCTTTTGAGTAGAGTCAAGGTGTCTCACCCTGGAAGCCGATGCTTTCCCAGTGCGCCCCGTAGCGAGGACAGTCCAGCCTGCTGCCAATCAGCCTCTTATAAATGGTCTGGAGGACACGCATGTGGACCGTTTGGCTGTTGTCCACATGGCCTATAGAAAACAAACAAACACATAATATGTAAAGGTTCAAACGTAGTTTTACATCTATCGGGATGATAACACAAACAGGCTCAGCAAACAGACTCTCACATTGTGCGATGGCAAAGACCAGATCCCTCTCGTCCAGGAGTTCTCTGTGCAGCCGCGGAGGTCCGAACAGGAAGTGTGTGATCGCAGCCAGACCCGTCCTGCGAATGGTTGGCTGGATGTTCTTCTACAGGTGGGAGACAAAAAAATACAATTCAGTTAAAGTCTGTCTCTCTCTCTCACCCACATTCTGTAAATTCTGTGTTTCCCTCACTGACAGAAGACAAAGGTCTTTATTTTAGAAATGCATTATTTATATATGTGTGGGGCCTATAATGGGATATTTATATCATCCATTAAATATACATTTGGAATTATCTATAATGAAATTATATATAATAAAGTGAGATGATAATATACAAATCCAAAGTGCACCTTTAAGGTTGGTTTGCATTAAGTCCATTAACACATAGAAGAAGAAGAAGATGAAGATTCACCCCCTTCAACTGAACAGGTTCTTCCCTCAACCCTCCAACCAAATTGTACAAAATCCGTCAAGTAGTTTTTGTGTAATCCTGCTAACAGACGTTTGGTGACGTTTAACACAACAAAACCTATTAAAGCTATGGAATAATAAATCATCCATATTTGCTCACTACATATTCCTGTCCAGTTCTCTTCCATGGGAAGAATCTCACTGTGACATCATCAAACTCACATGTTGGTATGATGTGACAGCGTACTGTTATACTGTTTTACTGTATGAGCGATTAGTGTAGGTAGACTTGTGTTCCATTTGTTCTAACAAAAACGTGCCCTTTGCTCTCGTTTGAGTTGAAATATCAGCTTTTCTTTGAGAGTTTTTGCTGTGCAGCATTCCTCACCAGCAAGTCTCCGAGGTCTGTGGTCTGGAAGTACTGCAGGGCTTCGTTGAAGGAGATGATCGGCGTCGGGTTGGAGTCCTCAGTCAGAGCTATTGGATGTTACATACAGTTATTCTTTTAGAACCACAATTTACACACAATAAAAAACCACTATTAACAAAGTCGTGGAACATTTTATTGCGAAACGGTAAGATGCATCTGACCTGGTTGGACATTCTCCAGAGCCTCCCACTCCTGTCTGGCCTTTTCCAACTCCACATTTTCTTCTTCTGCACAGACAATTAAAACAAACAAACAAGTTTACTCGCACGCACACAATTTTCACCGTAAACACTGAGAGGGTTTAGCTTCGAGACTAGAGTGACGATTTCAGCTCAGACAGGATGCACATGAAAACCTTTAGCTACAGAGAAGATTTCAGCTCAAAGAAGCGTGTAAATACCTTCTTTTCATATCAATTTGGGATCTCTGGGCTCCTGGAAACTTAGATTATTATATATTATTATAGATTATGCTGTATGTTTTAAATGTTTCAAAACAAGTCCCCATTTTCTTCACTTTTTTTTTAGGGGAATGCTGCAACACCGTTTTGCTGAGAAGCTCCAGAAATGTTTTGTGGACTAACAAACTTCCAACAAACTTTCCATCTGCAAGAGGGTGAGTAGATTATGACTGAATTTTCATGTTTTGGATCAACTGTTCCTTTAAATTCTTCCTGTCAAACAGACCTGGAGCATCACTGAGTCCCACTGAGACTAAATCTGCACTCCTGAGGGAGGCTTTGCCTGCGACGGCTGCCTGGTATCCAGGATACTCTCACATATTCCTGAGAGAGGAAGACGTGAGACAAAAGATGTGGTGTGAGAGTATTTGTGTGTTACCTGCAGGCTGAGGCTGGTCCCCTCCGGCTGTCAGGGTCTGCAGAAGCCCATTCTGCTTCAGTGCTGAAATCTGGACCATTAACAAATAAAGGGTTACATTCAAACAGGGCCGTTTTGGTTGAAAGTGAGATGTTTGGAATTAAATGTAATTACCGGCAGGGATCTGAGTGGCGCGCTGCCGTTGGTATGGTCTTTGACATTATGACTAATTATCAGTCCATTCATGACCTGAGAAGAAAAAAGGTCAAACAGGCAATTTCTCAATAAAATACTTAAGGGGGAAAAACAAATTGCAATGGATCAATGACAAGTGATTTTAGCTGCACTCACAGGCTTATGGTTGGAGTGTCCATTGGTGATTTCCTCTAATGGTTTACATTCATGGGACAAACCATTCAGGCCCTAACAGGAGGGCAGCAGCACAGAGCAGATGCTTCACACAAGTATACAAAGCAAAAACGGTGCAGCTTTCACTGCGTTTAAAACATGGAATTAATCATGACTGCTTGCCTAACTGTGCTCTCTCTTTTTTTTTTAAAGACACTAACTTGTGATATTAAATGCAGCAAAGCAGCCAAATAAAAATGCCAGAGATGTCTCAAAAGTTGCACACTTCCTTTTCACTCAATCAGTAATGTACTTCCTTTAAGGATGCCTGTCCCTGTGATGTTATGCATCATCCAGGGAGGCAGGGGACACACTTATCCAACTGTTTACAAAAGAAGCAATACGCAAGGCTAGAGGAAAGCAAGAGGAACTAATGTTACGGCTAGAAATCCAAGCTGGGGATAAGGGAAATGCCCCGTCAGCTGTGGCCGTGCCAAGCGAGCCAGACCACAGATTACAGCTAAAGCAGAGGGAAGAACTGTTGACCTTAAGTCAACCACATGTGACAGAACTGCTTAAACAAGCAGACTCTTAATTGTTTGACATTATACAACAGTATGGAGCAGCATCAATATGGCAGCAGATGCAGGGCAGCACCTACGTCCATTTTGCTGACCGACAAACAGGTGCAGCTTTCAGTTTTAACCGTGTCAAGTTGTTGCAAACCCGAACGCTGGAATGTAATAAAATACAACTTATGGTGCAGTGGCGTTACCTCAGTGCAGGATGTGACAGCGATGTCTTCTTCCATTGCATACGAGTGTGCTGGCTAGTGAGTGAGATCCTGGCCTCTAAAGGCTTCTGTCGTCGTGGACCGAGATGGGCTGACGAGCTGATGCAAGGACCACCATGGTTTCTGTACTGCACATTTGTCCTGACAGCAAGTATCTGTGATGTCACAAAACGGTCAAGCAGAGGAAATCCATGCTGTGCACACCATCATTGTCCTTTTCTGTTTAATAGCGATGACTGAGTGGTATGAAGTGCAGTCTAGACTTGGGTGTGTGCCCTGACAGGAATGTGCTGGTATCAGTCTGCAAGAGCTGACGGGAGGAAATGGTGATGCATTAATACACGAGAGTCTTGGAAACCTGCCTCCTTGCTCTCCTCCACAGATCTGCTTGGCCAGTGGGTTCACTCCTCAGCCCCATTAGAGGTACACACAAGCTGGATGATGACATTGCTTTTCAGGGCTGGGCTCTCCGCGTCCAAGACACTTCATTACTTTGGCACTGAAGACGAAACCAGTACACACCTCAGGGCACCAGTACGGTTGCACTCAATATGCGCTGAAGCCGTGTTATGTCTTCAGCCTCACGTGAAACAGCAGCACACATCCAAAGGAAGAAGTGCAGGTGTCCAGTGAGATGTGGGTCATGGATAGAGGTCTTGTAAGGTCCTGAGGAGGAGCTGTCATAAGTACAATATCTGAAAACTAGAACAAAAAGAATCATTTAACTACACAGTGGTAATTAAATGTCAACGAGCACAAATAAAGGCAACGTTACTTACATGATGATGTATATGGTTTAGTCAAAATCAGCATAAAATCTTAGCACATACGGTGAAGGGTAAACGAAAAAGGCTTGGGGACCATATTTGGATTTTGTTAAGCAAAGTGACGCAGGTGGCTACCAAGGGGAACTCTGGGTAACGTCCTATGCTCAGTGTGTATGTGGGGTGGTTGTGAGAAGTATCTGATTGGCTGGAGAAGCATTACCTCATTTGAAATGTTTTCACATCAGACAACTGTGGAAGGTAATTCTGTTTGCTTCCTGCTTCTGTGCCACTTCTGTTTTGGTGACAATGTTCTATTTTTATTTATTTATTCATTAATTTTTTTTAAATTTTTCTTGCTGTTTGTTTTGTAGGGGGTTTATTGTTATTTGTTTTATGTTGCTGTTGTTTTGAATGCAAAATAGTTATTTTCAAATTTCCTGTTCATAAAGGAAAAATCAATAAGATAATGGAAAATACAAAAATGTAGGGAAAATGGATTTAAAATCTTTTGGCAGAATTGCAGTGAAATGTTGTCCTTTGTATTCGGGCTGCACAGTACTTGAAAAAAATAACATTGTAATATCTTATTTTTTTTCTGCAATATATTTTGTGATATAAAAACTTGATGAAATTTCACAAGATACATGCAGTGTGTTAATGTACATGTACAGATACACAATTAATCAGAATTTCTACTATCAAAATAACCCCCCCCTCCTACTTCTACCGACTGACTCCAGCATGGAGAAGTGAGGAGAGAACAGGTAAAAGAGGTATCAGGGGAAAAACAACACATTTCTTCATAAACCTTACAAATGGACTTGTGTGTTACAACTGTGTCATTTAAATCTAATCCATGCTTTCTCATGATATTAATTTGTACATTTAATCAAGGAATGATAAAAACCTAAAAACTTTGTAGATACCACGTGTTTACAACAAGACGATATGATATCTACATTTGATAGTATTGACGGTAACAGAGCTATAAAAAACAGATCTACGATCAGATATTCAACTCAAGGCTACACAAATATTATAATGTTATATTATTATTATCATATTGTTTGTCTGTTAGCAGGATTACACAGAAACTACTTGATGGATTTTCCTGAAACTTGATGGGGAGGCATGTGGCAGAGAAGAATCCTTTTCTCACCATTTACACGTATTACACATAAACTAACAACCAGATTTAGATGAAACTTTTGGATGAAACTTGGTAGAAAGGTTTGGCCTGTACTAAGGAAGAACCCATTAAATTTTGGAGTGGATCCGCATATTCAGGCACCTCTTCCACTTTCTTTAAAATGGCCAGATAGAGTGTTTCTCAACATTTTCCTTAATTAGATGAAAACTCCTGAACTGATTTCCATGAAACTTTGTGGTGGGGTGGGGTCAGGCAAAGGATTGTTGAACCTTGGTGGAGGTATGTCCTCTACAGAGAGACACTCTAGTTTCAAAGATGTTAGGTTGTGTTCAGGGACTTTTCCTGGTCTTGCACTGTATACAGGCTGTTAATTTCTTTTAAAAACAGTGGTATGGTAAATATGTATCGTTAGTTTTCCACAAGTATTGTATTGAAGGTTGAAGTATTATGACAACCTCATAACATATAGCTAGATCTTGTGCAGGTGAAGGCAATGCTATAGATTAGAGCATGTAAAACTATGTATGTATATAACAGATTGGTTCCAACAATAAAATGCTTATCAGACAATATTTCTATGATAGAACACTATCACAAGGGTATTTTTCCTGCTTTGAGTACTTAAAGTTTAGATTATTTTGCTCTGTCACTTAATTAACATTTTCAATGCATAATTTAAATGTAACAGAGCATTTTTAGACTGTGATGTTGATATTTTTACTTAAGTAAAGGATTTAAATACTTCTTCCATCACTATATCAAACTAAAAGCACAGGGTCAAAACAAAAAATCACAAATCGTAAAGAAAAAGTCCATCTTTATCAGATTTTCTACTGTACCATACCGCCGCTTTGACAGCTACAGTAGCAACCTAACGTCACCCAACCAATATCATCTGTGGCAGCCAACAAGCTAGCATTATGTCAGCTAGCAACCCCGCAGGCACAAAGACGCAGCTTACAGCCTTCCAGAACCGAGGATTCAACGCCTCCATAAATCACATGCAAACCGGTCAGAATTCGCCGCAAACACTTAAACCATCTATGTCATGAATATAAAGTCCAGTTAAGTTGTTGAGCTCTCGCTAACACAAGAAAAGCCAGCTGTCAGGCTAACTAACGGGCTAGCAGTAGCTCTATTGAACTGTGACGGGATGGAGTGTCCAAATCCGACAGCCCCACACGGATTAATCTGCTTCTGTCTTCAAGATTTATTAAAAACGCCATAAAACATTACCTGCTTTGGCCTGTCCGATTGTATTTTGCAATATGTAGCATTTAAAAAGTACCTCAGTTTCTCCCTCCAATCTCAGTTTCCCTTCCCCCGTCCAGTGGCCACGGTAATTTCAAGTGCATCATGGGAATTGTGGTTTCTTGTATCCGGCTCTAGCTTCATTACGTCATTTCTCTCTCTCTCTCTCATATACACAGATTGTAGGTTATTAGAGCAGGGAGCATCCTTTTCTACCTCCTATCAGCACTCTTTTTTGTTTTTTACTATAAATACAGGTAAGTTTAAATTGACTCTCAAACAAATTATGAAAATAAAACTAGAAAAAAATAAAAAACAAAGAAATTGTGAATAAGCCTGATGCTTGATGCTTAACCTGATATTAAGTGCTATTACTAATGAAGTATTCATAAAAACAACATTGAGGTCCATAGGCTACATGTTTTGATTGTGTCAGTGAAAACTTAGAGTGTTGTTATTATATTATCATTATTATTAGTAGTAGTAGTGCTAGAATCACGTAGTAGAATCAGTCAAGGGTGACATACACTTGAAAGCAAGGCAATTACAAAGTGGCTAACCTTAATAGCTCAATGAGACTCACCAGAATGAAATGTAGTTGTAAAAAAATAGTACTTATTTTCTTACTACTAAATAATTATTTGGTAGAATATCATCCAATACCATCAGATGTATGTAACTGTATAAGGGGCCTGAAAAGTGTGAATCATAATAACTCTCATGCAGACGATGTTCAATTCTTGCTTACATCTTTTTTTGTTTGTTTGTTTTTGTACTTTTTTTTAATCTTATGGTTGGGTGTACAATATCCTTTCATTAAATTACACATTTTCTCTGGAACTAGTCTGGCCCTTCCTGCCACAGCAGAATTCACCCCCCCCCCCCCCCCCCCCCCCCCAGAGTAAAGTACCTACAGTAGATTTATCCCTGACACATAAAAAACAGCTGACATCTGCAGTTTCAGTCAAGGACGTACAGACGGGTATGAGATGATAAAACGTAAAACATTTCAATCAAGGCTGTCATCAGCGCCAGGGTTTCAACATGACGATTAGATAGCTTGTTTTGTCTTCCTGGTCTTCTCACACAACTTATCTACACTGGATAATTTCCCATTTCCTACTCCAGAAATTCTCCCTTCGCTACACAAATAATGCAACAAGGTCTTTGAGTGACTACAACTCTCATCACATCTGCTTACGTTCAGATTTTGAGGGATTTGATGCAGATGTCAGTTGTTACCCCTCTGGAACATTCTTTCAAGAATAAATGTTTTCCATTAGCAGCCCTTGGATCTATTCTGCTGAAGTTTGTTTTATTTAGAGTACACTGGAGTCCGGATCAATCAGGCCTAAATTCTCAAACAGTTTATGGGTGAAAGTCAGCCTGCTCACATTCTATTCTACTTCAGATAACAGGATTATGATAGTGCTGGTGAACAGAATGTGAGAATCCTGGCCCCTACAGTCTGCACTACATCCAAAAAAAAGAGCTCTTACAAAACATTTTGGATTAAAATCACACAAAATAGGAAAAAATGTTATGCAACTGACAATAATGGAGGATAGATTTCCTGTTCGGGATGAAATCCAGCATAATTTGATCTTGGGGAATGTGCTGCAGAGGGAAATGCATCTGAGTGTCCAAACACCTGCTCATTCTTGCAGACCGTCAGTCTGAAAATCCATCAAGGAGCAGGAAGACATTTTCATAAGCTACATCTTCCATGTTTAAAACAGAACCTTTAAAGTCACCCATCTCTTCCTTGTTGAAGTGGAATAATTCTGCACATGCTGTGCAGCTTCCAGGATGGGTTTTATGTTTTCTGTTCAGTTTGGATTTTTCTCTGTGACCTACTATGAATGAAATGTTTTAGGAACTCTTATTTATATTCTCATGCATCAGGAAAAGAGTAATCCTTATCCAAACAGCTTTTCTTCTTCTCCAGCAGCGTAATAAAAGCATAAAGACATACTGCATTACAATCATTTATTCACTTGGCAGTCATTGCAATGTAATCCATGAATCAATAAATAAAACACTGAAATAAAAGTGCAATTTCACAGCAAAGACAGGGACGATAAGAGGAGTGTTACCAGACGGAGACAATGTGCAGTTTGCTACAGCTTACTCAATATGTCTGCTAAGGTGGAGGGAGTGATGTGATGTGGATGAATGTGTCAGAAACAAGTGTGTAAGATGCAAAATCTCACCAGAGCAAGAAAAACGTACATTTGCCAATTGAAAACCAACATCTAATCATCAGATCTTAATACTCTCTGGATTTACGAGTTTCTTCAGCAGCTATAAGCCGACTTTTATGATTTTTAATGAGCAGGGGTTGCTATCCTTCCACTGTTGAGCGCTGTGTGCCAAAATCTCAAGAGGCGTCTCGTGTCAGCAGGCATGAGCCATCTCCATAGAAACATTATTAGCCATCCTCTGCCTGAGGTGGTTGGCAAAGTCCACCTGCGTCTGAGAGAGCACTCTGTTTATGATCGTCTTTGGGATCCAGCCCTGCAAGAAGACAGAAACAAGACATTTTTGGATGTCTTAAACACATGATATATATGACATTTTGAACATTAAAGTAACAGCAAACAACTAGTTGTAAAGATTAAAATGGAGTAATGGCGTCCTGAGCAGAAAATGACGTCACAATGACTATGTGTCTCTGTCCTGCATGTACGTATTAGTGCATGTGAGTCCCCCTCTGTCCTCCTCATGTCCATTCGGCATCCTGGTTTGAAACTTTATCCGATTCTGAACATTTTAAATGTCCTGGTTCGTATTTTGTCAGCGCTGCCTATAATTTCACAGTTTGATCTGAGTTTAAACTCTATTTCAAAGCCTGACACAAAATGCCAGCTGACTTGTCATTAAGTCTTGTCTTAGAGCTTAACAGTACACTAAAATATGGTTCCGCATTCTTAGGTAAGAAATGAGATATTTCATAAATAAATCGTGGTTCAAAATTGATCAGCATGGGCTAATTTTACAGCTTAATCTGAGCCTCCTTTACAAAACAGGACACAAAATGACGACCGACTCGTCATAAATATTTGTTTCAGAGCTAAACAGTTCGCTAGAATATGTCATAAATAGGCATGTAGTGACAAAATCTTTGTTTGACTAGCAGAGCCTAATTTTACAGTTTGGTCTGAGTTTCCTGAGTCTAGTCAAATATTCTTTTGAAACCTTCTAACTTTATTGAGTATATGATGCATGCATTTGTTTTGGTCTAAGATGCTGGTGCTCTAGTGTGATATCTATTAGATGAATGCTGAAGATGGGGCAGACATGTACCTTTAGATCTATATTTAGTAACCAGGTGAACTTGGTCTTATTTGGGTCTTCGGTACAGGGCTTCAGAACTATACAGGTAGGTCCATTCTCCGCCCTGAAACATGGAATGATCAATATATCAGTATGATTCATGCATTTCACTCAGTCTGATTGCTTTGCCCCCTCTAACGACTCACCTTACCACGCCTCTCTGCACGGGCATTTTCGGGTGCTGAGTGGACATTCCAGCCAGGAAGCAGGTGGAGCCCCGACGCTTTGCACAGCGGACGCTGACAAAATCCCTCGGTCCCACCACGTTCCCGGGTGTGTCTGCAGAAACCTCATGGGTAACCATAGTATCCTGGCCGATCTTCTGAAGGATCTGTGGCATCCAATTGTGACTCTATCAGTGGCATGTTTAGGAAACACCGCTCATATTCCAGCCCCTGGTGCTTCCTCTCTTTCTTACCTTGACCTGTTTGACGTTGGGGTTCCACTCCCCCATTTGCTCCATGTTTCCCACCAGCTCTTGGTAAAGATTGTCAGGATGTTGCTCCAACATCACTTCAAGCTTGAACACCTTCCCGATGTCGGGCAACGTCTTGCTCAGGACTTTGTCTCCGTTTGCCTGCATGAGGAAGAGTGTTAAACAAGCATTGGAAGTATTCCCATATTTTCTTTGACATTTGATCAAATATACAACGGATAATGTTACAAACGCCCCTTTAATCAGCAGCTGCAACATTTCAGTTAATGATCAGGGAAGCCTGTGTCCTGTCTCTATACTCACAGCCACAGTTTCTATGGTCCAGCCGTCCTGTTCGCTGAGGATGCTGATGGCCTTCTGCAGTGCATCCTCGCCTTGTTTCACATAAGACATATCCTCTTCGCTGTACCCCTCCTTTTCAATCCGAGAACCTAGAAACAAAGAGGAAGTAAAAATCAACATCCTCTGTTGTGTTTCTGCATAAATACTTCACAATAAAAACACTGGCAAAAGCTTTTATAATGTGCAGTTTGGGCTATTAGATCAGGTCTAATGCTCCGTGGAAGCATCTATCTATCTGTGATATTACAGCTGACTCAAAAGACCATATGCAAAAACTCACTGAGGAGGGAGCTTCGGCGCCGAACTTGGCTGATCCAGTTGCTGGGGCCTGGACCTGCCAACCTTTTCAGCTCATGGTGAATAGCCACCATGGCGTTCTTCCTTAGACCTGGGAGACAGATGCAAAAAGTACATTTATTACAGTTTATATTATATCCAAAGAAAGGAAATCTCATGAAAAGGCATTCAGCCTTTTGACTCTTGGCTTCATGCAGAACTCCTTTGAGGAAATGTACATTTTTGAGCAGTGAAAAAAGGGGGAAAAAAATCTTCACCAAGACGTTGAATGTCGATCTTTCACTCACCAGTCATGTTCCTCATATGCCGGTAAGAGATCCCAGCACACAGTTTGAAGGTTGCAGGCAGCATTTTCTCTCAAATGAGCTTCTCAGATAAATATAAGAATATAAAAGCAAGTAGAACACAAAGATTCAATGTGAGGCTGAGCTGTAAAACTTCTTCAACGAAGTGGACGACCGGCTGACAGAGCTGCGGAGAGGATTTCTGCCTGTTGACTTTTGAAAGTGCCCTATATAAGAGTCCTGCCTACAAGGCCGCAGTGCTATCACCACGCAGAGGAACACACACGCACACACACACACACACACACATCACTGTTCGAATGGCCATGTCGCCAAGGTCGCCTGGCGGACAGGACGAGCATGTCTCCAACTCTCACAAACACTGTGTCAGATAACGTCCAGTGCCCAGGCCCACTGCTTTGCTCACACACACACACACACACACACACACACACACACACACACACACACACACACACACACACACACACACACACACACACACACACACAAACACACATGCATTCCCATACCAGTGGGTGACAGCAGTGATGAGAGAACCCAAAGGACAGGTCAGTGGGAGAGACCCTGAGTGACTCATCCATCCCTTCACAGTCCATTACAGCCTAAACACTCACTGGAATTTGAAGGCAAACCTTTTTCCATACAGTTTGTTTCCTCTCCTCTTATGATTGATATCTGGCTGCCGTCATTATCACAGAGTGGAGCCGTTAAACCAGATATTATGTTTGAGGTCCTGGACCTCTTACTTAACATTCTTTTATAACCTTGAATTAAAACTAAAGGAAATTCAATGATTTCTCTTATTCTCTTTTATGCGGATTGTTTATAAACATGATTTTGAATTGATGTTGATTGTTTGGAGTCTCAAAGACTGTAAAACATGGTTAAAATCAGTAGATTTGACACACGTTTTATATCAGTGTATTTTGTATGATTGGATATTTTTATTTAGATTGTTCAGAAAAGGTTCAACTTGGGATCTAACTTTTCACACCACAATGTAGACTTTTCACTCTTTTCAGTTTTGCGTTTGTTGGTTGGTTTTTCAGCAGGATTATGCAAAAACTACCAAACAGATTTCCATTAAACTTGGTCATACGATGGACATTTGGACAGAATCGACCCCATTACATTTTGGTACGGATCCCAGATCTTTTTTTAACATTTCCAGATAGTTTTTCAACATTTTCTTAAATTTCTCATGATCCCTGGGTCTTGATGGAAAAAATCTGTGTATGATGTGATTCCTTTATGGGATGGGGGATGGGGCCGTTACAAGATATTTGCTCCTAACTTCATGGATCATGTCTACAAAGCTTGGACAAAAATTACACAATGACATCCCCATTAGATCACATATCAGAGTCTGATGTGGATCCAAGTAATATTCTGGGTATGGTGATCCAGAATGTTTAAATTTATAGGGCTCACAGAATATTCACTACTGTTGGATAGCAATAATGATACAGACTGAACTGAGATCAGATTGAAGCTGAAACTGTTCTGGTTCAGTTAGATGTCAAATTTGACATATTTTCAATTTGACTGATCTAAATCATTAGTGAAATATACTTTTACTATACGTTACTTTTTGGAGCAATGACATCACAGGGGAGCTGAGGTGACTTGCTAGGATGTATATATTTTGTGTTACATATTTGGGTAACTACAATTTGCTCTTATTTGGAAAAACAAAACAAAACGACAGACACAGATGACACAGACAGCAGGCGGTTTGCAGTAAACAGTCGTGGACAGTATGCTCCATCAACAGACGGATCAACAAATCTATCCAGGGAGGGTTTATATTGTTCAGAAGCAGCTGTGTCAGTTTTTCCATGGCGGTTCGTTTGTCAGACACCTCATATTTCATAATATCAACATACAAACATTGTGACTCTGCTTCTTTTCTTCTGTCAGTGAGATTGATTCACACTCTGGAGTCTTGCTCAGTCGTTACATGGTCTGCTAACAACATGTTATATAAAGCCGCTCACATGTTTTGGCAACCTTGCTTACTCCATCCGAGCAAAATCCCAAACTATCTAAGAGCAATATTGTCTCAGTGAGCTGCACGTCAGACGTACGCCCGGGGTCAGCGATGCACACGACCACAGGAATGGAAACCTGTCCAGAGAGGAACAGGCCATCTGATTAGTGCAGAGAGAAAACAGGAACATATTAATAAATCCTACAGACAAACTGGAGTCACCTTAACCTGCAACCTCGTATCCCTCTGGCCTTCTGCAGGGTGAAATCTCTCATTTCATAATGGGAACACACAGGCCTGGTACTATCTAACCCATTACTCAGCCACGCTGGACAGAGCTGGCACCCGTGTCTCTTGTAGAGTAAAGCTCTTTTATCGATTGACACCAGTTCTTTCTCATTTTTATGTGTTTGTTTGTCTGTTAGCAGGATTACATAAAAAGTACTTGACAGATTTTCATGAAACTTGTTTGGAGGGTTGGCCAGGCAGGAAGGAAGATGCCCTCAAATTATGGAGTGGATCCAGGTTTTGTTTGTTTTTTCACTTCCTTTTACTTTGGGAGGGTTTTTTTTCATGATTTTTATCAACCGATTGATGAATTTTCATAAAAATTGGTCCAGACAGCACTTTTAAAAAAAAACTTTTGTCAATTATGCATGAGCTACTTGACGGATAGAGTGAAAGAGATCACGGTTATTTCTTTTTGTCAGACACATTTTAGGGTATTTTTATGTATGCCTTAATGCATGTGTTGAGGGGACCTTTAAAGAAAGGTTTGTTCAATACTGAAAACATGACCTTATGTCTGTAATTGTGTCTCTAATAGGTCAAAACCTCAGTTCTCACCATTTACATAAATAAGTTGTGAAGCTCAGCTGAAACCAACAGTTCAGAAATGTATCTTATGGTATTTTTAGTTTGAAATTCCCTCTGCGTGTTGTGTTTTGAACACAAAGATGGAATATTGTACTGAAAACACAGACATTTAGGAAAGTAGAATAGCGTTCAGTAGAGCTCGTACATCTATGGTGCATGTAAAGGCATCCAAAACCCCATCCTACCAGGTTATATGGAAATCCATCTGGTAGTTTTCTTTGTGTGAACATAACCTCCTTGGATAAATGCTACTGAATAATCTAACCCAAACTAACAAAACTTCACGTTAGCTTTAGCTTAATCTATTATTATTATTATGATTATTATTATACAGGAGATATTGTCTCACATTTCTTCCATTGGAATCACATTACCTCAGAATCGCTTCATGCAGACGTCTGATTACAGTAATTACAAAGTGTTTCAAAACACATATTATATGGGCGTGAGTGTTGCTTTAGGACTGACTTGAAAAATTTGAAACAGTCCTACAAATAAAGCTAAACATTTAAAGCAACGTTATAACTGACTGTAGGAAAAAATGGTTGTTTTTCATAAAGCTATAAGATAAAAATAAAAATAACTTACTGCTTGAGGCCATGGCCATGTTTTTCCCTCAGGCATCACTCGTAGGTACTTACAGTCATAGTTTTTGGTCTGGAGCATATCTTGCAAACTATATACATACACTAGCTTCAACAAACTTTACATGTACAGTACCAGTCAATAGTTTGGACACAGTTTCCCATCCACTTGAATGGGAAACTGTGTCCAAATCTTTGACTGGTAGTGTGTATTAACCATGATAATTGTGCCTTATATTTTTAATCTTATACTTATCTTATTTTGTGTGTTTTCCATGGAAGCATGTGGTTTTAGGTGACTCTAAATGGAGGTCATTTTGTCCAGAGAATATCTGGAAAACTTTTTTTCACACATATAAGTCAACCCTGATAAGAAGTTGTACCTTTTAATATTTAGATTTTCCAACAAACCTTATTTTTTGATTTTTCCCTGGAAAGATCATTTTAAGGTGACTCTAAAGGTTGGTCATCTTCTCCATAGCATATATCCAAAAGAATATCCACAGCTCTAGGCTCACCAAAGGAATGGAGTATATCTCATATACATTTTTTATTTTTTTTTATACATCATCCTCAGATGACTCTTGTTTGAAATTATTCTCACCTTATGATACAATCATAATAATGAGACATGTATCTGTGTGGATATACAGTATTGAACTCCTGGTTCAAAACGTCTCCTGAATAAAACAAATGACAAGACTGGAGATAAAAACCATAGCAGACTATATAATTTCATGTACTAGAGTAGGAAAATAATGTCTCCGATCATTTAAATGTATTTGAATATGAAGAGATGTTCTGTGGTCACATGATCAGAGGAGACAGGGAAATAAAGAGACTTAAAACTATAGCACAGAGTTTATTGGGACTTGAAGGACACAGTGGGTTTCACATGCACTCAGCACTTTGCTGTACATCACATTAAAAAGGAGAATTCCCTCATCGACTCCTTCCTCTCCTCCTTCTCTTCCGACACACTGCAAGTCTGTGTATTGACACGTTCCCCAGCGAAACAAACAGAACATGACAGTCGGAGAATAAACAAAGTGCTGATGTCTGTGTGGCCATTGTCTGGGAGATCATGCTAAGGAGGCACTTCAGTCTGATTCAGGGTTTTTTTTTTTTCTTTTCACGTCAAGAATGTAGTGAAAAGAAAAAACAGGTTTGCATGTGATTGAAATAAAGCATGGACCAGCTTTCTCTACCTCCCTAAAAACAAGCAGAGGAGACTGAGCCTCCCTCTAAACTGGCTGTGCTGCTGCTAGAAGGCCACTTCTTTGTGTTTGTGGAATCCTGCAGGAGTCTTCCTCTCCTCCTGCTCTGTCCTGAATGAACTGGACAAGTTACATAAAATTCAGATGAGACTAATCTTTCGTAGCTGTGCATTTATCACTGTTGGGCACAAAACAAGAGGAAGACCCTTTAGATTTGTGAGGCATTTTGAAGAGCATAAGTGTAAAGGGGCAAAAGATAAAAACCTGAACATGTGACAACAATGGCTATACAGCTTTTAGATGGAAACGGCATAGGGAGAAGAATAGTTTAGGTTAAGATGTAGACGATACAATAATGTGCCTTAAAGGAACAGTTCTCCAAAATGTTAAAATTCAGTCATTATCTACTCACCTGCATGCTGATGGAAAGATGTGTGAAGTTTCTTAGTCCGCAAAACATTTCTGGAGCTTCACTGCAAAACAGCATTTGCAGCATTCTGCGAACAACTGAGGAAGATGGGGACTTAATATTAAAAACCCCAAATCAAATATAAAATGACTCCATACAGCTCAGACAGCCGAATCCAAGTCTCCAGAAGTCAAGAAACCGATTTGAAAATATGTTATTTACTCCTTTTTAAAAAAAACTGAAATCTTCACTGTAGCCTCTAAGTTAAATGTGAACAACTCATCTGAGGATGGTGCACAAGCTGCAATACCTCAGTGTTTACCTGCTACCCAGAAGCTACATCACAAACAACAAATATCTCTGTTAGACCTAATGTTACATTTTCAGTCTTTTACAGTAGGTGTAAAAGATGCACCATGTTCGTTCCTCAGCCATGCTGCAGCTAACATTTTTAGCTTAGAGGCTACAGTAAAGGTTTCATCCTGAACTAGAATGACACATACACTACCTCCACCAAGGTCCATAAGCCTCTTTAATTCAAGCCTTATCCAAACTCAAACTCATAGCCCTGTAACCATACTTTACAGGGCAGACCAACCCCTATGAAAACATATTTAAATCTGGTGGATCTGAATTTTTGTTTGGATCCCCAAGTTGCACACATTCATAGATACCAAAACCCTAAAGTATGCCTGATTTCTTTCATTAAGATCCATGATTTATTCCCTGATCTCACAGTCATAATTCTCAATCTGCCACTTTATCCTGATCCGCACCAAAATTTTAAATATTTCAAAATTTAATCTTTAAAAAGACACATCCTCCCACCAACTTTCATGGAAATCAGTTTAGTAGTTTAGGCGTAATCCTACTGACAGACACGAATGAAAACATAACCTCCTTGGTGGAGGGAAAGAGGATTTAAGGAACATCTTAAATCTATTTGGGATCTCAGGCCTTCCAGAGACGTGGGTTACACGATACGAGCTGTATGGATCCGTTTTATCCATATTTTTGGTTGTTGTTTAACGTTTTAAAACAAGGCCCCATCTTCTCTCCGGTCATGTAGGAGAATGCTGTTTTGCTGCGAGGAAACTTCACCTGACTTTGCATGAATGTGAGGGCGAGAAAGTATTGACTGAATTTTCACTTTTGCGTGAACTGTTCCTTTAATAATCAGAGGTAAGAACATTTTCATTTGGCGAACAAACAGCATGACAGTATTTTAAATTGTGCAACGTGTACGTCTGAGGCTGAGTGCATGTGTTCCTCTCCAGAAAATTAAGCAAAAAACACAAAAAAAAGAAGAAGAGATTTGTGTTTCTGTACAGCATATAATTCCACATAATGTCAAATATAAAGTGACACTGAAAACCGAGGGAGACGTCTGAGTGTTGTACGGTATACTATGGAATGAGGTATTGAGAAGCGAAAGGGATACAGCTGTTCTTACTTACACTTGTCCATGCAATGAAAACACAACACGATTCTCACAATTCTGTCTGTGTATGTCTATTTGTGTACTGGATGCATGATTTAAGCGATATGATGATATGTCTGCAGGCTCATACTGGGAGATAGTGTATAAAACGGATCTCTGATCCTCCTGTGGTTCTAAACGACGGCTGAAAACCCTCCAAAAATCAACATGACAACAGTATCACAAAACCAATCTTTGGCCTGAGTGTACCCAAGGCAATGTACATCATGTGTTGATGTTGTTGAGGTGATGTGTTCTGAATGTTTCGGAGTGATCTGAGGTATGGGGTAGTGGAAATACAGAGCATTGTACAGATGGTGACACTCGGAGATGGAGAGATGGAGAAATACAAGACACAGGCCAGAAAGTAAAGGAACAGAAAAGAGCAGAAAGAAATTCCTTTTCCGGAAAAACAAAAATTCACTAAGACCCCATCTTCTATTCCCTGTGGTGGTCTTTATTATACAGTGGATCCCCTGAATATTAGCTTGTTTTGTTTTTTTACCCTTTCCTGTTTTCATCAGTGGCTCTGTTCTACAGTCCAACAATCCTGAGGGTAAGTAAGGTTTGTCAGAATATTTCCAAGCGTCTCTGCAACAACAACCATCCCACTACAAATGTCCGGGGTTTCAGGGCCTGCTCAACACCCCCCTCCCCCCACGGGCTGACCATTTTAGACAGGCTGTCTCCGGCTGCTGCTCAGGCCCTGGCTGTGGACCAATCAGCAGTGGGGAAGCCCCTTGGAGGTCCTTCCCTTGGTGTGTGTGTGGCTCCCACACGGCCCATGTGCCACTAGGGGGCAGAGTTGGACATGGAGTCCACAGAGTTTACACTGGAAGACTGCACACGGCTATGGGAGATGGACACCTCTGGGTGCTGCAGCAGAGAAAGAGAGAGATATGTGTGAGTTTTTTATGCATTCATGCGTGTGTGTGTGGTTTATAAGTGTGTTTGTGCGTTCGCTCACATGTCGCCTGAAGATCCTGTCCAGCAGGCTACGTCTGGGAGGCTCTGGAGGATGATTCCAGTCCAGATCTGGAGGTCTCATCCCTTGAGGCCCAAACACATTCAAATCTCTGAAACACTCAGTTTCGATCATCTGGAGGAGAGGAGAGGAGAGGAGAGTGAAGGAAAGGAGGAGAGGATAGCAAAAGAAAGGAAAGGAAAGGAAGGAGAGGAGAGGAGAGCAAAAGAAAGGAAAGGAAAGGAAGAAGAGGAGGAGGATAGCAAAGGAAAGAAGAGGGGAGCAAAGGAAAGGAAAGGAAAGGAAGAAGAGGAAAGGATAGGAGAGCAAAGGAAAGGAGAGGAAACAAAAGGAAATAAAGAGGAGGAGAGGAGAGCAAAGCAAAGGAAAGGACCATTAGAGAGGAGAGGAGAGGAGAGGAAAGGAAAGGAGAAATTTGGTAACCTTTGTAGGATTGTATTTCTTCCTGCAGTTACACAAACTGCACCGATCACTTTTAAAGAAATCATACATAAAGTGCACACACTCACTTCATTCTGCCACGGGATGGAAACACTGCCTGTAGCAAATTTGGAGTAGAAGTCATTGTCAGTTTGGTCCAAATTTACTCCCTTGACTGTGGAGAACTGCTCTATGTCCAAAACATCCTTACAGTACACGGCCCGAGGCTGCGAGAGGGAGCGATGAGCGCGGAAAAAAGATGCAGGGGTTGAGAGGAAAAAACAGGAGACAAGTTTATCCAAGCAGATAATTTATCATCCTTTTACTTAGTGTTCTAGAAAAGGTCTCATTTTCATGTAGCGGCCATTTTTTGACTACTTTGGATAATGTGAGGATGAAGAAAAGGGAACATGTGGCAGTGCGATCTGATTTAACCATGCAGTGTGCACACACATAAATTACTCACATCAGGCACAAAGGGAGGCTCCACTATTCCAGCCTCCAGCCTCTTGAAGTTGATGTTTTTGAAGAACGAGTGGGCCTTGACACCCGCCGCTCCGTCCGCCAGGCACCCCAGCCTCTGCTTAGGGTCTTTGGTCAGCAGCTGGGTGAGCAGCAGCAGCACAGATGATTCATCAAATTATTCATCAATTCATCCCATCGCTCCCCCACGAACCTGTTTCCAGTTAATGCTCACCATTCTACAGATGGCCTTGGTGTCTTCTGTAAACTTGTCATTATACTCCTCCTCTTCCTCCTGCACCCTCCTCTCCACCTCCTCCCGTTTCACTCGTTCTTTGCGGGCGCGGAAGGGCGATCGTCCGGCGGTCATCTCGTAGACGAGACAGCCCAGCCCCCACCAGTCAGGGCTCATGCCGTACTTTTCATTGTTTATCACCTCCGGAGCTACAAAGAAGGGAAACGTAGTTAAAAGATGGTGATTCATCAGGTGGATTTACTCACAGAAGTGTTGATGACAGTGTTTCTTACCCATGTAGCCCACAGTCCCCACCCTGCCTCGGATGAGCTCCCCTTCAGGCACTTTGATGGCCAGCCCCAGGTCAGAAATACGGATGTGTCCTAAGTATGACAGCATGAGTGCAATGCATTTAATTTATTCTAAGTAATGCAGTATAAAATTGTGTATCAGCAACAAAGCATAAAAACTGCAATTCAATAAATATAAATTTAAGTGGACGAAGTTCCAGAACTCACCATTATCATCCAATAGGATATTTTCTGGTTTCAAATCCCTACAAATAAAACAGGATGTCAAAAAAAAAATCAACATTCAAGAACAAAAGCATAGATTACTTATACAATTATTTATAAAATTTGAAACCTTTTTTTTCCCAAGAAAGAATTAAAAATTAAGTCTGGTTTTAGCATTTCTTTGAGCAAAAGAACAGTTCACCCAAAAATTCAAATTCAAATCAAATTTGAAAGATTTCTGGAGCTTCACAATAAAACATCGTTTGAAGCATTCTTCAAAAAAACTGAAGAGGATGGGGACTTGTTTCAAAACATAAAAAAAATCAACCAAAAACGAACATTAAATGACTCCTTACAGCTTATTATGTACAACATAATCTAAAGTTTCCAGAAGCCCAGAGATCCCAAACTGATTTGAAAAGACATTATTTACACACTTATTTTAAAAGGTGAGAGTTTCATTGTAGCCTCTAAGCTAAAAGCGTCGGGGCACAAACATGAACGGGTGCTAGACGAGATCTACGAGAACTCCTGATCTCTGCATACCTCAGTGCGGAGACATAGATGACACAAGACAAACTGTACGGAATCATTATGTTTTTAATTTGATTTGTTTTTTTAAAACAAGTCCCCATCTACTTTAGTTGTGTGGGGGAACGCTGCAACGCTGTTTTCCTGTGAGGCCCCAGAAATGTTTTCTAGACTAAAAAAAACTTAATTTTACTTTCCAACGTAAGAGTGTTACCTGTAGACGATGGATTCCCTGTGCAAATGCTCAAGTCCACAGCAGATTTGAGCAGCGTAAAACTGGACCCTGTCTTTCTCGAAGCCCGGCGTGCCCATGTTGTAGATGTGAAACTTCAGGTCTCCGCCGTTCATGATGGTCAGCACCAGACACAGAGCGTCTTTGGTCTCGTACGCATACGCCAAGCTCACCTAGAACACGACACATGCTTTGAGACAAATGAGCAGGCGTACAGTGCCGCAAAATGCTCTTCTTTTTCAGTTTACTCACCACGAATCTACTGTTGACTTTCTCTAAAATCTGTTTCTCGTTGAGAGCCATGGATTCCCCTTTCCGCTTCTTTATCCTCTTCTTCTCCAACTTCTTGCAGGCGTACATTTTCCCTGTAGCTCGAACCTGGCAGGCACACACCTGAGAAGCAAAACAGAAATAAAAATCTCACGCATTACAGTTACTTTCAACACAATCAGCATCAACATTCGGCTCTAACATCACAAACTCTCACCTCTCCGAATCCCCCCTTGCCCAGCACTCGGTATTGTCTGAACGTGTCTTTTGTGATAGGTTGCCTGACAGAACACAGACAGCAAAATCCATTAACAGACGTTCATGTAGTATTGATTAGGATGGAGATATAATCTGCAGAACTCAATATCATCCCTGAGTCTGTTTCCTGTGCCGAGGGTAGGGCCTCCTGTGCGAAATTTCACTTTCCAACCACGGATTCAATCAAGGCTGCTCTGAAAGCCTGCTGTTTACTTCTGACTGTCTTTGATTTGCACTCTGCACAAAATGTGTTCCTGTCTCTAGTGATCGCCCTCCTCTGAAGTGTGATTCTATCCTCGTCAAGATGTTTCGCTGGCCAAATGTTTCTTTCTGCAAACTGGAGTAATGTGGGAAAAATCACAACTGACACAGTTACATGTGTTTAAATCACAGGTGGAATATAACCAAGCACAATTCAACTTTAATATTCTAATTTTATGCTAATTTATATTCATACAAAAATATATTTGAGAGAGATTTTTACTTTGCTGATAAAGAATTTACATACAAAACATATGATCATATGATGCATTATTATAGATTACAGTACCCACTAATGGATAAAGTAGTTAGCTAGCTCCAACCAGAGCAACAAAATGCAGTAACATTCTGTGCCCACATTCATGCAACAACACTTATGATGCCGGATGGAGCATTTTTTTTTTACACTGTTGTGCTGCTACTTTTACTTAAAAGAACCCTTGTGCCACTTGTTCCTGCATCTTCAGCAGAGCTCACCACTGTGTGAGATTAGAGATTGAGAATTCTCATTGATCTCGTCTTGCTGTTCATGTACATGCGAGTGCAAGTCACGCCTTTAGTTTAGAGGCTACAGCAAAAATTTCAGCTGGAAAAAAGGGTTTAAATAATGACTTTCTCATTGGCGGAGTTAATAACAATTTAATCCAGTGCAACTACAGCCTCAATAATAAACTTATAATTGAATTTACGTATTCACTACAATGTCAACAACAAATCTGTACATCATGCGCTTTGTAAAAGTAGAATTTAAGGCAGAGCTGTGGCCTTGGGTTGCATTAGTATTAATGATAAACCTCTTGATTGCTTTGTGCAAGACTGAAAAGGAGAGCAGGATCTAAGATGGTTTATATGATTGAAAATCTTAATTTCATATATAATAAAAAAATTCCGACACAAGAAAACTTGACAAACATACCTTTCTACTGAAAAGGACTTATACTAGCTTACTGCCGTACCTCTCCAGCACCTTCCACTGCAGGAAGCGGTCGTAGTACATGCTGTTCTGGTAGTCTGTAAACGGAGCTCCGCTCAGGTACTCATGAACCGCCCTGATCCGACACACAACACAACACAACAGGCTCAGTCAGCACCAATGAGAACACCAATGAGCTACAATGAGAACATGGTGCAAGCTATAGCTAACAATATCTGTTCCATACATAAACAGACAAGGCCGAGAGAGAGAGAGAGAACAGGTGAGTGTCCTGCAGGCAGGTGGGAGAGAATGAGGACAGGCGGGCGACTCACTTGCAGCAGTTGCTGAAGATCTCCTTACATGGACTCAGCTCCAGGTTCTCTCTGCACTGGTCTGCAAAAACCTCTGCTATGTCCACACGCTGAGGCGACTGCAGCAACACATGTAAACATACACAGTGACATGTGCGCACACACAGGCACAAACGCATTGCTTTTTAATTCACTGCATCAGAGGAAGGAGAAACACGCAGAAACTCTAGTAGGGAACAGTATCAGTGTGGTTTACACATACAGTGAATTACTACACTCCTCTAAGTACCCATGTGAGCTTTAGGGAGGCTTTCATTCAGCTGTAACTCAACATGATCGTCTGCTTTTCCACAGACTCACTGTAAAAGGTTACTGAATAAAGTTTTATGATAAAATGAATCACATGAAGAAACTTACCTGTTTGGAGAGGAAGGTCTTGATGATCTTGTCCCCTCTGCTTTTTCTTTTTTCATCAGGTGTCACCTCATAGTCCTCCTAAACATCGACATAACATCATGACATCATTAACAACGTCATCATACCTGTATCGCAATAATAAGCCACCTTTTATTAAGATTGTACAAGATGTAAGTGATGTCATTAATAATGATTCATAAATCATTTACTAATGATTTATAGATCAGATGCAAGCCATTAATAACAAAAACGTTTGGGTTGCCAGGTTGTGAATTATGTCTTTGTTTGGCTTTTATCCTGCTCCAACTCCAGGGAAACCCCTCCTATGGAACATTTGACCTCTGAATTCCCCATTCCAATCCGTACAGCAACATCCTTGATCCTTAGACCCTCAATTTAGTTAAGAAAGTCGTAAAAGCATCCAAATTATCCAACCAGAAGAAGCCTGTTGAGATGAGGATGTATTAATTAACCTCTGATTATGATTTAGGATCCGGTCTTAGACCAGAGAAACAGAAACCAGACTCCTGTTCTCCTCCTGTCTGTTTGTCCAACTGTGGAAACAACCTCTGTCAGAATCTTCTCTGCCTTCAATGAGAATAAAACGCTTCATGTGCTGTTAAAACCCGTATGATGGAGTCACACACCTCCTGCTCTCTGGACCTCAGTCACCCTCACATAAACACATGTTGCTCTCGGTTCCCTGTTTAAACATGACATAAACAGGTTTGGACGCTGGACATGTTGGCCATCACGCGGGAGCAACGGCATGAAAAAGTGCCGACATGTTTCATAGCCAGCTCTTTTGACCTGTCAAAAAGGGGGGGAAGCAACATGGCGTCCGCGCCACACGCTGGTCCTACTCTTTCCATCAGTGGCTTTTTTTCCAACATGGCCTTGCGTTGCCTGGAAACCACACAGTAAACACGGCGGGATTCCTTGAGGTCCTGGAGTGTCACAGTGTGTCACACCAGCGTCACCATCTTTCCACTACAAAACACACACACACACACACACGCACACGCACACACACACACACACACACACACACACGGTACATACACACATAAGCCAGGAGCTTAAAGACACACAGGCTTTAAAAAGCCACAACGTCACTGACGCCTCTGAACAAAGCCAAAACAAGACCAGCCATAAATACATACTATGTGTAAATATATAGGAGTATGACTGAAAGAGAGGGAAAGAGAGAATTGTGATCGCTGCCAAGTGTTGATTAACTGAAGCTTTGTTATCAGAGGCTCCAGAGAAATCACACGCACACGCACACGCACACACACACACACACAACACACACACACACACACACACACACACACACACACACACACACACACACACACACACACACACACACACACACACACACAGACAGAGTAAATGAGCTGTCTGGATCCCACCCTTTGCCGGTGGGGGGTCAGCCAAAGGATAAAGGAGACGCCCCTTTAGCCTTTTGGAAGCAGAGGGGATCCAACTCACACACACTTTCTCATGATGTAAGAGGAACCACTGGAAGCCTCCCCCCCCCCCCCCGCCGAGCACATTCCTACCTCTGCTACACACACTGAAACACACACACACACACACTCCCTTTTCCTCCAAAATGGTCACACACACGCCTTAAAGTCAAATGCAGAACTGGAATGACCCTCAGAGGAGCGCATACCTCCGCCAAGGCCGAACAATCCGACACGTCTGTTTGCCTGGCTCATGTCCCACGAAGCCTTCAAAGCCAATCGGTTCAGCTCGTCTTATCTCGAATTGGAAAGATGGATTAACCCCAAATGTAATGGGTTCTAATCGACAAATCGCCTCCTCAAAGATAATAGCTGCTCCTTTTTATCCCCTGCCTCAAACGACAAAGTGAGAGGTGGATATAGGAATGACTTCCATTCGTCTGGAAGTCACTTTCATTCCCGAACCATAAAACTTCTAAATATTTTTTCACGAAACCTTCTACACACAACAACAACCAAGTACTGAATGAAACCTTTTGCTTTTTTTTTTTTTTTAGAAACATTTATCATTTGTAATTTTTGCATTTTCATGTTACAGATTGAATTTAGGCTCATTTTGTGAGTGAGATTTGTCCCAGATGAGGGTTTCCAAGGCCATAACTAAAAAAAACAAAAAAATTTTCTCACAAAACTTTATGTACACGTCTCATGTACTGGAGAATATTTTGGAAATGTTAACTTTTTTATTTACTTATTTTGATTTTGAAAATGCAACTTTTTCTCCAATATGCAACATCACAAAGTCTTATAAGGTGTGTTTTTCATATTGTAGTAATATGAAAAACACACCTTATATATATAGATAGGAGTATTTCATGCTTGTATTTTATGTTGATTAATTGTGGAGTAGGCTTTTGGTTTTTCATGATAATACTTGATGTCCCTCATTATCAATTCAGTAATAGGCGTTGGTCTTTGTTCAGTGAAATGAACCTGTGGTGAAGGATCCTGAGTACTAGTTCATTTGGCTTTACATCAAAACGTGCCCACAGCTGTCAGGTTTGGCTTTGGCCATGAAATGATCGTTGAAGGTCACGTCTATAGAGGCATCAAAATGTTAAGCGCCTCGAGAGAAAAACAGTCGCAACCAGATGACGTCATGAACGACAGCCAGTCAAACATCAAACGGTGAAAAACGAAAATAGAGATGTGACATCCCAGTTTCATTAGGCTGTTTTTATACACATGAATTGAAGCAATTCTAGTGATTATGATAAATAATTTCGGTTAGCTAAAATAATCGCAATCAGGCGATTATGTAATGATTGTTCCAGGTCTTGCTGCTCCAAAGTTTAGTGGAAATCAGTTCGGTAGTTTTTGTTTAATTAGAGAAAATGATGAAAAACACCCAAACTCATAATGTTAAAGAAAGCAGGAAAAAATGTCCTGGATCCACCCCTTTATGTGGATCTGCACCAAAATTTAATGGGCTCTTTCCTTTCTCATGCCCCATCCTTCCACCAAGTTTCGTGGAACTCTGTCCAGTAGTTTTTGATTAATCTTGCTAACAAACACACACACAAACCAATCAGCGGACACGGGTAAAGAGATATTTTTACCTCCTCACCAGAGGTAAAAATAATTCTTCTACCTGACTCATCAACAAACTAACACACGCTTTAGTAGATTTATGGCTAGATTACATAATAGAACTGTTTCTAGTAAACAAATGCATGACTGCACCAGACTGACATGTTACTTAATCAGTAGAAAACAAGCATCTGCATGTTTGTAGTCGCCGTCAGGCCTGGTTTATTGTCAGTATAAATGTCAGCAGTGAGTTTGTCACATGGATTGTAGAATTAGTGGCAACATGTGTTTGGGATGAGAGCGTGTAAATGGCTTCCTCCTTGCAGAGGGCGACGGTTACTTTTAGGGCCTCGTGGTTGAAGGGGGGTAGAGAAGGGGAGGAATGGGGGTGTCGGGGATTGGAAAAGGGTGGTGTGGGAAACAATGCTGGCCTTTCTGTCCTGTCACATGTCCGCAAAGATATTCTGGGCAAACATAAAGACTTAAATGTGTCATGTGGGAGGTATTCTGTCTAGACGCAGAGAGATTGGAGGGAGGGGGCAAAAAGCCGGGTGCAAGGGGGGGATGTGGTTGGTTGAATAATCACTACTCAGTTTAATTGTCTCCTCTGGCTGCATGACCCAGCGCCCACTACGCTGTAATGACAGTGAGAGGCCTGAAAGAGTGGATAAGTGTATGTTTTAGAGAATTCTAGAAGGTCCAACAGAACAAAGGTTTATGGATCTGTCACATATCCGTTTATGGACAGAATACAGGGAGATCTGGTTCTTCACAGATGCTCATAAATGATGTCATCCAGGGGGCTGAAAATGATAACTTTTGAAAACGGGCCTACTGTTGGCAGTGCCTCATCTCTACCTCTCTGTTATCGTACTGTGAGCCAATACATATTACCGCCCGCCAAATATAGATTTCAATCTCCCAGATTCACCCAAATACAAAATGTCATTAAAATCTATTGACAAACCAACAAACAAAGAGGGTGATCACGGAGGTAAAAACACTAAATTACTTCTCAAGGTAGTAATCTAGTTAGCCAAACATGCTAACCATTGCATTAGAGCAGTTAAACATATTGATTACATATTACATGAAAAAAATGTCTGGGAATATCCAAAGCTGACGTCTGTGCCGTTATTAGTTACAGTCACTGAGTGTTATTGAACAGCAAGTTAGAGGTTAAATGTTGTATTTGATTAGTTGATTATTTATTATCACTGGAATATTCTAGCATTCTTAATAGCAAACTGGTTAGAAGACGCAGATGAGAGAGAGTGTGTGTGTGTGTGTGTGTGTGTGTGTGTGTGTGTGTGTCTGTGTGTGTGTGTGTGTGTGTGTGTGTGTGTGTGTGTGTGTGTGTGTGTCTGTGTGTGTGTGTGTGTGTGTGTGTGTGTGTGTGTGTGTGTGTGTGTGTGTGTGTGTGTGTGTGTGTACCATCGCATCCAGCAGCTGGATGCACCGATGCAGTTTAAACTTGGTCTCACAGTAAAGACGGAAGAGGAGTCGTCCGATTGGCTGCTTCTCACAGATGCTGACATAGTCCCTCTCTGCAGAAACAACACACAAAAAGCGCACACACACTTTACAAATGCAGCTTCTGAAACACCAACGGACAAACGGGCGAGCAAGCAAACACGTACCAATGCTGTTTCCCAGCTCAGTGCACTGGCTTACATGGGGGAAGCGGAGGATCTCCTTCCATTTTTTACTCCTCCCTTTCCGCTTTCCTCCTCCACCTGCGGCGACAGAGAAAAGCAAGAGGTGAGAATGCTGTACTGAAAGAACTTCATAAAAGTTGTCAAAGTTTGTTTTCATCAGCGAGGAGCAAATGAAAGCCTAATGGCTAAAAGGAGTGGGAGAGAGAGAGGGGGGCTGTGAGTGGGCTCTCCCCTGAATGAAATCATAGTCTCAGTGTTTATATATAATTCATAGATTAGGTCTCACTTCCTCCGTAAATCTCCTCTCTCTCTCTCTCTGCTGACTTTCCTCCTCACTCAGTAGCTTTTCTCAAAGTGGAATAGTGTTTGTGTGTGAGACAGAAAGCCCATTCTGACCGACTCAGTTCCCATCAGAACCCGGGACTTTGCCAGACTGGATTCCATCGCTCTGAATAATCATGCATCAGATTCCTGCAGCAAACACACCATCACACATTTGACAGTCAATCTAAACCACGTCCAATCACCCCCGCCTTTTCCTCTCCTTACACTGATGGGATTAAACACAACGGTGAGAATTCGTTCCACCGTTTCCCATCTGTGCCGGCCTACAGCGCCTCGCGTCATGTTCAGCTGTTTTATTTTATTTGCTGTAGTACGTGAAGTCGACTGCTCTAATGAACTGGCAGGGATTTCCTTCAGCCGCTCTCTGCAGTGGAAACTGGCTGCGAGCTGCTCGGCCGATGTGAGAGGCAACATTGAGAGCAGGAGAAGCAATGACAAGCAGACATCTTTAAGTAATAACCCAGGAATGCGAGAGGCACTACGTCATACTGGAGCCTCTGAGTGAAAGCTTCAGCAGTTTTCCCATAAATCCTCCAGCATTACAGCCTCATTCTTCCCTCTTCTCCTGCTTGAATTACGTCTGTTTGTCTCAAATGCGCTGTTGTCTTTGTAACGTTATGTGAAACACTGAAATTCAGGAAATTGCTCTCATCAATGTGAAGATTTAAGACTGAATTGCATGTTTCCCTCATGCTAATGATTGCATCTTAGATTTGAGCAGACAAACACACTTTTCAGTCCATTCCTTACGCTTTTGGTGCACAAACTGCACCACAAAAGAATTTGAAGGCTTGTAGGAATTCATTCCACACAACACAAACTCCCGCCGCCCAAATAGAAAGGCAGAAAATATTTTGTTTATGGAATTTATGGAATTTCTAAGTGCACTTGTTTCATTTCAGCAGAGGATGAACATCTTTTATGTGTTTTGCTGTCCGGATCAATGACTCGACTCTGCTCTGGTCTGGTGTTCCTATGGAGGGTGTGTCTTATCCATGCTTCTCACACAGACACACAGAGTGTGTGTGTGTAGAGGAGACAGGCTGAGTGACAGCAACCCAAGTTGAAGAGGAAGTCGGTACGTTACATGCAATTAAAACTTCCCCAAAACCAATAGATGGACAAACATCGACCCCAAAGTGCAAACCAGTCTAAAATATGTGCGTTTTTCAAATGCGTCACTACACTACCTGCCACCACCCAACCTGAACCTGCTACCAGTGGCGAGGACGCTACAAGACAGATATAGGTAAGGTTTGGTCTAAAAGTTAAAAAAAATGTACATTATTTACACCATACATCTTGAAGTACTCAGACCACAATTTAAGTCGAGGCAACGGCGACACCATGTGCCAGGATGATGACGAGAACTGATGGAATACAATAAATGTACAATAGCCTACCTATTCACTGAAAATACTTATTGGAATAAACACAGACTGATATTTCAGAACATATATACATATACATATATATATGTATGTATATACTCCTTCAACTTTCAAAATGAAGGAGTGCGTGTGTGTGTGTGTATATATATACACACACACACACGCACTCCTTCATTTTGAAAGTTGTCTCCTTCCCACGTTTCCGGGCATGCCTCTCCCCCCCAAGCAATAAACCTATGGGAAACACTGGAATTGTTATTATAAAAAAATGGGTATTTTTAGATAAGGGATCCAACGTTATCACAGCTGACAAACACAAAGCACAAATGTAACCCAAGTCAAAGTATCCCCTAAGAGAATCATTAACTCCCAGCACCTGCTCCTCATCAACAATGCTGTAGACCAAACAAGCTATAAACAGACTCACTTCCTTTAATAAGCATCAGTTGTTCTCTGAAAACAGTTAATATATGATCCACAATGAAACGTCAGCACAGTCCAATCCAAATCTGTTTGAATAAAAACATGTCTGCCAAAAGGCACAACAGTGCAGTGAGCAGAGGTCATCCCCCATGAGGGCCACCATGCTATAAATGAAAGCTAATGTTAGCAGATAAAAGCTCCCAACAAATGGCAAACATTTCCTGCGAAGGGTCAACAACATGTCAAATAATTGTACCAAACATTTTCGCTCCACCCAGGCATTCAAACTTCCACACAATGCTGAGACGACCACAAATAATCCTCCTTTTTCTTTCTGTGTCCTGTTTTCCTTCCTTCTCACTGCTATCTATTTTTCATCTTCTCTCCCTCCTCCTCATCTACCCCTTCCTGCTTTTTGTAACTCTTCTCTGCTGCCATCACCCTCTCTCTTTCTCCATTTTCTGGAATCAAGCATCTTTTTCCTTTCTTAGACTCCAATGAGGATTTTCTGTCACCATCACTTTTACATCATCATTGCTGCCGGACAAGGCCTGAGCTCATTGGCCACTTTAGGCCCAACAGCCTCCTTAGTTTTAGGGTGGGATAACGTCGCACATTTACTGCATTATAGTCATATAAACAGCTACATGCTGTATGTCAGTGGTTTCCTAACCTATGGGCTTTTGTACATTGGAACAAAGTGATGTTTATGGCTTAAGAGAGGACATGGTCTTGAACATCAGGTTAGGAACCACTGCGATCTCATAAGTGAAGTAATTTTGCAAACCAAATATAACATTTATAATAAAACCTTAAATATCATTCTTTCCTGTGTGTGAAGCTGTTTCTTTGACATTCAAAGGATATAAAAACGCACCATTAAATATGAGAAAAAAAATCCTCCATTATAAAATATGTAGGGCAGATTTTGATCACTCTAAAAATACGAGGATTGGCTGCACATGGCTGGTTTTTGTGAGTAGTCTTTAGTAATGAAAACACAATTTTTAGAGAAAAAGTCGCAATGCCTTTATCCAACTAATCCCATTTGACCACGCCCCTGTTAAATTAACTCACCCCTACAAAAAAAAAGAACAGAGATTGGGGAGTAAATGACGTCTGCAGGAATGCCACGGCTGGGGCAACATGACTGGGATCATGCCATTGGCATGTTGGAGTGTGTCTGCTTCACCGTTATGTAGCCATATGAAAAACAAAAGACCACCGGCCATGTGTAACAACCAAAAATCATCAATGTATCTGCCTGCTGCACCTCAAAACAGGTTCTGAATCTGAATGGCCTCCGCTACAGCAGCAGACACCATCACACCCATACTAGGCCTGTACATACCAAAACCATAAGACTCTGACTGAACCATAATGGAGCCCAACAATCTCACACTGGTGCTGTGCTGGTGGGATGCCATTGTCTGGCTTGTCTGTGTTCCCAGTTTCTGGAGGAGAATGACGTCACAGTCCTGGACCGGACCCCAACCTAAAGCCCATTGAAAACCTGTGGGGTTGGTTGAGTGAGCGCTCCTCCACAGACTCACACTGAGGAGTGGGCCGCCATCCCACAGGATGACATCATCCGGAGGTAGTGCCAGTCCTTGAGGAGGGAGGATTACTGCTGTAATCAATGCTGATAGTGGATACACTAATTATTGTTTGTGTGTAAAATGTTGTGTCACCTGAGAAATTTAAATCCCTTGAGTTCAGTTTAGGACTCCCAATAAGAAACAACTGAGGCCTGTTGGGTGCAGGGATCTGGACAGCTGTTTGCAAACACACCCAAACGCTTCCGAAAAAATGCAAATATAATGCATAAATTATTCCTCTCTATGAAAAGGTTTCATCCAAAGTCATTTCTGTCTGGCCTCAGTGTCATCGCTTGTGACATCGCTGATGTGATTTGCCTTAAACAAATACAAACCTCAATCAGTTCCGTACTGCATTGTTGTGCATCTGCTGGCTGAGGGGGGAAAGATTCTGGCCGGTTGTGACGAGCTCGGTCTGGAGGGAAGTTTACCAAAGGAATGTAAATATCAGCACAGAGGTTTCAAAATGAAGCTGCAGGAATGAAACCTCCACTCACATGTTTTATGTCCACATCAGTTTCTGTTCAATAAAACTCATGAATATTCTCATAAATGTCCTCCAAAGCCCTTCTTGTCCTCCGTCCCGATTATTTTTCTCTCTCTATTAAAGACTCTCTCAGGGTCGGTCATGTACACGAGGAGAAACGTGCACTGCGCCGTGGGTATGCTGAACACAGGAACTTGTCGGTCTAATTTGTTCCAGGAGGGCAGTGTGGCCGCCACCCTTTATTTGTGTTGCTGCTCAACAGCTCTGACATCACCGAGGCATGTCAAGTGAAGCAAAAATAAGGTCAGAGTAGGAACGACATCCGTCTGGCTCGGCACCAGCGGGCTACTGGCATCTCAAACATGGGTATGTGTGTGTGTGTGTGTGTGTGTACAGTGTTTCTACAGTGACCTCTCTCTAGTAATGTCCTCATGCTCAATTTAACCGACTGGGGCAGTTCTGCAGACCCCATCCATCCACACATGCTAAAATGAGCCTGCTTAGGCTACGTTCACCCTGCTGGAACAATGTGACCCAGGTCTGATTTTTCGTGGCAGTGTGAACAAACACAAACCACATGGAATCTGATCTCTTTCAATTCCGATTTGGGCCGCTTCCATATGTGGTCCTAAATCAGACACAGGTTGGAAGAAGAAGAACTGAATGCCATCCTTTGCGATTGAAGTAATCATTGTGATTTTCTTTAGGGGCAATGACAGGAGTATGACTCCCATTGATCGCACCAAAATTGGAATTGTGCATTAAAGCTGGCAGTGTGAACATAGCCTTAGCTTGCAAGGTAATGTTCCAGTCATTCACCAGTTTTGATGCTCACACACACTGGTTCCAAACACTTCCAACACTGTGACTCCAGAGGTGCAGTCAGGCCTGCTGCGGACAACCAGCCAAAACCACATCCTGAAACTGTGCAGCTGGCAAATATGTAACAACACCTGCAACAAAATGTGACCGAACAGCTGGCAAATATGTAACAACATCTGCAACAAAATGTGACCTAGCAGCTGGCGAACATGAGTCCTGTCAGGATGCACCATTATCTACACCTACACTGAGCAAAAAGTAAGGTTTTGGTCAATTTCTGTGACTCTTGGTTCTCATCTCCTCCCTGCACCGGCCTAAAATTTCATTCTTCTTCACAAACAACTGATTATCCAACTCATTCTCACACCACTACTTTGTCTGAACTGTTAAATGTCGGCCAAGTGTTTGAGTCATACCGCGGTGGTCAGTGTGCAACCGACACACGATGATGCGAACACTTTTGTTCTCCCTCTTCCTCCCCGAACAATGCCCAACTGTTTCATACATGGAATTTAGAGCTGCAGATAAGGGCGACACACGAGCAGTAAATACACTACAAGCGTATTTTCCACCAAAGATGACAGATTTAGATTGGCTCTCTGTATAAAACATCCTCTTCCTGGTTCCCGTGCAGAGTGATTCATGATGTCATACTTTTTTCTTCTTTTTTTTTTAATCAGAAGAAACATCTAGACATTGTATTAGATATCCATCTCTTGCAAAACAGCTTGGCAATGAATCACACCTTCCAGGTGTGATTTTTGTGCAACAAGTCACATGCAAATCTGCGTGTTACTGTGCAAAACAATACAAACAAGGATGTAGAAGACGGAAGATAAATATACTGATACACTCAAGGGATTTAAAAATGCACTGTTCATTTTTTGGCCCAATTTGAGAAAACATTTATTTTAAAAGTGGTGGTACATCCAAATGTAGGGCAGTTTTTGAGACCCGTCATCTGAGATTTGATGGACTTCCGAGTCTGTCGACCTTATGCTGGTGCTGTGCTGATGGGACCCCAGTTTCTGGAGGGGAATGACATCACAGATCTGGACTGGCCAGGATGAGCCCAAACCTAAACCCCACTGAAAAACCTGTAGGGCTGGTTGAGTGAACAGCGTGAACATCCTCCACAGACTCACTAGCAACTCTGGGCTGCTCTGATTGAAGACTGGGCCACCGTCCCACCAGATGACATCATCAGGAGGTTGTGCCAGTCCATGAGGAAGTGGATTTACTTGGAAGCCAGAGGTGTAATATTATATTATGAAAATAAAAATCAGAAAGTTCAGTGGATTGTTAACCTATTAACTCTAATAGGGAAATTTCATATCCATAAAGCCAAATTCGGGGAATCTCACCCATCATTTCAATCATTTAAGAGTGAATTCAAGATATACTCTAAATCTGTTCAGATTATAAACAACAAGAAATGCAATCAGATGTCTAATATGATACGAGAATTCTTCAGAGAAAATTAGTTCACCACCTATTTCTTTTGGTGATTTTTTTTTTGTTCATCATAATCATTTTATTATTTTTTATCTATTATTGTCTATTAACCTCTGTATATTATACTTTTCATACATTGACCTGTTTCATTTAATATCATCATGTTCAAATTTTCATGCCTGAGAATAAGGAGCACTTTTCTATGCCTCACAATTCTTTTATATTGTTAACACGTTCTGTAAGTGACGATTTATAAATAAAGTTTTTTTTCTTTAAAAAAGAAAAATCTCTCTCACTTGAGATTTATGATTAAATAAAGATTATCATTAAAAGTTAATAAGGAACAAAATACAGGTTGTTATTTTCTTGTGTATTAGAGTTTATTTGATATACCTGTACAAACTGGTGCAGTCTATCCCATAGCATTGCAACTCATCCTACAGTTTTTTGTCATCGCTCTTCATCGAGTCAAGGACCTTATGGTTAGCCATGAGTTTTACTTTAACAAGTGTGTGCGGTCTTTGTGGCACAGGAAGCGGAGGGAAACGCTACCCAGACCTGAGCAGAAGGGGAGGACTATAGCAGGAAGAAGCTCTTTGTTGCCCTGTTCCAGTCCTTCTGTCCGGCCGCCTTATTACCATCCTGAACGAGTCTCTCTGTGCACGAAATCCTAATTATCGCAATAATCACGTGAAAATACGGCTCTAACAACCTCAAAGCAAACATCTGTGACGTACGCAATTCACCTGGAACACGTGACTATTCTTTTAGCGAGGTCATAAACTCTAAATAAGTCACAGAGAATAAAAGAGGGCTCTTATCAGCAGTGCTGATGCTGTGTCCCAACACAACTAGTGTGCTGCATACCTCCCAAATCTAACTTGACCTTAACAATGTGGCTGCATCTAGCATGAAGGCTCATTTGTTTAAGATTAAATTCAGCGTGTAAATGCTGCTCACAGCCACATTTACACAAAGCTTTAGGAAAAAAAAATCATGCAAGTGTGACTTTTTCCTTTCTTTATGTCCTTGTAAACACGACTGCTATAAATAGTAACCAGGCCAAGGGCAGAAATAATGTGTTGATACACAGAGAGGTGGTCAAACCGGTCCATGACCTCAGAGCTGGTGAGCTGTGACAGTTGTCGCTGCTGTAACTGTGTGTGTGTGAGTGTGTATTCGTAGGTGAGCGGCCGTGTGCAGGAAGATGCCCGGTGTGAAAACTTGCGTGCACAAAAGCAGCAGGAGGCAGGGTATGTTTCCTGTCTGGGAAGAGTCATGTGCCACAGGTTTCCTGCTGTATAAATACATAAAATATGGAATGTGAGGGGGTAAAAACATTCAATAGACTGAAATTATATAACGCACCAGGCTGTCTGATCAAAGTGCCACACACACAGCGCAGGGCTCAGGGTAATACATGCTGTTTGCTCATCCATAAACACCCAGGAGGACAGAGCATAGTCCACGAGGCCTGCCATAATAGGGCGCTCCTCTGCCCCGACGCAGTGTTAGTGTGTTTGTTCACCTCCATAAATGTTTTGATAGTGCGAATATTATGGCAAAGTGATCCTAAACCTCTCTGAGGGATGGTTTTTACGTATTATGGCTCTCAGTGAAGCTCAAATGAGCAAACATGGCGGAAGGAGTCTCCATGGAACTGATGGAACACATGGTGCTCTGTATGTGGATAGATAATATTAAACACACGTACACAAAAACCTATATTAAAAAAAAGGTTTAAAGGATTTCATTGCCCTTCTCAAGCTGCCTCTTTTCTCTCGAGCTGTTTCCTCCATTTTCTTTTCATCCTCCCAACACTTTCTTCATGAATAAGTTTGTTCCACGTCATGCTCTAATGTTGACATTCCATGCTCTTTTGTCCCTTCGGTGCCAATATCCCTCGAAAGAGTGAGGCCAGAGAGAAAGGTGCCGCTGCAGTTTTTATTTTTCTACGGCATTTTGGCCTTACTTACTTCGCAAGCCTCCAGGAACTGTGTGTGTTGTTTGAGATTTATTATTTTTTATACTATTAGATGTCTGAAATTAATTAATGTTTCTCTCAGAACAGACTTTAATAACCTACGGTAGCCCATGTGGGACTATAGTCACATACACACATTACTATTTCCTCTACCTACAAACAAACTAGATAAAATGGGGTCAAGTTCAACATAGCTTAAGCTCAGTTACTATGACAACGTGTGCTGGGAGACTAGCCTGGTTCAGCTCAAATCAAACTCATTGGCCTGTAATCACTGGTGGTGGTTCCAGGTTGGGACAAGACTAGCCCCGATGGAAACATACATAAATCTGGTGGATCCGGATCTTTATTTGGATCCGCACCAAATTCCACCCACTCATAGATGCCAACACCCTAATTATGCCCGATTTTTTCTGACTTTAATGGGGTCTCTTCTGGCCCAGGACCCATCTTCCCAACGTGTTTAATGGAAATCCATTCATTAGTTTTAACATAATCCTGCTGACAAACACACGGACAAGGGTGTAAACATAACCTCCTTGGTTATCTGATTAATTACATTTCATGTTATCATATCAAACTGTTTGGCTGATATGATATAAACAAGAGTCAAATGGAGAAGGCAAAATATTGTAGAGAAAATGCCTCATATGACAGAATAGTGGGTATTGTTTTGCATATATGGAGAAGATGACCACCCGTCAGTCACCTTCAAATCATCTTTCTATGAAAAAGTCAAAAAATAAAATATGTAGAAACTTCAAAATATCAAAAGGCATAACTGCTTATCATGGTTAATCTACTTGTAAAGTTTGATGAAGCTATTATGTACTGAGCCAGATATCTACAGACAAAAAACCCCCATTACAGACGGACGACTTTATCCCCTCATCATTTTTAGGTCAGGGGGATAAAAAGTCCATAGTCCTCATAAAGCAGGAGACATTATAGAGGAAGCTTCATCTGATACAGTTTCCCCTGATTAATGCACATCAAATATTCATTGGATGTTCCATTAAAGAAAAACGGCAGCAATACATGGCACAGGAAGCACATCTCAGGCCGTAGAGTTCATGGAGACACAATAAAAAGCTGCACAAGTAATCAGTTCAAGTCCTGGAGCACTTCAGTGACGAGCCGTTCAAATCCTTCCTGCATCCACTTTCCCTCAGCCCACCTCGTCTACTTCTACTTAAGATAATTATCTCCTATATCTCCCAGAATTCCACTCGACAACCCTCGGAGAACAGGCGTGAACTTGCTGCATCCATCTGAGTTATGTATACTGTATGTGTGGGTAGAGGCAGCATTAACAATAGAGATAGTAAGAGCCAGAGAGCTGAATTTTTCCACTCAAGAAAAAATGAGTCACACTCCTACTCAAAACACAGCGAGCCTTGTGGTGGGCTGTCGGTGGAGAAATGAGTATCTCTGCTTCTTCTTTGGTTTATTTGTCCGTGTATTACAGCTGGTAGAAGATGGGGAGCCAAGGTTGCACTAATTCTGAAGGATTCGCATTAAAAACTGTTGATGCAGAAAACTGTCTCTCCATTTAAACTGAAACTTTACAGATAATATTTAAGGATGAAATAAATAATAATATTTTAAGAAAATAAGATAAATAATAATAAATAAAATATAAGATACTACTACCTTTAGGGGCGGTGGGGTAGTCCCCTTGAAGACCTGAGACTTTTCTGTGTGGAGTTTGCATGTTCTCCCCCGTGTCTGCATGGGTTCCTTCCGGGTTCTCCAGCTTCCTCCCACCAGATCCAGAATATTACCTGGATCCAGATCAGAATTTGACGTGTGCCAGATCTTATTGGGTGTCATGGTAGGTGCTATCCGTTTGAAGCAAAAATCTGGTAATCGCCCCTTCTCCAACAACGGCAGAGAATCCTTAAAAAAGATTCTGGATCTAGGCGATGATCTAGATCATCATCAAAATGTAATGGATTGTTAATGGATGGTTCCTCAGGCCACACCCTACCTCTTGAAGACATTGCATCAAAATCCATTCATAACTTTTTGAGTAATCCTGTTAAAGGACAAACAAACAAACCAACACCAGCAAAAACAAAACCTCCTCAATGGAGGTAATAAACTGACTGAATCACCTCTGAGAGACGTGATGAACAGAAGATGTGGAAGAAGGGGTCACAAACTGCCATGCACTTTATTTTCCAATAGATTCCACGTTTTCTTTTCCTATCCCTTCTTTCCCAGCAGAAGAACCAGGCATTTCCCTCTTGTGCATTTTACTCTCCCCCCATTAAGGCTCTCTACCCAATAAAAGCCGACAGCTTTATGCCGTGGCCCCGTCCTTTCAGAGGGGTCCTGAGGGAGGAGCGTCACAGGCAAGTGTTTTTGTTCATGTGGAAGTGGAAGAGAAAGTGTGTGTGTGTGTGTTTGTTGACTGTATATTATTGGTGACATTATTAGGGAATACAAAGACCTGCGTTGTGTGTTTGACAGCTGCGTTTAGGTTACAGAGCTCATCTCTCTAGAATCGACAGCAGCTCCCACTGCTTGCTGAGACTTGCTGTGGCATCACATGATGAAGCAACACTGTAACATCACCCTGCAACCCCCCACATCTTTGCAGTAGGAGCTCAGAGATACTGTGCACAAATTGCTTGTACAAGTGCGTCATACCTGTTATCTTGTGTTATCTTGTGTTATCTTGCATAGCGTCATGAAGGCACGGATCGTTTGGTCTGTAGTGCCAAAAAAAAAACCCAGCAAAATCCAATCAGGGCTTGTTGCAAAGTAAATCTGGGACTCTCATGCAATGACTGGATACCAAGTGCTAATCAGGCTTTCCCTATATGGATTCTCCCTTTTTCAATTTAGCACAAAACGAGTCCAACTTCTATTAAAAACCACATAACTGTGGACTGGTGTCGGTTAGCTGCATGGCATTATTATATATTTAAATTTTGAAAATGAGTAGGCCAGTAAATGACAACTATTTGAAACATGTAATTACACAAGAGCTGAATGTAACAATTATTTTCTTTATCTATTAACCTGCCAATTATTTTCTCAACTCATCGACTTATAAATGAAATGTTAAAAAGTAGTAAAATACACCCTTCCCAGAGTCTTGGTCCAAAGTGATGTCTTCATGTGTTGTGTTCTGTCCAACCAGTCAACTAAAAACACATTATGTTCATTTGAGATTTTATATAACAGAGAAAATCAACAATATCCACAATGGAGAGGATAGAATTTCCATTTTTTGCAGGGAAATTGATGAAAATGACAAATTTATAATCAGGTACATTTTCAGCTGCTGAGCCTGCTGCCAGGGTGACCCAACCCTTATACGCAGAAGAAAGTGTACTTTACCTCTAAGGGGACAAGTGGGACAAAACCAAACCAGCAAAAGGCCCCGGGGGCAAAACAGAGCTACGGGGCCGCCTCACTGCAGGGGGTCAACATTAAGGCCTGCCTGTTCTTTCAGTGTACACCACGCATGCACTTGGCCACTTGTTGGGAATGTGGAGAAGGATGACTCATCTGACCAGAAGACTTTTTTCCACATAGACCAGTGCCTTTGGTTTTTGCACCACTGAACGCTCCGATGTAATTTTCTAATGAGGGGTTTATGCACTGCAGCCCGACTATAACATCCCTCTCTATGTAATTGTTGATGGACCGTTCTTGCCGACACAATCTGATTACGTCCTGCATCGACATTCTGAGTCACACTGCGGAACAGTTGGTCTCATGTTTTTCCAAACATATCACACTAATGGACGACCATCAAGGTCATCAAACGTCGACCACAATTTCCAGGCCGATTTACTCCCCATAGATCCAATTGCAGATGTAAATCTAGTCTAAGGTCCTAATAAAAGACTAGTTTGTGATCAGCTTTGTGACTGAAGCATCTGCCATTTGTGAACCCCCTTTCAAAGTCACATTAACCCCTTTTACACAGCCTTTGTACCGGAACTACGTCTCATTGTTGTGTATAAACAATACAAAGGCGTAATTGGGGGTTAATTGCACCGGCAACGGGGGCAGCAACAGCCCAGAACTGACGACTATATAGGACAGGACGGGGGAGTGGCATTTTGAAGATGTACCGAGTGCAAACAATAGCAGGTAGCAACTAATCCAAAGAATAAGAAAATGAACCAAAAATATCTTTCAATGATGGAGACAGCGTGAGGTCCAGGAGGTCCACTGGTAGCTGATGCTGCTGTGTTTTATGCCATGCAATTTTTGCTTGCAGAACGCAAGCATGCCATCGAAAACACCCACACTGGAGCAACGTTATGCCACCGTTGGTCTGTTAAGAATAAACGGCGATGTAGAGAAGGATGTATGATCTCTGTGTAAAAAGGCCTTCAGAGCTTTTCCTTCAGCCATCATGATACAGCATCAGAATCAACTGAACCCTCTTGTTATACAAGCCACAGAGCACAATAGGACTTCTCTGGATGGGAGCTCCATTACAGATTTGTTTAGAAAAGGAAGGAGTGCCACAGGGAGATTGAAGTGCAGCCATAAATTGCATTAAGAAGTGAGCTTCATGGGGAACTTGAGCTGCCTCTTGGCTGAGGTGTGCATTCTATGAGCGCTGTCTCGTTGTTATTTTGTAATTATTATTTGTCATGAATGACTCTAAATGGCAGGTCCAATCATTTCAAAGTTGTAAACCTGCTATAAAAACAATGATTAAGTCTTTTCAAATAGAGCTATTTAAGTTATCTGGTGAAAATGTGTGTATGTCCTAGAAAACAAAAATATCACAACTTTTTCCCAATACTGTTTTTATACATCTAGTTTTTTTATACAATCTAGTTTTTGCCCTAGATAAGACCTGCAAAAACATGACAGGCCAAACGTGAAAGTCAGCAGGCCCCAGAGTGGAACAGAGTCAAAAAAAACAAAAACCGGCTCTGTTACTGCAATTCAAGAAAGTCATCTGGATACAGCAGTGCAGTTTCCCCCCTTACTCCTATTCAGCTCGACAGCTGATGACGTTCGCTCTCCTGGCTTGGAATCTGCGACTGCAGCCAGAAAGAGTTGTGAATGGGGGAAGCAGGCAGAAACACACACACTTAATAAGCTACTGCACTGATGTTGCTCTCCTCAGAACAGATGGCTTCAGGTTACATTCAAACAAAGGAATTCGCCCCCTCATCTGCTAGCATGCACATAAAACCAGAGCATAACCTGGTATTAAACCTGTTCCCTCTGTCTACTTATGTCAGCTGTCATTAAATAGATAAATACACCAACAGATCTTAGTAAAACAAACAGTCATGAAAGACTTGAATAACTTTGGTGAACTGCAAACCAACAATTTTCTCAGCTGACAAAGATGATAGAGGTTTTGAAGACCAGCATGTCCTGCTGCTCTGTCGTGGCTAACGGTGCTGGAGTAGCCAGATGATGAGATCGGGGTGTTTCATTTCATACTCATCATCCATACAGTATCTTCCGCAGAGAGTAGCTCCACAGGAAGATGGAGCTCGGATGGCATTAGCCCACTCAGTTTGTTATGTAACGATCAATTTGATTAAATAGCTTATGAGCTGCAGCTGACTGATAGTGTGTAACACCATCTGGCTCTATGTAAAATAGCAGTCGCTTAAGGATATTGGTCAATATGATAAGAGCTGCTTTCCTTCTGTACGGAGATCAAAATGAGTCAATCGGCATATTTTTTAATCCTTTTTCATCAGAAGGTTTTAACCAATCTGTTTTGATTCTTCGATCTCTGTTTTCTTGTAATCAATAGCCCCCTTCTTCTTCTTTTTTTACACAGAGATCAGGCTATAGTGTCACAACAAAGACCCTTCTCTACGTCATCTGTTTATTTATGCTGAAAAAACTGAAGGTGGCATAAAGCTGCTCCACCTGAATATCATGCACGTTTTTTTTTCTGGAAGTATGTGGTGCCGTGCTTTTGACTTTTTGAGGTGAAAATAGAGAATTTCAGGGCAACCTGAGGGGGGAAATCGTCGATTCTTTCTCAATTAATCCTTCAATAGTCCTGAACACGCTTTAATATTTATCAGTTTTAGAAAAACGTTGTCTTCTTCTGCCCCAGACAGTCCTCCTCTTCCTGTCGCTTTGTGCCACAGGTGAAAATGGTCATGAGAACGATGGAATCTCCTTCTAAGTCAGCTGATCCTGTCTATAAGCTTAATGGAATCTCGTGAGAACATGTGCCATGTAAACAAGATATTTTTGGAGTAATTATACGTTTTTTTTATGAAGAGACATATTTACTGGCATTGCTTTGTCATTTTTTGCACAAAAAAAAAATTTGTTTCAAGGAAGACTACATGTTGTGTACTAACATAATGTATGGCATTGAAGGCTAATTTAGCATTCTGATAAGAGAGTGCATGACCAAAGAGGTCGCAGCGGCCGTTATCTGGTGTAGAAAAACCCCTGGTATGCCGGCAGCGTCGGCGTCTGTGGCGTAATGTTTTATACATGCATCAACCAGCGTTTTGTAAACAATTAAATAACATGACAAATAACAGTCCTTCCCTGTAACACGGCGGTTGATCTTGTCCTCTGCTCAGAGGGTAAGGTAGTCCCTGGACAACCTGTCCCCCCCTGTGTAAAAGGGGCTAGTGACTCGCCTTCTCGCCACTACTGTTACATTGCTGACACTAAAGAGCCAAAGCAATGCGAGGTTTCGCTGCTCCTGACCTGGTGATGAATTTTTTATTTTTTTTCCCTATACGCTTCAATTTCACGGATCGGGTAAGCAGAAAAGAACACGAAGCCTTTATCGTCACTCCACTTTGCAAAACAACAAAATCTGGCGATGTGACACATGAAACACGACAAATATTGCAAGTATAAACTGGGCCTTCCTGTTGTGCGTCCCTGGGAGCGTTTGGACAGAGGATGCACGCCTCCCCCCTCAGCTCTGGACTTGAGATGAACTACCATACACAAACAGGAATAAACACTCTTTCTTAGCTCCATTCACGTTCTCTCACCGCTCCGGGTTCATGACCTAAATGAGCCTCTGTGTATGCTGTAATCTGCCACCACATGTTGGTGAAAAGCTACCAGGAGCACACAGGGGCCTGCAGGTTCTTTGGCACTGGGCCCTGTAAGATAAAACCTCTAATGATTCACACAGTTAAAGGACACAACCAATAATACGCTCCCAACAACTTGAGACATGCAGCCTGTGTTGATCTATTCTCACATGGCTACATTTCAGCTATTAACTCAAAAAGACATCTCATCCCTAAATCACATAAGGCCTTTTCTCTCGCGCACACACAGCCGGGGCAGAAACTGGATGAGCACCAATGGAGCAGCTGGGACTAGAAGTATCTGTCATGGGTCATTACCTGCTCTTATTAATTCATGAGGCTGAATCCATCGAGCCCAGTCATGCTCTGCTCCCGTAAAACAAGTGTCCAGATTGACCCGCAGGTCAATGCATCCTTTCTAAGGGTCTCACAGAATGTCAGATTCATGTTCCGCTTTATTGCCTCTGCTGTCGTTGGTTTGTTCCGTCTTTTAGCAGGATTACTCAAAAAGGTAGGAACGGATTTTGATGACACTTTTGGAGAGGTAGGGAGGAACAGTCCTTTAGATTTTTGGTGGTGAACCGGATCATCATCTGGATCCAGAAAGGATTAAAAAGGTTCTTTACCATTGTGGAATAGGGACAATTATAAGATATTTGATCTAACTTAGGACTGACATGATGACGTCCCCATAAGATCTAGCACACATCAAGACATCAAGTCTGATCTGGATCCAAGGAATATTCCAGATCTGGTGATCCAGAATGTTTAAATTTATATAGGGTTCACGGAAAATTCACTATTTTCTTGCATAACTATCAAACTAATAATGATACCAAAGTCTAGAGGCAGGTTTTCATGGTCCAGGAGTCACATGATGAGCATCAAACTATCATGGGACTGTTGCTATTAGGTGACATAATGGGGGAACTGAGCTGCATTGGTGCTCTGATGTTATTAATTCCCATGAAACTCTCTCCTTTCTCTGCAGACAAGCCCTTTTCCCCCCTGAGTATGTCACAATTGTGAGTCTCCTGCATCATGCACACAAAGCCACGTGCAGCCTGCATCAAAACTTGCATCTCTGCACTTGAGAGAGTGTCATGATTTGGACTTGAGGAGGAAAGGATGATATCATTACTCTGGAAAACCAGGAAATATGACACAGAGTTACAAGGAAGAATGATGGCGATGCAGGTTTTTAAACCACTGGTTCCCCAAACAGATTCAGGGACCTTAAAGGGAGACAATCATGGCGTCAGACTGTATGATGTTTACCTGCAGGCCTTCCTCCTGCCCTCAGCACGACCCTGTCTTCTTCAAAAAGAGCCGTTGATAACACTCTTCACATTCATTTTTTTCCAGATACAGCCAAACTGCATCAGACAGGAGCGTTTATGCACCAATAGTCAGAGTCTTTCTCTGTAAATTTCAACACCAGGCACGTCATCACATCACCGTTCAAATGCCAGACAGCCTACACTCATTTATTCCCTCTGTGGACAGCTATTCCCTGCTTCAGCGTGTATAATATTGCGAAAGAGCGCATACATTTGCACAGACAGCGAAAGCGGATGTGGGAGGCAGACCCCCCTACATATGTGGGAAAAGATCTGTCAAATAAACCGATCCAAGAGTTTGATTCCGGGCCACCAGACCGGAGCAGACGTGTTCTGGCTCTCTGTGATATTGCATAACACTAATTTTCTGTTGCATCTGTGGGATTTACCTGCTGCGCTGAGCCGCGCAATCATCAGCACGATTATTCTCACCTTTTCTGCACATCGAGCGCAAAATGTAACACAGCCAGGCCTACATGCTGTTGGCTCCTTTATGTGTCAACTTACCCTCTCTCGCTTTTAGCAGTACAGTGTTGGCTACTATATTCTCCAGCTCCATCAAAAACAAAAATCCTAAATGCAGAGGTACACGAGCGTCTGCAGCGAAAACAACGTCCTTCAGCTTCTGCGCTGTGTGGTTTCTTCACTCCTCGATGGTATCCGAGCAAATTTCACTCATATCAAAGTCGTAATGGATAAAACAGGATGTCATAGATTTGCTTGCAATGTAAGCTGAGCATGGTTCTTGTTGTGGGCTGAAAGTGCGGCGCTGCATTTCTACTCCAATCCCCCCAAAACCATTCCATGCGTAAATTGGCTGCGGAATCTCTCCGACGCAGAAGTTGGAGGCACCGATGTAAGTGAACCGGGTCCTTTCAGTTGATTCTTCACAGCGGTTCGCCGGGCTACTGCCAGCTTTACATTACAACGGCAGGGGTTGGTTGAGCGCACCAGAGAGGACATCAGCGCGGCCCCCTCTCCGCTTGGTGCGTAATCAAAATGGGCTGGGCCTCTCTGGCACTGCTGCGTCAAGTCAGAGACAGATCCGACTCCACCAAAGGGTAAATTAATTGGTCAGCAAAATAAAAGTATACTATCAGTGGTTCAGAGGCCTTAAATAGAAGGTGACGGGACTTCTTTGTAGGTTTTGAGACAGAACCGAGGAAGCATCTCGCACGAAAGGTGACTCGAAACCAAAAAGAAGCCTTCTGTTTAAGATTCCATGACTACCATGACCTGCATGAGTGAGACAGACTACCATGGGTTCTGTTGTCTTTCTTGCCCAGTGATGAAATGTAGCCAGAACTAGAATTTGAGGGATGCAAAAAAAGACATTTCCCCTGTCATCTTACTGAAGCTGTTACAGCTCTCCATATCAGTACATACCTGATCTTTTTAATTCTGATTTGGGACACTTTCATATGTGGTCCTGAACCAAATATGCGTCTGATTCCTGCCGATGTGAAGGCAGTCAGATCAGGACTCCTGTGACGCTCTCATCACTTTGACATCATTGTTCATCAGTTGTCAGCAATGGAGGTCAAAGTCAAATACAAATGCAAATTTTAGAGACAAAGATGAATGTGAACAGTCAAGGAAAAAAAATCTAGAATCAGGTCACTTAAAACCAGAGTGTGAACGTAGCCCAAGTCATTTAATTACATACAGATGTAATGGTTTAATACGACTCACATTTTTTCTCTTGGTTTTAAACTTCATTTTATTTTGCAATGACAACTGAGGGTAAAAACCATTTAGCGTTGGGGCAGGAAGTTAAGGTCGCCGCCTAGTGGTAGAATTTCTACACAACGAGCTACATCATACAACTGCCCCCGTATGAATAATGCATTGGATTATTCAGCAATGCCTCCTAAAATTTCTTTGTCATTATTTCACAGCAGGAAAAATCTGGGTGCCCATTTAAGCCAACGTGATGAGGAGAAAAATCTGAGTCATTAGTATAAGAAACTTTCACAATATAATGACTTAATGTCTCAAAATTTGTTAAAAATCATAAACTTGACAAAGTTTCACATAATTTTGAGATAAGTCATTACTTTGAGATGGTTTCAATATTTTGAGATACTGAGTCATTAGTTTGGGATAATTATATCGACGTTTCTCATTATTTTCAGAGACCAAGACATTATTTTGAGAAACCACATCAACATTTTGAAAAATGTTTCAATATTTTTACATTCTAAGTCATTAATTTTGGAAAACTTTTAATATAATGACAGGATCTTTTTTTTCACCTTCTTTTTTTAATTTACATTTTAAGTCCCCATCTTCTTCAGTTGTTCAGGAGATTACTGTTTTGCTGTGTAGCACCAAAAATGTTTTGCAGCATAATAAACATCTTCCATCTTTCCACCAGCTTGGAGTTGAGCAGGAAGGACTACATTTTTATTCTTAGGTGAGCTGTTCCTTCAACTCCTTAGTTTTACTTTATTTGGGAGTTTTATTTTGAAGTTTACCCGGAAGTAATTATCTTGCTGCTCTATATACATGACATCTCCCTAGAAACTTTTTTTTCTTGTTTGCGGGCCTCTGTCCTGTTAGTGTTCACAGAAAAACACTCAGCATACACTGAACCTCTGCGGAGGGTTACTTCACGTGATACCTCGTAAAGAGCAGCACCACCCGTTAGGCCTGAGTCCCGCCGCCCTGCCTGCTGCTGCAGCCGGGGTAAAGGGCGCACTGAGGCGGTCACAGGGTTCCTGCGGAGCGCCTGTTTAATATTAACTCACTGTATCCATCCAAACGATTAACAATCATGTTATGGACTGATGAAGGCAGATGGGATCGATTTCTCCGGATGAGCTCTGATCTTTATAAACAGGACATGATGCAGCCTGAAGCCTGAACTGAATCATCCGAATTAATTACAAGCTTTGCTCATGACAAAATGCAGGAGTACTGTTCCAGTTCACGCAGATATTTCAGCCTTCAACCCGAGTAGCAAGGTCATCTTTATTCTGTTGAAACTGCATCCTTATTTCATTAAAAATAGATGGAAATGTGCATAAAACGGCAGCTCAGTTCCTCCATTATGTCATTGCACCTACAATCAGTAGCCCCATGATAGTTTGACCCTCCTAATGGGACTCCTTCACCATTAAACAACTAGAATTTAGAATCACATTGGTATCATTAGTTTGGTAGTTATTCTTGAAAAACAATATTTGACTAATGGTGGTTTTCTTCAGGATCTAGATCAGGAACTTCTGAAGATATATCAAATTTGACACCAAACTGAATTCAGTTTCAGCTAAAATCTGATCCGAGTTCATGACTATCATTATTCATCTCACAGTGGTGGATTTTCTGTGAGCCCTATAAATTTAAATATTCTAGACTGAATATGACTTGGATCCACATCAGACTTTAATGAGTGATAGATCTTATGGTGATGTTATGGTGTGATTTCTGTCCAAACATTGTCTGCATTATCCATGAAGTTGGAAGCAAATAACTTATAGTTGCCCCCCATCCCACAAAAGTAAAGAATCCTTTAAAAAATTCTGGGTCAAGATGATGGTCCGGATGACCACCATAATCTAAAGAATTAATCCTTGGGCCATTAACCTACAAAGGTAATCCTAATCCATCCCTAACCTTTTCTTTATAGGTTCTAGCCCCACCACTTCCACCCAGTTTAATAGTAATCCATCAAACAGTTTAAAAAGCCATAACTTCCAACGTTCAAACAAGTAGAAAGAAATTCCTGAATCGGCCCCTTTATCCGGATTCTCTTCAAAATATACTGGTTTCTTCCTCGTCTCACACCCAACCCTTCCACCAAGTTCCATCGAAATCCATCACGCGGTTTAAGTGCAATTCTTGTAGCGGAGAGACAAACCAACGGCTGTGGAGACAAAACCTCTTTTGCAGGGACAATCATTGATTTAAAATCCAATCAACACAGAGACAATACAAAATCAATATTCTATGCAACTTGCCAGTAAAACATGTATGTAAGGCTGAATGTAAACTAATGTCTGAAGGACTTTTAGGTTTATGTCTCTGTTGGATTTCAACATGTTGTTTTGGTAAACTGCAGAGAATCCTGAAGGACTGATTTAATATTGGTTGTTGGATGTTAAATCAATGATTGGATTTAAGTTGATCTATCATCTTCATCTGTTTTTCAGTGAAATAAAATTTAAATAAAGTTATTTCAGGGAGCAATTTCAACATGCATTCATTGATGCATTAACACTGATTCGATGTGGATCCATTGCTGGCCTGCTGTCTGGGAATGCAATTAAAACACAACTGGAAAAAGTAAAATGAAACTGGTCAGACGGTGTGATGACAGAATTTCTTCCAAGCATGCCTTCAATAATGAAAAACTAAACTCTTTAATGGAGCATGAAGTCGTTTTTGTCAATAGCAGGCCCAAATAACAAGTGTGACAAAATAGAAAGTGCTGCTGTAAAATAACTGTTAAATTACCAACAATGACCCTCAGACGAACACATGATTTTTCATTTTGCTGTCGTGACTGAGAGCAGCTATCACACGTGTTTCTCCTAATAATGCAAATTAAATTCATTCAGTACACTTCAGTGTCCAGACCCGACTTGATGCAGCCTCATAGCCACAAAAAGAAAACACTCGCCAACTCAAATTCAACGTACAAACTTTTCAGTCCGATTCAAACGGAGGAAGAGGCTCATGGAGTCGTGGTATTCGTTAGTATTCGTCTAAGTTGTCAGCTTTGGGGACGGAAAGGCCTCGATCCCTCAGGACCTGCATTTTGACTTTCTCCGTCTCCTGCTTGGCTTGCTGCTGCAGCCGCTGCTCCTCCAGGATCTCCTCAATGGAGACCTGCTGCAGGAGGGTGTCACAGGGTTTATCCACATCCTGCAGAGACGGAGACGACATTTCATCTGTCACCAGATCTGTAAAAAATCTCTAATGTACACAGTTCAAACAAACATGAGTGTGTGTGTGGTGCAAATAATGAGCCACTAAGACCTTGTTCGTAGACGTTAATGGTTTACTGATCCCTTCATGGTTTGACAGTGTAATGGCATTATCAGCGGCTAAAGCTTCTAGACTGTTTAAACAAAGTGTTCACTCTAACCTCACATGACAAAAGAACATTTTTGACGTAAAGTATTTAAATATTGTCCTGCTGATATGGACTGGTTTGACCAACCAAATGTAATTCTGTGATATCTCAGCTGTCTGAACAGGCACCACTCAGTCTCTACCCTATGGAGGCCCATTTCCACCAATGTGACAACAAAGTAAATAAGTCTTTGCAATGAGAAACTTTCTTAATACATCAAAATGATAACTTTGTATTAAGGATGCATTATTTTTGAAAAACAAAACTTAAAATTGTTTGTACATCTATCTATACGTGGGGCAGGTTTGGTCATGCTTGATGGATTTTTGTGAATAGTCTTGAGTCTGAAAACTATTTTTAGAGAAATAGCCACAATGACTTTATCCAACTAATCCCAAATGACCACTCCCTTGTTGAACTAAGACATGAAGACTGTAGAGAAAGCGACGTCTGGGGAAACATGACTGGGACCGTAAAGGTGGAATGGAGGCGCAATAGTAAGGGACTAAAGAATGGGCGCCATCAGACAGGATGACATCATCTGGAGGTTGTACCAGTCCATGAGGAGGAGGATTACTGCTGTAATCAAGGCGGATGGAGGACACACTAATGACTGATTGTGTAAAACGTTGTATACTCCAGTTGTATCGCCTGATAAATTGAAGGAGCTCATGTGTTTGGTGTTCTTTTTGTACTCTTTGCTTTTGTTACTGATTGAAAAAATATCATCATAAAAATTTCATAAGGAACAAAATTCAGATTTGTTGTTTTCATACAAACTAATGAGGCAAATTTGCAGCTAACAAGATGATGCGTTTTTAAACCCCTTTAGTGTGTTATTACAGTTATAATTCATACACTGAGAAAATGAGGACGTTCCCACTTACTATCTCTCCCAGCAGCACCACATTCTCTCCTCTCACAATGAATATTCCTCTGGGGATGTCACCAAATTTTTTCCCCACGTGGATGCGTTCAACTGTCTGATGAAAAACTAAATTGGCTGGAAGGGACGAGAGGAACAGGAGGAAAAATAAAAAGCAAAGTTAAGAATTATAACACTTTCAGAACAAAGTAAATATCATCAGATGTGAGTTTTGCACCGTAGAAACAGGTGGGAGATGATTAAATGAGTTATACCGAACTGATCAATGCTTCTGAGGTAGCCGATCAGTGTTCTGCCATCTCGTAGGAGCACCAGGTGCTTCTCTGCAGGACACAACCAACACAAGCATGTTTAAATACAACATTAACAGGTTACAACTTTGTGTCAGACACACGATGCCACATCATGACGCGAGTTTACACCAAACCATCGCTAAGTACGATCGAGCGCATCTTCCTCCCCAACTTACTGTCGATGTCGTCAATGAGGCTTGCCGTCCCCGGTACGTAGTTCATTTTGGGCTGCTGTTTATTTGCTTCGTGTATTTTTATGGAACGTCAAGCCATGAATGTTTCAAAATATGTTTCTTTTAAGTGGAGCACAGGAAGCGTCTTTATACACGTCCGGGATAAACTTCCTGTTGACGTTTCACCCTACAATCACATTTAAATTCTCTTCGTTATTTTTTAAGAGCTGTGCTTTAAGAAAATATCGTTAAATGACTGTAACACCAAAAGTGGATCGTTTTTATACATAAAAATATTAATTCATATAAAAAATAGTGTCATTTTAAGACGCCTTTCCTATTGGCTCATAGCGCATACTGACGCACACGTGACTTCAAAGATCGTATATGAACAAGATACAGTATTACTGTCTGAACAACCAAACACTTTTGCTGGTATAGCAAATATATATATATATAATGCGCTATAGAAACTACCCTAGCTAAGCCCATTATTACTGCCACTTCCATACAGCAGTGATGCTGCTAAATTGAAACAACTACCGGTAAAAGTAAAAATGAAGATCTTTTATCTAAATATGTATTTCAACATATATTATGAACACTCTCAATCTTTGTTTTAATTTTGGGAAAAAGTAATACCATCCATATGTGAATGATAACAAAACCTCACTCAAGTTATTAAACTATTTCAGATTTACGGAGTTTTGTCCATGTCCCCTCCAGGGCTCCGTACAAATTTGAATTCCTCTGAGTTACACAATAATAATAGGAATTATCCTGATTCTTGGTCGCATTGATAAATGGATTGCTAAACTATCAGCTACGACATATACATCGCAGCGCATGGACGAGTGTGCCGTGGTGGTCAGACTCGAACTGCAAGCTGTGCGCCACAGAGCTTATATCTTGGGTAAAGTTTTGTTGCTTTGACATTTTGTATTAGAAAAAAAATATTGTTTCTCCACGATAGTCGATCTAAACGAATCCACCGCCAAATACGGGAGATGGTTAAAACTTTAATTTGAAACATGCCCCACTAAAATGGGTCTCCCAGTGGTGACAGAAAATAGTGTCAGAGTGAGCGCTCTGTATTTTTACACGTGCTGCTCATTAAAGACACAGGACATGATTTCCTGAGCTCGGTGTCATTCAATCATTTCCTGAATCCAATCAAGCGATATCCACTTCTGTAGGAAAACTGTGGTTAACAGCTTGGCGGCTCAATAAGTACCGTTAGGCTTGTTAAAGCTTTGTTTTTAACCACGGCGGATGACAGGACGGCTGCCGGGGCTCGCGCTTAAGTTGATGCACCATCACATCAAATGCAGTCAAATCTAAAATCTGTCTGGCCCTCGACTTGGAACTCACAAAATACTAACGGGAACTGGAATAACACTATGGTAAGTGAGAGGATGCAGCTTGGACACAATGTTAAGGGTTGTATCCAGTTTTTGCGCGTGTTGAATTGATATTAAACATAGTTGCCCTGTTAGCTTGCGTGACGTTAAAGCTCTGTCCGTGCTAGCTGGACGGCTAACGGAGCTAGCTGGCATTATGTAATACAGTAGTTAGAGCAACACTGCTTGTTCAGCCGTGACCCGAGTTAGTGACCTTATCTGGATGAGACAGGACTGCAAACAGTACTCCAATACATACGTGTATTTTAGCAATAAAATATAATTTCTCGAAAACTCGGCTTGCTCTGTTTCTGGTTGTTTATATACAGCATTTATCTGCTTCACTCTAGTGTGGTTCATTAAGCAATAAATTAATCAGTGCCGTTGTTTACTCTGTTTTGAGGCCTAGGCGGTGAAAATATGTGATTTATAGTTTCCTGTTTTTACTTGTGCCAAAGAAAGCTCATCTATAAATCTTATAAAGCTCCTGGCACTTACGATCTGACATTTTCTCTTTAAATAAATCTCCATGATGTGATATTCTGTGTTCACAGGATGCTCCTCAGTATCCAGGCTACCCTTCACACTACTGGTATCCCCAGTCTCATTCCTCAGGACACTATGCAAATACCTATCCCTCGGGATCAGATGTTCAGCCACAGTACAATCCACAGGTACGGCTCATGATCCAGCATAACGTGGTCCTCTAAATCCAACGCTGTACATTTACTGTGTGTAGATCTGCTCATTATCCTAAGTCTCTTAAGGGCTTTCACCTTCCCCTCACATTTCTCACCTACTCTAATGAAACAGTTACATCACCATGATATATATATATATATATATATATATATATATATATATATATATATATATATATATATACTTATATATAGGCCCAATTTGACAACACCTGTTTTAAAACTGTCTGTACATCTATATGTAGGGCTGGTCTTATGATAATTCTCAACATAAGACGTTTGGTTATGCTGAACTCATATTTATGATTAGTCTGAAAACACAACTTTTAGGCAAATGGCCACAATGACTTTATCCAATTAATACCAAATGACCACACCCTTGTTAAACTAACCCATCAACATAAAAATTGATGGACTTTGAGCCTGATGAAGTCGACCCTCATCCAACAGGATGACATCTGAAGTTTGTGTCAGTCCATGAGGGGGAGGATTACTGCTGTAAAAAATGCTGATTTACTCATGGTGTAAAAGGTTGTTTACTCCATTCGTATCACCTGAGAGATTTAAGGTGCATACATTTTAGGTGTTGTTTTTATGACTGATAAAATTAAGATAATCATTAAAGTTAACAATGAGCAGCGTCCAGGTTGTTATTTTCATACAAAACAAACATGAATAATAATAATAATAATAATAAACATTGTGGTGCATTTTTAAATCCCTTGAATGTGCTTACATAGAGTCAATAGAATTTCTCATAATTAATCCTCCCTCTTGTGCTTGCTTTGTAGGTAATGCCTGGTGGTTATCCAAACGGCCACGGTGTCTACAGCCCCTCGCAGAGTCAGTATTCAACAAGTGGTTTCCACCCATCCAACCCTTTCTACTGTGCTGACCCTCAGAGACAGACCCCGGGTCCTTATCCTAACCAGGGCTGTCCTGCAGAGCAGGGTGGTGGGCCGTCTGGGCAGCCGCACTCTCAACACCAACATCATCACTATCCTGGTCCTCACTGTCAAGGGGTGAGCTCACAATAACATAACATTCCAGTTTTTTTTACTCTACACCCATGATGAAAGTGAGTATTTCATGTGTATCTTGCCTCTTCTCTCAGGGCGCTGGATATCCTGCTGGACCGTACCCTCACTACAGTGAAAGCGGTCATCCAATTCCTCCGAACCCCCCTTACCCCACTGGTCAGCCTCACCACCCAAGCCCCCAGGCAGATGCATGGGCTCACTCTGGGGCGTATGCACCCTCACAGCAGCAATGGCAGCCAGGCCAGCAGCCTCCACAAAGCCACTATGGAAATCCTGTCCGACCAGCGCACCCCCCTGCATGGCCAGGGACTGGAAGTGGTGCTCCACCACCATATCAACCCAAGGTATGAATCTGCAGTGATTCTTTGGTCATATTAAGTGAGGCTGTGAGTTACTCTGTACGAGCTGTAGGGATTTATTTTATATTTGTTTTCAGTTCATGTTTTATGGTTTTAGTCCCCATTGTCTTCACGTGTTTAGGAGAATGCTACAACATTGTTTTGCTGTGAAGCTCCAGAAATGTTAAGTGGACTAAGAAATTTCACCCGACTTTCTATCAGCATCTGGGAGAGTAGACGATTAACTTTTGGGTGAACTGTTCCTTCCAACAAAATGTTTAAAATCTTTTGTTTTTCTGTACTTTAGGACCAACAGCACCAACGTGCACCACAAGTGGGACCTAAACCGAGGCCAACCCCTTCCCCAAATCCTCCCAATGGAAAGCCTGCTGAAATAAGTTCTCCTCCCCAAATGTACAACAAAGCCGGAAGAGGTGAGCCTAATCCCTCTCAAGGTGAGCCCCCGCCCTCGGCCCCAGCCCAAGCTCCACCTCCTGGTCAAGCTGGACCTCAGCCCCTGAGCCAAATCCCCAGCCTCGCTGTGGTCCAACATGTCATGGCCAGAGTGCTGCTGCTTCAGGAAGACGTTGATGAGTTTGTTGGCAAAAAGACAGACAAGAGTTATCGATATCTGGAGGAACTGTTGACCAAAGAGTTGCTGGTGCTGGACTCTGTGGAGACTCAGGGACAGGAGAACGTCCGGCAAGCCCGAAAGGAGGCCGTACAGAGGATCCAGGCCATTCTGGACCGGCTGGAGAAGAAAGCCTTCTGAAGCGGACTTATTTATTGGATTGTGGGTCACCTGGTCTTGATGTTTTCTTCTTCCATGGACACAGTGAGAGTCTAGATTTGTTCCTTGGAGCTGTGTAAACCTTTAGGTTTTTTTTCCCCACCACCACGATATAAAATTCCTGAAGTAAGTGACATGTTCCCAAGAACAAGACTACTGGTGCATGGAATCAACCTTTAAAGCTATGCTGGTGTAAGTGATATGATGGTATTAGAGTTGCAGACTGATAGTTGTACATATCATTAGTGACTCTCAGCCTCAGTGAGTGACTGTGCCGACTACACAACCTCTTGCTCATCGTCTTTGTCATGCTTTTGTCAGCATAATGCAGGACAGAGTCACTGGATGATGAATTAATTCAGTGCCACGTTACAACTGTTCGTGGTCTCTAAGCTGTCATACAGATTAACGTCAAGCTGTCCCTCAGAATCACGGGTCTGTTGATCCTTCATCTAACACGTGCATTTTGTTAGCGGTCTACTAATCTATTTCAGTCTGTTTGCATGACCACGGTATTGTCATCAGCCCCGATAGAGCCCATAATCACTCTCCATATGTCTGCAGGAATAGGTGCAATGCTTTGTCAGTTTCCTGCCCTGCATGCACTGTAATGTCAGACAAGCACTTCAGACAGTGGCAACATCTCCAAGATGGAAAGATTTGACCTGGAACGTAACAGATTAGTGAAAACCCCCTAATGATTGCTGCCCCCGTTATTTCATTTGTTGGATGAAATTGCTTCCTAACTTCAGACCTACATATGAATGCCTAGGAACTATATCAGATAAGACAAGTTTAAGAATTGAAAAAAGAAAAAAAAGGATGTTACATTATGTTGTTACTTCTCCCCCCTTTTTGAACACAGAATATATATATAGGTCTGAGGAGGTGGATTGTGTTTTCTGAAATAATTGTTGCTCTAAAGGATAAAAGAAAAGATGCTCTAACATTTGCTGATTGACAATGATGTCACAACAGTCTGAGTTTGCTAATTATCTCCGCCAAGGAGGTCATGTCTTCACTGGTGTCTGTCTGTTGGTTTGTCTGTCAGCAGGATTAGGTGGGAGGGTTGAGCCTATGGCAGGGAAGAGCGCATTAAACTTTGGAGTGGATAACAGCAGCATCTGCATCTATTGTAATATTTTACATAAGCATCAAGCAGCGGTTTATAAGTAACAAAATAACAGCAAAAACAGTAATTTACCTTTCCGTGTTACATAGCCGTTGATCTCGTCCTCTGTTCGGAGGGAAGGAGCTCCAGGACCTCGCACTGTCTCCCTAATTTGAAGATGCTTTTAGTTGTTTTTCTTCGAGTTAGCTGCTAACTGCTACTAGCTGCGCACACAATAAGTTGTCAAAACGTCACAGCCGTCTTGTCCTGTTTCATGTGTTTACACAGACGTCAAATCGGCGCTGTTCCTACCTCCGCTGCCTGCTCAAAGCGGATCAACATTGACCTCCTCCCGTTACACCTTTGTAATGTTTTATACAGACACAATAAAGGCGCATCAGTCCTGCCTCAGACAGGCTGTGTAAAAGGGGCTGAAAACTGCTGGCTGATTTCCATGAAACTTTGTGGAGGGGTGGAGAACGGGTCAGACAAGCTAAACAGACACATAGGGTCATCCGGCCTTGGCGGAGGTTTGAGCTCTACAGATTCTACTTTGGACCTTGTTTAATTTTTTTCGGGCACAATCCTTGTATCAAATCCAGACTTACACCATTTCCCTCTGTAGAGCTTTTTTTTTTATCATTCTGTGTGTGGTTTTGGTTTAGAAAAAGAGTGCCATAATTCAGGGGATGGTTTTATATGATTAGACAAAAATAAAAAAAATAAGATCACGAGCTTTGCATGAAAAGAAAAAAAAACATGCGTCCTATGTGTTCATTTTCCTGTGCTGGTTTCTGTTCAGATGGAGCACAGCTGTACAGATTCAGATGTGATGCATGTTTCCATCACAAGATGGAAATCTTTGCCTGATAAATACTGAAATTATTACAAGTGAGAAAATGGCAGAGAAATAATTAAATGTCAATATATTTTTCAAACCTGTGATCATCTGAAGTTTAATTTGACTCATTTTATATTTCATACAAATACAGTTAACTGCACATTTATCTAAGGGAAAACATTGAACTCTAGCTATGGATACAGGCTACAGAGAAATAATGATATTTGATTTAAGAGAAGAAACACTTTCTGCTTCCAAGAGCGAGAAATGACTTGTTTTGTCAAGTGAAAACTGCTGCATGGCCTCACACTCCCTACATCTGCTAGCCAGCATTCAGATCTTCAAATAGACGGCTATTTTGATGCAAAAGCATAAAGCAGGACCCTGGAGGCTCGAGGCACATGGGTTGGATTTAATTTGAGGGTCAAATGGCCTGACAACACTTGGCCCTGTGGTGAGTGAATGTGAGATGAAGAAGCCTGAGACTGCTTCTTATGCTGCCCACCATCGATGCAGAGGTCCCACACAGCTCACTAAGAAATAGTTTTACAACTTTCTTTTGGAAGACTAAAAATTTTAGGGGGCTATAACCTAAGTGGCTACAAACTACAGGTAAGTTTTTTTGACTTTTTTTTACCATCCAAGACTAGAAGCTGCCTCATAAAGCTGCTTTGTCACCTCTGAGACCTGCCTGAACACTGCACAGAAACAGAAATGTCCTATACATCCAAACTTCCCGCATCCTGGAATGACAAACCACCTCCTCGGAAAGTGGAAATTGACCTGAGCTCTCCTGGATTAGCAGTGTTTGAGCTGGAAAGACTCTTATTTACTGGCAAAGCCATCATCAGCCATGCAGATGAAGTGTGGCCAAAGCTTTACATCGGTGACCAGTAAGTAACTTTACTTTTGTTGAAAAAAAGAAATGCATGAATCATTGTCTCATAAGTTTTTGCTGTGCTACTTTCCAAATATGACCCTTTTCTAGACTTGGATTCTGTCCATGTTAATGAGAAAGAGGAGCTGATCATGAATCAGATTTAAAAGCATGAATGAGTAACTTAAGATCCGACAGGCTGCACAAACTGCAGCTCTGCTATGTGAGTTTCCACGAAGGCGTGAAAACACGTCTCGGGTTTCTCCATATGTTCAAACTCGCATGTCTGAAATTGTCTTAGTAATATCTGTCACTATGAAATGCAAATGGATCGTCAGGAAACACAGATTTGTTGTGTTTATCAGACGCAGCGCAGAGAACCAGGCTGATTTATGCTCGCATGGAGTCACTCATATCCTGAATGCAGCTCACAGTAAAAGCAGAGGACAGCCAGAGATCTATGAGGGCATGAGGATCACCTACAGTTGCAAGAAAAAGTATGTGAACCCTTTGGAATTACCTGGATTTCTGCATAAATTGGTCATAAAATGTGATCTGATCTTCATCTAAGTCACAACAATAGACAAACACAGTCTGCTCAAACTAATACCACACAAACAATTATGTTTTCATGTTTTTATTGAACACACCATGTAAATATTCACAGTGCAGGGTGGAAAAAGTATGTGAACCCCTAGGCTAATGACTTCTCCAAGAGCTAATTGGAGTCAGGAGTCAGCCAACCTGGAGTCCAATCAATGAGACGAGATTGGAGGTGTTGGTTAAAGCTGCCCTGCCCTATAAAAAACACACACCAGTTTTGATTTTGCTATTCTCAAGAAGCATTGCCTGATGTGAACCATGCCTCGCACAAAAGAGCTCTCAGAAGACCTACGATTAAGAATTGTTGACTTGCATAAAGCTGGAAAGGGTTACAAAAGTATCTCTAAAAGCCTTGATGTTCATCAGTCCACGGTAAGACAAGTTGTCTATAAATGGAGAAAGTTCAGCACTGTTGCTACTCTCCCTAGGAGTGGCTGTCCTGTAAAGATGACCGCAAGAGCACAGCGCAGAATGCTCAATGAGGTGAAGAAGAATCCTAGAGTGTCAGCTAAAGACTTACAGAAATCTCTGGCACATGCTAACATCTCTGTTGACGAATCTACAATACGTAAAACATTAAACAAGAATGGAGTTCATGGGAGGACACCACGGAGGAAGCCACTGCTGTCCAAAAAAAACATTGCTGCACATTTGAAGTTTGCAAAAGAGCACCTGGATGTTTCACAGCACTACTGGCAAAATATTCTGTGGACAAATAAAACCAAAGTTGAGTTGTGTGGAAGGAACACACAACACTATGTGTGGAGAAAAAAAGGCACAGCACACCAACATCAAAACCTCATCCCAACTGTGAAGTGTGGTGGAGGGGGCATCATGGTTTTGGGCGGCTTTGCTGCCTCAGGGCCTGGACAGATTGCTATCATCGATGGAAAAATCAATTCCCAAGTTTATCAAGACATTTTGCAGGAGAACTTAAGGCCATCTGTCCACCAACTGAAGCTCAACAGAAGATGGGTGATGCAACAGGATAACGACCCAAAGCACAGAAGTAAATCAACAACAGAATGGCTTTAACAGAAGAAAATGCGCCTTCTGGAGTGGCCCAGTCAGAGTTCTGATCTCAACCCGATTGAGATGCTGTGGCATGACCTCAAGAGAGCGATTCACACCAGACATCCCAAGAATATTGCTGAACTGAAACAGTTTTGTAAAGAGGAATGGTCCAAAATTCCTCCTGACCGTTGTGCAGGTCTGATCTGCAACTACAGGAAACGTTTGGTTGAGGTTATTGCTGCCAAAGGAGGGTCAACCAGTTATTAAATCCAAGGGTTCACATACTTTTTCCACCCTGCACTGTGAATGTTTACATGTTGTGTTCAATAAAAACATGAAAACATATAATTGTTTGTGTGGTATTAGTTTAAGCAGACTGTGTTTGTCTATTGTTGTGACTTAGATGAAGATCAGAACACATTTTATGACCAATTTATGCAGAAATCCAGGTAATTCCAAAGGGTTCACATACTTTTTCTTGCAACTGTACATGGGCATAGAGGCTCATGACTCCTGCGGGTTTGACATGAGCGTCAACTTCCATGTAGCAGCAGACTTCATCCACAGGGCTCTCAGCAGAGGAGGTGAGAGGAGCTGCAGAAACGTTAAGACCAATAGATGTCTGTTAGAAATCAACATGTTTCTTTGATTCTCAGGCAAAGTGTTGCTGCACTGTCACGTGGGAGTGAGCCGCTCCGCCACCCTGGTCCTGGCTTACCTGATGCTGAAGCAGAACCTGACCCTCGTGGAGGCCATCTGTGCTGTGAAAGACAACCGTGGTGTTATTCCCAATCGAGGTTTCCTGCGACAGCTCATCAAACTGGATGGCCAGCTCTTTGGCACACACTGACCCACCCCTTCCTGAAAGCACCAGCGGTCAGCCTTCATGAGTCCAGAACATGAGGACACAATGATTAATGCCGCCATGCACCAGTAAAGTTGCAGTTTGCATCCATGTCTGTCGGACACTCATATGATATATGTAATGAAGCCTTTGAAGGAATTTAACTTAAGGAAATAAGTTAAATAATAATCTTCATATGTTATCACAATGTAGATACATATGAAAAAGATCTATACAGTCAGGACAGCTTAAAGGTTTAGTGTCACCGGTTCAGCATCTGATGGATCTCAGTCTCCCCTTCAGTCCCAGAGGTAGGCAAGGTGAATGTCATTGCCTCCACCAAGGAGGTTATGTGATTGTTTTTTTGTTTGTTTGTTAGCAAGATTATGCAAAAACTAATGGACGGATTTGCATGACATTTTCACCAAAGATGGACCCAAGCATATCCTAGAGGTGATTCAATTTTAGTGATGATCCGGGTGATTGTTGCGCCTTGGCAGAGGTTTGCACTCTCAAAGCACTCTTGTTTAGAAATGTAATAAGTGGAGTCTCGGTGCTGTGGTTTGGTTGAAATCCAGACTGCAAAGGTGTAAAAAGATTGTTTTGGTCCAAGGAAGTGCAAAGTTGCTTAAAAACAACCTTTTCAATGATCTTTCCTAAATAAAAGTTAGGTTTGATATGAGCCTGTAGTTGTTTGTTACTGAGGCATCCGGATTAGATTTATGTAGAGGAGGTTTAATGACAGCGATCTTCAGGGTGCCTGGAAACAGACCTGACTGAATAGAACTGTTGGCTATTTATGGGACGTCAAGCAGTTTGTATTGAATAATTTCTGTCCAGGTTCGAGGAGGTTGAGGTGTTCTAAACTGACAGGAGTTTATGGAGGCACAGGTAACGCACAGGTTGACCTTTAACCTTTTGGATATAAAATGTCGTCACTTCGTTCTATCCTATTAGACATTTGTGTGATGTTTTTGATCCTGTGCTGATTTAGAATTTGTAGCTTCTGTGCAGCAGCGTTGTACTCCCCCATAAGCTTTAGCTGATGGGGGTCGTCGTTGCACCATGTGACGTAGCTCTTTCTGAATCTCTACATACTGTATGTTCTACGATCACACGTGGATCTAACCTGCAGCTTTATGCGTGGAGGCGTACAACCACAAGGTGCCTACTCAAGTTGGACTTGTTGCTGAAACACAGCTTGTTTTTTTTTGTTTTTTTGTGCCTCCATCCTGTGCGCACTCTGATCATGATTCCATGTTTAGACAGTAATCATGACACAGAGCAAATATGTTGGCTGAGCAAATAAGATGTTGAGATATAGAATCAACAAAGCCAAAGTTCAGCTGCTCTGATCAGTTTTATAGATATTACATCTCCCTCTGTTCTCCTTTGCTTTGGACATTCTGTTGAGGAAAACTGACAACTACATTTTTTTTAAAAATGTCCATGACTTAAAATACAATAATCAAATAATAAAAAATGTAAAGTATATCTTAATCTCAATGGCCTTTGTTGTTTTAAAAGGTGAATAATAAATAGATTCAAGGTCAGAGATTCTCCATCATGAAGTGGGAGCGCTTTCATCAGATTTGATTGGATAACAACCCACCAATGTCATCAGATTCTGATCCACATGCAACCAAACCCGGAGAGGTGCACTGATGTACATACATGGTCATGTATTCATTTGATGACAAATCAGTGATCATAATCTTTGATTTAACTCCAACGGGTGCCGAACGCTGCTGCACAAATTTTAACAGGCACCACGAAACATGATTCCTGATCTGGCTCTCTTTCAAAGCTTTAAATGGCCTTGTCCCAAATTATATAAAAGATTTATTGACCCCTATGTGGCCGGGCGATCCCGACTCAGCTTTTACAGTTAGAGGCCCCAGACTGTGGAACATATTGAAATCAGGCAGGCTATATCTTTATCAACCTTTAAATCATCCCTTACATCTTTCTTTTATAAGAAGATTCTCTGATATAATTTTACTGGTTTTTATCATTTTAATTTGCCATGTAACATTTCTTTACTTACTTTCTTCCCCAACGTTTCATAACCATTGATTCATTTTATTTAGATTTTAATTACTGCTCTCTATCTCTGTTGTTTTTTGTGCTGTCTCTTTTTATTCCTTCTCTGTGAAAAACTGTTGCCTTGTTCAGAAAAGTGCAATGTAATTAATGTTTTTTATTATTATTATTATTATTACAAGTTTAGCAGCTATTGTAAATCTACTTAAAATGGTGAAAGGTTCCATGCGATGAGAACCAGTTGGATTTTAAAGTATACACTCTTCTCTCATTCTTAATTTCTTAATTTTTAGTTCTATGTGCCGCTTCTTTATCTCTTTTTGTTTGTTCTTTCTCTTCTCATTATTTTTACTCTGATGTTCTTCTCTGACAAATAGTGATGAGGACAAGGAAGGAGCTGCCACTTCTTCCATTTTAATTTTTTTGGCCATAAAAGCTTAAGACAATAAATAATTATAAATAATAATAAATGCAATAAAGTCTGTTTTAAAGCGACTCTCCTAACTCACTTAAAGGAAGACTTTAACAAAGGTAAATGTCTGGAAATCACACCATCAGTGGCTTTTTGTAGTGTTTCCAAATATTTCTATTCTGTCACTTTGCACATGCTAAATTAATTGAAGTCATACATTAAAAATATGCATCTGATGCATTTCTTTTGTGAATGTCTGGCAGTCATGGGAAGTGAATGCATGTTTCTGTAGAGAAGAAGCAGCTTGGCTTTTCATACAGTCTCAGTTCAGGTCCCTGTTGAGACAGTAATAATTACACGAAACAAGTACAGTGGCTGAGCAAATAAGAGGTTGATATAGAGAATCAACAAAGCCAAGGTTCAGCTCTGACCAGTCTTATAAAAGGAACATCCCCCTCTATCCAGCCTGTGCTTCGCTGGACATACAGGAGAGGGTAAGTGAAAAGGTTTGAGGGCTCAGATTTAAGAATAAGTATCATTTACAAGTTTAACTAATGTATGAACATTAAAAAACTGTCTGATATCTTGTTTTTATTTGAGATGCAACTCTGAAAGCTGCACCTTTTGAAGGTTCAATGGATGTGCTGCTCTAATTTCAGGAAATCAAATTAAAAATCTTATTTTTCTTAAGTTAATGTTCGTGGCCTAAAAGGCAATCAAATATAAAATATTTTAAAGGTTTTATTTATCAACGTCTTAACTGTCAAAAATTCTACTTATCTTCACAAGACGTGGGTGTTTGATTAGATTTGATTGGGAAACAAGTCAAACAACCTGCCTACTGTCATCAGATTCCCATTCAAATGTTGCTAAACTCTTATTGGTGCATGAAGAAATAATAAAAATCTGTGCTTACAATATTCAAACCTGTTCATGTTGACAGGAAATAGTTTGTCCATGCAGGAGCTCATCACTCCTAAGAAGTAAAGTAACACGTTTATTGAAATATCTTGGAAAAATCAATATGAGCAATAGTGAACACTGAGTAACCCAAATGACCAATGCTCCACTTTATTTTTTTTTTACTTTTCTTAGTTCACAATGATGCATGCAGCCTTGGGTCTCTGGATCTTATCAGCAGTGATCTGCGTGGGGAGAGGCCATCACTCTGTGGGTCATGACAAAAGCGAGGAAGATCAAGATGCTGTCCTCGAAGCCGGCACCAACAGCCTCTCATTGGTGGCTGCAGCTAACAAAGAGTTTGCCTTCCGTCTGTACCAAAAGTTAGCAGCTCATGCTGATTCACAAGGCAAGAATGTCTTCTACTCCCCGATTAGTGTGTCTGTTGCCTTGGCTGCCCTGTCCGTAGGAGCAAGGGGGAAGACCCACCAACAGCTCTTCAGCGGTCTGGGTTTCAACAACATCCTACTGAACCAGACAAGTGTAGACAATGCGTTTAATATGCTTCTTGACAGGAAAAAGACATTAAGTGAAGACGTCAGTGATGGGACGGCTGTGTTCGTGGACAACCACTTCAATCCTCGACAGGAGTTTCTGAACACTTTGATGCAGTCGTACTTTGCAGATGGGTTCAAGGTAGACTTCAGCAATACCACAGAGAGTGCCGATACCATCAATAAGTATGTGAAGGGAAAGACCAACGGGAAGATAGAGGAGCTGGTCTCCGAGCTGGATCCAAGCACAGTCATGTATCTCATCAGCTACATCTACTTTAAAGGTAAAAGGAAGAGGGAGTGAGATCAGGTTTGTTTGTTGGCCGTGTATCAACCTTAAGTTGTCTTTTGTTTCTGCTCCTTCCTGTCAAACAGGAAAGTGGGAGACACCATTTGTTCTAGAGAACACCAAGGAGGACACATTCAATGTGGATGAAAACATCAAGGTTGAAAATTGCTCAATTTTTCTTTCTTTTTTCATAATGGAGACACAAAAATGATTATTATACCTTCATACAATGTTTCTTTTACAATTTCTTGTTTTTTAAGGTTCCAGTCAAGATGATGAATGTGGAGGATGATTTTGATACCTATTACGACCAGACAGTTAACACATCAGTCCTCAAACTCCCCTTCAACAGCTCCTACTCCATGCTGCTGCTGTTGCCCGACAATATGGCAACACTGGAGAATGCCATTTCCCCAAATTATGTCGCCAAATGGTTGAGGTGGATGAAGTCCAGGTTGGAGGATTATAAATTCTTGCTTTCTAATTTGGAGGATTTTAGTGTATAAACTACTCAGATCAATCACTCTATATTTGTCTATTTCACAATTGTCTTTTAGGACATTTGACATATTTGTTCCAAAGTTTTCCATCAAGACGTCATACTCGCTGGTTGATGTGTTGACTGAAATGGGGATGACAGACATGTTTGGTGATCATGCAGATTTGAGCGGCATTGCCGAGGGGCAAAAACTGGCAGTCTCAGACGTAAGGATAGAATTATTGCACACACATTCCCTTCCTTATGTTCCATCTCACTCTGCTTCCATCGCTCCACAGGTTGTGCACCAAGCCACCCTGGATGTCGATGAGGCCGGAGCCACCGCTGCAGCTGCTACAGGCATCGGCATCACACTTACATCCGCACGCCACATCCCTGTCATGAAGTTCGATCGGCCATTTATGGTCATCATCACTGAAAGCGGCACAGAAAACATCCTCTTCATGGGCAAGATTATCAACCCAGCACAAGTAGAGTAGTGGTTTCTGGCACAGCTTCACCTACTGCCAAGGTGCATGGAGAAGGGAAAAAGGTTTAAAGAAGTAGAAAACCAGCAACACTTGCAGTATCAACCTCTCAAGATTATCAACCCAAACATCTGATGGAATAAATACTGTTTTTACAGAAGCCCAGCTGTTGCATCACATATTAAATACTCAGAAAAACAATTGTCCTCTGGTCTCTTGCTTTATTATTGAGTGTCTTTTAACAGCTTTAATATATATTTGATATTTCATGTTTTTGTTGTTGTTGTATGTCTTTAGAAGGTAAAGAAAAGATTTTACAAGATAAAATGATGCAGTGATAAAATATTATCAAGAGGAATTAATATAACAGAGATAAAAAAAATAAATGTAATAAATTTAGGGATTCTGGAGAAATTTTGACTTTATCCTATAACAATACTTCTTCAGTCTTCTCTTCTGTATTTGGCCAATCACTTGACTAAGGCTGTGAATATATCCCAGCCAGAATAACATTCATATATTTCTCACATCAGAAATGACTCAGTAGTTATGTATACAAACCCTTTATATCTTAGATAATGTGCACTATGTGTTAGCATTGAAGATGAACGGATGGTTTCATGAGGAATATTAAGTGTCGGCCCGAATATAAGTCTATATAATGTGTAAAATAAAATATTCATTACTTAAATCAAATAGCCATTGAAAGGTCTTTTACCATGTATGAATGAGCAATAATTACTGATTAGTTTAAAATGATGCAGCTACACACAATCAAACTTTTTTGAGCAAGACTTATATGGTTTGTCCCAGAAAGCTCCGTGTTACCTTTTGTAGTTACTCAGTGTAAAAGCTTTTAATATAATTGGAAAATAAGATGGGACATACTGCAGCAATAATGTAGAAAATGTCTGAACCAATCAGAAAAGGAGGAGGGATTGCACTGTTGTACTTTATCACACCAGTTACGAATGGTTGTATATCCCTTGAAAGGTTGATAAAGCATGACAGCTTACATGTTTTAACCTATCAGCTACAAATTATGTTTATTACATACTAATATACTTTATATTTAAGTATAGTGTTTGCATCATCTCCTACAATCGGGGTTGTGTTGTTTTATTCATGTATATTTGTCTATTTGCTGTCCACTAACTGCAGTCTATTAAATCGGCGGTAGGTTGTGTCAAAAATACGATGGTGTTAACAAATAAGAAATGATCGATAGCTCGTCCAGAATTACAAACTGCTCATTGAGGGTGTTAATATTAGTTCAAGTATTTCGTTAGTGCTGCTTGCAACAGTTACGTCTGTATTTATTCAGCCAGATGTCTGTAGTATTTATTTACTACTTATCCCACTTGTACGACATAACAGTCTGTCTGTCTAACACTTAAAACTCAAGAGATGAATATTTTATTGTAAGCTAGCAATGTCACTCGAGGACAGTAACATAGGAGCCATTTGGACCAGAGTGTAGACCCGCAGAATGCCCCCCATGTGAGGAACTGTTGGACATTGGATATTTTATTGTAAGCTAGCAATGTCACTCGAGGACAGTAACATAGGAGCCATTTGGACCAGAGTGTAGACCCGCAGAATGCCCCCCATGTGAGGAACTGTTGGACGGCATATTATCCCAGATAAAAGTGATAAATGATATTAGTGTCGGTCCATCTTATGTCACACATTCCATGATAATAAAATAGAATAATAAGGCAAGTACACCACTTCAAAGAACAGCTCATTTTTATTTTTATTTCACTGTATATGAGAGCTCTTGGCAATTAGTCTAATAAGTAAACAAAACCAACTCAAAATGTCAAGGATGGAAATGTTCTTACACTTCTTTTCCTTCCCAAATGGAAAAATATAACCAAACACCTCATGAATTCAAGTTTCGCTCCTTTGCCAGACTAAGAAAAACTTAAAAACTTAACAACTTCCCAGTCATGGGAAGTGAATGCATGTTTCTGTAGAGAAGAAGCAGCTTGGCTTTTCATACAGTCTCAGTTCAGGTCCCTGTAGAGACAGTAATAATTACACAAAACAAGTACAGTAGCTGAGCAAATAAGAGGTTGATATAGAGAATCAACAAAGCCAAAGTTCAGCTGCTCTGACCAATCTTATAAAAGGAACATCCCCCTCTATCCAGCCTGTGCTTCGCTGGACATACAGGAGAGGGTAAGTGAAAAGGTTTGAGGGCTCAGATTTAAGAATAAGTATCATTTACAAGTTTAACTAATGTATGAACATTAAAAAACTGTCTGATATCTTGTTTTTATTTGAGATGCAACTCTGAAAGCTGCACCTTTTGAAGGTTCAATGGATGTGCTGCTCTAATTTCAGGAAATCAAATTAAAAATCTTATTTTTCTTAACAAGTTAATGTTCGTGGCCTAAAAGGCAACAATCAAATATAAAATATTTTAAAGGTTTTTATTTATCAACGTCTTAACTGTCAAAAATTCTGCTTATCTTCACAAGACGTGGGTGTTTGATTAGATTTGATTGGGAAACAAGTCAAACAACCTGCCTACTGTCATCAGATTCCCATTCAAATGTTGCTAAACCCTTATTGGTGCATGAAGAAATAATAAAAATCTGTGCTTACAATATTCAAACCTGTTCATGTTGACAGGAAATAGTTTGTCCATGCAGGAGCTCATCACTCCTAAGAAGTAAAGTAACACGTTTATTGAAATATCTTGGAAAAATCAATATGAGCAATAGTGAACACTGAGTAACCCAAATGACCAATGCTCCACTTTTTTTTAAACTTTTCTTAGTTCACAATGATGCATGCAGCCTTGGGTCTCTGGATCTTATCAGCAGTGATCTGCGTGGGGAGAGGCCATCACTCTGTGGGTCATGACAAAAGCGAGGAAGATCAAGATGCTGTCCTCGAAGCCGGCACCAACAGCCTCTCATTGGTGGCTGCAGCTAACAAAGAGTTTGCCTTCCGTCTGTACCAAAAGTTAGCAGCTCATGCTGATTCACAAGGCAAGAATGTCTTCTACTCCCCGATTAGTGTGTCTGTTGCCTTGGCTGCCCTGTCCGTAGGAGCAAGGGGGAAGACCCACCAACAGCTCTTCAGCGGTCTGGGTTTCAACAACATCCTACTGAACCAGACAAGTGTAGACAATGCGTTTAAAATGCTTCTTGACAGGAAAAAGACATTAAGTGAAGACGTCAGTGATGGGACGGCTGTGTTCGTGGACAACCTCTTCAATCCTCGACAGGAGTTTCTGAACACTTTGATGCAGTCGTACTTTGCAGATGGGTTCAAGGTAGACTTCAGCAATACCACAGAGAGTGCCGATACCATCAATAAGTATGTGAAGGGAAAGACCAACGGGAAGATAGAGGAGCTGGTCTCCGAGCTGGATCCAAGCACAGTCATGTATCTCATCAGCTACATCTACTTTAAAGGTAAAAGGAAGAGGGAGTGAGATCAGGTTTGTTTGTTGGCCGTGTATCAACCTTAAGTTGTCTTTTGTTTCTGCTCCTTCCTGTCAAACAGGAAAGTGGGAGACACCATTTGTTCTAGAGAACACCAAGGAGGACACATTCAATGTGGATGAAAACATCAAGGTTGAAAATTGCTCAATTTTTCTTTTTTTTTATAATGGAGACACAAAAATGATTATTATACCTTCATACAATGTTTCTTTTACAATTTCTTGTTTTTTAAGGTTCCAGTCAAGATGATGAATGTGGAGGATGATTTTGATACCTATTACGACCAGACAGTTAACACATCAGTCCTCAAACTCCCCTTCAACAGCTCCTACTCCATGCTGCTGCTGTTGCCCGACAATATGGCAACACTGGAGAATGCCATTTCCCCAAATTATGTCGCCAAATGGTTGAGGTGGATGAAGTCCAGGTTGGAGGATTATAAATTCTTGCTTTCTAATTTGGAGGATTTTAGTGTATAAACTACTCAGATCAATCACTCTATATTTGTCTATTTCACAATTGTCTTTTAGGACATTTGACATATTTGTTCCAAAGTTTTCCATCAAGACGTCATACTCGCTGGTTGATGTGTTGACTGAAATGGGGATGACAGACATGTTTGGTGATCATGCAGATTTGAGCGGCATTGCCGAGGGGCAAAAACTGGCAGTCTCAGACGTAAGGATAGAATTATTGCACACACATTCCCTTCCTTATGTTCCATCTCACTCTGCTTCCATCGCTCCACAGGTTGTGCACCAAGCCACCCTGGATGTGGATGAGGCCGGAGCCACCGCTGCAGCTGCTACAGGCATCGGCATCACATTTAGATCCCCACTCCACATCCCTGTCATGAAGTTCGATCGGCCATTTATGGTCATCATCACTGAAAGCGGCACAGAAAACATCCTCTTCATGGGCAAGATTATCAACCCAGCACAAGTAGAGTAGTGGTTTCTGGCACAGCTTCACCTACTGCCAAGGTGCATGGAGAAGGGAAAAAGGTTTAAAGAAGTAGAAAACCAGCAACACTTGCAGTATCAACCTCTCAAGATTATCAACCCAAACATCTGATGGAATAAATACTGTTTTTACAGAAGCACAGCTGTTGCATCACATATTAAATACTCAGAAAAACAATTGTCCTCTGGTCTCTTGCTTTATTATTGAGTGTCTTTTAACAGCTTTAATATATATTTGATATTTCATGTTTTTGTTGTTGTTGTATGTCTTTAGAAGGTAAAGAAAAGATTTTACAAGATAAAATGATGCAGTGATAAAATATTATCAAGAGGAATTAATATAACAGAGATAAAAACAAATGTAATAAATTTAGGGATTCTGGAGAAATTTTGACTTTATCCTATAACAATACTTCTTCAGTCTTCTCTTCTGTATTTGGCCAATCACTTGACTAAGGCTGTGAATATATCCCAGCCAGAATAACATTCATATATTTCTCACATCAGAAATGACTCAGTAGTTATGTATACAAACCCTTTATATCTTAGATAATGTGCACTATGTGTTAGCATTGAAGATGAACGGATGGTTTCATGAGGAATATTAAGTGTCAGCCCGAATATAAGTCTATATAATGTGTAAAATAAAATATTCATTACTTAAATCAAATAGCCATTGAAAGGTCTTTTACCATGTATGAATGAGCAATAATTACTGATTAGTTTAAAATGATGCAGCTACACACAATCAAACTTTTTTGAGCAAGACTTATATGGTTTGTCCCAGAAAGCTCCGTGTTACCTTTTGTAGTTACTCAGTGTAAAAGCTTTTAATATAATTGGAAAATAAGATGGGACATACTGCAGCAATAATGTAGAAAATGTCTGAACCAATCAGAAAAGGAGGAGGGATTGCACTGTTGTACTTTATCACACCAGTTACGAATGGTTGTATATCCCTTGAAAGGTTGATAAAGCATGACAGCTTACATGTTTTAACCTATCAGCTACAAATTATGTTTATTACATACTAATATACTTTATATTTAAGTATAGTGTTTGCATCATCTCCTACAATCGGGGTTGTGTTGTTTTATTCATGTATATTTGTCTATTTGCTGTCCACTAACTGCAGTCTATTAAATCGGCGGCAGGTTGTGTCAAAAATACGATGGTGTTAACAAATAAGAAATGATCGATAGCTCGTCCAGAATTACAAACTGCTCATTGAGGGTGTTAATATTAGTTCAAGTATTTCGTTAGTGCTGCTTGCAACAGTTACGTCTGTATTTATTCAGCCAGATGTCTGTAGTATTTATTTACTACTTATCCCACTTGTACGACATAACAGTCTGTCTGTCTAACACTTAAAACTCAAGAGATGAATATTTTATTGTAAGCTAGCAATGTCACTCGAGGACAGTAACATAGGAGCCATTTGGACCAGAGTGTAGACCCGCAGAATGCCCCCCATGTGAGGAACTGTTGGACGGCATATTATCCCAGATAAAAGTGATAAATGATATTAGTGTCGGTCCATCTTATGTCACACATTCCATGATAATAAAATAGAATAATAAGGCAAGTACACCACTTCAAAGAACAGCTCATTTTTATTTTTATTTCACTGTATATGAGAGCTCTTGGCAATTAGTCTAATAAGTAAACCAAACCAACTCAAAATGTCAAGGATGGAAATGTTCTTACACTTCTTTTCCTTCCCAAATGGAAAAATATAACCAAACACCTCATGAATTCAAGTTTCGCTCCTTTACCAGACTAAGAAAAACTTAAAAACTTCCCAGTCATGGGAAGTGAATGCATGTTTCTGTAGAGAAGAAGCAGCTTGGCTTTTCATACAGTCTCAATTCAGGTCCCTGTTGAGACAGTAATAATTACACAAAACAAGTACAGTAGCTGAGCAAATAAGAGGTTGATATAGAGAATCAACAAAGCCAAAGTTCAGCTGCTCTGAACAGTCTTATAAAAGGAACATCCCCCTCTATCCAGCCTGTGCTTCGCTGGACATACAGGAGAGGGTAAGTGAAAAGGTTTGAGGGCTCAGATTTAAGAATAAGTATCATTTACAAGTTTAACTAATGTATGAACATTAAAAAACTGTCTGATATCTTGTTTTTATTTGAGATGCAACTCTGAAAGCTGCACCTTTTGAAGGTTCAATGGATGTGCTGCTCTAATTTCAGGAAATCAAATTAAAAATCTTATTTTACTTAACAAGTTAATGTTCGTGGCCTAAAAGGCAACAATCAAATATAAAATATTTTAAAGGTTTTTATTTATCAACGTCTTAACTGTCAAAAATTCTGCTTATCTTCACAAGACGTGGGTGTTTGATTAGATTTGATTGGGAAACAAGTCAAACAACCTGCCTACTGTCATCAGATTCCCATTCAAATGTTGCTAAACCCTTATTGGTGCATGAAGAAATAATAAAAATCTGTGCTTACAATATTCAAACCTGTTCATGTTGACAGGAAATAGTTTGTCCATGCAGGAGCTCATCACTCCTAAGAAGTAAAGTAACACGTTTATTGAAATATCTTGGAAAAATCAATATGAGCAATAGTGAACACTGAGTAACCCAAATGACCAATGCTCCACTTTATTTTAAAAACTTTTCTTAGTTCACAATGATGCATGCAGCCTTGGGTCTCTGGATCTTATCAGCAGTGATCTGCGTGGGGAGAGGCCATCACTCTGTGGGTCATGACAAAAGCGAGGAAGATCAAGATGCTGTCCTCGAAGCCGGCACCAACAGCCTCTCATTGGTGGCTGCAGCTAACAAAGAGTTTGCCTTCCGTCTGTACCAAAAGTTAGCAGCTCATGCTGATTCACAAGGCAAGAATATCTTCTACTCCCCGATTAGTGTGTCTGTTGCCTTGGCTGCCCTGTCCGTAGGAGCAAGGGGGAAGACCCACCAACAGCTCTTCAGCGGTCTGGGTTTCAACAACATCCTACTGAACCAGACAAGTGTAGACAATGCGTTTAAAATGCTTCTTGACAGGAAAAAGACATTAAGTGAAGACGTCAGTGATGGGACGGCTGTGTTCGTGGACAACCTCTTCAATCCTCGACAGGAGTTTCTGAACACTTTGATGCAGTCGTACTTTGCAGATGGGTTCAAGGTAGACTTCAGCAATACCACAGAGAGTGCCGATACCATCAATAAGTATGTGAAGGGAAAGACCAACGGGAAGATAGAGGAGCTGGTCTCCGAGCTGGATCCAAGCACAGTCATGTATCTCATCAGCTACATCTACTTTAAAGGTAAAAGGAAGAGGGAGTGAGATCAGGTTTGTTTGTTGGCCGTGTATCAACCTTAAGTTGTCTTTTGTTTCTGCTCCTTCCTGTCAAACAGGAAAGTGGGAGACACCATTTGTTCTAGAGAACACCAAGGAGGACACATTCAATGTGGATGAAAACATCAAGGTTGAAAATTGCTCAATTTTTCTTTTTTTTTATAATGGAGACACAAAAATGATTATTATACCTTCATACAATGTTTCTTTTACAATTTCTTGTTTTTTAAGGTTCCAGTCAAGATGATGAATGTGGAGGATGATTTTGATACCTATTACGACCGGACAGTTAACACATCAGTCCTCAAACTCCCCTTCAACAGCTCCTACTCCATGCTGCTGCTGTTGCCCGACAATATGGCAACACTGGAGAATGCCATTTCCCCAAATAATGTCGCCAAATGGTTGAGGTGGATGAAGTCCAGGTTGGTGGATTATAAATTCTTGCTTTCTAATTTGGAGGATTTTAGTGTATAAACTACTCAGATCAATCACTCTATATTTGTCTATTTCACAATTGTCTTTTAGGACATTTGACATATTTGTTCCAAAGTTTTCCATCAAGACGTCATACTCGCTGGTTGATGTGTTGACTGAAATGGGGATGACAGACATGTTTGGTGATCATGCAGATTTGAGCGGCATTGCCGAGGGGCAAAAACTGGCAGTCTCAGACGTAAGGATAGAATTATTGCACACACATTCCCTTCCTTATGTTCCATCTCACTCTGCTTCCATCGCTCCACAGGTTGTGCACCAAGCCACCCTGGATGTCGATGAGGCCGGAGCCACCGCTGCAGCTGCTACAGGCATCAGCATCACACTTTATTCCTCACGCCACATCCCTGTCATGAAGTTCGATCGGCCATTTATGGTCATCATCACTGAAAGCAGCACAGAAAACATCCTCTTCATGGGCAAGATTATCAACCCAGCACAAGTAGAGTAGTGGTTTCTGGCACAGCTTCACCTACTGCCAAGGTGCATGGAGAAGGGAAAAAGGTTTAAAGAAGTAGAAAACCAGCAACACTTGCAGTATCAACCTCTCAAGATTATCAACCCAAACATCTGATGGAATAAATACTGTTTTTACAGAAGCACAGCTGTTGCATCACATATTAAATACTCAGAAAAACAATTGTCCTCTGGTCTCTTGCTTTATTATTGAGTGTCTTTTAACAGCTTTAATATATATTTGATATTTCATGTTTTTGTTGTTGTTGTATGTCTTTAGAAGGTAAAGAAAAGATTTTACAAGATAAAATGATGCAGTGATAAAATATTATCAAGAGGAATTAATATAACAGAGATAAAAACAAATGTAATAAATTTAGGGATTCTGGAGAAATTTTGACTTTATCCTATAACAATACTTCTTCAGTCTTCTCTTCTGTATTTGGCCAATCACTTGACTAAGGCTGTGAATATATCCCAGCCAGAATAACATTCATATATTTCTCACATCAGAAATGACTCAGTAGTTATGTATACAAACCCTTTATATCTTAGATAATGTGCACTATGTGTTAGCATTGAAGATGAACGGATGGTTTCATGAGGAATATTAAGTGTCGGCCCGAATATAAGTCTATATAATGTGTAAAATAAAATATTCATTACTTAAATCAAATAGCCATTGAAAGGTCTTTTACCATGTATGAATGAGCAATAATTACTGATTAGTTTAAAATGATGCAGCTACACACAATCAAACTTTTTTGAGCAAGACTTATATGGTTTGTCCCAGAAAGCTCCGTGTTACCTTTTGTAGTTACTCAGTGTAAAAGCTTTTAATATAATTTGAAAATAAGATGGGACATACTGCAGCAATAATGTAGAAAATGTCTGAACCAATCAGAAAAGGAGGAGGGATTGCACTGTTGTACTTTATCACACCAGTTACGAATGGTTGTATATCCCTTGAAAGGTTGATAAAGCATGACAGCTTACATGTTTTAACCTATCAGCTACAAATTATGTTTATTACACACTAATATACTTTATATTTAAGTATAGTGTTTGCATCATCTCCTACAATCGGGGTTGTGTTGTTTTATTCATGTATATTTGTCTATTTGCTGTCCACTAACTGCAGTCTATTAAATCGGCGGTAGGTTGTGTCAAAAATACGATGGTGTTAACAAATAAGAAATGATCGATAGCTCGTCCAGAATTACAAACTGCTCATTGAGGGTGTTAATATTAGTTCAAGTATTTCGTTAGTGCTGCTTGCAACAGTTACGTCTGTATTTATTCAGCCAGATGTCTGTAGTATTTATTTACTACTTATCCCACTTGTACGACATAACAGTCTGTCTGTCTAACACTTAAAACTCAAGAGATGAATATTTTATTGTAAGCTAGCAATGTCACTCGAGGACAGTAACATAGGAGCCATTTGGACCAGAGTGTAGACCCGCAGAATGCCCCCCATGTGAGGAACTGTTGGACGGCATATTATCCCAGATAAAAGTGATAAATGATATTAGTGTCGGTCCATCTTATGTCATACATTCCATGATAATAAAATAGAATAATAAGGCAAGTACACCGCTTCAAAGAACAGCTCATTTTTATTTTTATTTTTATTTCACTGTATATGAGAGCTCTTGGCAATTAGTCTAATAAGTAAACCAAACCAACTCAAAATGTCAAGGATGGAAATGTTCTTACACTTCTTTTCCTTCCCAAATGGAAAAATATAACCAAACACCTCATGAATTCAAGTTTCGCTCCTTTACCAGACTAAGAAAAACTTAAAAACTTAAAAACTTCCCAGTCATGGGAAGTGAATGCATGTTTCTGTAGAGAAGAAGCAGCTTGGCTTTTCATAGAGTCTCAGTTCAGGTCCCTGTTGAGACAGTAATAATTACACAAAACAAGTACAGTAGCTGAGCAAATAAGAGGTTGATATAGAGAATCAACAAAGCCAAAGTTCAGCTGCTCTGACCAGTCTTATAAAAGGAACATCCCCCTCTATCCAGCCTGTGCTTCGCTGGACATACAGGAGAGGGTAAGTGAAAAGGTTTGAGGGCTCAGATTTAAGAATAAGTATCATTTACAAGTTTAACTAATGTATGAACATTAAAAAACTGTCTGATATCTTGTTTTTATTTGAGATGCAACTCTGAAAGCTGCACCTTTTGAAGGTTCAATGGATGTGCTGCTCTAATTTCAGGAAATCAAATTAAAAATCTTATTTTACTTAACAAGTTAATGTTCGTGGCCTAAAAGGCAACAATCAAATATAAAATATTTTAAAGGTTTTTATTTATCAACGACTTAACTGTCAAAAATTCTGCTTACCTTCACAAGACGTGGGTGTTTGATTAGATTTGATTGGGAAAAAGTCAAACAACCTGCCTACTGTCATCAGATTCCCATTCAAATGTTGCTAAACCCTTATTGGTGCATGAAGAAATAATAAAAATCTGTGCTCACAATATTCAAACCTGTTCATGTTGACAGGAAATAGTTTGTCCATGCAGGAGCTCATCACTCCTAAGAAGTAAAGGAACACGTTTATTGAAATATCTTGGAAAAATCAATATGAGCAATAGTGAACACTGAGTAACCCAAATGACCAATGCTCCACTTTTTTTTTGTTACTTTTCTTAGTTCACAATGATGCATGCAGCCTTGGGTCTCTGGATCTTATCAGCAGTGATCTGCGTGGGGAGAGGCCATCACTCTGTGGGTCATGACAAAAGCGAGGAAGATCAAGATGCTGTCCTCGAAGCCGGCACCAACAGCCTCTCATTGGTGGCTGCAGCTAACAAAGAGTTTGCCTTCCGTCTGTACCAAAAGTTAGCAGCTCATGCTGATTCACAAGGCAAGAATATCTTCTACTCCCCGATTAGTGTGTCTGTTGCCTTGGCTGCTCTGTCCGTAGGAGCAAGGGGGAAGACCCACCAACAGCTCTTCAGCGGTCTGGGTTTCAACAACATCCTACTGAACCAGACAAGTGTAGACAATGCATTTAATATGCTTCTTGACAGGAAAAAGACATTAAGTGAAGACGTCAGTGATGGGACGGCTGTGTTCGTGGACAACCTCTTCAATCCTCGACAGGAGTTTCTGAACACTTTGATGCAGTCGTACTTTGCAGATGGGTTCAAGGTAGACTTCAGCAATACCACAGAGAGTGCCGATACCATCAATAAGTATGTGAAGGGAAAGACCAACGGGAAGATAGAGGAGCTGGTCTCCAAGGTGGATCCAAGCACAGTCATGTATCTCATCAGCTACATCTACTTTAAAGGTAAAAGGAAGAGGGAGTGAGATCAGGTTTGTTTGTTGGCCGTGTATCAACCTTAAGTTGTCTTTTGTTTCTGCTCCTTCCTGTCAAACAGGAAAGTGGGAGACACCATTTGTTCTAGAGAACACCAAGGAGGACACATTCAATGTGGATGAAAACATCAAGGTTGAAAATTGCTCAATTTTTCTTTCTTTTTTCATAATGGAGACACAAAAATGATTATTATACCTTCATACAATGTTTCTTTTACAATTTCTTGTTTTTTAAGGTTCCAGTCAAGATGATGAATGTGGAGGATGATTTTGATTTCTATTACGACCAGACAGTTAACACATCAGTCCTCAAACTCCCCTTCAACAGCTCCTACTCCATGCTGCTGCTGTTGCCCGACAATATGGCAACACTGGAGAATGCCATTTCCCCAAATTATGTCGCCAAATGGTTGAGGTGGATGAAGTCCAGGTTGGAGGATTATAAATTCTTGCTTTCTAATTTGGAGGATTTTAGTGTATAAACTACTCAGATCAATCACTCTATATTTGTCTATTTCACAATTGTCTTTTAGGACATTTGACATATTTGTTCCAAAGTTTTCCATCAAGACGTCATACTCGCTGGTTGATGTGTTGACTGAAATGGGGATGACAGACATGTTTGGTGATCATGCAGATTTGAGCGGCATTGCCGAGGGGCAAAAACTGGCAGTCTCAGACGTAAGGATAGAATTATTGCACACACATTCCCTTCCTTATGTTCCATCTCACTCTGCTTCCATCGCTCCACAGGTTGTGCATCAAGCCACCCTGGATGTGGATGAGGCCGGAGCCACCGCTGCAGCTGCTACAGGCATCAGCATCACACTTTATTCCTCACGCCACATCCCTGTCATGAAGTTCGATCGGCCATTTATGGTCATCATCACTGAAAGCGGCACAGAAAACATCCTCTTCATGGGCAAGATTATCAACCCAGCACAAGTAGAGTAGTGGTTTCTGGCACAGCTTCACCTACTGCCAAGGTGCATGGAGAAGGGAAAAAGGTTTAAAGAAGTAGAAAACCAGCAACACTTGCAGTATCAACCTCTCAAGATTATCAACCCAAACATCTGATGGAATAAATACTGTTTTTACAGAAGCCCAGCTGTTGCATCACATATTAAATACTCAGAAAAACAATTGTCCTCTGGTCTCTTGCTTTATTATTGAGTGTCTTTTAACAGCTTTAATATATATTTGATATTTCATGTTTTTGTTGTTGTTGTATGTCTTTAGAAGGTAAAGAAAAGATTTTACAAGATAAAATGATGCAGTGATAAAATATTATCAAGAGGAATTAATATAACAGAGATAAAAACAAATGTAATAAATTTAGGGATTCTGGAGAAATTTTGACTTTATCCTATAACAATACTTCTTCAGTCTTCTCTTCTGTATTTGGCCAATCACTTGACTGAGGCTGTGAATATATCCCAGCCAGAATAACATTCATATATTTCTCACATCAGAAATGACTCAGTAGTTATGTATACAAACCCTTTATATCTTAGATAATGTGCACTATGTGTTAGCATTGAAGATGAACGGATGGTTTCATGAGGAATATTAAGTGTCGGCCCGAATATAAGTCTATATAATGTGTAAAATAAAATATTCATTACTTAAATCAAATAGCCATTGAAAGGTCTTTTACCATGTATGAATGAGCAATAATTACTGATTAGTTTAAAATGATGCAGCTACACACAATCAAACTTTTTTGAGCAAGACTTATATGGTTTGTCCCAGAAAGCTCCGTGTTACCTTTTGTAGTTACTCAGTGTAAAAGCTTTTAATATAATTTGAAAATAAGATGGGACATACTGCAGCAATAATGTAGAAAATGTCTGAACCAATCAGAAAAGGAGGAGGGATTGCACTGTTGTACTTTATCACACCAGTTACGAATGGTTGTATATCCCTTGAAAGGTTGATAAAGCATGACAGCTTACATGTTTTAACCTATCAGCTACAAATTATGTTTATTACACACTAATATACTTTATATTTAAGTATAGTGTTTGCATCATTTCCTACAATTGGGGTTGTGTTGTTTTATTCATGTATATTTGTCTATTTGCTGTCCACTAATTGCAGGCTATTAAATCGGCGGTAGGTTGTGTCAAAAATACGATGGTGTTAACAAATAAGAAATGATCGATAGCTCGTCCAGAATTACAAACTGCTCATTGAGGGTGTTAATATTAGTTCCAGTATTTCGTTAGTGCTGCTTGCAAAAGTTACGTCTGTATTTATTCAACCAGATGTCTGTAGTATTTATTTACTACTTATCCCACTTGTACGACATAACAGTCTGTCTGTCTAACACTTAAAACTCAAGAGATGAATATTTTATTGTAAGCTAGCAATGTCACTCGAGGACAGTAACATAGGAGCCATTTGGACCAGAGTGTAGACCCGCAGAATGCCCCCCATGTGAGGAACTGTTGGACGGCATATTATCCCAGATAAAAGTGATAAATGATATTAGTGTCGGTCCATCTTATGTCACACATTCCATGATAATAAAATAGAATAATAAGGCAAGTACACCACTTCAAAGAACAGCTCATTTTTATTTTTATTTCACTGCATATGAGAGCTCTTGGCAATTAGTCTAATAAGTAAACCAAACCAACTCAAAATGTCAAGGATGGAAATGTTCTTACACTTCTTTTCCTTCCCAAATGGAAAAATATAACCAAACACCTCATGAATTCAAGTTTCGCTCCTTTACCAGACTAAGAAAAACTTAAAAACTTAAAAACTTCCCAGTCATGGGAAGTGAATGCATGTTTCTGTAGAGAAGAAGCAGCTTGGCTTTTCATACAGTCTCAATTCAGGTCCCTGTTGAGACAGTAATAATTACACAAAACAAGTACAGTAGCTGAGCAAATAAGAGGTTGATATAGAGAATCAACAAAGCCAAAGTTCAGCTGCTCTGACCAGTCTTATAAAAGGAACATCCCCCTCTATCCAGCCTGTGCTTCGCTGGACATACAGGAGAGGGTAAGTGAAAAGGTTTGAGGGCTCAGATTTAAGAATAAGTATCATTTACAAGTTTAACTAATGTATGAACATTAAAAAAACTGTCTGATATCTTGTTTTTATTTGAGATGCAACTCTGAAAGCTGCACCTTTTGAAGGTTCAATGGATGTGCTGCTCTAATTTCAGGAAATCAAATTAAAAATCTTATTTTTCTTAACAAGTTAATGTTCGTGGCCTAAAAGGCAACAATCAAATATAAAATATTTTAAAGGTTTTTATTTATCAACGTCTTAACTGTCAAAAATTCTGCTTATTTTCACAAGACGTGGGTGTTTGATTAGATTTGATTGGGAAACAAGTCAAACAACCTGCCTACTGTCATCAGATTCCCATTCAAATGTTGCTAAACCCTTATTGGTGCATGAAGAAATAATAAAAATCTGTGCTTACAATATTCAAACCTGTTCATGTTGACAGGAAATAGTTTGTCCATGCAGGAGCTCATCACTCCTAAGAAGTAAAGTAACACGTTTATTGAAATATCTTGGAAAAATCAATATGAGCAATAGTGAACACTGAGTAACCCAAATGACCAATGCTCCACTTTATTTTAAAAACTTTTCTTAGTTCACAATGATGCATGCAGCCTTGGGTCTCTGGATCTTATCAGCAGTGATCTGCGTGGGGAGAGGCCATCACTCTGTGGGTCATGACAAAAGCGAGGAACATCAAGATGCTGTCCTCGAAGCCGGCACCAACAGCCTCTCATTGGTGGCTGCAGCTAACAAAGAGTTTGCCTTCCGTCTGTACCAAAAGTTAGCAGCTCATGCTGATTCACAAGGCAAGAATATCTTCTACTCCCCGATTAGTGTGTCTGTTGCCTTGGCTGCCCTGTCCGTAGGAGCAAGGGGGAAGACCCACCAACAGCTCTTCAGCGGTCTGGGTTTCAACAACATCCTACTGAACCAGACAAGTGTAGACAATGCGTTTAAAATGCTTCTTGACAGGAAAAAGACATTAAGTGAAGACGTCAGTGATGGGACCGCTGTGTTCGTGGACAACCTCTTCAATCCTCGACAGGAGTTTCTGAACACTTTGATGCAGTCGTACTTTGCAGATGGGTTCAAGGTAGACTTCAGCAATACCACAGAGAGTGCCGATACCATCAATAAGTATGTGAAGGGAAAGACCAACGGGAAGATAGAGGAGCTGGTCTCCAAGGTGGATCCAAGCACAGTCATGTATCTCATCAGCTACATCTACTTTAAAGGTAAAAGGAAGAGGGAGTGAGATCAGGTTTGTTTGTTGGCCGTGTATCAACCTTAAGTTGTCTTTTGTTTCTGCTCCTTCCTGTCAAACAGGAAAGTGGGAGACACCATTTGTTCTAGAGAACACCAAGGAGGACACATTCAATGTGGATGAAAACATCAAGGTTGAAAATTGCTCAATTTTTCTTTCTTTTTTCATAATGGAGACACAAAAATGATTATTATACCTTCATACAATGTTTCTTTTACAATTTCTTGTTTTTTAAGGTTCCAGTCAAGATGATGAATGTGGAGGATGATTTTGATTTCTATTACGACCAGACAGTTAACACATCAGTCCTCAAACTCCCCTTCAACAGCTCCTACTCCATGCTGCTGCTGTTGCCCGACAATATGGCAACACTGGAGAATGCCATTTCCCCAAATAATGTCGCCAAATGGTTGAGGTGGATGAAGTCCAGGTTGGAGGATTATAAATTCTTGCTTTCTAATTTGGAGGATTTTAGTGTATAAACTACTCAGATCAATCACTCTATATTTGTCTATTTCACAATTGTCTTTTAGGACATTTGACATATTTGTTCCAAAGTTTTCCATCAAGACGTCATACTCACTGGTTGATGTGTTGACTGAAATGGGGATGACAGACATGTTTGGTGATCATGCAGATTTGAGCGGCATTGCCGAGGGGCAAAAACTGGCAGTCTCAGACGTAAGGATAGAATTATTGCACACACATTCCCTTCCTTATGTTCCATCTCACTCTGCTTCCATCGCTCCACAGGTTGTGCACCAAGCCACCCTGGATGTGGATGAGGCCGGAGCCACCGCTGCAGCTGCTACAGGCATCAGCATCACACTTTATTCCTCACGCCACATCCCTGTCATGAAGTTCGATCGGCCATTTATGGTCATCATCACTGAAAGCAGCACAGAAAACATCCTCTTCATGGGCAAGATTATCAACCCAGCACAAGTAGAGTAGTGGTTTCTGGCACAGCTTCACCTACTGCCAAGGTGCATGGAGAAGGGAAAAAGGTTTAAAGAAGTAGAAAACCAGCAACACTTGCAGTATCAACCTCTCAAGATTATCAACCCAAACATCTGATGGAATAAATACTGTTTTTACAGAAGCACAGCTGTTGCATCACATATTAAATACTCAGAAAAACAATTGTCCTCTGGTCTCTTGCTTTATTATTGAGTGTCTTTTAACAGCTTTAATATATATTTGATATTTCATGTTTTTGTTGTTGTTGTATGTCTTTAGAAGGTAAAGAAAAGATTTTACAAGATAAAATGATGCAGTGATAAAATATTATCAAGAGGAATTAATATAACAGAGATAAAAACAAATGTAATAAATTTAGGGATTCTGGAGAAATTTTGACTTTATCCTATAACAATACTTCTTCAGTCTTCTCTTCTGTATTTGGCCAATCACTTGACTAAGGCTGTGAATATATCCCAGCCAGAATAACATTCATATATTTCTCACATCAGAAATGACTCAGTAGTTATGTATAAAAACCCTTTATATCTTAGATAATGTGCACTATGTGTTAGCATTGAAGATGAACGGATGGTTTCATGAGGAATATTAAGTGTCAGCCCGAATATAAGTCTATATAATGTGTAAAATAAAATATTCATTACTTAAATCAAATAGCCATTGAAAGGTCTTTTACCATGTATGAATGAGCAATAATTACTGATTAGTTTAAAATGATGCAGCTACACACAATCAAACTTTTTTGAGCAAGACTTATATGGTTTGTCCCAGAAAGCTCCGTGTTACCTTTTGTAGTTACTCAGTGTAAAAGCTTTTAATATAATTGGAAAATAAGATGGGACATACTGCAGCAATAATGTAGAAAATGTCTGAACCAATCAGAAAAGGAGGAGGGATTGCACTGTTGTACTTTATCACACCAGTTACGAATGGTTGTATATCCCTTGAAAGGTTGATAAAGCATGACAGCTTACATGTTTTAACCTATCAGCTACAAATTATGTTTATTACATACTAATATACTTTAATTTACTAATTTACTTTACGTCTATTAAATCGGCGGTAGGTGGCAGCAGTACACCACACGTGGAGACTCGTCTGCCGGAATTAATAAAACCCACGAAGAAGAAATTTGTCGCCTTCTCATTGGATGGCTGTAAATTTGTTTCAAACATGGCCGACACAGGAGAGGGAACAAAAAGAGGACCATATTATCACAAAGAAAGAATAAAATACAGCCCCGAGGAGGAGGCCAGGCTGGAAAGGCAGCATTTCTGGAGAATAATCGATGCTTTTAGATTTTACAGGTATAATATCAATGCTTGAAATTAAGCACGAGTCTGGCAGCGTTAGTTTGTGTCAAAAATACGATGGTGTTAACAAATAAGAAATGATCGATAGCTCGTCCAGAATTACAAACTGCTCATTGAGGGTGTTAATATTAGTTCAAGTATTTCGTTAGTGCTGCTTGCAACAGTTACGTCTGTATTTATTCAGCCAGATGTCTGTAGTATTTATTTACTACTTATCCCACTTGTACGACATAACAGTCTGTCTGTCTAACACTTAAAACTCAAGAGATGAATATTTTATTGTAAGCTAGCAATGTCACTCGAGGACAGTAACATAGGAGCCATTTGGACCAGAGTGTAGACCCGCAGAATGCCCCCCATGTGAGGAACTGTTGGACGGCATATTATCCCAGATAAAAGTGATAAATGATATTAGTGTCGGTCCATCTTATGTCACACATTCCATGATAATAAAATAGAATAATAAGCCAAGTACACCGCTTCAAAGAACAGCTCATTTTTATTTTTATTTCACTGTATATGAGAGCTCTTGGCAATTAGTCTAATAAGTAAACAAAACCAACTCAAAATGTCAAGGATGGAAATGTTCTTACACTTCTTTTCCTTCCCAAATGGAAAAATATAACCAAACACCTCATGAATTCAAGTTTCGCTCCTTTACCAGACTAAGAAAAACTTAATCGCCTTGTTCACCCATCGTAAAATGCATTCCATGCAAGTAGGAACTCACCAAAAACCGTCATGGTTTGTCTTATCATCATCACTTCTGCTTGGATGAAACAAATCCTAAATTATCAAAGTAAAATCAAATATTCCACTTCTGCGCACTGTTTTGCCCGATGTTGATGCTCAACTCAGTCCCAGTCTTGTGTTCAGCTGTGTTCATTGGGAGGCTGCTGAGCCCCGCAGTGACTCCCCTGTGATCTGAAGTTACTATCCAGGTGGACATGAGTCAGCTATAGGGTCATTAGCTCCACCGCTAACTGAGCCAACAGTAGCATTACCTATATTTTTGGAGCATCCCTCGAATTCTGGCCATACTTTACAAGTAGATTTTCTAACAGGCAATTTGCTTTCCATGTATTGACAAGTTCATAAGATATGTATGAAAAGTCAATAATGTAATTGTTGTTGCAAGCCTACTAACTTGTACTATCTCTCTGGGGTCCTCTCCTGACTTTATCTCTTCCTGTCAGGGTCCATGTCGATGATCAAGTCAAGCGTGCTGAGCGCCAGTTTCAGAGCTTACCGCAGCGCCACCAGAATTTGCTGCCAGATGTATTGTCCAACCTGGCCCGGATCAGACAGTGTGCAGATCACAACCAGGAGTTGCTGCAGGCCATCGTTCACAACAGCCTCCACATGTTTGAGAACATTGAGTACGGCGAGAGGGTAAGGCTTGACTTACACAAGCTAGTCTATTGCACATATACAGTATAGGCACAGGTTGTAATTAAGTTTTTATTTCCTTAAGGAATTTGGCAAATATTTTTAATTCATCTTCCAGGAGGATCCACAGAAGGTGCGCCCATCCACCACATTTGACATGGACAAGCTTAAGTCAACCATAAAGCAGTTTGTCAGAGACTGGAGCGAGGCGGGGCGGGCAGAGAGGGATTCCTGCTACCAGCCTATCATCCAAGAGATCCAGAGACTCTTCCCAAGTGACCAATAGTAAGAATCATACGCTCACTCATACAGACTACCACACAACACAAGAAAACAAAGTACATTGTTAACAGAAAAACTTAATAATTCAGATATGACTTATGACACTTTTTTCCTTGTGATATCTGCATTTTGTACATTTCATTATGTCAGTGATGTATCTAAGGTGAGCGTATTGGTTCCGGGTGCTGGACTTGGCCGTTTAACCTGGGAAATCGCTCGGCTGGGTTATATTTGCCAGGGCAACGAATGGAGCTTCTTCATGCTTTTCTCTTCAAACTTTGTTCTCAATAGGTACAGCACATACCGACACCCCTGTGACTCCAGCCACCTCATACAACACCAATGAAATATTACCTTCCAATGCATACGTTCATGTAGGATGTCTCTGCTTGCTTTTGATGAAACTGTCTATCACTCACTTAATTCTATGTCTATGAGTGTGTGTCAGTTATCTCAAATAAAATCAGAACATATAATTAATTTCTTAGCAGTACAATTCTGACCTTATGCTCTACAGAATACCGCCTCCATCTCTCCAACTGTCCTTAATAAATGTGGACTGTTTTATTCAGGTGTGAACAGGTGAACTCTCTGACCCTGTACCCCTGGATCCATCAGTTCAGCAACAACAAGAAATCCTCTGACCAAACGCGATCAATCAGTTTCCCTGATGTCAACCCTCAGAGCTTACCACAAAATGCAGACTTCTCCATGATAGCGGGGGACTTCGTGGAAGTTTACAGTGACCCAGGTCAGTTAAAGCCGATGTCCATTGGGTGAAAAGTGTATATAATTATGTTTTCTCTATAAGTCCCTATTGAAATTACCCAAAATAAAATGGATTGTTTTCATGTGAATAAATAATTCAGTATTTTCTGTGGGTTTGTGAAAAACTGGTACATGTATTTTGGGTTTGAGGGTCGTCTCCATTTGTTTTTCATAAAAATATAAAATTTCACATCAATTTAGAAAACATATTATATTATGGAAAAACATAATAAATAACCACCCAAAAAGCTTATTGATAAAACTTGCTAAAGAAATCAACTGGGGATTAACTAGAACTATTAGATGTGGGAAAATCATTTAGTTACTTGTGATCCTCTCCACATTGATTTTACATTCATTCACCTTTTGTGAATATTATATTAATGTTAAGGGAAACCCTGTGATTGAGTTGTGGTGATTTGTGCATCTGTAATAATATTAAAAGTGATTCTGTTGTAATATTTTGTCTGTTTGGCTCAGCTTCCTGGGACTGTGTGGCTACCTGCTTCTTTATTGACACAGCTCATAATGTCATCGAGTATGTGGAGACCATCTGGAAGATTCTTAAACCTGGTGGAGTGTGGATCAACTTGGGTGAGACAGCTTTTGTAAAAAAAACAAACCCAATACAGACAAATATATCACCATAAACATGTGACTAGATGAATGCTAGAGAAATATAACAATGTGTCAGCAATAAATGAAAACATATTTAAAGAAATTTCACCCATACAGTCATACATACTGCATATTGTCAGTTTTCCAGCAAAGTTTATTTGGGTATGATATTTTAATTTTGTATATATTTTGTATCATGCTACATTTGAATCTAGCGCCCATTTTACACAGAGATCGCGAACAAACCAACAGCAGCAGAACGCCTCCACAATGTGTGGTTTTAGATAGTATGTTGTGTAGTATGCTGTGTGTATAACACAGAAACGTTGGTGTCTAGTGTGACGTTTTACATTTGTGTCGAGCAAACAAGTCAATAATATCAAAAACAATCATTTACCTTCACTTCCATTGATCTCGCCCCCTAATCAGAGGTTTCTGGACATCATGCTGTCTCCGCAATTTGAAGACATTCTGGGTAGATTTTCCTCTTCTTTGAGTTAGCTGCTAACTGCTATCAACTGCTTTTCAAATCTCCTGGTTGTTGATTGCAAACATAACACACTGTCAAAACGCCACACCCCTGTCCTGTCCTACCGCCTCACCTGCTCGCTTCATTCATACAGATGTCAATTTGGTGCCGTTACTACCTCCGCTGCTGGCTCCGAGGCAGCAATGACCCCCCCATTAGGCCTTTATAGCTTTTATACAGAACAGTGAGGTGTAATAAAGAAGCAACAGTCCCGCCTTGAACAGGCTGTGTAAAAGGGGCTCATGTTTGACCTGTAATCAGAGCTGCATGACTCAACCTTATATCATCAAGTAGATGGGAAAAAAAGTTTAAATGCAATCTTTTCAAGTAAGCTTATGTCAAAAGGTTCATCTTTATTATTGCTTCAGGTCCACTGCTGTACCACTTTGAGAACATGGCCAATGAGCTCTCAGTTGAACTCAGCTATGAAGATATAAAGACAGCGATTATTAAGTTTGGCTTCCACATAGAGGTAATCCTTTAATTATATTTAAGGCTTAACATCATGTTTTGTCCTCATAAATCTTGTTCCAGTGGTAAAACGGTGTTGACGTTTCCCCTGCAGGTGGAGAAAGAGTCGGTCCAGACCACCTACACAGAGAACGACCACTCCATGTTGAGATACGTTTACGACTGTGTCTTCTTTGTGGCACGAAAACCCAAAGTTATGTACTCTAACAGTGAAGACGAAGAACAGTGGTCTCCACCGGCCGCTAAGTCACCACGGCAAGAAGACGCTGACAGCCTGACGTGACAGGAAATCCTCTGACAAAAACATATTTTAAAGGATGTAAAGGAAAATGGACACAGAAGGGAAAATGGTTCAACTCGAATTTTTGTTATTTTTTTTATGATGTATCTCTGGGAGAAATGTGCCGACCATGCAGGCCATGTTATGTTTTTCTGGGACAGGCAGAAATCTTGAAAGGAGTCTGTACCCTTAGTTGCTACTTTTTGTTAATGGTTTGTCCAACAGCCACAAGCCATTATGAGTATATTTCTTTTAACTGTGGCCTTAATAATTATCATCATCTCCCTTGACTTTAAACTGCTTGAGATCATGTTTTAGAAACAAAGATGGTGCCAATAACTATCCATTATCAATACAATTTGTATTTATCGTTAATCAAGACTGCAAATGTAATCTAAACATGTTTCAGCTTTTCATCATCAATTTGTTTTTAAGTTGGAGATGACTTATTTTTTTGATTTCTAATCTCACTTAAGAATAAAGCAAAACATTTTAAAAAGTATTGATCCCCAGGGTTTTATTATTTTAAGTTTGATATGATTGTAACACCCACACAAGACAACAGAGGCAGCTCAATTTCCCCGCATTTCATTACACCTAAAAGCAATAGTCCCATGATTGTTTGACCCTCAAAATGTGACTGCTTGACCATGAAAACCTGCCCCTACAATTTGGAAACACATTGTTATAATTATTGGTTTGATAGTTATTCTAGAAAAACAATATTTCACTAATGTGATTTTCCTCAGGATGTAGCTCAGTAACTTTTGAAGATCAAATTTGACAGCTAACTGAATCAGCACAATTTCAGCTACAATCTGATCATAGTTAATAGTCTGTATCATAATTATTTGTTATGTCACAGTTGTGAATTTTCTATGAGCCCTATAAATGTATACATTCGATCACCAGATCCACAATATTACTTGGATCCAGATCAGACTCTGATGTGTGCTAGATCTTATGGGGATGTCATTGTGTCATTTTTGTCCCAAGCATTGTAGACATTACCCATGAAGTTAGAAACAAAGATTTAATAATAATTAATGTTATTGTGCCTGTCTTGCATTCAGAAAGAATGATAAACAATTTCTGCATCCAGATGATGATCCTGATCGCCACCAAAATCCAATGGATTGTTCCTTTAATCTGTCCTTGAAGATTCCTTGAATGATTTTTTTTAATGATAATAATAATAGAAGAAGAATCAGTTGTGGTTATCACCTCGACCCTGTTATGATTGTTGCAATGTAAATGATTTGTACATTTCTTTTTTAAATAAAGTTTTTCCCCCCCTTAATCCAGTCAATGTACCCGCCACAGGAAGAGAGGAGGCTGTTCTCTCCTCTGATTGGTTATCTGGACTGCTCGTCATTAACCCACTACCGGTGCTGAATGTTTTCACTGTACTTGCACACATCGACGCCTAGCTAATCGACGCTAAGTACTGGTTTCCTGCCGTATACCAGAGCACCGACACAGCTGCCATTCATGGCGAAGAGACGAGCCGAGGACATACTACTGCACGACTCCCCGTCTAAAAGATGCTACCGCTCTATTTGCAGTGTTGACATGCAGCTGGGAAGCATGGCCCCAACCGGGGGTGTGAGGCCGCCATCCCTGCTGGCTTTGCTGGGCAACCGCTCCAGGAAGAGGCCGTACTACTTCGAAGACCCCGAGGAGAAGGAAGAAGCTGCTCTTCATCGCAAACCTTCACTCTGCGACACCAGGAAGCACACAGCTACTGTTCAACAGACTTCTGGAAGTTTCCAGGACCGTCGCAGCTCCAGCGGCTCCAAGAAACGACCCCGAGAGGACAGCGTGGGTCCAGAGACTGTTGTTCCTAAAGATAAGGATAAGGTAAGTACGTGATGCAGCAGAATTAACTATCAATTAACTATCTGAAGATAGTGAAGCTATGAGTCGATGTCATGGCAATAATAATCTACTAGGTGTCACCTTTTACCCATTATAAAGCTGGATGAGTTCCCAGTTATACCTGTCAGTGTCCCAGTGGGGGAAACTGGCGCTAATGTAGACTTGCTCAACAAGTAGGTGGCAGGATGCAGGTGTCATGCATGAAGATAACACATGTAACCTTTTATACAAGAGGTGCAGCTCAAAATTGAAAATTACATGCACCGATTGCTTCACATAAAAAAGATCCACAAAAAAGAACATATAGGGGAGTAAAATTAATGTAAACTTGATAACAGTAAAAGTAGGGATGTGTAAAACAAGCGCCACAACTCAAGCAAAAATGATTTTTCAGCAGTAATTTTCAAACTCAAAAAAGGTCTTAGGCTTAGAAAAATACATAATTAGATTAAATACTTATTTGAATAATTGCATGAAAACCCAAATGCTGCAATTGCATATTACAAGATATTCATCTATGAATGTGAGCTTTAAAAAGAAATATTCAATATTAGAGGCTGTTATTTTTTTTTTTAAAGGTTTACCTAAGTTAAACCAATCTAATGTTAAACCACTGTGGTCATCTGTTCAATTAAATCATGAATAATTAATATTATAGAAATATAATAACTTGTAGTTACCTATTGCCACAAATTAATTGCCCCCCCATCAAAATTGGTGATGTTTTGAGGCCCCTGGGGATCTTGGGGCCCCCTATCTAATAGTGACAAAAATAAAATGGAAAAGAATCTTGTCAGTAGGGAGATTCAGAGAAAGTGCGTTGATGTCACGGCAGTAAATGTCCACTAGGTGTCACCCTTTACCCATTGTGGAGCTTGTTGTATTTCCCAGTTACTTTCCAAATCTCTCCCAGTGGGGAAAACATGGCTCTGATTCAGCCCAGATTAGGTTCGTCTCGCACAGCCAGTCTTAAATGTTAGAGTAAGCTGCTTTGGACATTTTTTATCCTTTATCCTTCTCATTGTTCTCAGGCTGAGGAAGACACCAACACTGAAGACTGCACCTTCAACTCCTTCCAGTACTGGAGGCCTCCCTTACCTGAACTTGACCTGTCTCTGCTGGAAGATGCCAATGACCTTTCCCTAACAGAAAAGAAAACAAAAGTCAAAAACTCTTCCTCTGATGCCATGGAAACCTGAAGGGTGAAATCATCCTGACATCAGCAGGTTAAATATGATAAACATGTGATGCCCTTCAGCATGTGGACACGTCAAAAGCACGTTATTGTTGCTAGAAATGCATCCAGGTGAGATGCAGCAGCCTGGTGTTGCAGGCTACTTAAGGTATCTCTGTTGGTGGGATACAGGCTGTTTTAAGTAAGCCTCATGTTGGTATAAGAGGGTGAAGAAACGGTGAGATATGCACTGCAAAAATCTTCTTCTTTTTTTTTTTTGAATTTTGTCCTGAAAATGTAGATTGAAGTTGTTGATTTGCTTGAAAAGAATTTTAGAGAACCTGGTTTAAAACTTTTGTTTTTTTTGTGTTTTTTTGCAGAATCCCTACCTTGCAAATCAAGTATTTAAATAACAATTTGTATAACATTGTTAAAAAAAAGAGTGTGTTTTTGGTGTAACTGATGTTTATTGGGAGTGTTACTGAGTTGTAGATATTATGGGCAAATTAAATGTATGTATTAACTTTTATGGTTTTGATACAACTTAATTCCAGTCACAGCACAGTCTCTTGTTTTCAGTCTTCACTCCTGTGTGATTTAATTTTTTCAAATGGATTTTTTAAAAATGTATTTGTCAGGTAAAATGCAATTTGATCAACAGAAAAACTGAATTAATCAGAAGGTCAGCCATCCCTAAATTACATGTATTGTGACAACAAGTGACAAAATCTAAAGTTACAGAAAGAAATCTGCTAGATAATAATATGAAAATGTATATCCCAAGGGCTTCAATAGGAAACAACTGGAACTGTTTAGTTTAGCATTCATTTATTTCATTGTTTGCTGTGGTACCAGTAGTGCAGTGATGGTCCGTCAGCATTTTAGGTTGAGGGCAAGAAGGCAAAGTCAGGTTTTGATTTTCCCAGTTATCCATTAAATCTGCAACCCTTGTCTCCCAGTTGTCGTTGCTACTTTAATCCATGTTTGACTCTGTTCACCTTTGCTGACGAAACATTGATGTGAGCGTGCTCAGTGGTAGGAGAGCCACATGAAATCTGATCTGTTCATACTGCTGTTACACCAGCAGGAAGCAAATCTGATTCAGGACCGAACAGGGGTCCAAATCAGAATTGAAAAAAATCTGATTCCATATGATATGTGCTAAAAACGCATCTGACTCACACCAAGCAAAAAAAATCAGATTTGGGCCACTTTTTCAAGCAGTCTGTTGGCCCTGATATGAACTGGCGACCTGTCCAGGATTTACCCCACGTCTCACTCAATACAAATTTAACAGAGCACACACAAAAGTATGGAGCGCTTAAAGCAAAAAATATAAACCTGAAAACAATCAACCATGACTGTTAGTATGCAGTAATTGATTCACTGTCCTGATGGGGCTGGTTCACTGGACGTGGTCAGAAGAGCTCAATGCCACACAGGTTCTGCTGTTTTCAGGTCATAGGATACTGTATCAGCATGCTGTGGCTCAGAAACCAGTTTTGTGTGTGTGCAGGCCTACCTGACTTAAAGACAGAATTAATATCAATTTACCACCATCTCTCCAGCCTAATTTGAGAAATTACCACTCCACACCTCTGTGCCTTTGGACTGGGACCTGTATGGAAAGCCCAGTAATAACCTCACTCTGTATTGACAGTGTAGGAGCCCTGAATGAGGGTTTCTTGGAGAGACTCTCTGCCCTTTGGACCAAAGGCTGATAACAGTCAATTCAGAGGAGTAAAGATGAAGTGGTGGGATTTGACTCAGAAATAGACTCATATATGTCACACATTTTCAGCAATGGTAAGTTATGCATAACTAATAATACTAATAACGTTAGCTTCTATTGGAGAGAGCAGCTGGGTTCCTACAGCTATTAAGTTATTACTTATTAGCTGTCGTTAGCCAAATAGCTAACGTTAGCAAAGTTTCAATGTGATTTTAGCTAACACAAACATGTTGCTAAATGTTTTGCTAACTGGTTCACGCCTCCAACATAGTAAAGATAAATGTATTTTTTCCTACAACGTACTGTTAATATTATATATATATATATATATATATATATATATACTTATTTTAATAATCAATTCTGACTTTGTTGTGACCTTATACCTTAATTAGCCTTACTTAACATTGCTAGCTAGGTAAAATTGTAGCTAGGAAACTAATGCTTTTAATCTGTATTTACATTTTGTGCAGCCTCATATTTCAACTCTCAGGAAAGTGTCTGTTTAATATTAGATATTTAGCTCATATCTGATGCCAGCTGCTGGCAAAAATAAAGAAATAGAGAAACAAACAAATAAATAAACAATAGAGCTGTGAAGATGGTAAGTGAATTCAGGTTTATGTTTCTTGTGAAAATCGTGATTGAAATTGAGATTAATGATACAATGCAATACTTTATTTCATACAGTTAGAAGCAAAATTCTTTAACCTACGTTATATATTAGCTTTATTGGCAAAAATATACAATTTATCAACTGTTTGCAGTAACAAATCAAACAGGAGCAGTTTAAATAGCTCAAAACAACAATTTCTTTTTTCCACATGCAACACAAAATGCTACTTTTACTGACGACTGCAGCCTCAAAATGATTCAACCCTCTGAATATCATCTCTCATAAGAAACGCATTTGAAAATCAGATGTTGTTAAAAGACTGTGCCAACCCTCATAGACTTACTTTAGCAGTAGAGTCCCATAATGTTTTCTGTTCAGGCCTAAATTCAGGGCTCTGAACCATAACTCCAAGACGTTCACCACTGCTCACCCAAAGGCACAAGAAAAGTTGGCTCCAGTAGCTCAGAACCATCTAGATAAGACCCAGAAGTTGGGATGCTGTTCTGTGGAGCCATGAAACCAAACTGGAACTTTTGGGGCCTATGGATCAGCTGTATATCTGGAGGAGGAAGAATGAAGCTGATGCTGAAAAGAACAGCCTACCTACAGTGAAGCATGGCGGTGGATCAGTGATGCTCTGGAGCTGCTTTGCTTCCTGGACCACTGGAAACCTGCAGCCTGTAGAGGGTCAGATGGATTCCATCAAAGGATCAGGAAATCCTAGAAGAAAAACGTCTCCATCTGTGAGGAAGCTGAAGTTTTCATTGGACGTTCCAAAAGGACGATGGTCCCAAGCAGACCCCAAAGTCCAGAAATGTGACATCATTGTCCTCCAAAAACTGGATGTCGTCCCTTCAGTACAGCACCGGTGTCAGGCCTATTATGTCAGGCCTATTATGGGTGCCGATGGTCTCAGCTGCTGTAATGGTGGCTGGTTGGAACCTGTTTGTGAGATGCAGAAGCCGCATATATTGATCCTGATTCTGTGTTGTTACACGTGTTTAACCAGGGCGCAGGAGATCTGTCGTTGCTCCTCTGTCTCCATGATGCTGGTTTAGACACACTATTGTTGAATGGTGAGGTTTCACTGTTGTGGCGACTTCCCAGCATGTCAGTGCTGCTATCCCAGACATGTTGCCCCAGGCAGGGGATTCTTGCAGATATAATTTTCTCCCCAGTCTCCATTGCTTTTCATAAGGATGGGTTAGTTTAACAAATCAGTGGTCATTTGGGATTAGTTGTATAAAAAACATTGTGGTTATTTCTCGCAAGGACTTTGAGAGTTATCACTAGAGTCACTGTACATACTGTATGCACCACCTCTTTTAAAGTGAAGGTTTTCTCACATCGGGTCAAAAAAATGAGTGGTGCGTTTTTTAAATCCATGAATCTACATAAAAAAACGCTGTGAGCGACATCATCTACACCTCAGAACCCTGTTTAGTGTTTACACAGTCCGACCCAGGGAGGGAGTGCATCAGCTCCCAGTGCTCTCCCAGTGCTGTGTACTAATCTCAGGAAGGGGATGTTGTATACATTTCCTACCAACAGTGCTCTATTCAGTAAGGCCATTGTTAAATATGTCTGGGCAACGGAGCACAGGAGCTGCACAGACCTTGACAGACCAGGGGAAGCATTAATAAAAGACTTCTCTGAAGTTGTATGAGAGGTTGACTGTCTCACATCCTGTCAGTGTTTTTAATAGTGGAGTTTCAGTTTCTATGACAGGGAGGGGACCTATAGTTCATTCTCTTTGGGTCTAGCCTGTAGGCTGCTGCCAGCACAGCAATGAGCTGCACTGAAAAGGTCACTGATCACGATTTCTTTTTAAGGAATCTTCTGTTTTTTTGCTTGACAATACAGTTGACATTACAGTGTTTAGTTGTTCCTGGATCCGTTTACTGTAAATAAGTATTTTCCTCTTCTTATTCCAGTCACAGAAGTCTTGGATTGAGGAATCCTTCTTCAAGAGAGAATGTGTGAAGTTTATCCCTTCCTCTCGGGACCTGCACAGGTAAACTGAAGAGCTTCCAAAATCTACAGTTTTTAATGGCTCTTAGAAGAAATACAGGGCGGTTTATTTAGTGAGTGTGCAGGGTAACATAAACAGCATATTTGTCTGGCACTCAGCCCTTTCTTCCAGGAATAGAGACCATGTAGAGGCTCTAATAATGCGTTATTTCCTGTTTCTTGCAGATGTATTCCAGTATGTCAAGTGTGCCAGAACTTGATCAGGTATGATTTATAAATTCTGTGTTTATGTGCATCTTTATACCATCCTCAAACTCAACACAGTCACCTCCTGCATCCTAAAGCTTGTTCTAATGAAGCACATGTTTTATCATTGTTTAGATTTTTGTCTTTCTTTTCACTCACATCCTTTATTTCACTCCTGTCTCACTCGTTTTAAAGAAACAGTTCACCTTAAACTGGAAATTCAGTCATTATCTGCTCACCCCCGAGCCGACGGAAAGTCAGCAGAAGTTTTTTTTAGTCCATTAAACAGATAAACAGCGTTGCAGCATTCTCCTAAACAACTGAGGAAGACGAGGATTTCTTTTATAACGTTAAAAAAAACAACCAAAATTGAACATAAAATGATTTTATAAAGCTCATAAGGCACAATCCAAGTCTCCAGAAGCCCTGAGATCCCAAACAGATTTGAAGAGACATTATTTACATCCTTTTTAAAGCTGAAATCTTTACTGTAGCCTCAAAGCTAAGCGTGCTAATGCACCTCGTCTTGAGTGAAGGTGCCACTGCGCCACTATATGAGATCAACGTGAACTCGTGATCTCTGCGTATCTCAGTATTTACCTACTACCTGGAAGTCTCATACGACACAGTGAGCTCTGCTGAAGCTGCAGCAACAAGTGCCTCTCAGATCTAATGTGACGTTCTCTGTGTTTTACAAGTCACCGTGTGAGCGCAGCTCTTTCCGATTCCAAGTTCTCGTTGATCTTAAACGGCATAATCCAAGATTTGCATTTGCCGTGCAAACTGTGTAGAGTCGTGTTTATTTTCGGTTGTTTTCTTAAAATAAGTCCCCATCCTCAGTTGTTCAGGAGAATGCTGCGATACTGATTCGCTGTGAAGCTCCATGGGCACTGGGGTGAGTAGAAAATGACTTCATTTTATTTAAATTTTTTAAAAAAAGTGTCACAAACTGGCTCAAAGAACGTTATAATGCTCTTTCATTTTGTTGCTATTTTATATAAAAATAAATATCATGGTATGGAAGTTCGTTGTATGAATGAATTAAAGATGTGTGTGGATTTTTGTGGGCTGTAAAAAGATAAATACAGCCAAACAAAGAATGTCTCAAGGGCAAAGGGAGGTGAAGAGGAAGGGATGGAGACAGGAAAAGGGGAGGACTGTATAGATAAAGCCAGATGGACACCTGCTTCACAGATACCTGCTTTTTCATTAGCTTAAAAAGAGCAGGAAATTTAAGTGTATGATGTTTCTGTGCAGCACCTGCTTTGCTCAAGTTACTTAATCTTTCCAATGGCTAGATGTTGCTGTGGCCGCTTGATGGGGGAGCATTCTTGGCAGGAGGAGTCCCTTCCCCCCATATCCCTCTATCCTGGTCCTGGTCAGGACATGGAGGAGGACTGGTCCATGGAGCTCCACACCAAAGCCAGTCCCACCAACGCCTACGGGACCATAGACTTCCAGGACACTGCCACACGAGTCTGCCGGGCCAAGGTCAGTGATTCTTTAAGCCAAAGAAAGAATGGATTATTCCAAACTTGTTCACAAGTGATGACTGTGATGTGAGATAATCTCCTTCAAGCGGTCGTAGCAAAACAGTCGCATTAACAGTACCTGAGAAACGCATATGCTTCCATATGCTTCCTGTCCAGTATGTTCGTGTGGCTGTGGACTCAAAGCCGGAGTTGCTGCTCCAACTGATGCTGAGGGAGTGGCAGATGGAGAGACCCAAACTACTCCTGACTGTCCAGGGAGGCTCAGAAAACTTCACCTTGCCTCCTAAAGTCAAGCAGGCCTTCAGCAAAGGCCTGATCACTGCTGCCCTCAGCACAGGGGCGTGGATACTCACTGATGGCATTAATACAGGCAGGTGTCACAAGTGTCCCATGTTTCTTATTAGTCCTGAGTGACACTGGAGCTTTTCTTATCGTCTGGTAGGCAGTCAGGTTGACCAGCATAGCAGTTTGATAGCATGATGAGTGTTGGTCCTGGTGTGAAACAGCTAAAGAACCATGTTTTATTTGATTCTGTATAATGTTCAGGTACCAAAAGGTTCATTTTTCTATTGCGTTTAAATTTGTGTCCACCATGCTGCTGCTGGGCTGCTTGCTCTGTCCATTTGATCGATCAGCTGCTCTTTTCGTGCTCTTTAGGTGTGTCTAAGTATGTTGGCGAGGCGGTGAAAACGTTCGGGGGCCATGACCTGAGGAAGAGAAACACAGTTGGCATCACACCGTGGGGAGTCATTGACAACAACACAGACCTGATTGGCAGAGATGTGAGTATTTAGATAATGTTTATTGGGTTTTTTTGGACAACTTTATTTATTATTTCTGCTATTGGATATCTTACTCACTGCTGTGTATTATTCTCACATGTGAATTGGCCTGCTTTATGCGCACTGGTATGTTTTTATTTACAAGGCCATCATTAGCAATATACCTTCTTATTTGAAAATAATAATAATAATAATAATAATAATATTTAATGAATAATTGTATATCCAATATCCACATTTAATAGTATCAGAAGTACCGAAGCTATAAAAGACAGATTTCCAGTTGTATTTTCAACATAAGGCTTATAAATGTTTTGGGATGTGTTGGTGTTTTCTGTACAGGTTGGACAACAAATGATTAAAAGGACTTAAAGATATGACAGTGGGAAACTGGGGAATACTGACTTTTAGGGCATTTTGGGCCTACATAGAATATAAAGAAGCTTATTTATTGTTGAGTGAGATCACATCAGTTTGACACTGAATGTGTGTAAACATTTCTAACACATCATAGTGTTTTTGTGTTTTACTCCCACTGACTCTTACTTTCTCACCTAACTTGGTCAGGTGTTCAGGCCCTACCAGCCACTGGGAAACCCTTTGAGCAAGAGGGCCTGTCTTAATGGTTTCCACTCCCACTTTTTGTTGGTGGATGATGGAACACTGGGAAAACATGGCTGCCAGCAAGGCCTCAGGAACAAGCTGGAGAAACACATCCAACTACAAAAGATACACCCTCGTGAGTCAGCGTGTGTTTTTATGAGAGGCACGCAGGACGTGAAGCGATTTGATTTGACTGATTTAACGTCCTTCTCTGCTTTCCCTCTTTGAAGGACTGAACCAAGGAGTCCCAGTGGTGTGTGTAGTGGTGGAGGGAGGCCCTGCCATCATTCCCACAGTGTTGGATTATGTTAGCAGTGTGCCCACTGTGCCAGTGTTTGTGTTCGAGGGATCAGGCAGGGCAGCTGACCTGCTGGCTTTCTTACACAAGCAGACTGCTAGTGACAGGTATGTGTGCTTACTTCACTGGATTTACAGTCGTATATCAAAAGGAAATCATAAGTTTAGGCTGAAAGTCTCTTTAAACTTTGAGTATTAACTGTCAAATGAGCCATTATCACTGTCTTTATCAGGCAGTTGGATGCTGACATTAAAGAGGACTTCCTCGTCAGGATTGAAGATGTGTTTGGAGTAGAGAGAGCAGAAGCCTCTCGGCTCTACGACCTCCTCCTGCAGTGCATGGATCACAGACAGTCTGTAAGTGAAACTCCATTTGGGGAATGCAGCATGTGTGTTGTGATCCGACTCATTCTCACACTCGTTCAATATGCATTCAAACGACAGATAATCATCTTTGACTCCGAGTCAGAGGACCAAATGGCACCTGATGCAGCCATTCTGACAACGACTCTCAAGGGTACGAACTTTTCTCCTCCTGGTTGCGACAGTAGATATTTTTCACTGCAGACATTTTGACATGTCGGAGCAGGAAAACTGCAGGCGTGATTGATATTGTTAACCATTCTGCATTCTCTGTACCGTTACCAGTTCCAGGTTTGCTGTAGTGCAGACCGACTCACTAGGGAGGCTTAGTGGACTCGAGTGGAACAATTTATCAAACACATGATGTGTTGTATTTGTTGAACAGGCACCAAGGCCAGTCCTGCAGAGCAGCTGAGTATGGCGCTGGCCTGGGACAGGGCCGACATCGCACAGAAAGACGTCCTGGTGTACAGACAGCATTGGCAGGTGAGTTATTGCACACAGTGATGTTTTGTTTTCTCCAAATCGCCACCGTTGTCGTCTCATTATAATAATAATAGTATGCTACACACAGGTGGGCTCCTTGGAGCAGGCCATGCTGGATGCTCTGGTGATGGACCGTGTCAGTTTTGTCAAACTGCTGATTGACAACGGAATGACGATGAGTCGCTTCCTTACGGTGGATCGCCTGGAGGAGCTCTACAACACGGTTAGTAATCATATTAAAACCATAAAATAGAACGCGATATTCTGATTTATTTATCATCCTTTTCTTGTTAAAATCTTTTGTAATATTTGTGACGCTCATATTCTTTATAATTTCTTATTTACTCATAGTTCAAGCATGCATACAAATACATATTATTCTTTTCCTTCTTCTTCTTCTTTTTCTTCTTCTTCTTCTTATTAGGATCTATAATGATTTCATTATCTCGAAAGAGCTAAATTATTCTGTATATTATTAAAATATGTCTTTAGAAAAAATACTTCCACACTGCTTTTGTTTGTGTTGTTGTACTGTTTCTACTCTTGTCTTCCCCTTGGCTGGTACTTCACAACACAAACAGAAGAAATTCAAATCTTTTGTTTGTGAGTCTTGAAGCACAAATTCCTAAATGTTGCTTTGATTGAAATCACAGTAATGCATTGTAAGTGTTTTGCACCAATAATCTCTTCCCTCCCTGGTCAATCGTATTCAGGATTGTTTTTTTCCCCCAGTTGTTGTTTTTGAATGCTTTTGAGATCTCAACACTCACACACACACACACACACACACACACACACACACACACACACACACACACACACACACACACACACACACACACACACACACACACACACACACACACACACACAGACTTGGCTTTCTCCACACTGCTTGATCTTTTGTGTATTAAAGCCTGTTTACTTATTCATGACTCTGGGATAATAAGTGCCCCTAAGAAACAAGCGAAGGATCCCAGATCTGCTACCGTATTTGCAGTATGTTGTGTTGAAATAGTATGATTGTTGTTATTTTTCTGTTTACTTATCTATTCTCTCTGAAAGAGAATCCAAATTTCTCTTACAGCCACGAGGACAGACAAGCCGTTTCCTTCACCACCTCGTAGAGGATGTGAAACAGGTGAGGATGAGAACAGCTTTAATGATTTAATATGAAGTTACAGTACAGACATCACTGTTTACTCAGACCTTATTGGCTTTTACGCAGGATATTGAGCTGAGCTGCATTTATGTACACAGAAAAAGCTTTTTTTATTCACCGTTGGAGCTGTATTTGTGCAGTGTATGTGTATTTACTATATCTGTGTGCGTGTATGTGTGTAGACCTCTCTTCCCATAGGTTACCGTCTCTCTCTCATTGACATGGGCCTGGTGATAGAGTACCTCATAGGAGGAGCATACCGCAGCACCTACACACGGAAACACTTCAGAGCTGCTTACAGCCGCCTGCAGGACAAAGTGAGCATCAGTAGTTTTTTTTTTAATCGACTGTTTTGATAAATGTCTCAGAATAATCTTGTGTTTCTGAACTATGTTTGACCTTTTTCACAAATGCTTCACTCTTCAGGAGAGCAGACGGGACAGCGCCACCTCCTGGATTAAACAGAGACGGGGATTAATCCTAAAGTCTGGCCGGGGTAGGAGTGTCCGGGACCAGCACTTCTTTAGAACTGCTCAACCCTACAAACCCAAGGTTGGTGGGGATTCTTTTTCCCCACAAATCAACCATTTTTAAGCCATGCTATTATTTCTCATTGGACTGTTTGGATCTTTTAATTTGAGAAAAACATTTCATTTTTACATTCTAAAGTACCTGTTCTCCTTTTGTCTCTCGGTCTTTGCTTTTTTTCCCCTTGTGGCACCTCTCTGTATTTCCCTTGTATTTGATTTATTTCCCATCCCTTTTGTCCACACCTCTAATTCTCCCATCTAGGAACAACATCCGTCTGGTGGGAGCAGTCGGCAGATCACGTTGAGCCCCGGCGTTGGCGATGCCCCTCAGCTGGTTCCCTTCAACTTCAACGACCTGTTTGTGTGGGCCGTGCTTCATCAGCGCCAGCAGATGGCACTGTTCCTGTGGCAGCACGGCGAGGAGGCGCTGGCACGTGCCACGGTGGCCTGTAAGCTCTATCGCTCCATGGCCTTTGAGGCACGGCAGAGCAGTATGGACGACAACGTTGCAGAGCGATTCAAGGCGTATTCGCTGTAAGTGTGCTGCATATGTGTGTGTTGTCAGGAACCAACATATGGGGGACACCTGTAATCTCATAAAGGACTGTAGTAGCATTATTAAAGTCCTAATCAGTTTTAAATTACAGTCTAGTTTGTGTTTGTGAGTCTGTGCATTAAAAGATCCTTTAATCAGTTTGGGAGTTACAGCAACGTCTTGAGTTTAGTTTGTTTTCTTTCCTGGATGCAAGTATAAAAATGCAATTTTTTATTCATGCAGTTGTTTCTGTGAAAACCTGCGAATGGTTGCATGTCTGCCTCTGTGCCTCAGTGAGTTTGGCCAGCTGGCGGTGGACGTGTTAGACCGTGCATTCCGTCAGAACCAGCAGATGGCCATGAAGCTGTTGACTTCAGAGATGGAGGCATGGAGCCACTTCACCTGTCTGCAGATGGCTGTCTCCTCATGTCACAGACCGTTCGTCTCACACTCCTGCACCCAGACCCTGCTCACAGACCTCTGGACCGGTCCGCTCAACATGAGAAAAAACTCCTTTCTGAAGGTGAATATTGTGAACATTGCGATAAACAAGATTAAGTTCATATTACACCTACACAAAGTTTTTCTTGCCTTAGTCTATTTGTATAGCTTTAAAGAAATTAATGTGAACATTTAATTAAGTGCTAATTAAAAACATATTTCATAATTCAGCATATGTTAGATTCTGGATAAGCTTAATGTCACACTTTAAAAAAAAAAACTCTCTCAGATTATTTTGAGCCTCCTTCTACCTCCTGCCATCTTGCTGCTGGAGTTTAAAAGCAAAGCTGAAATGTGCCACGTACCACAGTCCCACGAGGCGATGCTTTTTGGACTCGACTCAGTGAAGTCAGTACCAGCCCACGAGGGAAACGATCACAGGGTAAAGTGGCAGCCGTGTTCTTAACCAGCGCTGTTTTTAAACTAGCACTGGAATCCTAACAGCCTTTGTGTTTGTCTTCATGTTATTTCTCTCGCCTCGTCCTCCGTTCTCTCCTCCCTCTCCGCTCTTGTAGGACAGTCAGGATCCAGAGCGAGGCCTGTCTTTCAAATGTCTTGGTCCTGCATCAGAAACTGTGTCCTCTATGGCTGTGCAATGTCTGTCCTGGATCAAAAGAATCTATGAATTCTACACAGCACCTGTGGTCAAGTTCTGGTTTCACACAGTAGGTGATGAGCATGTTGTTATACTTGTGAAGCACAGAGCATACATTCATGGGCTGAGGGTATCCTCTATGACGCAGCATAAAGTTCGGGATCACTGAGGAATTTTTAATCATGTTTGGTGTATGTTGCTTTTTCCATTATATTAGTAGTATGTGATTTATATTTTCAGTGTATTTGCTAAGACCGAATAAGCAAGACTAGCCTAGCCAGGCTTTTCTTGTGTGAGCTGGCTCAAAAAAAAAAAAGCCTAAAACCTCAGTCAGAGATGATGAGTATCAGGACAGGTTTTCTTCCTCAGATTGTATGCACGTTCCCATAATGCATTTGCTGTCTTAAGATGTCCTACTTGGCCTTCCTGATGTTATTCTCCTACGTCATCCTGGTGAGGATGGAGGGTCAGCCCAGTGTTCAGGAGTGGCTGGTCATAGCGTACATCTTGTCCACTGCAGTGGAGAAAAGCAGAGAGGTGAGAGAGCCAGTGGAGAGTCTTCTTTATGTCTGTTCTTTCCTTTTAATGACATTTCCTTAGAAAGCATTACTAAAAAAGGTGTCATATTGGAGAAAAAAAGAAAAGGAAATCGTACAAAATACACGAGGAAGGTATCATAATGCTACATAACAAAAAAAATCCATATTATTAGGTACTAATGTCTGAGCCGAGGAAGCTGAGCCAGAAGCTGAAGATCTGGTTCTCAGAGTACTGGAACATATCGGATTTCATTGCCATCCTCCTCTTCTTGGCGGGGCTGGCAATGCGTTGGCATGCTGATCCCTACCGGACAGCAGGACGCATCACTTACTGTCTGGACATCATCTTCTGGTTCGTCAGGGTGATGGACCTGCTGGCTGTCAATCAGCATGCTGGACCTTATCTCACCATGATCACGAAGATGGTGAGTGGAGACGGTTCACTTCTTTGTTAGAGAGGAAGTGTTTTTGTACTCTCTCCTCTCGGTGTATCTTTTCAGACCAGGAACATGTTCTTCATCGTGGTGATGATGGCAATAGTGCTGCTTAGCTTCGGCATTTCCAGGAAGGCCATCCTGTCGCCAGATGAGGAGCCGTCCTGGAGCCTGGCTCGAGACGTCGTCTTCCAGCCCTACTGGATGATCTATGGAGAGGTGTATGCATCGGAGATAGATGGTTAGTGATTCAGTCGAAAACACGACATGCTAATTAAAGTGTTGATTTAAAGCACGATGAATTTGGTGTTGCCTTTAGTGAAGTATACACTTAGTGTAAAGTCTGTGTTGTGTGTGTGTTAACAGTGTGTGACGACGGTCATCCATGTCCTCCTGCTTCCTTCCTCACGCCCTTCCTCCAGGCCGTCTACATGTTCTTCCAGTATATTATCATGGTCAACATTCTCATTGCATTTTTCAAGTAAGCATGTTTATTAAAAAGAAAATCTATATGTATTTTCTACATTGCAGGAGCCCAGCAAAGAGTGTTTTTATTCAATGACTGTTGTCTTACCATTAACAGCAACATCTATTTTGACATGGCATCAACATCCAATAAGCTGTGGAGGTACAATCGTTATCGTTACATAATGACCTATCAGGAGAGGCCGTGGCTGCCTCCGCCCCTCATCCTCCTCAGTCACATGGCCCTAGCTTTGAGAGCTGTCTATAGGAGATGTAGTGGAGACGCTGAGCTGGAGGAGAGAGGCTCTGGACTTAGTGAGTACCGCAGTGTGTATATGTCTTATTCAGCAGGCATTGATACATATGTTTACAAGTCAGTTTGCATCATGAGTCCATGAATAAACTCACCTCTCCTGTCTACCAGAGCTCTTTCTGGGCCACGAGGATCGTAAGAAGCTCCATGAGTTTGAGGAGAAATGTGTGCAGGCCTACTTCCATGAGAAGAGTGACGGTCTCTGCAGCAGCCAAATGAACAGGATCAGGGCCACCGCTGAGAGGTTGGATTGTTATGCTAATTGATTTGTATAATAGTTTTGGGTAGGTTTTGCTGTGTTTCCTGTCCGGTATGCAAGATTTTATTTCATGCAAACCACCTGAACCAGGTGTAGTTCCAGAGAGCAGGAGTGGAGAGGTGTAGTTCCAGAGAGCAGGAGTGGAGGATTTGACGATTAACTCAGCGCTACAGCATAGTGCTTCCCTGTGTTTTAGTCCTGCAACCAATGAGAACTCTCATCAGTAACCAGCTGTTGCACATTATGCTGTCATAATTTATTTTGCATACAACTGTACAGTACGAAGACGTATTTTAATCCACTCATGTTTGTTAAATACACGGTTAATATAAACTCAACACTTCCTGCATGGATTTCAAATGAAAGGCCCTCATTGGACAGAAACTCTCCATTTCTTAACTAGACTTTTATTGTGAAACAGTTGCAGGAACGTCTTGCAGGAAACTCATTGACTTTCATTTATATAAGAAATTATTTTACTTTTCAATTGTCTTTAATTGCTAAACAAATAATTGGAATGTAAAATGTAAAATACATTTAACTACTTAAACTGTAGCTGTGAGATTGACGTGCGGCAAGAACAGCAAACATCATTATTCAAAGTTGAAGAAACAGGTTTGAACTGATTCTTTAAAAAAAATTTTTGCTCCATCAGAGCAGAGGAGATGTGCATGATGGTGGGGGAGGTCTCAGAGAAGGTCACCACCATTCAGGACAGCCTGTCAGCGTTGGACTGTCAGCTGGGTCAACTCCAGGACCTTTTGGCCCAGGCAGTGGACAGCCTCCATCAGGAAGAGGCACGCCTGACTCAATGTCGACCCGTCACAGTGTCCCGGCACATCCTCCCTCACAGCTGGACCCTCCCTCGCAGAGTTGGAGGAGACTGTGACGTACCTAATGTACGGCGAGTGATGGCCAAGTCGTGTAAAAGTACCCCGCCCTCTTTGCTGAAGGGCTATACTCTAGTGACGAGTAGACTGGCATCACAGGAATGCCATGTCGAAGCCTCGGCGAGCAGGGGAGGAAGACGAGGATGCACTGATGAGCAAGAGGAAGGAGCAAAGGAGGTATTTCTGTTTTTACAGGGAATCAGAGAGCATCATCTTGCATCTTTTACTTTATAAGCACATATTTTCTTTCTCCTAGTTAGGAGCTCTGGACCATCCCAGTGAGAACTGGCTGGGAGTTTCTAGACCTGCGTCCCGACACACACCCTGTGAGTCCTGTGCACCATCCCGCTGTGCATCTCCTCTTTCCTCCAAAGGCATGGAGTCACCACACCATAAACTCTGGACATGTGACCCATACCTATATCCCAGTCAGGAGGAAGCTTCGATGGAAGAGGAGGTGGAAGAGGAAGACGACGAAGAGGAGGATAGGACACGAGAACAGCTGTCTAATACAAAAGTATCCAAAGCCTCTAGCACTGCTGTCCTTCTGTCGGACCCTCTAGACATCTCTGAGGGTTTGGTAAATCCTGCTTTTTCTCAAGATGATACCCCACCAAGTTCTGGGTCCAGACCTTCCAACCAAAGGGGAAGACCTGTGAAATCCCCCAGGTGGGTGAATCTGTCCAGGGACCACCCCCACGGCTACTGCAGATCTCTGTCATCCAGCGTGGAGAATATCACTTTCTCTGGGGCGCCCCTCAGTCCAACGAGGGGATCATTTCCTTCTCTTAATGAGCCAATGAACAGTGGTGGGATGAGTTTAAGGGATGACGTGTCGCTACGATGCAGCAGGAGCAAAGGTATTGTTGTAGTTTGTAATGCAGGTGTTGGAAAACATCATTATGTATTACTATTTGATGTAAAATAATATGCATTAGCTCATAGATCTACTAGAAATGGATTATTCAAATGTGGCACATTCCTTTTCTCTATGTTCGCCCCTGTATGTACAAATTATATATTATATTACTGAAAAAACATTGGTGTACTATTACAGTATGTCTACTTTTGTGATGCTGCCACACTTTCAGACGTGTGTCTGACTGCACTTCATGTGTGTTTCTGGTTTTTTTTTTTGCAGAGTGGTCCAAATCCTCTGATTTCGCTCAAGGTGACAGGAGAGGCAAGAACCAGAACAGGAAGACAGTGAAGATACAAGAGAGCAGTCCGGACGATGTAATGTTACACAAGATGTGTACTGCAGAGCATACAGCAGAGATTCAACATTATTCATGTCAACTAAACCTTGTCCATGCTGATTAATTAATGCATTCAACGCTGCATGGATCATAAAAGTAAAGCTCTGCTGATTGTTTTGTTTTATATTCTATAAGATTCTTCCGTCTCATTGTTTCTTATGGATTACAGGTAACCATGCAGTCCCACTTATCTGATACCTGCTGGAGAAGATACAGGGGATTGCAAGGAGAGCCTGCATGTTGGTCAGCTTCAACCAGCCTCAGTCAGCTCAGTAAGGACCCACAGTCTTATTTGAATGATCTACATATTAGTAATTATTAATACTGTAAGCTTGTGTCATCCGGTTGAACTTGACTTCATATATCGACAGTTTAGAGAGTGAGAGCGTGATGAAGAACCTGTCTGTCCTCTCTGAACTTATTATCTGACCTGAAAATGTGCAATTAATAACTTATTTACAGTTTTGATTTTTTACATTTGAATATTAAAAATATCAGTATTGTTTCAGATTTTGAACCAGTGGATTTGCTTCAGAAACAAGGCTTTTCCTATCAGGTAAATGTTCGCCAAACTGCAGTATTGAGGAAATGGAAGATATATGTTGGTTGTATAATATGTCCGTTGTTCTGATTATCTTTGATTTGTCAGGATGTGTGGAGCCCTGCTCAGTCAGCATGGAACAGCTGGGCCGCCCGCTCCATGAGCCGTAGGTCATCGTAAGTCAGCCTTTTCTTGTCCTGCCATAACAGCCACTGTTTTTAAGATTTGAAGAATGACATCCTTTTCTTTATGTCTCTGTTGGAGGTTACAGAGTGGGATTGTCCCTGAAGGTATTTATGAGCAGTCGTTAGTTATGTTTATATAATTCACTTATTAGTTCTTGTGTGATTCACTGTTTTGTATTTTAATCTCCATTTTTGTTAGTGAAGAACTCCTCTTTCCAGTCCACTGAAAGTTTGTACCAACACTATTCAGGTATTAAGATAGTAGGCCGGAAATTTGACGTTAAATGCATCAAGATTTTTGTTTTTTGCATTAGATGGCAAAAAGCTTTTTCTCCCTGGAATCATGTGTTGCATTTTGTTTGTGTGTTAACAGCTGTGGAGAGAAACAATCTGATGAGACTGGCTCACACCATTCCCTTCACACCTGTCTCCATTCTGGGTAACTTTCTTTGGTTTGGTCACCTTATTTCATCTTTATTACCATGTTGATTTTTTTTCCTTTTGCTGTTTCTTCATTCTCTACAGGAGGTGAAGGGGTGAGCATCTACTCTCTGGAGGAAGTGCCCCCTGACGATGATCCCGAATCCAACTCTGTGTCGTCCTGGTCGCCGCGAGGCCTGTCTGCCATTCTGCAGCCCCTCTCGAGTGAAGAGGGCTCACTGGATGGGGGTCTCCGGCAGGGCTGCAGGGTGCTGTGTACCTGGGCAGAACAGGATGTGCTCAAACCTGGTCTGGTGTATGTGGTCAAAGCCTTCCGACCGGAGGTGGTTCGTGCCTGGCAGAGATACTTCCATGGTAGCACAGCACTGCAGCTTTGCCTAAGGGTAAGAAAAGTGCACATAAGCAGGGAAGCCCTGAATAGTCATCAATGATGTTTCTCTGTAAACTGGACATATTTAGTGACATATTCATATTTTTGTGAACATCTGTTTTGCATCCCTGAAGGAGATCCAGCAGCAGAGAGCAGCCCAGAAGATGATGCAAGTGTTCAACCAGGTCAAACCCGACGATATGCACCACTCACCAAGGTGTGTGCTCGTTTCTTCCTGCATCTCCATGTGTCTGTGCATGCGCTGATTGTCTTTTCTCTCCTCCAGGTTTCTAGATGTATCGCTGGTCCTCTGGCATTCAAATGGCCAGTGGTTGACCATTGAGAGGAACATGTCCGGTGACTTCAGGAAGTACAACAACAACACAGGAGAAGAGATTACCCCCTGCTGTTCACTGGAGGAAATGCTGCTAGCGTTCTCTCACTGGACATACGAGCACTCCTACAGGGAGCTTCTGGTGCTCGATATACAAGGTACATTCCTTTACTGTGTGTTTGCTGCATGCCTGGTGTGTGCACACATGTGAGTTTGTGTTATGTTTTTGCTTGTGTTTGTCTGGGATTACTTAAAACTTAATGATCCGATTTAGATTACATTTCTTTGAGTGGTAGGGTACGGTCCAAGTGACAATCCTTTAGATCACAACTGAGCTGCCTTGGTTGGAGGTTTGCGCTCTCTGACTGCTGTCTAGTTTATTTATGTGTTCTTTTCTGGACAGGAGACGGAGAGGCTCTCACCGATCCAACAGTCATCATGTCAGAGGATCAGAGGTACTGGGACCAGTGAACTTTATCATTGATGGTTTCAGAAATCTTTCCCCTGTTTATTTTTTAGAAAGTTAAATGATCACAGGCATATGTTGATAAAACAGATGAAACCTTTTTCTGCTCCCGTTGTAGTGGTACCAGGGGTGAGATGCTTTTTGGTCCTGATAACCTTGGAGATGCTGCCATCAATGGTTTCCTCCAGAAACACTGCTGTAACGCCTGCTGTCACAGACTGGGCCTAACAGGTCAGAAATGTTGATGGTGTTTGTGTGTGTGTGTGTGAAAGAAGGGATGAGAGAGTATGATTTGTTGTCCAAACCAATATGTATGTGATTTGCATTCCTTTTTTTTAATCATTTATGTGTTTTATTGTTTTGTCCATATGTGTATGCATGTATTCGTTTGTCACCTCTGTCGTAACTCAGGAGGCCAGCGTTTGGCTCCGACTTACATCCCCAACAACTTCAAATGAAGACAACACACACCAACAGCCAGCTAATTAAGCCGCGAGTGTTCGTTTATTTCTATAACAACAGTCGCGTTTGAGGCAAGGGGGTGGGCCTTGCTTTGTGCGTTGAGCTCCACGGCCTTTGATTACGTATTAATCATGTCTTTGTGCTGGCGATGTGCTGCTGAGACATTAGCTTTGATTAGCTATTAATTAACGTCTCTGGGTAGTCACGATACCGGCATCTAGAGGATCACTGCTCGGAAAGAAACTGTGCTCGAAAAACAAACAAGCCCGGCAAACAGGCACACAAACACAAACATGAAGACACAGTTGTTTTGATATTTCAAAGGTGCGTTGTGTTTCCTCTTCCACTTCTTGTGTCTTCTCCAAGATCTCTCAACAAATCAAACCAAATTATTCATGCCGGTTGTGTGGACTTCCTCCCAGGCCTGTCAGTAATCTCTTTCTTGTGGTAATGATTGTATTACTGGAGCGACGTTTCGCTAACTGATGTTTCCGTTGTTCAGATTTAAGGAAGTGTCCGGACGTTTGCGAGGGCAGCAGCGAGGCAGAGCCGACGTGGAGGAAAGGTGGGGGAGATGATGAAACCAGGATGTAACCTTCGACCCAGGAAGTAGGGAACAAAAACACAATGCACTTTAAAAGCAACACATTCACCGAGACGTGTCTAACAGAACACACACAGTCACACACATTTTATTTCAAAATCCTGCATCAGTTCTGATTCCTTTGCAGAGATTTTATCATAAACAGTCACACTGGACACGAGATTTAATCACTAAAGTTTGTACAATGGATACAAATATATTGTTTCAATACATGAAGTAAATACTGTCGGAAGGTGTGTTGCGGAAGTGTTGCAGATTGTTCCGATATCTCATGAATCATAATAGAAATTACAATAATAAGATGTTGCTTTTTCAGAACTTCACATAGTCTAAATGACTGTTTTTGTACTTATTATTTTGTTGATAAATATTTTGATATTTGTTCAATGACAATTACTGTTATAATCACACGTATACATGATTTTTTAATACAATTGTTCCATGTTTGGTATAAACAAAAACAAAAATTGTATGTGTGACAGAAAAACGAGCCATAAATGCACCCATAAAATTTCTTTTATTTTTTTCTTCCCACAACAAAATGTCTACAAAAGCGATAAAATATAGAATTTAACAAAAATCACTTCAGACCTTCACATTGTATATACATCTCAAAGGAGGACTCAGTAAGGGCCCTGCATAGCTCTGAACTTCAACCCATTGTCGTCCATCAAATGTGGGTGTTGAATGCATGCATACACACACACACTCATTCATTCTCATGTGAAAATAATAAAAACCTACAGTCGAGCTCATGGGTTTCTAGTAGAGTCAGAGTTCAGAGTCCAGCAGATCCCCTCTCACCAAATGATAAAAGCATCAAATGTAAAAACCGCTTGTCAGTGTAACCAAATACACATTTTCCTTGGAGTTACCCTCTTTTTTTTGATTGGTTTCTCAAGTAAACTCACGCTGTAAAGCATCTATTCCCCTCTCTGCCAGTCCTCTCTTCACTAGCTATGGCACTTTGAAAACAACAGAAAAAAAGTCTCATTTTATTGTATTTTTTGTTTGTTAGTCCTGTAAAAGAGGCTCTGCAGCCCAAACACCTCATAGGTTTCGGTTACAGAATGCTACATTTTGTTTTATTTGCTCTTGCTTGGATGCAAAGACATTCTAAACAATAAATTAACAATTTTCAACACTACTCCAATTGCACGAATGTGTGATGCATCAAGAAAGTTTAAAAAGCATTGGTAGAGCATGAACATCTCATTTTCTCTCTAACACACACACACACACACACACACACACACACACACACACACACACACACACACACACACACACACACAGGCTTTCTTAGGAAATAGAGGAGAAGATTTGGGGTGTAGTGTATCTGACTAAATGTAGGAAATGCATTTCAAACCAAGTGTATTAAAAATGTCTGCGCAAACAGAACGAGTCATAATTTCATTGTGCGCTCTGCAATGTCAGTGTGTGTTGATGGGAGTGGTAAAGGCGCATGATGTGTTCAGCCCCTCACACTGAACAGGCTACTCCAAAACATTCAGAAAAGTTTACCCTCCCCACGTCGTGGCCCCTCCTGCCGCAGGTTAAGGGTCTCTGAACCGGATCAATAAGGCCAGTTCAGAGAGGGCCGTTCACTGACTGGTCAACTCACACATTCAAAGGTGGAGGAAAGAAGAATATTTCAAATCCAACAACAACTTTTAAATTGTTTGTGTATAAATAAGAGCATTTTATTTAAAAATGATTTCAGCTCGTGAAAATAATTCGCTTTGAACTGACTGAATCGATGTGGAATTTGCCCTAAACCCATCGCCCACCCTGCCAATAGCCCCTCCCACGAAACTCACAATATCATGAGAAGAGAAAACACAAATAAGCCCCAAATGTTTCATTGCAATGAAACGTCATGCAAATAGAACAGAACAACAATAGGCTAATAGTAATAGAAGAATAGTAGTCATAATAAGAACAATAATAATAGTAAATAGTAATAAAATAAAAAATAATCTTACGATGCAAACATGACAGTAGTAAATGCCTCCACTTCTTATTGCTACAGTATCTTACTTACAGTGTTGCGTTGCCACACGTTTTTGCCAGCATATCCCTTCTCGAAACCCCGTCCCACCCCTCTGATTCACAGTCTAACAAGGGAAAATAAAAGCATCACACACAAGAACTTCAGAGCTGGAATTCACTGTCCCAGGGGCGTTGTGATGGCGCTTGATTCACAGCTTACTAGTGGACTTCGCTCACTGTCCCCGAAAAGCAGCAAAATAAGCAGTAAACATGAGCGAACAGCGGTGACAAGAGCACACTGACATACAGTATGTATTGTTTTTTGTCTTCATGTGCTACGTTACAATGCTTGTTATATAGTCTGGGCTCTAAAGAGATTTGGACAGTGAATTCGTGCTCTATACACACACAGACACACACACACTTATCAAAGCCTTGTCTGGGCAGATTCCATCGCCTGCATACATACGTTCGGCGGCGTATGCCATTTTTTTTTTATCCGAAAAAGTTATTCTTTTATACTTTTTTGTAAATTTTCCAAAAATATTAAACCCTCTTTTAATGCAAAGTCAGAAAAAGAGCTGCTCCCTGAGAGATGCTGTGTAGTGCATCGAGCCTTAATGAGCAAGTGATTGTCTTAAAGAGTCACCGATGGGCTCCGATCTGGGGTCGGGTCAGGGGTCGAAGGAAGGATCTCGTGAATGGATCACTGAGACACAGTGTGGAACACATGGAGGCTAACAGTTGACTAATGATGCTTGTTCTCGATGCTGTTGACACTGTTCTGTTTGTGGAGAAGACGTGAGGATGAGTATGGTAATGGTTCAAGTGTTTTTAATGTTGTGTCCGTGCTTATAGTGAGTCGAAGATTTGGCCACTGTGCAGTGAACATTTACCACACAGATCTCCACTTTTAGAGCATAAACAGCACTAGATCAGGGTCCATTAATCATAATAATTACAGTTAAGGTAAAAGTCTAAGTGCTGTTTTAGATCCACTCAGGAAAACTGTCGCTTGTTTAGGTAACCACGTACCATCAGCTGCTTAATTTTGTGCAATTATTGTCTAATGAGTCACTTATTTTGGTAAATAGCTCCTTTACACTTAGAGATTTGTCATAGCACATCATAGATATCATAGTATAAATGCCCAGTAAAACCAGTGTTGTTCTACACAGTGGCCAAATGCTAATCAACATAACATTAATATAGAGGCAACAAAAATGACGGTAAGTGCTAATAATTATGGAATGACAAAAAAACAACAACAAAAGAAGTGATTGTCTATCACAGCTTTCTGCGTTAACTGTAATGTACCACCGGAGGCTTCCTCCACTCTTTAAATCAGCGCTGTGTTATGTTCCAACCCCACATCATGATGCGTCACACTAAAAAACACTGCTGGAATGAGTACGGTTCTTATAGATGATTGGTAATTAATGATCAAGAGTCAGCTATAGTGCATTCTTGTTTAAACTGCTACCCTGTTCGGAACAGCTGACGATAGGAATAGATGGAAAGGAGAGGAGTAAGATCAGAAAGGCAGTGTAAAAGTTATTGCTCTTTAGAGACGCGGGTCCTTCATATTCACAGCCCGGAGTGATTGACATCCATGGACTGGATTGTGCAAATAGTGATGGGAGGGATGAGGGCCTACAGCTCTCATATGGGCTTTTTCAAGATTGGCAAGTTGTGAGTTAAATTAAATTTTGTCTTATTTAGTTTTTCTGTGGTCATTTTTATCAACTTCTTCACGATTTCTATCCCTTTCTTGTCTGCCGAAATCTCATGTCAAGGCCCTAATACATAAAAAAAAAACAATAAGGGGGAGGGGGAGGGGAATTTGGGAAGAGGCAGGGTTATTGTGAGGTCCTAGTTTCTGATTGGTTGTTTCTGGTTGATTGTTCAAAAGCAGTCCAGCTATTGTTGGACGTAATTATTGCAGCAAGAAAAAAAATGATTGATAGGACGGCAAATCTGCCAGATTCTTTTACTTGCAAAATAGAATATTTATGTATATATCTTCACCTTGAAAAGTAGTAGCCATTATTTTCTTTTTAAATCCTTCATATGCTCTCTTTACAATTCTATAAGTTCTCATCAGAAGGATGCAGTACCTTCTTTACATATGAACAAAATCCAGACAAGGCTTCTATATATCAATGAAATCGACTCCCGGTTTTACCCAATATTCTTTTACAAGTCTCAACTTTACAAATTCTGTACACAAGAAACTATCAAATAAAATATAAACACAAGACAAGGTATAGTCAGCCGCTGTGGGCTGCTGTATATTTAAATTAGGACTAACTTTTGTCAACAGAACAAGAAGTAATACTGGAATCCGCTCTGCACTAGAAGAATATCTACAATAGCCTCTCTAAATCCTTAGTTCCCTCCCCCCATCCAGCTTCTTCAACTTCACAACTTCTTCACGTGAAACAAATCAAACGAACAAAAGTTTTTTTTTTCAACGTTAAAACAAATTAACTTACCCATTTTTTTTTTTTAAAGATTGACAGCTTAAAATTGTTCCTAGATGGTTTTAAAGTCTGTACATTTCTGGTCAGTCAGTTCAGTTGAGGAGACAGGAGGAAGCCCCCCCGCTCAGATTGTGGCTTGGGGCGCGTTTCATTTATATATACATTCTTCAGACTGTATCGGTGAACAGGATGGGATAAGTGCTGGACATTCCTAGTATTGTTGGCGGTAACTGTAAGTTTCTGGCAGATGACTCCTCACCCTCCAGCCTGAAATGAGGCTGTAGGAGCTCTGGAACATGTGGTTGCCACGCTGATGACATCGTCGACACAGCCGCTGTCGTCTCGTCAGACGTGGCCGTCTTATTTTCTCGTTCCTCAACGGATGCCGTTTGTTGCATTGAGACCACAGGCAGTCATTTGGGCATGGCCATGACAGAGTTGGGGTCGGGGTTGAAGAGTTCTTTGTAGAGCGGAGGGAAGAGGACGTTGACTGTTTCTGGGTGGAGCTGCTGGAAGGCCTGGAGCTCCTCGGTGTGGAGGGTGCACAGGGCTGACAACGTTGGGATTCTGCTGATCAGCTGCAAAGAGGGAGAGAAAGGACAAGGGAATTCAGATTGGAAAACTACAAACAAACAAACGGAGACAGGATGGGAAGTTTTTTTGTACAACTTGATTTTCTCGTGTTTTGTGCCTTGTTTGATCTTTTAGCCTGAGGATAGTGACTTTGGGCTTGCATTGATACGACTTCTCTCACTAAACGCTGAGCTTACCTTAGCCAATGCGTCTTCGTCCATGTGGTTCTTCTGCATAATGTGCTGCAGGGCGAAGTAGATCTTCTCCTGGAGCTTCTGGACTTTCCGAGGCTCCATCAGCCACGGCCGATCTGAGTGGGGAAAAAGGAAAATAAGTGTTCATCTTGTGTTGCTTACTGCCAAGTGGCTTAATTCAGTGCAGGCTGTTTTCACCCAGATTGCTTCCCGCAGTCCTACAATATTAGGGGTTGTGCACTGACCTGTGGAAATTAGTACAGCTGCTGAGAACAGAGCGATCTCCTCCTCTGTCAGCTGCAGTGAACACAAACTCTTGGCAAAGTCAAACACTGCACTCACTAAGTCATCACAACCTGGGAGGGAAACAAAAGAGGACAGAGAAGGTCATTTTCCTCTTTTTCTCTAATTTCAATTGGCCCATTTCCTCATTCATACCTAAAAGAAATGCAGAGGTAGTTCTTACTTACCTAGAGCTTTGAACATCTGCATGCCTCCATACTTCCCTTCAAAGAGCACAGTGTTATTGAGAGGGTTGAACGCCCTGCACATTCGCACCAAGACGACCTCCAAACAGCCTGGAACAACCGTTGAGACAGATTGTGAGGATTTTGAAACTGAAACAACAACTCAAAGAGATGCCACAGACCCATTCTGACCAATCCAGTCGACTCACCTGACTTGAGCAGGAGGATCTGGTCATTCTGGCACAGCTCCATGAACCCTGAGATGCGCTTGGCGAACTCCACCACGTACTGGATTGCATGGGTGATCTGGATGGCACACTGCTGCCACAGCACGTCCCGGGGCTAGAAACAAACACATGCAGTTTTTGGGTTGTATGATTAGTTGATTATTCAATGAAAAGGGAATCAGTTGCAGGTTTTGTACATTTTATAGACTGAAACATTCATCATCAGCATAATTAGCAGACTAATTGGTAACAAGTCCTGATGAGGACTGCACATGAATGCATCGAACACAGCAGTACCTCTACTATGGCAGCAGCAGCTCAAATGAACTACAACAATAAGACGGAGCCTCACCTTGCTCTGGTACATCTTGACTTCTTCGTAGGAGTGTGTCTGCCAGGCTAGCTGCTGCAGCTCCTCTGTTGTGTACTGACATGTCTCCAAGTGGGACTTTATGATATTCTGTGCAATGCGGTCTGGAAGAGACAATTTCTTTCTTTAGTCTTTTTTTCTTTTCTTTTTTTTCTTTCCCGCATTCATTTATTTCATTCATTCATATTTTTGTATATGATATTTAATGTGCTAAACAAATTCATGCATGTATTCTTCACTTTGCACTGTAGCTATTATGATTCAGGCATTTTAATTCATTGCTACTCATTCACTACTTAATTGCACATTGTCTTGGATTTGTGTGAAATCCTTCATTTAAACTGAATGTTGTGCTAATAGCCTGAGCTGTGCATACACTAATATGACACCTTGTCAGCTAGCTGTGTAAGCTTGTCTGATCTCCTGTGCTGCTCTCAGATTAGCTCTCTGACTCACGCTCCCTACCAGAACTACCTTGTGGGTAATTCTTCCATGTTGATAACTCTTATAGATTTTAAATGAACAAAATATCATGCAGTCTTTACCCAGCTCTCCCATGCTGACATTATTGGGCCCCAGCTGACTTTCCTGGTAGCCTCCGTAGCTGAATAGGTTGGGTACTGGCGTCAGGTCATACACCGGCTCCTGCTTAATGTGCTTCATGCCTGACATGTCCAAACCTGACTGGTCTGGAGATGGCTGGGTGGAATCCATGCCATAATATCCACCTGGCACACCGCCTCCATTACCATGGCCACCCTTGGGCAGCTCAATGACATGACCATTGGCGTAGGTGCCGCCGATCTCGTGGTTAAGTGTTGACAGTCCGTTGGTTAGGCTGGATGAGTAAACCCGGGCCAGAGCTTCTGCTTCTCCCGTCTGCTGCTGCCGCTGCTCCTGCAGCCGCGCCTGGTGCTTCTGGACCTCTGCATACAGGCTGTCACGTTGCTTCTTGGACATGCGGCCAAACTTTACAGCTGTACCGGGAGACAAAACAAGGGGAGTCAGCTTCTTCAGGTAGTATAAATTAGGAGGACACAAACAACGGAGAAGCTCATTTTTAAGAGAAGTTGGCCAAGATTTAGCATTAAAAAAACAAACAAACACGTTAAAGCAGGAAAAAACAGTCCATGTGATCCGTAGAGCTCTGTATGTACAGTATCTGTGTGTACTTGTGCAACACACGTATTATAGTTCAATAATAATTTCTGTATTACAGTAGTACTGGTATACCTCCACCAAGGCTAAACAATCCTACATGTCCCACCCCTATCTCGCAATGTTAGGGAAAGTTATAAAAAAAATCCTGAATCCTCTCCTTTATCCAGCTGCTATGCAGAGTTTCGTGGAGAACAGACATACATGGGTCGAGGTAATTAGGATTGAACAAAATGTGAAAAAAAGAAATTGCAATTATTTTGACAGATATTGTGATGCGAGTCCTGATTTTAGTGAAAATAGTCTTTTTTTGGTGTTAAATTTTCACTGAGAAATGATTTAAAAAAAAGATGATTTGATTTTTATTAATTTGCAGACCAGCTGATTTGCAGCTCCTGTGATTTGGATGATATTTTGATTAATTATTCACCCCTATAATAGATACTGATTTACTGGGCCTCACCATCTCTGGACATTCCTAGTGCGAGACATTTCTGCAGGCGGCAGTGTTGGCAGCGGTTGCGGTTTGTTCTGTCTATGAGGCAGTTCCTCTGGCGGGGGCAGGAGTAGGATGCATTGTTCTGCTGACTCCGTCTGAAGAAACCCTGGTTACATGTCAGCAAAGAGCGTGAATACAGACGACCAGGTACATGAAGAGCACAGAATGTGCACAACAGAACATGATTTGATGAAACAAAGTCTCACCTTACACCCCTCGCATGTAATGACTCCATAGTGGATACCTGATGATTTGTCTCCGCAGATTTTGCATGGTATAACTTCAATTTGGGCTGCAAGAAAAAGAGAGAGAGAGAGGACAGAAAAAAATATGAGCTTTACAAAAGATACTTTGGACAGGACAGACCTTTCAGTCACCTCACAGGTTTTTAGACCCCAGTTGGTCTAATTTGAGGTTAATCTGTGAATGTGTCTGACTTCAGCTTCACAAGGGCACAGTGACATCTGGACATGCGGTGCATCCTTGTGGGAGTCTTTTAACGACTGGAACATGATGAGGACTGCAGACATGCGTGCGCACGCACACACACACACACACACACACACATAAATGACAGGACAGCATTTATTGTGTGTTGGGGGGTCTTTGTGTTTGCTTGAAGGAGAGACCCCTGCAGGTTAGAAAGCTTGTCCATAATGAGAAAACAGGTTACATCACTGAAGGACCACTCTTCAGCTCTCCTGCTGTCTGTCTCTCTCTCTCTCACACACACATCGACTTCTACCACCTTTTTGGTAATGTCATCAGCATTTTGCTTTCTCTCAATCTACTAATGCTACTTTTCATTCATGTCAAAGTCCTACTCACTGTGAATCGGAAGCTCCATGTAAATTCACAACCAAAGGCACAAAGCGTTGTTCGGTCCAACACACAGAAGCGCCTGTCACCTGTGTCTTTGCACTCATTATCCACAATAAATGGCAAGAGAAGCCGTGCTTGTTAGGAGATATGGGATGGATGTAGCGGTATGTCTGCTGAGATGGCACAGCCTCTATAAAGAGATTAGACAGCCTATGTAATCCTAAATTATTTCCCGACGAGTTGGTTCCCTCCTCTGCTGAGCACTGGCTTACCCACAGCTGAAATAGCCATTCACATGTAATCTCCTTGCATACTTGCTTTCTGCAAGTTTCACTTTCTGAGTTCAGAATTAGACAGAATCAACATGCAGAACAGAGAAAACAAGTTTTTATAGTCCATGTTTGCATGAATTCTGTCTAGTCAATTCCCCTCTAGAGCTGTGCAAAATGTGCTTTGTGTAACTGCAGTTGTTGCCTAAGAGGTGAGCATTTCAAGTATGTTAGTGCACCTGTGTATGTATGTTTGTATGTATGCATGTCTGTGTCTTGAGTGCAGGTATATGTACCCTGAAGTGCATTTGTAGTTGTATCTGCTTTATTTTATGTGCATTTTGAGCAAGTTTATATGTTTTGATTTGACATTTATGTGCATACTAAATGTCTGTGGACATGAGTTAGCTGTATATATATAATTGGATAATCCCATATGAGGATCAATAGGGACAGTTCTCTGTCTGTCTATCCAGTCTACCTGCACCTGTTTTACCGCTTCACAATCAAAAGTATCACTAATTTCCTGCATCAATAATCAAAGATACTCCCTTAAATTGTACTTCATCCTCTTTTTATTACTTACTCATGCATTCATTTGCATATCTGCCCCCTGGTGGCCATTAGGAGGCAATAAAATGTCTGCAGACCTAAAGCTGACCTCCAGTCTGCCATGACCCTGGGCTATGCCCCCCCCTTTCATGCCTGTTGCGTTTATGCATTGTTCTCTATTCTCTGTTGTGAAATGATCATGTATATTTAGCACCTCACAGCCAACAATGGATCATTGTGTCCCTCTGCAGTAGATTATCTGTGAATGCATGACTAGCGGACGGCACGACAGGCTGTTTGACTGCAAGCTTAAGGCGGCGTAGCTCATGAGTTCTGGTGAAGCTCAAGACATTGACCCATTTCCACCAGCCAACCGGCTCCAAACTGGGTCAGAGCAGAGCAGTGGACTGGGACGACACGCAGACGACAACATGCACAGAGCTGTGGATGAACACGGCCTGCAACAAACTATTTATAGTGTGTAAAACAGGTCAGTTGCGCCCGAGATGGCCGTTATCAACGGAGCACATATGAGCAGTAATCAGGAGACAACAGAGCATCGTCACCTTAATTCTTTGCTTCTCATAGTCTCTCTTTGTGGTGGTTGCTGCACATACTTTACCTGAAACCCACGAATTAAGTGAATCTCTTTGGGTTTAGACAATCTGAATGTGTTCAGCCCACACCTGATACACTTACTTCTATTGATTTTTAGAAAACCCTCTTTGCATTTTTCCACCTTAACGGAGCGTGTGCACGGTTTCTCTCCAAAGATTACATTATATCTTCAATGTATTTCCTTTTGCCCCATGGGAGATTGTACTCCTCTTTGTATCGCGTAATTATGCCCAAAGGAGTAGGGGCGTGTGGGCATCATTGTTAGGGAGCGTTCTAGCGAGGGTTTGCTGCACTTATAAGGAAGACACGGTGAAAGATAAAGTCCGTACACATGTCTGTGTGTCGAAGAAGTGTTTGTGGAGATGCGTGTGTGGGTGTGTGCATTGTCGAGTGTGGCGTTGTGCTCATTGCCAGTGGGGACTGTCAGGTAGGATATAGAGAGACGGCCATGACGGCATCGCTGTTGCCAGGGTGACCACCCACTCGCTGCACTCGTCTGGCTGTCACAGCGATGATGTGCTAAGCTGTCACACTCTTAAAGGAAGTGATGTCATCAGCGCACGGAAGCCAACTGGGTGTATCCTCATCGCCGTTGGTCCCGTCGCCTCCTCTCAGTGGCGGAGGCTTTGCGAATTGGACTCCCACTTCCGCATCCAGTCAACGATACATGCCTTGCTCCACTTTAGCTGCAGTTTTACTGCAGAATTAAGACTTATTATCTGTTGGGTGTTTAGAGGAGGCTGTGTTCTTACTGTTTTAAATTAGGATGTATGATAATGCATATTGGGAGTTTGATTTATTTGGCAGCGGCAAATTCAAAGCTGTAGTGAAAGTGAATTTCTGTAGAGAAAGGAGTCTAATCCAGTTATTTCTCTCACCTCTAATGACTGACAATTTCCCAAAAAGTGGCAAAAAAAGCCTCTCATTTCTGTGTTAAAATTTTTTTTTTATCCCCCACCATGAAAAAAGTGAGGGGGGGGGGAGGACATAGGACAACTACTCAATATTTTTTCACCAAACTTTCTACACACAACAACCAAGTATTGAACTGGTTCCTTTTGCCATTTAGGAATGTTCATTATTGGTGCTTTTTTGTTTCCATGGTTACAAGTTGAATTTTGGATTTTCTTTTTTTTTCAGCACAACTTTATGTACACATCTCCCATGTACTGGGGATGTAGCTTTTGATATTTTGGAAATTTTAAGCTTTTAATTTATTTATTCTAATTTCTAAAACTGAACTTTTTCTTAGTTATGCAGTTTAGAGGGACAACTTAAGTAACCTCTTTTTAACTGTGTCTCTTCTCGTATTTCATGCGCGTTGAGACGATTTTTGCTCGTCTTCCATGGTGGGAGGGCCTTCTCTCCAACCTGAGATGACCCACTCCGAGCTGAGTGGACTGACAGCGTCCCGGGCCAGTGGGAGTGTGAGTGTTATCCTGAGGTTGTTATGTAAGAGCGGGACTGCAACGCTGGCGATTCCTCAGCTAAGAGGAGGATCAGACCTGCACAATCTCTTGAGAGAGAAACAAAAAAAAAAAACAGAGAGCACCAACTAAAAATAAATTTCACAAAGAGCAAGACGAAGATGGTTGTTGTGCATGACAGTACAGCATCACACATACATGTGTGTGTGTGTGTGTAGCTGATTATGGTCACGAGGGCTGTATTGCACTGGCACGTGTGTTATGATAATTGATTTTTAATGAGGTGAGGATCTCCTGTGTATTTCCTGGGCCGGCCCTCTCTCTAAATAGAGCCCTAATTATCTACATTGCACTGCAGAAAAAGGCAGCAGCCTAGCACCGATACCTTAACAATACCTCCTCTAAGTAGCTCACACACAGGGCTGCATGCACGCACGCAAGTGTCATGGCCACTTTAAAGGGGAGCTCTCCCGTCTATACTGACAATGTAACAGCAACTTAATGCCACTAGGTGCTGCTATACATGTTCAGCTTCTGTGCGTTTGTTGCAAGTGGGGCAGATCGGATGTGCATGTTTGATTCATTCAGCCTTTAGGCTGGGTCTGCAGCAGCAACAGACAGCAACATTAACGCACTATTAAACACTGGAGGTTGGTGCTGTTGTATCACAGCTTATGGAACAGTTGAAATCACTTTCTGCCATAACTTTTGCCACTTCAGAAATGCAAACACAACTCCTGCTGCAGTCCCAAAGGGTTGATTTTTTGGGGGGGGATGGATGTGGGTGGTATCTCCACTTCATTAAAATATGCATAGCTTCTTGCCAGCTAACTAGATATCTTCTGGGAAAATGAAGGAGATCAGCACTTTACCCCCCCTCCCCACCACCACCACCACCACCACCACCCCTCCTTGTTAAATGTGAATAACTGCAGCGCTGGCCTTAGATGTCTATATACTGTGAATTATGCTATCACTGTTCACCATCCATTCCACTTCAGTCTGTTTGACTTTTTCATTTGCGCATTTCCTCCTCGCTGTAAGTGGCTGGGAAATCATTTCAGTTTCTGTATTTCATGATCTATTTCCATCTCTCAGCGTTAGCTCCGTCTTCCTCGTCTCATAGAGCTTAGAGAGGAACACGTTGGTTTTTTTGTGCCTCCTGCCGATGATGAAAAACACTGAGAAAACTTTTGGTGGCGTGATCGCTGAGTGGATTAACACACACACAGCTGGGAATAGCGTAAAGCAGTGCTGCTTGGGTTATCTCCCCTGTGTCTCCTGTCATGTTTTCCACATCATACTGTCCCATTAACATCAATGACACACAGCCACTGCATATGGTTTCAAACGGACTTCTTCTTCTATGTGCTGTCGCACTTTTCTCTCTTTCCTGTCTGTTTTTTTTTTTTTTTTTTTTTACTTTCTGAAACATCTGAAAAGTATTTTTGAAGAGTGTTGGACTATCTGCTCTCCTTAAAAAAATAAAGAAAAGAAACTCAGTTTGGTCCGTCTTCCATACTGTGTGTCCGTTTTACTTCTCTTTGTGACTCCAGTATTAACTGTAAATCCCGTTGTTTGGGTTTAAGGTGAAATTGCAAAGTTGGCGGTTCTCTTTTTGCTTCCAGTCTGGTTCCCCAGTAAATGTCGCCCTCATCACTACAGCTGTTCACCACACATCACTAATGTTTTAAGGCTAAGTATGCTGTATGGAGTATTTCCCATACAAAAACCTTTTTTTTTATATGAAACAAAAGGAGCCAAATACATTTTTATCATAAGCAGTAAACACACACTAAATAACATGAAGTCTAAAATCTGATTTTAATCAATAAATATCGAAGCATTTGATGCCATCTTTTCCATACTCAATGCTGCAGGCATCTATTGAGGATCAATAACCAGCCATATATGCTCAATGCTGGATTCTCTGCGCTGCACTTTCTCCAGTAAGAAAATATCAATACACTTGAGTGTTGCGATATCATATTTCATGAGAATTGTGGATTTGTATCTGCGGTTGATTTTGTGTAGGGATTAAACCTCCGACATCAGTGTTGCTCTCTGTCTTCCACTCATGTGTAACAGCATCAGTTCACTAGTTTACTAGTGTAAACACAGGGAAAAGAAACGATATATCAGCTTCCTTACAGTATCAGAATAAATTGTGATACATTGAATCGTGATCCCTGTATTGTGTATTGCATCAACAGATTCTTTCCAATACACAATCCTTTTCCCAAGGATGCATCTAATTATCATTTCCCCATCATTTTAACAATGTTGAATTACTAAGTTAAACATGCACATTGGTTAAAAATAGGGCCATATCAGATTTTTACTTCATGATTATCGAGGACAAAAGAATTCAGGATACCAATATTAATCCAATATCTATAGGAAATTTTGTCTAATTTAATTTTGTTGATTGTATGTGTTATCTTATGTTTGTTACCATAATTGTACCAAAGCATAGAAAAAGTCCAAACATGTACGTTGGATTCGTTACATAATATCACAACAACAACTTTGTTAACTGATCAGTTGCTTTCATTCTATGCATTTAGAAATAGCCTCTAAACACAGATTTTTTAAAGTGGGGTCCCGGGACCTCCAGACGTCCTCAAGGAAGGTTCGTGGGGGAATAATTTATTTTCACTATAGTTGCGTCCATAAGAACTGAAATGACAGAATTTGTGACTATTTTGGTTGGTCATACAGTATGTTTCATACATATTCTGTAAGTAAAAGTGAAATTTAAATCAAATGGTGAGACAAAATCTTAAAAAGCAGGGGCCCCTGGTCTAGTTTGAGGGTCCTAGGAAATGTTTGGCAGACACAAAATGAAGAGATTAGTTGATAAGCAGAAAAACAAAACTGTCAATAATTCTCTTCCAGCTTTTCTTTGCATGGAAATTGTATTTCGGACTTTCTATTGTTGATGAGACAAAGTATAAGACAACTGGAGATGTAACCACGGAAAATGTGATTCCACTATTTTCTGCTATTTTATAGAGTTTAATGAATGAATGGAGAAAATAATGAGCCGATTAATGAGTGAGGAGTAGCAGCATGCTACATGCATGACCTTCATGCTAGTGATGATCATCCCTGACTCAAACATCAAGTCCTGATCAGATGGATAAACGTGACGCCGACGTGAACCATCCTCATTAATTGTCTGTTTTTACACTTCTGTGTATTCTGGTCATAATCATAACCTCCCCTCACCCCCTCCCCCATCTCCCTGCCTCACCGCCGAGCACGTCTTTGTCCACTCAGTAGTATAGACAGTCACACTGTTGCTACATGTTACTACCCCCCAACCTTCGTTTCCCATCAGTCCATCGTCATCAGACCCCCCCACCCCCCGCGCTTTGCCAACACACAAACAGTCAGAAAAACAGCCTCTCGCCCTCCCCCCCCATGCTGTATGTCAGAGGGCACGAGCTTGTCCAGCTTGCCATGCGGCCCCAAAGCACTCTGGGAAATTGCTCAGATGGCAGGTCTGGGATCAGCTGCGGTTTGCTCGTAGGAGATTGTGCCGCGGCGTGATTGGACGCCATGGAGAGGGAACAGAAGGGGGCCACTGGCTGTCATCCAGTGCATCGATTCATATGCACACACATTCGCAGAGACACGGTCAGACAGACAGAGGCACAATCAGACATGCTCCAATGCATACGTGACTGCAAACTGCCTCTGAAAAAGTACACTTTACAGTATGATTCCTATGCACAGACACACACACACACACACACACACACACACACACACACACACACACACACACACACACTCACTCTTCCACCCAGTGCAGCATGTGTCCTCAGATGGATAAGAGGAGATGCAGGCGTGGGAAAAAAAAATCCACAGGGTAAACCCAACTCCTGCCTGAACACACATATAAACACACAGTCTGCCCATCTGCCCTCTCAGATCTACCTCTCATGGCCACTGTACGCTCACACAGGCGCACACTCACCCCCCCCCCCGGGTGACCTGTAGGACCCGGACGGCCTTTGACCTTTCCTTAAGGACTGAGCGAGTGCATCGGAGTGGAAGGAACGAGTCCAAGTGTGAGAGGTCTGCATCTGGTCATTACCATCCTAGACTCAGCCACGAGAATGCACACACACACACACACACACACACACACACACACCGCTTTAAGCTCTTATTTTATTTCCGCTCTCACGTCTTCACCTTTTCATTAGCGTGCACACGGCAGGGTCGTGGTGTTCATCCTCATGTTAAGGCGAGGGTGGGGGGGGGGAGTCAAAGCGGAGTTTTGTTGCTTCCCCTCCTGAGGTGACAAAAGTAATATTTAGTTGGCTTTGGCCGTGTCTTCTTCCTCCCTTAACCTCACGCTCCTCCTCCTGTGGTGTTTGTCTTGAGCCTAATCGTAGATGACAGTGTGTGTGTGTGTGTGTGTGTGTGTGTGTGTGTGTGTGTGTGTGTGTGTGTGTGTGTGTGTGTGTGTGTGTGTGTGTGTGTGTGTGTGCGTGTGTGTGTCTTTGAGGGGGGAAGGGAGAGGAGAGGCGGCTATCCCAGAGTGGAGAGAAATAGAAAGAGAGGGACATCCATGGAGAGGAAGATAGAAAATTGCTTTTAGTTCTTACATAAGACGAGGAGAAATTTGCCCCTCAGTTTTTGTTAGAGCGGCATCATTTAGAGCGATGGTCGCTGGTCCGTCAGATAAAACAGGGACGTCAACATGACTGAGGCCGAATGGGCTTTAAACATTCATGAAGAGAGCAGCACTTAGTGCGAACAGCTGACAGACATCACTGAGAGAAGGATGATTAATTCAATTTATATCACAAGTCCTTCCTAAATCTGATTGGATGTTTTTTGAAAAAGCTTTTGAGAATGTGTACATACAAAATACAGAGGTACACATCTACACGGTGAATAATAGTGCAGTATTTTTAGTCAAGTGCTGTACTTCAGTACAACTTTGAAGTGCTCTGATTGAGTATTTTACATAATGTGCAACATTTTAGAGGGAAATGTACTTTTGACCTCACAACATTTATTTGAAAGCTGAGAGTTGCTGCTATTTGGTAGCAGATGAATGTTTTACTGATGTAACATATTTTTTATAGATTAAATCGCCAACAGTTCAATGTTCAACATTACAATCCTGTGTACAGTAATGCAGCCGGTCTCAACCAGGGGGCCACAGCGGCAGTGGTGCTACAGAATGGTTAAAATAAAAATGTATATATTTTTTTTATATACAAAGCTGATTATTTTTGTATTTAAATGTGTAGAAGAATTCATCTAAATTAAAAAATCTAAATGCATTATTTCAGTGACCAGTTACATCTGAATAAAACCTCACCAGTCATGACACAACATGTGGTAGAGACAGTTTTCCTCTTTGTTAGCTCAGTGACTTTTCCAAGTGAGGTTCGGGGACCCCCGAAGGGTCCTTGAGGGGGGTTCCTGGGGGTCCCCAGCAAAACAAGGAACAATTCCTTCCAACACAATGACAGACACACGTGACCGTTTTGGTCATGAGTTTCATACAATTCATGTATTAAAATATCTAAAAGCACATTCTGTATCAGATGGGGGGGGGAGACTCTGGGTTTGTGGTCTAATTTGTTTCAGTTTCGGGGGTCTTTGACGTGTAAAGGTTTGGGAGGCACTGAGCTATAGCTAACGCTTCCTCGGATGCAGTGACACGATAAACGGATTGGTTGGAGACGACAGTGTGTGAGTTTCAGCATCTTGTTTATTTTTGACAGTGTGGTATTAACACTACATAAGTAAAGAGCATTGCCCCGCTGGTTGTTGGTTTATGGGCTCGTTAGAATGAAGCAGGCTGTGGTGCTTGAACATGAGCATATGAATGATTTTTAAAAGGGTTCGAACGTACGTGTGTGTGTGTTTTAGCGAGTGTGTGAGCACGCCTGTGTGTGTGTGTGAGTGCATGTGTGTGTGTGTGAGTGCATGTGTGTGTGTCCTCTCCCAGGGATGGCCGCTAATAGCTCGCCTCGGGCAACAATTTAACTCAGCCTAACAAGGTTCTCCCCAAAGTGGCCCCAGGGGCATCTCTCACAGAGGCAAATTGATCACAAAGACTATCACACAGCTCGGCTCGGCTCGGCCCAGGCTGCCTCTCTCTCTCTCTCTCTCTCTCTCTCTCTCTCTCTAGCGGGATGATTTAACAGAATGCGTTATGAACGTTAAATCTGAACTGGAGAGCAGCAGCAGCAGCAGATTGGTTTCATAATTGCATACAGGAGCCCTTCACATCAACAGCCGCTGCTCAGGACACACCCATGCAAAGCACAGGTGAAGAGAGAGTGTACTGTGGATTTGGATGCAGTGAGAGGGAGAGCGAGGGATGAGCAGAGAAATAAACATGGACCTAAAAAGAGTCTCTTCAATGAGATTACAAGCACTAAAACAGGCTAATCTGTGTCATTAAGAAAACACGCCGCACTCCATTAAGTCATATTATGAGCTTATTGTCGCCAGCCCCTGAACACCTTCGCAGAGTGTTGGCATAAACTTAAATTTATGTTAATATACTGTGTCTGTTTTGCATCTTCATGCTAACTGTGGGGAAATAAATGCTGCTTTTTAATGCAAAAGTAATCAGAGTAGCAACAAGAGTCATTTCAAGGAATCCTTTTTGTCAAAATGTCACAATTTAATTAAATAAAACAGCCTTTTTTTCTTTTTTTTTTAATAGCCTTAGACAGTCAACCCATGAAGGAGTATTTAATCTATATGTAGGCTTATGCATAAAGCAGAAGTTGGAATGTTAACCTGACACCAGCCTACAGTCTATGGACTAATCTGCTTTGAGCGTTAGCTGACGTCTAATAGGTTGTGTGCAAGTGTGGACTTTGGACATACTATTACAGGTTCTGGTGTTATTCATTGCTAAGTGCAGCTGCAGTGTGCAAGTTTAATGTCAGGACAGGATAGTTTGTATGTGTGTGTGTGTATGTGTGTGTGTGTCAGCGTGTCAGCGTGCATGCAACGCCATTTAACTGTTGTATCCGCCCTCCACTCTGTTCTCCTTTGCTCATGGACACATTGCATGGTTGCACTATTATATAACTTTCTAGTCAAACTCTTACCAGCCTCCTCTTATCTCATTCATTCACTCATTCACTTTCTCCCTTCTCTCCTTTTTTTTTATTTATAGCTCCTGCGTCTTAAAACGGACATTTGCCGTTTAGTCACTTCATAAATTCGCAGATGATTCTTTTTTTTTTCAAAGCAGATGGGGGTGAAGTCCGGAAGGAAAACTAAACAAAAAGGATCATAAACAAAAGTTATTTTCTTTTTACAAGTTTCCTGCTTCTGAAATCATAAATTGTTCTTTTTACAAACTACTGATTACGTGGCCAGAATGCTGCTTAATCCTGCATTGATTCAGGAGATGTTCCCCCCGTTGGAAGCAGAGATTAGAGGTGCAGGTGAACATGCTCTCTGACTTTGGACTATCAAACATTACACTCTACATCTCTCTCTCCACAAAACGACACTGATTACGAAGCAGAGGAACTCAATTCCTGCTCAGTCGCTCTTGATGGGAACATATATTTTTCATAAAAGCCTCCCCGTTCGATGATATCTGTGGTCTCTCTGTTCATACATCACTCAATTTCTACGTTTAAACGAGCGCAGTCACCCCTCCCCACCCCCCCTGGTTTCTACTTCAATGTAAATCGAAGGAAAATGTGAATATTGAATGTCATTGTGCCTCCGCTGAGACACACTGGCTTCATGGATGAGTAAAACCGACAAAAACAGAAGGAGCTGTCGGAGGACTCCATGACTTCAAGGCAGATTTAGAGTTTAGCAGTGGTTCAGGCTGAAATCCCTCCTGGCTAAGATAAAGTGGAGACACAAACAGAAGCATGCCGCATAGCCCACGCTTTGTGTGTATAAAGATTTTTTTTAAATTTTTTTTTTAAGAGAGAGTTGACTGAGGAGACAAACTGTTCGCCTAGATTCCCCCAGACAGCCACAGAGGGATAAAACCAACATGGGTGCACGCCGAGCACATGCTAAACAAACACGGGCTATGATAGCAGCTCAGGGGGACAACAGAGGTGCCATCCAGGCCACACACACACACACACACACACACACACACACAGCATGGAGGGATGTTTTTAGTGGACAGCCTGAAAAAAGGTCAGACAGACACACTGGGTGAGGAGTAGACTGCATCTGAAGACAGGTGCACAGACTGTGGCAAGTGAGTCCTGAATGTAAGCTTGTGAGTGTGTGTGTGTGTGTGTGTGTGTGTGTGAGTGTGTGTGTGTGAGTGTGTGTGTGAGAGTGTGTGTGTGAGTGTGAGAGTGTGTGTGAGAGTGTGTGTGTGAGAGTGTGTGTGTGAGTGTGTGTGTGTGAGTGTGTGTGTGTGAGTGTGTGTGTGAGAGTGTGTGTGTGTGAGAGTGTGTGTGTGAGTGTGTTGCAACAGCACTCTGGTGGTTCCTCAGTCAGTCAGTGGGGCTGTGTTTGAGGGATTAACAGTGTGGCCTGCATGGGCTTGAGGTAATCTCTCCTCTCTTCTTACATAACACCGGGCCATTAGTCAGCACAAACACACAATAAACAACACAATCAACAATGTGGAGCTTGACGGCAGACCCTGATCACACCGAGAACCTCAGATTCTCTGAGGACAGGTACCCACCGCTGTGCAAAATAAGTAATTTCATGGCAACAACAGAAAAACAGTGATTTGGTGACAAAACCTCGGCGCTAACCTGCTGCTTCTGACTCATGACTGTGTTTCTAAATAGGTTCCCTCTCATCCACCAGTAAAGCGAGTCAGTTCATAGTGATTCAAATCATCCTTTAGTACAAATTGTTACATTTCTCGCATTGATTGTTGCATTTAACCTCCGATTTAGCATTCAGAAGCACCACACAAACATTTAATGAAAAATATATCACTATAACCAGCTGTAAGCACATATAAGAACATATGTGAGTTTATTAACAAACATAAGAAAGATTTCATGTCAATACAACTGTTTATATGACTGTAGTTAGAGTAAATAATAAGTACATTAATACAGTGGTTTTCAAAGTGTGGTCCGGGACCCCCAGGGGATCCCCAGTAATACAGGGAGTAATTTATTTCCATCCATAATTATCACAATGACAGAACGTATGACTATTTTGTTCATAGATGTCACACACTTTCTGTAATAAAACATCTAAAAGCACATTTTGTATCAGACGGAGACAAAAGCTGTGTCCGTTTAGGAACCACTGCTTTTAACAATTGAGACTTAAATTCTGGTAAACGTTTGCTTATAAATGAAAAAATGAGGGGTAAAGATGGAGTAAAATTTTACCAACATCTTCTAACTTTATACATATTTTAACAATGAATGGGTAAAAACATTATAAGAGGGAGAGAAAAAAACATGCTGGGAAAAAAAGACAAAATAAATAATTAGAATTAGAATGTTTATGGTTTAATAACATCAAAGGTAAAAGTCATCCAGGTTGTGTGAGGTATAGATCCATCTAAACAGACTGCTTCCGTTGGCTTTGACTGAAAATTGATCCCTTCAGAATCAGACAAATCAATGCTCACACAATCCTCCAAAGCAAAGCAGCATGGAACTAATTCTATTGGCATGAGGCCGTGATGCGTAGTGTTGCAGCTGTGTGTGTGTTTTCAGTGCTTTCTGCGTTTGTACGTCCTTTTACATTATATTATAAATGATGGAGCTGGAACAGCCGCTAATGATTTGTTACTGGTCCCTCTTCTTGGCATCAGCTCACTGGTTTACTGCTCTTTCACACCCTCCCAGCTCCCGTCATCCCATCTTTTCCCATGGTGGAGGAACCTGGGAGATTGTGACTGACACATATCGCTAACAGAGGAGATCAGATGGCGCTGAGAAGCCCTCCTCCCTGTTGCTCCCTCCATGGCTGAACTCTGTGACCTGGCTGACCCGGGTGCTTCTAGGTGGTGTAAAAGCTCCTCGGCTTATTGCAGGGATATAGATTATAAGCAGAGACATTGATCACAGTGGAAACGGGCCAAACACACGTCTACAGTCTTACTATGTGTTTGGTGGGTTTATGTACATGGTTGTCTTTAGCAGGAATTTATAGTTTTCATATTGATAGAACTGAAACATTTTCCGGAGGATATTGATGATTGGCTCTGATTTACTTTTGCTATTCAGACTAATTTCTTGGTAAATGTGCTTTTTGTTTTGTTTTACTGCAGTGCTCAAAATTACAATCAAAACAAAATAGATTACAATCATAAAATCCTTTTGATTTGTGCTCATCATTTTCCATTTTTGCTTTAAAAAAATTATTTTACAGACATGAAACCTTTGCTCTAACTAAAACTCAAACTATAGAATGTAATATAATACCATAGATACTGATGTCATTTTATTTTGCAGCTTCTTTGTTGGGTTTTAGAGGAACTCCATCCATAGCACATAATCATGGTGCAGATGAAAATGCAGAAATAATTATCCTGTTTACAACATCCTGCCATATTGGGGGAAAAAACATCAACACAAAGCATCATTTTATGAGGTTGAGAAAAGGCCCTGATGATATTATTCTGTCTGTTATTTCTCTGGCCACGCAATGGGGTGACATCATCTTCGGTCAGGGCTTCAGGAGTTGTGGCTATTGTTAAATGATAATTACCACGGCTCATGAGGGACTTCTATTTTTTAAAACACTGTGGTTGTGAGCACATTTCTGTGTAAGGGCAGCCGAGACTCCACACACACACACACAGACAGGTTGAGAGTGGGGGCCGCACGGCCCATACTGATTTAATTCTATCTGACAAAACCCTTTGGGGCGTGCAGAGGGAGAGAGGAAGATGGAGAGAGAGAGAGCGAGGGAGAGACATGGAGAAAGAGGGGTGAGAGAGACGCTTCAGGGGCCTCTTCTGCCAACCACGGCTATAAAGTGAAAGCAGGAGCTTTCGGTGTCCCCCCCCCCCCCCCCAAAAAAAAGCCTAGTATGCACGAGAGTGGTCGCAAGGCCCATTAAAATGTGGATAAAATACAAGGTGCATGACAGAAGAGTTTGCCATGGGATAAGAGAGAGAGAGAGAGAGGACGAGGGAGGAGGGGGGTGTTTGGCCCTCTCATGTTTTTTTCTGGCCTGAGGTTTGATGGCCTGAAGCTGAGGTAGCAAAAAGCTTTATAGGACATTTAAACACAACAGACGATAAATAGATAGATAGATAGATGTTTCAACATTTACAAAATCATTTAAATTAAGTTACTTGAGCCCATTATGAAATACTTCATTAGTTAAATTTAATTAATAATGATGTTTATAATAATATCAAGAAGAATCTTAAATAATTCTGGTCATTTATCCTCTGATATCATAAAAAATATAATATGACCATAATCCTGTGTGAAAAAGTGCGTTTTATTTTCAAGCAGCAGCTGTATTTTATATATGATCTCACATTATAAAGCCTCAAACTTTTTATGTGACGTTTAGACTTTTCACGCGTGGGTCGAAGTTCTCCAATAGATTCCCCTCTGCAGCATGATGTGGGATCACTCAGACGTCCTGGAGAAGTAATTATTATTTCAGATGTCAAACACTGGCGCGAGGATGATCCCAAAGTTCTAAACAAACTCAAGATCTTTGCGTCAGCGATGATTGCACAACTTAAAGAACAGTAAATAAAAACAAATCAAAAAGCTGATAATAATCCGGTTAAATATGAAATCATCGATTAATCACGGCGGAAAAAAATACAGACTGGTCGACTGATTATAGAGACACGAAAGAAGAAAAAAAAAAGAATTTAAGTTGATTTGTAAGGAAAGGTTTGATGAGAGTGTAAAAGACCCTGTGCGCATGGCAACATTGACGTTGAGTTTCAACATCCACGGCGCAGCGCGTCAAGGAAATGGGTTAGTGGAGCGCGTGAGAAGCTCCTCTGAAACACTCAATGAAGTTGATCACCAGAACATTAACGAAAGTTCTTCTCCTGCATCACCTGATCCGATGTTGTGCGAGCCTGTCTCCGATTGGTTAATCAAATAATTTGATAAAAAACACCATGCGCCACTTTTTAATTTATAACCACATTCTGGTGGCTTTGCGCACCAATTTGCAAAACTGTGGGCCTGTTACACACACACACACACACACACACACACACACACACACACACACACACACACACACACACACTCAGAAAAAAACTAAAAACAAATCCAAATACAACTTTTGCGTGCGTGTAAGGTGCAGCCACACACCCTCCACCCGGCTGCGTAAAAGAGACAGAAGCAGCTTCGCAGAGAAACTTTCAAGGCCAAATGTTGTATAAAGCCTGCCCTGCTGTGTGTGTGTGTGTGTGTGTGTGTCTGTCTGTGTGTCTGTGCGATGATGAAAGTGTGGCGGTATGTGGAACAGTGAGGAGGTCTTACCTCGCATGGTTTTGGCGTTGCTGGAGCTGGTGCTGAGGCTCGCTTCCCAAAGCAGCAGTCATGAAGAAACGTAAACACTTAAAAATGGAGATTTTGGGGGCGCAGGAGGGGAGTAGGGGGGAAAGATCCTCGGTTAAAAATAACAACAATAACGAAATAAGTGTAGATGATTTGCGTCGACGTCCACTGGCTGCCCTGAGTGGAGGCGTCTCTGCGCTAAAAGCATCCCAGATCGGGGCGCAGGGAGGCGGGCTGAGGTCGGTCAGTGCGTCGGTCGGTGCGCTCTGGTCGTGTGGTCGCTTTTCTCATGACATCTGCGCTCTCACCTCTACGGGAGGGTTTCACTGTTTTCTGCGGGCTGAGGGAGGGAAGAGCGTATAGGAGAGGCTTTACCCGGCAGCCCCGATTGGACTGGAGCACTTTCCGCTCCGCCCACTCTCTCCTGCTCAGCCTCCAGCCCGGAGCCTCCACGCACACACACACACTCACGCACACACACGCAGCGTAGACGCACTGTGCCGCCTCAGTATACAGCCACAGCTCAAAGTTTTAATGTCACCGTCCACGTTTAGTTTGCTCCATGCAAATTTTAGTAATTCACGCACAGAAAAATCTTCCATCTGGTCTCATATCTCAGATGCTGCTGAAATCTATCCTTCTGCTCATAGTGGAGGAGGATTTTTTTTTTAAATTTCTCATAAGCCAATTTTAGATTTATTTATTAAAAAATAAAATCACAGAAATATGCGGTGGTGTGTTAAAAAAACAAACACACAAAACTGATCAGTTGAATCAATGCTGACCAAATTAATTCAGAATTATAGTTCCAATGAGAAGAGAAACGTTTCATGAGCTAAGGTCAGGTTTGTAAAGCCCACACAGGGTGACTGCTTGTGGATCAAATATTAGAAACATAAAAAATAAATAGTGAGAATCTGCTGATGAAAGAATGAAACCCTGGAATTTAGACTTATATAGAGTCATATAGAAACATTTGTGCTTTTATTTTCCCCTGAAACCTGCTGCTCAGGCTTAAAGTGACTATAAAGCACAATATTCTCCTAAATATTAATGTTAAAAAAATAGATTTAAAAATATTAATTTGTTTCCCTATAAACTCAGTGCTTACAACCCACACACTCATACCTCACTTCATATTAAATGTAAACTAGATCATTTTATGTTAATTTGATTGAAGCTTTAATATTTGCTTGTATAGAAGTCAAATGTGCTGCTGCACCACAATAAATGAGACCATATATGCATTTAAACAATAATAAAACATGTCATATTTGTCCTGTAGATGATATATATGTATTATATGGATCTTATATAGCTCATAGACCTTATGTCACAGAAAGGAGAGCAGCTCAGATGACAGGAGTCGTCTCAGGTGTCCCCAGGATGGCTTTCAGGGTGGGGTCCTCTCCTTCCTCTGAGAAACGCTGAAATACTGACCTGGAAAATCAAAGAGGAGGTTCATGTTCGACCTCTGTACTGTACAATGACTGACCCAGTGTAGGCGGCAGGGCATTGAAATGTATGTGAGGTATAGTCATTAAAACCATGAGGACGGACGATTGGCTTTTTTTTTTTTTACACGCTTATTTTGAATTTATCATAAGTTAAAATCTGGCAGTATTGCTTTTGTGATATGGCACAGTTTGGCAAACATGACTGTCAATCCAATGTAAATGATTCAGTGCATATTCACTGTGTGATACATAATACACTTGTACTGTCTGCATAATGAATTGCTTCCTTCCTTCATTCTGATGGGTATTTACTGTAGAAAACTAGAAGGGCTCTCAGTCGAGCTCCTCCAAGACCCATTAGTCCCTTTTAATTTTAGATTTATTTTATTTATTTTATTATTTATTATTTATTATTAATGAAATTCTAATCCAAATTCATTCTAGACATGTGTTCCATTAAATCGGCCGTTCTCAGGGTTCTCACAGTGTTAAAGAAAGTTTTAAAAAATACAGATCCACTCCTTTATGTGGATCGATACCAAAATTCAACGGTTCCTTCTTTGGTACATGCCCCCGTCTTTTACCAAGGTTCATGAAAGTCTGTCGCGTAACTGACATGACATGAAATCTCACTATGTTAAAGGAAGTGATTAAAAATTCCTGGATATGCGCCTTTATTAGGATGCACTTCTAAATGTAATGGGTTCTTCTGTGTTTCATGTCCAACACTTCTACAAATGTCCATTAAAATCCCTCATATAGTTTATCCATAACAGATGTAAATACTGACAAAAATCTTGCAATGTTAAAGGCAATGAAAAAAAACAAATATAATCCACTCCTTGATCTGTATCCACTCCAACATTTGATGTGTCCTTCTTTAACACATGCCCCACCCTTCACCCAGTTTCATGGTAATCCATTATGTAGTTTATGCGTAACTGAAAAAGATGCAGTGTACAAAAAAGTAGAAAGCATTCCTGGATCCGCCCCTTAATCAGGATCCACCTCAGAATTTACTGGGTTCTTCCGTGTTCATGCCCAACAACCCTTCCCCAAATGTAATTAAAATCCATCAAGTAGTTGTTGTTTAATAAAGTGTAATAGATGGAAACGTATATCTCACAATGTTAAAGAATTTATTTTTTATTTTTTAATCCTGGATTCGCCCCTTTGTCCGCATCCACTCCAGGATTTAATGGGTTCTTTCCAGCCAGATGCCCAACCCTCCTACCAAGTTTCATGAAAATCTGTCAAGTAGAATCCTAACAGTCAGACAAACAAACAAACAAACAACTTTAACAGGCACGGCTGAGCCTTCACAATATTTCACTGTATTTTCCTCTTTTGATTACAGCAGGTTTCTAACCACAGCATACTCTGGTGATCACTGGGCTATAGGCCCTGATTGGCTGAGTCAAAATGATACCTAAGCAGAACTTCGCTGACCTGGGACAGACTCCTCCTGTATGGTGACCTTTGGTGCCACGCTCAGTGAAATATTAACAAATTGTAAAAAGCGATGATGTCATGCATGTGTAGAAATGAGTTTCTCTCTTCTCAGAGCCCCTCCCGTCACACACGGTTAGCGTCACGCCCAGCGTTTGAGTGGTTTTCTAAGAGACGACACTGTCGGAGCCTCTGTCCGTCTGTGTGAGGTAAGAGGGAGGCAGGTGAGGGCGAGAGGCGCTTTCACCCCCGGTCTCTTTTAGCGTCTTTAGCCGTGGCCCAGGGAGAGAGAGACTCGGAGAGAAACTGCCCCCGAGCACATCTCCACTGACCTACATTTCATCTGTCGCTTTTTTCCACTCTTTTATTTTTTTCATTCCGTATTTCTCCTGTACCAACAGCTCCATAATTGTGATGTAATGACCAAAGCAAGCGTGATAAAACCCCAGACTGGTCAGGATGAAGCGTTCTTGAAGACAGGCAGACAGAAGTAGGAGAAGAAGAAAAAAGAGGAGACAGTGAAAGACAGACAGGGAGGCGGCTGAAATGAAAGAGAGGTAGTTAGCACTTCAAAATGCAATAGAGGAGTCACCCGTTTTGTCAAAGCAATAAAATGTGTTCTTATATGATGTGTATGCTGTGTGGACCTGAATCCATCTGAGGGCTGGGGACTCCATTAGGAAGGATTACCCAACTATTCGCTGTTCTCCCCAAAGCCACACAGATAATAGCACAGAAAGGACTTTAAACAGGACCAAATGTGTAGGAAGAGCAGAGAGGCTGTGTTTGATGAGATATTCTGGAGTGAAGGCTGTTCTGTCCATATGGTGGTAAGAGGGAGGAAGGGAGCAGGAGAAGCAGACCGGGCCATGCCTCAGGGCTGAACTTGGAGAAGGAGAAAGCAGCACTCTGCGCTGAGAGATGGGATCTTCTGCGTTTTAGGTTTTACTGTCTGTTTCTATTGGCTGCCTGAACGCCTGCCTGCCTGCGTGCCTGACTGACTGACTGACTGACTGACAGACTGACAGTCCTCCTGCATTGAGGGTTGTTGAATCCATCCTACCTGATTACCTCTAAACAAGGAGTTTCTACTCGTGTTCTTCTGTTTGTTGGTTTGTCAGCAGGATGATGCAAAAACTAGAGAATGAATTTCCATGAAACACGGTGAGAGGATGGGTTTTGGTCCAGAATAGACCTCATCAAAATTTTGATGTGGATCAGGATAAAGGTAAATAAAAAAATCAGGTATATTTAGGGGGGGGGGTGCAGTTTGGTTTGGATCCACCAGGTTTAAATGGTTGGTTGTCCCAAATCCAGTAACTTTAAATTATGTTTACGGGGCGGTGAGTTTAATCTTGGATAAAGCTTGATTGTATGTTATTATTACATTATCTATTGTTATGTATTCATCATTTTTTCAGTCTATTTTTTCCTTTCCTCCCATCCCTCCTTTTTTTAGGTATATTCATGGCGTCGTTCTAAGGATGTAATGTCAGTCTTTTGGTCGTTTCACCACTTTGGCCCACAAATGTTGCATATATTTCCTAGAGGATGAATCCTAATGATGATCCATTAACTTTTCCACTAGTGCTACAATGATACAATGGGATTCAAGTCCCTTAATACGGGTACATACCGATATCAAGTCTGACCTGATTCTTAAACATGTAGGGCTGCCACGATCATGACATTTTTGGCTGATAGTTATTCGCCTTCTTCTACTCATTTTATCCTACCATTATTGTATCAGTCTACTCATTAATTATTAATTTAATTATTCAAAAATACATTTTGTAAAGAAGAAGAGACATTTACCTTCACTGTCACATATATATATTTAGACTCTCGTCTTAAAACTTCACCAACAGCCAGTTGCCTGGATGGGACGGTAAGTTCAGCGAGTCACATCAGCAGGAATCTGGAACCTGGTTTAGGACCTTATGTGAAAGTGGCCTAAATCAGGAATTGGAAAAGATCAGATTCCATGTGATTTGTGCTGTTCTCACCTTCCTGAATTAAACACATCTGAGTCACATATGAGCAAAGAAAAAAAATCTGATCTTGCCTGCAGTGTGAAAAGTAACCTTTTTCGACATTTTAGCCTTTTGTTTAGCTTTGTTATCACATTCAATACTTTTACCTCAAAACACTTTCTTGCTGTCATCAGAGCATGACTGTATGATTAATGTGTCTCTGCTCTGATCTGAATTTTCGAGCACGTTGCTGCATTAATAAGTATTATTGATATTAATATATAACCTATGTGTATTGAGTTTGAAAGAATATTTGCAAACCATAGAGTTTGGTTCATGTTTGCAACTCAAACATAGAGCAAAAAAAAGACCAGAACGTCCCTGATTATTTGCTGTAGTTACACCCACACACACACACACACACACACCACACACACACCACACACACACCACACACACATCCATAGCATCTCAGCAACAAAGCATTATGCTCACTCTGCTGTTGTGTGTGTGTGAACAGCAGAGCAGTGGAGAGACATGATCTTGTGTTATAGGTGAGAGAGAAAACAACTAGCCTGACGAGGGCAGGACGCGATAGCCTTGTTTCTTTTAAGGTTGCTCATTCACAGCAGACAGTGCTGCCCTTGAATCGACCACTAGGAAGTTAACTTATATATAATTAGATAAGTTTCCTCTTGAAAATAAGAAATTAGGCCACAGGTCTCTGAGGAATCTCCCTCTCCAATTTGACGACATGTTCCACACTGCCTCTTATTTTCCCCTGAAACAAGCAGGTGATTTTTCACTGTAAAACTCCTGAGCACGTGTCTGTGACTTTGTGAGTGTATTTGTGTGTCTTTGCACGTGTCTTTTTTTAAGTGCTTCTTTTTAATATGTCACCATGGCCGTGTACCTCAAAGACAGGCTGTTTTGCTGGTGTGAAATAAAGAGGTTGCTCTTTTTTTCTTTTTTTTTTCCTATTATGCGCCAAATTGTTTCACGTACATCGCCTCCGTATAATGTGACATTGACGCATTGACATGTCAAGTGAGAGCTCAGAGGAAGAAAGTCAAAGAGGGAGAGATGAGAGATGGAGAGAAGAGGACAGAGAGAGAGAGAGAGAGAGAGAGGGAGAGATTGAAAATACACTTGAGAAATTTGTCGAGAGATACCACAAGTGACATAGGCAATTTCTGTAGAAAAATTACTTCATCATAATTTCAATCCTGAAAAGAATTGAAAGGAAAGCCCTGAAGGAGGAAGGCCAAGTCACCTTGAGAGGCATTAGGGGAAGCGTCACACAGGCACACATGCACTCTGAATATTGGCTCAGTACAATGGTCTGTGTTCATGCAAAGCAAAAACCTTATTATGATGTCTTCCTCTTATTAATTAATCAATTTTTTTGTATTCACTTTTTACTTTTTAGTCTTTTTTGATGCTACAGTGTTAAAAATGTGTGCTAAGTGCTTAGAGCCTGTATTAGAGTTAAAAATATACAACCTATTAGTCTGCTGCTGCTATTACTAGTATCATCTAATCAAAGCTTTATATAGAGCCAGTGGTTCAGACAAACAGTTTCATGTCTCTACCTCACAGTGCCAATCATCAGATTTTAATTGGATTTCTCTATTATTTTTTAAATTTTTTTATGCAAAGCCATTAGGATATTAAATCTAGTTTTTTAGAGTCATTCCCCCTTCTCTCCTCTCTCCTTGTTCCTCCTAATATATATAAAAATGTGTATACACACATATATATATATGTATATATATACATATATATATATATATATGTATATATATATATATATATATATACATACATATATATATATATATATATATATATATATATAAGTTTTTTCTGTAGGCATATCAAATATGCCCACATAGCCCAAGGCTCTCTCTCAAAGTAATTCAGTCGTCGTTGATTTCTTTTGGAGAGCTTAATAAACGTTGATGTTGAAATGGGAGGAAATTGCAAACTGGGACTGTGAGTCTTTAATGTTCACGGCTACTTGATAGTTATGTTGATTTTCTGAAGTGTTCCGTAATGATCTAAACCAACAGAGGATACAGCTTTACAAATCAGTGTCTTCATTTAATACTTACTGATGGATCATGAAAGAGGGGTTGGCCTGCAGAGAGACACTTCCTGGTCTGTGTTGAAGACGACCATTGGGTCTGATTTGAGTGTGTGTGTGTCTGCATGCTTAGCCTTTCAAAAAAAAAATTAGAAATCATTTTATGTCACATCCTGGTTTGTTATTTTGTGTAATGTGTAGTCAAAATCAGATTGCATTAGTGAATTTTAAGCTTTTTTTTTTTGTTCCTTATTCTCCTATTCCACTGGGTTGATTTACAGTAATCCCTCTCATCAAAACAAACAGATGTATGTTTTATAACCACCTCATCACAACCCTTCTTACCCCTAACTGTTGACCTATGACCCCCACCCCATCTATAGGTGTTCAGTCCAGGGGGGGCTTTTCTAGAAGACCAATAACGGAGCCCTGGGGGACGCCACCCAGAGATCCTCTTACTGTCTGCCGCGTAGGCGCAGCACTAAGCACTATAATCTGAAGGGGGGGGGGGGGGGAGTAATCATCTGTGTATGCATGTGTGATGATGATGTGGTGGGGGAGGGGGGGGGTCTGGATGGCATGTTTTTAACCCCTCCCTCGGCCACATCCCCATCCCCTCTCGTTAATCTGGAGTCTAGCATGTGGATTAGTGGACACTCTGCAGCACCGCGGTTTGACAGAACACAGCGTTTCCTACAGAGCATATAAGATTACGTCTTTAAGCAGTTTACACTCACAGCTCTGTGAGAATATTGGAGTTAGCACATTGGCTAATGACATCCAACGCAATCAGGGAGCTGGCGCATGCTTTAATGCTGCCGTCTGATGAATGTAAGAGCACACCATGCTGTGTTTTTTTACTGTGTATGTGAGTGAGATTACATTCGTCCTTCCCAACAGGTGTTATGAATTTCAACCTTTTTTTTTGTCTTCATGCACTGGGTGCCAGATAACTCCCCACTGACATTACCCCCCCCCGCCCACAAACGCACACATTCACACATAAACACATACAGCTTCATCATGTTAATATGATCATCACCTTTAGCGTTGGATGATTTGACATCTCTCTTTGTTTGGGCTGAGGTAAAATGAGTCTGTTAATCCATCAGGATTAAGAAACAACAACAATCCCCTGTGGTGTGTGTGTGTGTGTGTGTGTGTGTGTGTGTGTGTGTGTGTGTGTGTGTGTGTGTGTGTGTGTGTGTGTGTGTGTGTGTGTGTGTGTGTGAGAGAGAGAGAGAGAGAGAGAGAGTGCAATGCTGCATGTGTGTGATTACATGTCTGAATTTTGATTTTTGACACTTCCTTTCCTCAAAATTTGGTCAGATTTAGAAAACTAAGGAGAAAAATATTAGGAGGCTGATGATGATGATGAAGGTGATGATGAGTAGGAGGAGGAGAAGAATGGATGTTGAGGGAGGGGTATGTGGTGGAAGAGTGTAGGGATTAGTTGATATTTCCCTGGCATTACGTACGCTTTGGCGAACATCTACTTAAGTCCTGCCTTATGCGCCGCTGTCTGGAACACACACACAAAAAGCCCTCTGTCCCATTCACACACACAAAGACTATTAGTACAGTCCAGCTCATCCTCTCAATGCGCAGAAGAAAAGAGAGAAAAACATGTTAAGTCTTTGTCTTCTTCTGTCTGGGCCTATTCATTCTCCCATACATGGGAGGAAGAGTAATGGGGAAGAGAGAAAGAAAAAAAGTGGAAGGACATAGATGATGATTTGTCCATTGAGGTTTATGGTTGAGATGGTAAACACTAAGTTATTACAGAGCAGCTTTAGTGAGTCTGGACAGACCTTGACAAAAGGATGGCTGTTGTCCTAAAATAATAGGATTGTGTATTTACTGTATCATACTCCAGGACTCAGTTTGGATGATTCATCCAACATTCCGCAGAAAGTAATCACATTTTTAATGTCATAAATTAATATATTGACTTTTTTCTATAGTGAAAGTTTGTGATATCATTGCTGTCCATGAATACCTGTGCAGATCTACGTTGCAGCTACAGTGGCAAGGCTGAGCAATCATACACATGTTAAGCTTGTCTGATCCACGTCTCACTCCTCCTCAAAGGCTCATGGAAATTGGCTCAGTCATTTTGCACAGGGAAAATTTTGACAATGTTAAAGAAAGTGGAACAAAATTCTTGGATCCATCCATTTATCTGGATCCACACACTAAATTTAATGGGTTATTTCCTGTCCCTTCCATCCATCCATCCATCCATTTTCTGTAACTGTGTAGGGTCCCGGGACTGGAGCCTATACTAACTGACATTGGGCGAGAGGCGGGTTACACCCAGGACAAGTTGCCAGCTCACCACAGGGCCAACACATAGAGAGACATACAACCATTCTCACTCACATTCACACCTACAGATAATATAGTTTACAATTCACCTGTATTGCAAGTTTTAGGGACTGTGGGAGGAAGCTGGAGAATGCATGCAAACTCCACACAGAGAAGTCCCGGGTCCTTGGGTGGATTTGGACCCAGAACTTGCCTCGTGTTTTTGTGGCCCCCCTCCTTCTACGTTATTTCTTAGAAATCTGGTTGTTTTTGTGTAATCCTGCTGACAAAAACAAACAAACAAGCAACCAACAGGCCCTCCTTGCTGGAGGTAAAACTGATAGATCTGTGTGAGATAACGCTCAACGTTTTCAGTCCTTCACTCTAACATTAAAGGTATAAAAATGATGTTTGGAAGTATTTTGACAAAATAAATTAAATGAATGTGCAGAGCAACGTTAAGATTGCGAATTCATTTGCATATTAAACTCAAGGAGAAAACAGCAGAGTCAGCTAAGCAGGCAATCTCTCATCACCTCATTAGCTAGCAGTGCTAGCATGTGCTGTGCTGCTGTGGTGCCACCAAGAGCAGAGACGATTTGCTAGATTTGCTGTTCATTTCAGACCCTATTCTTTCATTAGATATTTCTTTTGCCAGTAATTAATAAAACTTAACTTCAACTACTGGAATTTGGATGTTACTTAAAATGCTCATCCCCAGTATTCCCAATGCTGTGATGCTATTGGAAACACTGAAACTGGAATAATTTGGTCAGAATCACACTGATTTCAGTGTTAAAGCATGTTTTTATTACTATGATATTATTGTATTAAATTATCTCTTCTTTACTTTCACCATTCTACTTATTAATGGGTGTCTCTGCTGCTCACCAAATGTTCAATATCAACAAATTATGATTGTTGGAGGATTTATGCACGGTTTAATGACTGCTAAACAATAGAATAGTGGGTTGTACAATCATGCTGCTGAGTGTAAAAGTTCATAAATGGTTAATTGATGGCTGCTCTCTTTACCAGCGACTGAAATCAGCTGAAAATTTAATGACAAATTCCAAACAAAATTGTTATTTACGGGAAAAATTCCAGACGTATCTTACTGTAGAATAATGACAATCACATCACAGATAAAGGTTTGATGCATATTCTCAGTGCTCTATATATGAAAGTGATGTTTTAATGTGTCGATCGTCCTCCTGGGATTTTTCCACTCCTCTCTCATCTGTTTCTTTTGCTTTACATACTGTACTTAGCCCTCGCTCTCTCTGTGCTTTAGTGGCTGCCACTTCCAATCTCTACTCTCCTCCTTCCCCTTCCCCCTTTTAACTCGCTCTGAATTATCCATAGCTGCATCGCTTCCTCACTTTCCCCTTTTCTCCCCTCTCCATCCCCCTCTTTCCTGTCTACATGTTTGCTCGCTCTCCGTTCTCTCGTCCCCGTCTCTTCCTCCTTCTCTCGGTTTGCTCTCTTACTTTATGGCAGCCTTTCACTTTTTTGCATCCTCTCTTCTCATCTCCCCCATCCCGCTCTCTATTCCCCTGCTCTTCCCCTTCTCTCTCTCTCTCTCTCTCTCTCTCTCATCTCCTCTATGTCTCTCACTTAGTGTAACTGTAGGATATAGGTCAGCAGGGCGGCTTGGCTGACTCGTGTCTAGACTCAGCCTCAGTCTTGGGGGCATGCAGCCACACAGCGGAGCACATTGACCAGCACAATCACTGCACCACACTGGAACTCCATTGACTGCCTGTCCGTGGAAAACACACGCAAACATATATAAACAGCTGAGGGGGGAAGTTCTTATGAGGAGGCTTCGCAGCACGCAGGGCATCACCAAAAACATTAATGCCATCTGTGGAGGAAAAAAGAGTGGTAGAAATGTCAGTGTAAATGCCACTAGTTGGGAGTTGATATTTACAACAGGGCAAACATGACCTCAGGGCACACCTTTAAATTGATCTGAAATTTTCATGCATGCATAAATGCAAATTCAGTGCTGGTTAAAGGAGTGTTAATGAAAAAATATGAGAAAGACATGAATATGGCATCTGTGTGGCTGTCGGAGCCTCTATGTGAGCTGAATGCGCTGTAAGTACGTTGATGTTGGGAGTGTTTTAAAAGGGGGGTCGGCAGCTGTATGGCAAAGGGTGCTGCAGGGTGCAGCATGCTGTGGGGAAGGGTAGATGGGGTGACAGTGTGTGTGTGTGTGTGTGTGTGTGTGTGTGTGTGTGTGTGTGTGTGTGTGTGTGTGTGTGTGTGTGTGTGTGTGTGTGTGTGTGTGTGTGTGTGTGTGTGTGTGTGTGTGTTAGGGCAATGATTCATTCAACTGAGTCTATGTTCCACCCCCCCCTCCTGCTCGTCCTCTCGCTCAGCCTGTGGTCCAGATGTGATCCCCCTTCTTTCTCCCTGGATACTGATTCAGTCCCTCCACCCAGCCTGCCTGCCTGGCTGCCAGCCCTCTGCCTCTGCAGCCGGACCAATGGGTGCAGGAGGGGAACATGCAGTGGATGCACATTAGTTAAATGTGGCATATAGAGCCTGTGATAATCACAAGCCTCTAAATATTATAATGCAACAAATTACCTGCATTTAGTACATCTATCCATCCATCCATCTATCTATCTATCATCTATCTATCATCTATCTATCATCTATCTATCATCCATCTATCATCCATCTATCATCCATCTATCATCCATCTATCATCCATCTATCTATCTATCTATCTATCATCTATCATCTATCATCTATATATCATCTATCTATCCATCTATCTATCTATCCATCCATCCATCCATCCATCCATCTATCATCTATCTATCTATCATCTATCATCCAACTATCATCTATCTACCTATCATCTATCTATCTATCTATCTATCTATCTATCTATCTATCTATCTACCTATCTATCATCTATCTATCTATTATCTATCCATCTATCGCTGTGTCCAACGTTAACGTTAGCTATGATGCTAATGTTAGCTGCTGTGTAACTATTCATTCACTTTGCGTTGTCTTTTCAGCTGTTGATCAATGGAGATGCGGTGAATTAATAGCAGAGTTTTACCTTCCTTACGGTAGCAGTGCGACATTATGGTTCCACTTCACATTTGAGCTTCTCACTGTGAGTGACATCAGAGGAAAAATGGCCGCCATATGAATATGATCATGGTTTTGTCATTTGTTGGCGATGATTACGATATAATTGTTTCATATTGTCTGCCTGGTAACAGTGGCGTTCTTCCTTTGCCACGTTGAAATATTGATAGATGATCACAATTAGAGGTGTGTCAGTGTGCTGCTGTGAATGTATGTGTGTGTTGTGAGCATGTAGGAGTGTGTCAGAGTGTGTGAGTCTTCACATGGCTTTAAGAAGACAAATCCAATCTGTGATGTAGCCTCACGTTACCTTACTCCCATCCCATAAATAACATTACATCTACCGTCTTCCCTGTCTTCCTCCTCCTGCCTCGACCTTCACCAGGTTTGTTTCTTATTTTCACCTTGTTTTATTTTACTCTTTCTTTTTTCACTAATGAGAAAACCTTCTGGCAACAATCAAATACAGAGAAACACATTTATAGAGGTGCAGAGTACAGATCCTGTCATATCAGAGGGCGTCATCTTGATAATGATGAATGTTATTTACTAATTACAGGTCTTTAACCGACGCGGACCGACATCATCTCTCAAATCCTAAATCATTCAACTGTGGATTTACACTCATAATGTAAACACAGGCATGCATGCACAAGCATACACACATGCATGGATGGCTGTGCATTTACCCTCCATGCATATGCAAATATCAAACATGGTTTTGCAAACATCTCCTCAGTGCAAAGCTCATTATTATCATCCTCCGTCACCTTGACGCTGAAAAACATCCCATAGAATGTTTAGAACAAGTCGAGCGGCCGTTTTCTGTTTCTCTGGACATGTGGCTGGAAATCTCATTATAAGGCCTGATGAGGCAGAGATGTTGTTATGATTATTCTGCAGTGTGATAGTATCCGACACCTGTGATAGCTGTGGAGCTGAAGGACACCATGTTAGATCCTTTCTCAGCGCCTATAATCAATCACATGAAGGCTCTTGACACAAGAGCAAACAACTTGACTTTCAGGATATAATATTGGACGGTTAATTTTTTTATTTGCGTTGGAGTTTTAATGTGAAAGCTGTGGTTTTAAGGTCAGTGATTCCTGACTAGTGATTTTTTTGGTCTTGACCTTGTTTTGTATGTTTTATGCTCCTCGGTACTGTTTATTTCACATAAAATTAATTCATTGTTTGTGCAATTTACTCGTAATATATTGACAACAATTATGACAATTTAATGAATTATTTTAGTCATTTATGAAGCAAAAATATGAAATATGTTTTACTGCAGTCTGTTTATTTGTTGGTTTGTTTGGTCGTCTGTTAGCAGGATCACTCAAAGATGGATTATTGTGATGCTTGATTGAAGGTTTGGGCATGTAGGAAGGAGGAACCCATTAAATTTTGAAGTGGATCTGGATTGATTTTGGATCCTTGAACTTTTTTTAAACATTGTGAGAACCCTGAGGCCAGCCGTTTTAATGGCACACACGTCTTGGGTTTAATTTAAAAAGGACTGCTGGACCTTGGCGGAGATATGTGCTCGACTGAGTCACCTTCTAATTATATTTGGTTCTATATATATTCTCATGTGTACAAGGATAATCTCTTTTTTTCCCTTGCTTGTGTCGTTGTGAATTGAATGTCTTTGGATTTCAGCCAGATGAGTCAAACTATTTGTCACCTCAGGCTCTGGGACTAAATATTAGTTGCAACCCTCTTTACATTGCTGCCAGGAAGTTTACAAAGGACAACGTGAAGAAGCGTTTCACCGCTGGAAAGATGGTCTTGTTCTAGATGCAAACATTTCTAAAATTTGTGCTACATGACAGAGAAAAGACAGTAAAATCGCTGTGATGTTCACTTTTGCTCAAAAGGTTAAAAAAAACTACAACTACCAGAATGCACTGTTCTGCACTGGACCAATAAACACCCAGACTGCAACACTCTTGTTGTGCATGTGTTTGGTTTTTGCTCATCTGTTTTGATGACAGTCAGCTGTTAACAAAAGTTTTTTTTTAAATGTCATTAATAGGCAGTGAACATGTTTGTTCAGCATTTCCTAGTTTAACACTTTGATTTGAGTTTTCCTGCATCCAGTTTCACAGTACAGGAAACAATATGGCGGCGCATCCTGTTCTCAAACCTTTTCTATGCAGCTAAAAACATGAGGAAAATATATTTCTGTCAATATTTTAGGTGACAGATAGGCAGGAACAGAATCGCGGCTCATATTTGATCAGCACTGCCTCGTTAGGAGTTTGGGGCGTCTCCCCGTCTTTCTGCCTCTGGATCCAACGTCTATAACCTTTGTTGTTCATGAAGGAGGGCATACAAATATTTGGAAGGGTGTTCTGTAGTTGTCTGGCAAATGAGTGGGGCCTCTGGGTGCAGGCGGAATAGAGAAAAGTATCATTAGCACATGCTAAAACACATTGTAGTTTAATACAAATCTGGTTGAAAATCTGCAGACTTTCCCTTTAAATTATTGATGTATCGTATTCCAGAGGCATGATATTTGAAATCAGTTACAGGACTTTATCATCACGTCGTCCTGCAGTTGCTCGAACATTAAAGTCATTTTCAGTGATGCATTTGAGAAAATTCTGAATTGAAAAATGACAAACAAAATCAGAAAACTGCTCTATTAAAGGGAGTGATGGATATAGCCATTCCTTACAGTCTAATTTCTGCTGTTAGACAACAAATAATCAATTCTTCTGCATCCTAACATAATATTAATGTTACTTTGACAGAAAATAAAGCTCAATGCATATTGACTGTATAGGATTTCTCTCTCACACACATCTCCAGTCTCTACATGTTGGTTTTCAATCGCTGGTTGACAATTTAAAAGAATATTTTAACGTTTTGGAAAATTAAATGGGAAGATTTATTCCACCTTTTATGTCTGCAGAGTAAATATGTTGCTGGAGGCAGCTGCTGGTTAGCTTAGCTTAGCTTTGCACCAACATTGGAACAGCTAGCCTGGCTCTATAATCCAAAGGTCACGTGATCCAACAATCAGCACGTCACTAATTAACATGTTGTATTGAGCTTGTTTAACCTATAAAACCTACACAACCACCACTAAACTGGTACCACTAAATGTTGATCACCACCCTGCCATCATCTCTAAAACAGAGGCGAGGATCCAGCGGCCTGATCTTCTGTCCTTTTAACCTCATTTACTGTTGTAGCCTCGTTTATACGTGTGTTCATCGCTGTATGGACTGATGTAACAGTACAGCTCACCCCATCCTCCGCTTTCCATCCCTTTTTCCTATCTTAGCCTCCTCTCTTTCATCCCTGTTGCCCTAGGCACCACTGTCACTTCCCATCATGCTTTGCTCTTGTAGTAAAAGTGACATTACATGGCTGTGTGGTGAGTTGCTACTGTATGTACATTTCTCCTGCCTGGGAAACGCTGCAGAATCTCTTATTATATTATAATTTACTTGAATTATATATTGCATGTTAGTGTAAAATGAAAGTGGAAAAGTGTTTCTGGCAGAGTGTATTATTATCATTTTCCTATACATTACCTCTCATCCTCACGGTTGTGTTTTTTCCAGTGCATCATATAGGAAGTACTGCAGCATGTGAACTGATCTGTGTGTAATCCACATTACAGCATACAGTAGCAGCTTTATGTTTTACCTTTACCAAAGCACATTGATCCCTGATGTACAGGCCTTATGGGAAAACCACAGCTGCAGACAATCAATGCCGGTCAATTTACAAGCCAACCATACACCCCAGCCATCCATCCATACAGATCCAGCCCTACAATCCACCTAACTAGTCATCTATACACCTACACTTGTGCATCATACTGAAATAAAATGCTATCTTCACCCCTGTATCTGTTCTCCAATCATCCATCTATCCTTCCAGAACATGCCATGTACATGCAGCCATGCACTCAGCCGTCACAGGGGGGGCAATGTGTGCATTAATGCAAATGTAGCTGCACAAAATATGAGAAACACAATCCAATACAGCTCCAGGTTATTTACACGCTTTTTAAAAAACAATCTGAAATCTCCACTGTAGCCTCTAAGCTAAATGAGCTCAAGAATTACACAATTAATTCTCATTTTTGGGTGAACTCTTCTTTTAACTGTTCTTTTGTTCTCACCCTCACCCTGAACCACAAGCTCTATCTGCAGTCATGGTCTGGTCATCTTGGCCTGTCGGTGTGTTTTCAGCAGCACAGACGTTATTATAGGAGTACTCCACCCAGCAGTGTGTCACTATGATTTCCTCCTGCAACTACATGTTGCTACTTGTCGCTGTGATCATGAAGGTGACACTACTCTACAGTGCATGTAGGCTGCAATATAATATAAAATTGTGTATTTATAGAATATAGTCCAGAGAATATTATAGATCCAAGATCATGCTGACAGAAAGCACAACTACAAATCCATCTGCTGCTTCAGCACTACGGACAGAACCATTTATCCATACACTAACTAACTGTGCTGTTAGGATACTGATAATCCAGTTGCACAAACCTCAGTCATATAAAACATCAATGAATCAGGCAGACATGTATTCTCTCTGTTACTATAGGATAGAGAAACATGCTGGCAGGTTAACAAGGGTGATGCATTTTGGGGGAAGGCGTCTCCTTTTATTCACCCTCAAATCAACCACTGATTGTTGGCTGCTGTAATGTTTCCTCCAGATGGAGGGAGGTGATACCTTTGTAGAGGGACTTACACTTTAGTGCACACAGAGTGTCCTTCGCCCTATGTAAGGATTTCTTTAAGGCTAGTATGGAAAGCAGGAACAAAAACAAACAACTCTTTCTACCAGTGTTGCCAGACGTTTTTGTACGATAATTGTCGTTTTAGTTCGTTAATTATCGTTTTTGTACAATAATTATTGTATTTGTTCGATAATCATGATACAAAAATGATAATTTCGCCATCTGTACGATGTAAGATTAATAAAGCCAAAAATCCCCAAATGTACGATAATTTAAGCATTTGTGGCTGAATTAATTCATTGTAATTTATTTGCCAATACGATCAATATATGGAGCCATCGTCTGTGTTTACGGGTCTATTCATGTGACGTCGTTCCAGCCAATCAAGCTTGCTGTGGTGACGAAATCACGCACGACGTCGCACACAATACATCATTAGACAATGAACGTACGAGAGACACTTTTCCCTCAGCTGTGATATTCTCCAACCGTCGTTATGAAAAAGTGATATACAGTAGAGTAGTGGTACCTGTAGGTTATTGAAGGATACAGAACTGAGCTCCGACAGGAATTAGGAGGCTGCGAGTACGATCATTTTCCTCAATATACGATCATTTTAAGCCTCTGGTACGATAATTCTTCATCTGCCATCTGGTTCCCATCCAAACGTAGCGAACATTTTAAACAATTTACAGAGAGTCTGCAAAGAAATATAAATGAATCTGCATTTCCATCCACAACCCACTATATGCAAACTCTGCAGCCCAAGTGCCATTAAACCACCATGGAAGAAAAGTCTGCAACGAGATAGTCCAAATAGTATAATAATAGTCCATCCATCCATCCAGTGTGATGTAAATGAGTGTGTGGCAGTCCTGCTCCCACACTCGTGGTCGTATGAAACATTAAAGCCAAACTCAGACCATCCATATTTCATACATCATTTTGCAAACAACAGATAAATAAATTATACCATGAAAGTGGGCATAACCTCTGCATCAGCATATCACCATGGCCTATTTCTCTGCTTTTCTGAATGGTGAGTGGGGCTGAATTGTGCATGTGTCAGAGGATAACCATATATGCAAGTGTATCTGTGTGTGTGTGTGTGTGTGTGTGTGTGTGTGTGTGTGTGTGTGTGTGTGTGTGTGTGTGTGTGTGTGTGTGTGTGTGTGTGTGTGTGTGTGTGTGTGTGTGTGTCAGTGTCACTTTCCCCCTTGTGTCTAGCTGTGCACATGTGTGTTCAGTGTCAGCAGGGTTAGGTGTGTAATCTTCACGGATTAATGAAAGCTCCGCCGTGGCCCTTCTGGAAAAAAAAAGAGCAACACTTGCCAGCTCGCCATCTCCTCTGTCCCCAACCATTATCACCCACATAAAGACTGTCTTATATAATATGTCCAGCCATTAATGGAAAATAACACTGGGCTCCCAACAAAGGACAGAAATATAATTACCGGTCTGAATAGCACTGCGGTCCTTATTCTTACCAGAGAGAGTAGGGAGAGAAACAGAGTGACAGAGGAGGACAGAAAATTGAGAGGCCTAGCAAGCATTTAGTGAAAGAGAAAATTATGAAGGGATGGAAAGAGATAAGGGTGGGCAGGAGGAAAGGTCATAGTGGAGAAAAGGTCATTTTTAGTTGTTTTTTTCTCTTTTTATCTCTCTATTTTTGCTCTTTTTTCAATCTGCAATCGCTACAGTTAAGGTTGGTCAGATAAAATTAAAATACTTTGACAGAAAAATTCATCTTCCACTTATTATCCTTTTCCAGAGATTTCAGCAGCACCGCCTGGTCTTCCATGCAAGACCTCAATGGAACGATGGTGGTGATGATTAAAAGAAATCAGTGTTGGCTATTGGTATGAAATGGGTGAACTGTGCAAAATATATTGGATTTGTGAAACTCTAACACAAAAAAATCTATTTTAAAACTTTTCCACCTCTTTAGGTGACAAACCTCTAATTTTAGACCGTCTTTTTCCGATGGCGTCAGACGAACATCCTGGTGCTTCAACGTTACTGATTGAGTCTTAGCTTAAATTTAACTTTTGACCATTGATTTCTTCACACCAGTTTTCGAGAGAACGTAAACTGTTATGCATTTATTGATTAATGGAATAATGCTGTATTCAGATCTCCAGTAGTCTGATACAGGTGAGTTATATTTCCTGAAACATTGAATGCACCGTATTTAATTTCTGCTGCCAGGAGTCTGTCAAATTAATGAAAACAAAATACAGAGTTTGAGGACAGAGTGAAGTAGCAGGGGATCATGGGAGTTGTTGTCCTCACTAATAAACTATTAATTTGATCTGATATGACTCAGAAATGTTTTAAAGTTTTATTCATGTTTATTCTGGCTCACTCCTGGACGTTAAAGTGTCAGACGACCACATGAACACACCGTTACCTTGAATAAAGTAAAGAAAGAAACAGGAAGTGGTGTAGCAACATACATTATTTATTTGTCATAAAACATACGTAGTAAATCATGAATAGTAGACATGGAAAAACAATATAACACATTATTTTTACTCTCAACTACGTACGTCTGTTAAAATACTTTCACAAATACTATAGTTTTACACAATAAAGTACAAGTACAGTAAAGACAAAAAAGTCATTTTAAGAAAAAATAGAAAATAGTTCCTGTCTGCATAATATTTGACTTATTATTCAGGATAAATGTGTTCCAGATAAAAACGATGTCAGTGATCCTTCTCGTTCCTGTGACATCATGTCAGACTTTTTTCTTGAATCCTGTCAGTAGTATGTGCTGAAGGCAAAGACACACACTGACTGTGTGTTCGCACATCCGTGAGCGTGCCTGCGACATCTCAGCATTTTACTGAGTGTGTATGTGTGAGTAAACATGCCTGTGGCTAAAGACAAAGGCATTTAAAAAAACACACAGTTTACATCTGGAGGAAAGAGGCACTGACAGAACAGGGGGCAGGTGTGTTTCCATGTGCCTTTGTGTGCACACATTTCATAAAAATGTACACACATTTATAAATCCTGTCTTTTCCAGGAGGTGGAGATCTTTTGTAAAAGCTTATGTATGGAGCGAATTTAGTTGCTGGGGTCAAAATGTGGAGAAATGAAGTGAAACTGTTGACACTGAATCTAATCCACACACCGCTCCGCGCACAATAACATCACGATTACACTCAATTTACGTCAACAAAATATTTTCATTTCCCTCTTCGGACCCATTGTCCTCCCATTTCCTCATTACTTACTGGGAAGACGAAACATTGACGATGAAATATTTAAGGCCCTTTTCTTGAATAATTTATGGGTGAGTGGCATATGTTAAATATGTGTTGAAAGCATACATTAGATTTATTTTGTATACAAATCAGCTCCAGGCATGCACCCTTAGGGGGGAGATTGTAGCCTGGGAGATTTGGCGTATACTGATGGTTGTATTATTTAGACGTGCATAGATTTCTATCCCTGTTCCTGCTGTTGCTTTTGTTAACTGTCTGATTATACCGCACATTATTTCAAGTGATGGAGAAGAGAGAGACTTTATTATGTGACGAGTGAAGCTTCCTGAGATGCACACATAGAAAACAGTTTATTGTCAATCAGTCTGTATGCATTTATTTATTGTGCTTTTATTTTTTTTGTAAAACATCAAATAGTTTAAATGTGAGCTGTACTTTATCATTATAAGTCATTTTAACAGTTGTATGTATTTATTTGGATATTCTAATTTATTTATTACTTTGGAAATTGACTTTTTATTTCTTCATTAGAATTTCTTTTTAAACCCCCAAACTGATCTAATAGGCAGACGTATAAATGGAGCTCGATGTTAGGATGACTCCATGAAAGGAACTCCTGATGGGAGGGTTCGGTTGGAGGTGGCCAGGTGTCCCGGGTTGAGGTGGTGAAAGGGTGGAGGTGGGTTGCAGATCTTGTTGTATTGAAATGACAGCAGAGAGAGAGAGAGAGAGAGAGAGCATATTTAAAGTTTGACAGCTTGCAATTGATCGGCTAACAGGAGAACGTGACAGGTTGTGATTGGATCAATGGAGAATGAGATATTAAAACCTAGAACAGCGGGAAAGTGCTTGTGATGTAGAGGCCATGAGCAAAGAGACGTCTTCTTTTTTCACAAAGCTTCATCATAACTCCTTCTCGTTAACAAATTCAATAACTCCAAACAACAAGCAACAGAATCCACAACTCAAACAGGGACAAACAAACAAGTCCCTCATACGTGGCATCAAGAAGTAAACAAATAAACAAAAACACATCAACATCTATGCTACATCACTCATCCTCTGATTGTTTAGTGATCGCTTCAAGGAGAAAAATCAATCAATCAATCAGTTATCATGGCTGAAAGAGTGACGGAATTTGATCAATAGTTTGTGTCCATGTACGCAAATCTTAAAGATGAAATGTTGTCAGCATCTCACATATCTTTTTTATTGTTAACATATAACAAAATCAGGATAAGTCCCTGATCCTAACCGAAGTGAATCTATACATTAAATTCTGGGATCGTATCGTTTGTTACGTAAACTTAACCACAGACTTAAACAAGAAACATGGTGCAGCCACTAAAGAGACTCGTTCTGTAAATGACTGTTCAGGTCCATGTAAATGAATGCTGTGCTTTATATTTATATATATTTATATATATCTTATGACTGTTTGAGCTGCTGCTGATGCTACAGTATGTTGTCTGTATGCAAACGGAGTGGATCTCATGTTATCTGTGTTTGTGTAGAAACAGTGAAATGGCTTTGAGCTGGATGTAGAGGGTGAGATTTTAAGGTCAGAGAACTCATTGCAGGAGAGAAGTGACATCCAGAATCAGCTGTTACAGGTTAGAGGAGAGGAGGGGCCTTTCTTTTCTTTTCACTGTCTTCTACTGAACGAAAGGAACCAGAGGTTTACTGGTCTACGATTAGATTATCTCCACCAACAGGTTATGTTTTCTCTGGTGTCTGGTTGTTTGTTTGTTTATTACCAGATGACAGATTTTCGTGAAGCTTACTTGGAGGGTTGGGAATGAGGCAGGGAAGAGTGGATCAGGAATTTATTTTCACTTTCTTTTAACATTTGCAAGATTTTTTAAAGCTTTTTTTTAGCATTTCATTTCTATTATGCATCAACAACCTGATGGATTTTGATGAATTTTGGTGGAAGGATTGGACGCGTAGCAGCGTATCTATTACACATGATGGGTTTTCATGAAATGAAACCAGTGAACTTTGGAGTAGATCTGGATAAACGGGTGGACTCATCCATTTTTATGTTTTTTCACTTTCTTTCACATTGTGGGAGGCCTGAGGGCAGCCATGTTGGTGGCACACATGTCTTGGGACTATTGGGCCTTGGCTGAGGTGTCCGCTCTACTGAGTGCTCCTCTACTTAGTCCTATTTTCGTTTCTTGCCTGAGGTTTATTCCCTAAAAAGACAGAAACATATGTTTATATTTCTAGCAGTTCTTCATATAAACTTCAGCCAAATATTCCCAGAGTTATCAGCTGTGACGAGAGTGATGTGTCGCATTAAGACATTACAGACCTGATCAAGACATTTTGTGATGAGCGACAAAGCGCTGAATATTTTGACTGAAAGTGAAGGCGAAGCAAGAGTTGGGAGGCGGGGGGGGAGAAGGGGCGGGTGAGGGGCTGAAGCATCTCACGCTAACACAGATCATGATCATCATGTTGGCAGGATCTGAAAGATTAGACACATCAATAGTTTATGAATCTCCACAGAGTTGCGCTCAATTCCCTCTTCTATAAATTACTAAATAAGGGCATTTACATCACAGCAGCACTGCAAACTTTTCCCTTTCCTCCACTGTTTCCTTTCATCTCTCTCTAGTTGAAACTTGGACACAGTCCATTTGACCCTCATGAACGGAGTAATCAGAGAGAGGAGCTGAAAATAAAGAGAAGGAGTCTTTATTGCCGTCGTGATTCGGAGGAGAACATAGAGAGGAAGAGAGGGAGCGAGAATAAAAGGAAAAGAAGACGTGGTAAAGACGCGAGCACCTAAAAGACTGACATAATTAATACATGTGGCCCGCCGATACACATGAATTATGCAACTTTTATATTCAAGAAAATTACAAACACAACCCATTGGGAGAGAATGGAGAGGAATCATTATCTGCAGACTGGAACCTTTGTAAAATGCACCAAATTTTTAATAATTAATCCACATAAACAAATAACACATGAATAAAGAACACTTAAAAAGCCACCCAAGCCACAGGAGTTGAGCGAACTTCCTCTGTAACTTTCCTTGTGTGTGACGAGGAGGAGAGCGACGGGGAGGAAGTGGAGAGGAGAATAAGGAGGAGAGAGACTGAAAGAATACGGTGTTTCTCTGGCAGATGGATAAGTGATTATTCAGCTTGTTCACGTTTGATTGAAAGCAGCTCTTGAACCACAAATGGAAAAAAAAAGTTGTTAAGGATGATAAATAGAAATTAAATGATAAATAAAAGTTAAGGAGAATCAAATCACATCAGGATGGAAGTTGTTGGGTTGATTAAACTTCAGCTTTACTGTAGCTTGAGCTTAAAGTTGTAGCCACTAAATAATACGAACGGTAAGCGTTCCCATAATTAAAAAATAAAACTGTAATGAAAAATAAAATCCAGATAAGGATGCATAACACGATATAACACGTCTATCCGTTTCATCCGTTTTCTTTCTCTTATCCGGAGTTGGGTCGCCGTAGCAGCAGGCTAAGCGGCAGGGGGGGGGGTCCCAGACGTCCCTCTCCCCAGCAACTCTTTCCAGCTCCTCCTGGAGGATCCCTGAGGCGCTCCTAGGCTAGAGGAGATGTCTAATCCCTCCTGGCTCTACCTCAGGGTCTCCTGCCAGTTGGACATGCCCAGAAAACCTCCAAAGGAGGCGCCAAGAAGGAGGCATCCCAACCAGATATTGAACCACCTCAACCTGTTCCTTTCAACGGCAAGAAGCAGCGGCTTCTACTCTGAGGTCCCTCAGGATGTCCGAGCTCCTCACCCTCTTAAGATGAACCCAACCACCCTGTGGAGGAAGCTCACTTTCAGCCACTTGTATCCATTCTTCATGGGGACATAACTGCTAAAATATCTGCTAATATATGAGCAGATTAATTCAGATTTTCACAGGAGATTTTTTTTTTGCACCAAGCAAACAATCTTCTGTTAGAGATGTGAGATCAGTGTATTTAATTTACCCATACAGCACAAACAGAGTCACACACACAGTCACACACACAGTCACACACAGAGTCACACACAGAGTCACACACAGAGTCACACACAGTACATCCATGAGAGAGGGACAGTGAGTCTGTCAGGTTGGGTTAGGATGGTGTGGCTGAAGAGAGGGGAGGACAGGAGGACACCCTACAGTGACCACACAGTGATGCCCTACGGATGCTCTGACTGGAAATGAACAAGTGAACGACACACACACACACACACACACACACACACACACACACACACACACACACACACACACACACACACACACAGAGGCCATGGTCACCTTCAGCATAGTGCGTATGTTTCACACTGAAAATATCAGTCAGAAAAGCTCACACCAGCCATTATTCAAATAAAATCTCAAGTATTAGGTTTAATTTTCTTTCTTCTAAACAAATCTTTATTTTAAAAACATATTTAATCTGTAAATCCCCTCTTTGCACATCCGATTTTATTAAATCTGCACATCATCACAGTAAACCAAAGGAAAATGTAGGAAAGTTGAAGTGATTTACAGCAGGATCAGTAGAAATGAAGCACCTTCTTCTTTTTTCCCCCCATAGATCTGCTGTTTGGTTGGATGATTTTTCTTAACATACATAAGGAGCCGTGTATATACTCAAATATTATACAACACATTCTTTCCCATTCTGTGTTGGGAAGGACTCTCCTTGCTTTCTTTTCCCCCTTTGCTTCATGAGAAAGTGGGTTTATATGTCTCCTGATCCTCGTTGCTGTTCCCTCTCACCAGAAGCCAGGGTTCAGTCAGCAGGGCAGAGCAGGAGTCACGTCTCCAGCTTTTCTTTTTTTTGTGTGTCTCCGTAGACAGCAGGGGTTGTGTGTGGCTCCTAATTGCTGTGTGCCAAAGAGACCTAGGGAGCCAATCAAAACGGCCAATCTCTAAAGACGAGCCAAAACTAATTTGTTAGCAATATAACATCACACCTCTCTCTCTCTCTCTCTCTCTCTCTGTCTCCTGATGGCAGTCATGGGTTCATCTCTGTGCCACCGTGGTCATGACCTCCCTCTCTCCTCCTCTGTGGCCCTGGAGTTCATCTCTGATGCCTCTTCGGTCGTGAACCAACTCTGAAAGATGACGATGATGGAAAGCAGTGTCGAGGCAGGCAGAGGGAAAACAAATCCTCTGCCTGTGTTTATTAAATTCTATGTATCTTCAGTCACTATCTTGTCCTTCTAGTGTGTGTGTGTGTGTGTGTGTGTGTGTGTGTGTGTGTGTGTGTGTGTGTGTGTGTGTGTGTGTGTGTGTGTGTGTGTGTGTGTGTGTGTGTGTGGGACACACCTCAGGGAGCGTGAGAGCAGAGCAGCTGTGGTCAGAGAGAGAACACACACATTAGCTTTGGGTTTCATCCTTGGCTTGTTCAGCAGGGAATCTGGCAGCTTGCTGAGAGGACCGTGCATGTGGGTGCGTGTTTGTGTGTGTCTGTATCAGTGATCACATGTCCGTGTGGGCGTTTGTGCGTCCTGTCATGTTACACACTTCATACCTTTTGCTTTGTCACTATCTCCAAGCTCTCTCTCTCTCTCTCTCTCTCTCTCTCTCTCTCTCTCTGCTTTTCTCTCTCTGAGGATCCACGACTTCAAAAGGAAACTATAAAAAGTGTATATTTCACACAGGCAACAAAAGCATCGCCGAGAAAACACACACACACACACAGGCACACACAGCCACGCACACTGGTACACTGTTTTCTCTGAGAACACACCTAGCACGCTATCTCTGCAGGACACAAAACCTTCAGAGAATAAAAAAACAATCACTCTTTTATATCAGGGTGATACTGGAGTTTATGGCTGCCAAAGAGCTGAGCAGCTTTCTGTCACTGAGAGGAGGAAGAGGAGGATCTACAATCCTGGTTCCAAAAACAAAACAAAAAGTTCTGTGAATCATTAATTAAACAGAATGCAAAATTTTCCTCATCATTTTAAATGAAAACAGGACAAAGACAGCACACATCTAAAGCTGTACCTCATCAACCTCATCGAATTTTTGTACATATATGTTTATTCTGAAATTTGTGCCTGCAACACGTCTCTAAACATTTGGACAGGGCCAATAAAAGACTGGGGAAGTGGTGAAATGCTCAAAAACACCCGATTGGACCATTGGATCATTGATAACAGAAAGGCTCATTCTAGAACAAAGATGAGGTCATGTTCACCACTTTGTGAAAATCCACATAGTCCAACAGTTAAAGAATAACATTTCTCAATGTGCAGTTGCAAGGAATTTGACCGTGATATCATCCAAACAGTCAGAGACTCTGGAGAAATCTCTGCACGTAAAGGACAAGGATGAAAAGAAATATTGAATATCTGTCACCTTTGATTCCCGCCTAGAACTACAAGGGCTCAGGAACTCTAAGCGAAGCCCAAGTCATATGCCAACAACATCCAGGAACGCCGCCAACGTCTCTGTTGAGCAGCTGAAGTCGTATATCAAGAAAGAATGTGACAGAATTCCACGTTCAAAACTTCAAAAATTAGTGTCGTCTCTTCCCAAACACTTACTGAGGTGTTTAAAAGAAAAGATGATGTCACACAACGGTAAACATGACCCTGTCCCAACTTTTCATTTGAAATGAATGAATGTCTCTCTATAATTATTACGTCTATCAGTCATTAAATAGCTTGTCTTTGTGCTGCATTCAGATGCATTTAGGTTAAAAACGATTTGCGTTCTGTTTTTGTTGATTTCCCAGCTTTTTTGGGGGGAATTGGTTTTGTAAGTAAAAAAAGAAAAGAATTGATCCCCATCGTGTGTTTGGTGTCTGCACACTTGAGAGATAAGAGATAAGATTGAACGCGTGCTTGATTGGTTGATCGAATTGACACACGAGCTGCAGAACGGGCGTGTATCTCTGCTGGCGTCTTCGGTAGCTGCATTAGCTCAAAGTGAGGAAGCCGGGTCTGAGTGATGCAACCTCAAAGCAACTCCGCTCCAAACTCCCTGTAAGCAGGTCACAGTCACACGCTGATAGCAACTAAAGAGAGGTGATGTGTGGCGTAAAGCCTCCCCTGATCGCACTGTTTGAAGGTGCATCTGTGTAGAGAGGACTGATCGTCTGGAGTGAAAGTGTCAGTATCTGTCAGGAGTTCTGTACAAATCTAGACTTATTGACTGCAGTCATGAATATCACAGAGGATCTAAACTGTTTTTATCAAAGACAATCTGGAGGCTAAATAATAAAATACATATGAAATTGAGGATGATTTATTGCCCCAGTTTGTGTCTCATGTTACAAAGCATTCAAGGATCCTTTTCTCCTAAATAATTGGAGCTTTGAAAAACCCAGAAGGTCCTTTAACAACACTTAACAAGCTGGAGCTCTTATCTATTCTCCATGTTGCTTTAAATGATTTCATATTATCATTTAAATAATGCTTTGTATTTTACAGAAAGAGCAGGAAATATGTTGTATATCAAAGGCATTTAAAAAAAAATTCCTCCTAAATTCACTTAATAAAATAAAATAACTAGATGGTCCTCAGAAATCACAAACCTCCACCAAGGCAGCTCAGCTTCCCCATTATGTCATTGCACCTAAAAGCAACAGTCCCTTGATAGTTTGACCCTCATAATGTGACTCCTGAACCATGAAAACCTGCCTCTAGAATCTGGAATCACATTGGAATCATTATTGGTCTGATAGCTATTCTAGAAAAACTATATTTCACTAATGGTCAATCAGAACAGTTTCACCTACAATCTGATCTCAGTTCAGTCTGTATCATCATTATTATTTGTTATCTCACAGCAGTGAATTTTCTGTGAGGCCTGTAAATTTGAACATTCTGAATATTCCTTAGATCTAATTTATGCTAGATCTTAGGGTGATGTCATCGTGTCATTTTAGTCCAAACCTTGTCGACATTATCCTTGAAGTTTGAGGCAAATACATTGTTATTGCCCTTATCCCAAAAGGGCAAAGAATCAAAAAAGAAAAAAAGAGAAGAAGAAAAAAAAAGATTATGGACCTCATGCTGGCGTTTGTAACGTATAACAAATCAGTGCCATTTAACATATTTAACATATGCATCGAGCAGCGCTTTGTAAACAACTAAATAAAGAAAAACAATCATTCACCTCTCCTGCCACATGGATGTTCTCTGTTTGGAGGGTAAGGAGCTCCTGGTCTCCTAAATTTGCTGATATTAGCTGCAGAGTTAGCTGCTAACTGCTACTAGCTGCTCTCTAAATCTCACGGTTGTTGCACACATGATAAGTTGACAAAGCATCACACCCCATCTGTCGATTTGGCAACAATGACCCCTCTTTCTACCTTTGTAACATTTATACAGAACGGTGAGGCGCAAAAAAGGGGCTAAAGGTATGACTGCCCTTATTTTGGTGTCAGATTTTTCACACCGATCCTCCCTCACATGTCAGCATATTATATTTATCCATTTTCCGGTGCAATGCACTCTGTCCATCCTCTTCGCTATTGATTATCCTACATATTAGCGCACACAGACAGCTCGGGTGGTTCTACTGGAGCTTGTGCATCTGCAGACGGACGTCCCATCAGAATGACTTGTAGGTTTAATTTAGCCGAAAAGCAGGAATAGCTATCAAATCAAGAAGTAGATAATTGAGACTACTATTGATGGAGGTGATAGTGATTTTCTTGCCTGTGATTAGAGTTCTTGATTTGACAGCGACGGAGTAATGAGGAAAAAGTAAGATGAAGCATCTTTCAAAGGATCAGTTGAAATTGCCAATCTATTTTAATCTATTGTCACCTTGGGAGAGTAATGTTCCGTTTTTGTGCGGACTAATTGGATTTCAAAATGTATATTGAAAAAGGTCTAATTAGATATTCATCACATGGGGAGGTACAATGTGATCACATGCTAAAGAGCACTCTCTTTAATGCAGGTAACATTCCCTTCATCCCATCTGCACCTCTCCTCTCCTTTTCCCTCGTCTCACGCCTCCCCTCCTCCTCCTCCTCCTGCGTCTCGGTAATCTTACCAGACAGCCGAGTGGTGATGTTTGGAAACACACTGGATTATTTCACCATTTTGTCATCTTCAACTAACCTCAGCGGTTTGGAAAAAATACAACCTTCACAGAGAGAAAAAAAAAAGGGATCTGAGACGTTTTTTACTCTTCTTCACTGTCACTTGAACTCTTCTTCTTCTTAACCCCTGAGTGAGACGCTCTATTGTTGGATACCTCATAGGTCAAGGGTCCCCTGTAGGGGTCACCAAAGGTTAAGACCGACATCATTGACCTTACGTCAGGTCAGCTCCTGTGGAGATCACCAGACGGGAGACAACAAGTGATGCTTTACACAAACTCTCAGGTCCCCAATCTACAGGAGCTTAGTTGGATGTATGTATGTAGGATGTTCACACTGTATGAACCATTACTGGTTTCATCTGCCCTTTTATAATAATGTAATGTAATGCATCTTTGTTATTCAGACAGAGGCGTTTTTCTACATAAAGGCCTGTTATAGCTTTGTTAAAACGCGACAGGACTATTTTGGAAAGATATTCATATGCGTGAGAGGGAGCAGTGGAATCAATTAGAAGTGGGGAGACAGTCTGGAAGCTCCGCCAAGATCAACCACCATAAAACTATGAAGATGAATTATTGTTTGTCTCGTTTACAAAACACTGCTTGATCCTTATGTAAAACGTCACAATAGATACCAAACCTCCTGTGTTACACTCCTCAATGTAGCGGCTGCAATATAAAAAAAAGTAAGCAAAAATTCGAGCGCGCCCCCCCCCCGAATGAATACCTAACTCCAGAATTAGCATAAGAATAACTCAGCTGAGCACACTCACAATGCTTAAACTAACAGTGCACAACACACACACACACACACACACACACACACATACTTGCACTGCAGCCACGCTAATGAGAGGTTTGCAGTTTGAGATTGTTGCCCTGTTATGGGTGACGGCTGCGGCGGTAGCGTCGCCGTGACGATGAGCAAGAGGAATGTCGAGAAGCAGACAATATTGTTCTGTCGCGTCCATCCAACACTCCCACCACCCGTAACCCCCAAAGGTTGTCAGTCCCACTGTTAAGTTCTCCCAAGACCTCCTGAATCAGGGGCGTTAAGGACTCAGGTTTTATCTTCGAGAGCATGTTAGTTCTTGACAGGATGTGAGCTCAAACCAATCAGCTTTCTCCGCCATCACTTCATTGAACTCCTCACCTTTTTACTGATACTCTCCTGATGCTCCAACAAAACCCTGAGACTCCTCCTCCTCCGATTTACCCCCCGAAACTTCCGTGTAATGCTACCAACTCCCATGGGTCTGAGACCTCCAGACCCCTAGAACCACAGGGGACCACTGAACCTTCCAATGCCAGAGCCCCTTTGTCTCCTTCCCTCACTCCTCGCAGTCCCGTCCCCCCCCCCCCCACAGACCCACAGGACCACGGTCCCAGGCTGACCAGGGCTGCGGCAGGGTGCAGAGAGCAGGCCGTTGGTTCCCAGGACCACCACGCACTTGTCATGTAAATGAAGAAGCCACAACCAATTAGAGTAATTGCAGCGCATCGCCCCGTCTTCGCCACGGCTGCTGAGCTGAGGAGGGGCATGGGAGAGAGAGAGAGAGAGAGAGAAGGAGGAATGGAGGGAGGGGTGGGATGCAGAGAATCCAAATCCAAAGAATCCAAAGACTGACATGGACTGACCTCAACCCCATCGAACACCTTTGGAACAGAGATTGCAGCCTTCTCACCTAACACTAGTACCTGAACTCACAAATGCTGTCCTGGATGAATGATTAAAAAATCCCACAGACACTCCAAAATCTTGTAGAAAGCCTTCCCAAGATGAGTGGAAGCTCTTATAGCTGCAAAGGCAGGACCAACTCCACATTAATGCCTATGACTTCAGACTGGGATGTCATAAAAGCTCTGTAGGTGTAAGGGTCAGGTGTCCCAGTACTTCTGTCCATTGGTGTATTTATTTGTTTGTTGGTTTGTGTATAAGCAAGATTACACAAGAACTACCAGACAGATTTTCATGAAACTTGTTGGCAGGGAAGAACCAGAAGTTTGAAGTGGATCCGGATCCAGATTTCTTTTTTTAACATTGTGAGAAACCCTGAGATGCAGCCATTTGGATGGCACGCATGTCTTGAGAGTGTGGGCCTTGGCGGAGGTATGCGCTCTACTGCCCCCCCCCCCCCCCCCCCCTTCTAGTTACAAGTATTTTCCCCTGATTTCATTGCAAGTTTTTCCATTACTTATCAGAGTACTTGCTTCAGCTCTGCTGCTGCATGCATGGACAGTAATGGGTGTACAAATACACAGAAATGCACAAACAAGCACAGGAAATATATGGCTGTTATATTTGTTTCATACACATGAGAGAATAGTGTTTCAAGAAAGACAGTAAAGACAGCAGGTTTCTGCAAAAGTGTGTGTGTGTGTGTGTGTGTGTGTGTGTGTGTGTGTGTGTGTGTGTGTGTGTGTGTGTGTGTGTGTGTGTGTGTGTGTGTGTGTGTGTGTGTGTGTGTGTCGGGAGAGAAGATGAGTGGGTGTATCACAGCAGGTGGTCGGGGCTAATGGAACCCCCTCTAGCCTATCAGGAGTAGGGGGTGATGTTGCGAGGGAGGGAGAGAGAGAGAGAGTGAAAGTGTGTGTGTGTGTGTGTGTGTGTGTGTGTGTGTGTGTGTGTGTGTGTGTGTGTGTGTGTGTGTGTGTGTGTGTGTGTGTGTGTGTGTGTGTGTGTTATAATGTATCTTTGCAGACAGACCAGCCACAGAACTAGAGACGTTGAGATGAACTGTTGGCAAGAGAAATACAAAACAGAGATAACTGTAGTTTGTTTTCAGCTGTAACCAATCAAATGCTGTGAGTGAAGGAGTGAAAGTGGTTTATCAGAATGAAAAAAAAAGAAGAAAAAAAAGATTTTGCTGGAGGGGAGTTTGTGAGAAAATGGATGGAGAGACAGAGAGAAAGCGAGACGGACAAAGAGTAAGACGGTCTTTGGCCTTAGGCTTCAATCTCCATCTCTGTGGTCAGTCGGCATGTAATGTAACGTCTCCCATCCATCCATCCATCCATCCATCCATCCATCCATCCATCCATGTCTGTGGGCTTCAGTATAAAGCCTCAGCACCTGAGGCAAACTGTACAGCTTACACAAACACAACATGGGTATTAAAGCCATCGGCTGAGTGTGTATGTATGTCTGAATAAAAGACACTTGTAATGTTCGTTGAGCTCCCAAGAGGTCTAGACAGTTCTGCTAAGAGAACGCCACTTTTAGATCCCTCCCTCCATCCCCCCACTTCCTCTGAGGGGAACCTATACTTCACTTACCGTCGCTACTTATACCAGACACAATGAAATGCAGGCTTCGGAAGATGCAGACTGCACCGGCAACAAGACGACAAAAGCGTTGCTCCTGCTCGTTTCTTTATTGAGTCTGAAGCACAGCAGCAACTTTTTCACACGGCGTAATTCATACAAATCAGTGCAAAGATGCCAATACGCTAAATTCATGCTGAGTGGTAAAATAGTCTGTTTGCGTGTGCAGAGTTTGCAGAGCGTTGTGTTCTCTGCATCACATGATTGTATTGATCCATGTCTCAGATACTGGTGAATAAAAAATGTGAATCACCATTGCCTCCACCTTTTAATGTAATAATTTCTAATATTATTTTAAGGCAGTTTAAATGTGGTAAAGTCTATCGTTTGTGGTTCACATTTGATCGAAATAACAAGGAATTAAGGTAAAAATAAATATTAAGATCTAAGATTGATGCGGTGCTTTTAGTAGAGGAGGCTGCTGGTCCTGACACGCCTGCCTGGATGGAGACCTCGCTGGTATAACCCTAAACTTGTGTCATATAATGCCAGGATTTCAGATACACAGAATATGAGCGTGCCTGGCTCAATGCCTCGTTTCTATTGGTCACATGGGTATTTGTCACACTGCACCGCCTTCAAAGTTCAACATGGTTGGACTGTCTTAGGTGGCGTAAGCCATTAGAAATAATGCGTTTAGGAGCACAGCAGTGCCGATGCCGCCTGTCTGGAGGCCCCTTTAGAAACCATCAGATGGAGAAATAGTGTCCTAACAGATATTGTAAGGATGCTATAAATGTATTTCTTTGTTTCTGAAGGAGATTGTTTTAAAGATTATTTTTAGTTTTTATTGAAGGGACGGCGATGAAGTGAAACAGGAAAGGAGGAGATTCAGTCAACACCATCATCTTTAGCTTAGGGCGGCACATCTAGGAACTTTAAGCTCAGTGATCTGATGGCTTTTAAGAAATACGCCTGGGGAGTCACAGTTAACTCCTCACCTTGCATTATTGCATACACACGATTGTACCTTTAACTTTTTATCAAAGAGCCTGATATTTTCTAACATCGTCTTTGTTGTACTACTTCTCTACTATAAATAGAAGAGCCTCCATCTGCAGTCATTTAATATTGTCTTTATGGAAAGTGAACAGTTTTTTGTTTTTTTTTACAGCTTCCACCGCACAAAAATAAGTACAAATAACTCTCTTATTAAACGACAGGAAGAAGATGAAAAATAAATAGTTCAACAGATTATGAAGTTAATTGTTCCTGATCGAAAGTATAAGCTGTATTCTGTGTTTTATTTTGAAATACTTTAAGTCTCACACACACACATAGGGCTAGGAAGTGCTGTGTGGGAATATTCACACAGCATTAAAAAATAATGCATTGAGAAATACCAAATATGGCATGTGTGCATGTGTGTGTGTGCCAGAGGGCTCTCCCAAGGAGAAGTGAAGATTCAATATGTCTGCCTCCATTTAAGCACTGAAACATTCATGGCAGCAAGCACAGACTGGGACACACACACACACACACACACACACACACACACACACCTGTGAGCTACGACTGGTAGACTCTTATTTTGTCTCTGCTGTTGAGTTTAACCGTTGATCACTGCAGAGATTTATAGCAGATTTAATATCAATAGGTATCGTCTGAATCAGGTTCTTGATCACGTTTGGAGCCTGAATGCATCCTGATGCCTCTCCTCCTCAATTAGGACACTACTGTATCACTGCTGTATCTTGTGCTGCACGCTGGCCCAGCAAACCACAGGAACGATAGAGTGTATATGTTTCTCCTCTTATGAATTATGAACACAGTTAGCTCTTTTGTTTATGAATTATTACTGATCCGCGTCCACAGGATAGTTGCTGGAACAAATGCATTTACACTGTTAACCAATCGCATTATTGCCTTTTTTTATTTTCATACGTATTCGTTTTATCGGGACCAAGTTATTTGGGGTCGGGCGCGAAACAAAACAACTCATTTCAGAAACATGCTCTTCATTAGGAGGAAACAAATGTTTATTTTACCAGCACTTTGTGAGGAGTCATGAATAAATATGGTGTTTGTCTCTGAGGTGAATAAAACAACAATGCAGCAGCAGAACAGAGAAGATGGAGATGCTACAGAGATGTGGTTTGGTTCTCTGTGGACTTCTGGTCACGGCTGAGGAGAAGAACGAGCGCGTAAAAATACGGATCTGCTATATTCTGTTAGAACGGCTTCAAGTATTCAAAATCAGATGTATAGGCAAAGAGATGGAGACAGTAAATATTCTATAATTACAGTCTATAATGAAAGAGTAAAGTGAGAACTGCATGATATTGGGGCGCGGGTAAGGGGATGGGGGGGGTGACTCCAGACGGGGGGGGAAAATAAAGCAAAACAAAAACACAGAGGTCATGAATATGGAATGTGTGTTCTTTGTGATTTAAATATTCATGACATGACGATTAGTATGTCATAACGGCATTATCAGCTTCAGCAGCCAAAATATGAGAGAACTCTGGCTTGATTGATCTCATCAGGACATCATCAATAATGGATAACTCCAATCATAATGCTGGGAGCACACGCTCACACACACACATGCAGGCGTTCACGAGCGCACGCTGACGTGCACAAACAATTATGACACCGTCTGTAATTTAAACCTGCAGTTAAATCAGTCTTACTCCCATCATCACGCTGTGATTCACCTCCTCTGGTTGCTAAGTGAGAAAATATTTATGACAAAAATTATAATTCTTTTTAAAAATCTATTTAATTGAGCTATGCAGCCTGATTTACTGTATATTCTCAAATAAAGGCAATGAGCCTCAAAATATTATTAGATGTACTGTTGCATGCTTGAATTCAGTCTTCAGCTCATTTCCAACAGTGCTTATGTTTGATTCATAAAAAAAATCTGACCCTAAGAATAGCATTTGTAACTTTCACACCTGTGATCTGTAGAGCTCAAATCAATTTAAACTGATGACACCTAACGAGGGTTTAGTCAGGAATAGTCATGGAACAAAAGAGGAGATCAAACCTTTTATCCCCCACCATATAATGCTGAGGGATATAGTGGGTGCATCATTCAAAAATTCATCATGAAACTTGGCTAACACATGAAATATATGAAGGAGTGGTCCTTTTTGGTATTTTAACATTTCTAACATTTTTATTTTTCTCATTTTGGAGGAAAACTATTCAATATTTAACTTTATTTTTTGGAGTGTGGAGCGTTTGTCCAGATCCTAACTTTAAAAACATCTCGCATATCTTCAACAAGTTGTGCACACACATCAATTATATGCTGGGGTGGTGCCTTTTGATATTTAGACATTTTTACAGTTAAAAAAAAAAATTACGCTTCCATAGCAATAACTCAAACCTATCCTTCAGAAAAGAACTATTTCAACATTTATTCTGACAACAGCCTCATAAAATGGGAGCAGTTCAGAAAACAAGGAGACATTTTACCGAAATATGATAAATTATCTCGATTAAGATCAGGTTATAAATAATGAGCGGTATGTTGGGATTTTACTTTATTTGACCTAATTGCTGTAATCTGATTTTATTTACCTAATATCTATTTGGTTTGGTTGCAATAATAGAAATGTAGATATTTGAATTAACTTTAATGTAGATTAACTTTAACGCTGAAGGTAAAAACCACTAAGAAGCCTGTTAGTAAAGGAATGCTGCTCGTCTCCCTCCCTTCCCCCTGTCGCCCAAGGTGACGATCGACCACAGACAGATCATGGTGATGAAGATGTGTGTTTCAGTTAGAGAAATGCATGTGTGCGTGTGGACAGGGGGGGATGCAGGGGAGTTTCAGAGGAGGAGACTCGTGGGTGAGTCTTTCTTTTAAAGTGCTCCATTTGAGGAGAGACGTCCTGAGTGTCTAGACAAACCAACATGTAAAGCTCCTTCTCAAGCTCTCACGTGAAGCTCTCTCTCTCCCCGGCGGTCCGAGATGCTCCCTCACTCCCCCCTCACTCCCCCCTCCATCCCTGTCTCTAACCATACAGTAGGTCCTACTGTACTTAGACGCCATGAAATTTAAATGAAGCCTCTCCGTGTGATGTTGAAAAGTGAGGTGAAACATAATGTCTCTGCAAGATTGTCATTTGAAAGATGGAGGAAAGAGTGAGGTTCACCTCCAGTATTGTAATATTTATGTATTCTTTTGGTCTGGCTTTCCTTCCCTCCTGCTTCAGTCTGGTTGCTCGTTTTAGACGACGCTCTTTCGCCTCGAGGCGGAGGGAAACGCTCCGAGTGTCTAGCCTCGCTACAGCTGAGCCTCTTTGCTAAGACAGACCACTCAGAAACTGCTGGATGCAAACATGAAATGCATAATTTGAACCAAATCTTAAAAAAACTGCTTCATATCAGCTGCTAACCAAATCCTCCTCCACCCTCACTCGTCTACATTAAAACCTCCTTTCTGGGAAAAGATTACAAAAGAGTTGTTTATACTTCCACTTCCGCAAGAACTAGACGCGATACCTTTTCTAAACTTCAGCTACAATAGGGCAGGTGTCTCGTCTTAGATTACCTGTGGGATCATCATCAGACCTGCTGCTGCCACATATTGAGTCTAACTGTATCCGTATTACACAAGTGCACTGACATAGCACAAATTGTTCACAAGAACAAAAACGAGGAAACAGGAGTTTTTTTTCATGCATCATCTCTCTTTGTTCAGGTTTAGGAAGCGATATCAGACCTGTGCTCATATTTCCTATTCAGGTACCCTCATGTGATCCCACTGTTCAACCCTGTCTCTGAAAATCATGTAGAAATGATTTGCATTAGGGCGGCATGGTGGCGTAATGGGCACCACTGTTGCAAGAAGGTCCTGGGTTAGAGTCCACCTGAGGACCTGGGACTTTTCTGTGAGGAGTTTCCATGTTCTCCCCATGTCTGTGTGGGTTCTCTTTGGATTTTCCGGCTTCCTCCCACCACCAAAAACACGCAGTAGAGGTGAACTGGTGATTCTAAAGTGACCGTAGGTGTGAATGTGAGTGTGAATGGTTGGTTGTCTTTCTATGTGGCGACTTGTCCAGGGTGAACCCTGCTTCCTGCCCAAAGTCAGCTGGGATAGGCTCCAGCGTGTGTGTGTGTGTGTGTGTGTGTGTGTGTGTGTGTGTGTGTGTGTGTGTGTGTGTGTGTGTGTGTGTGTGTGTGTGTGTGTGTGTGTGTGTGTGTGTGTGTGTGTGTGTGTGTGTGTGTGTGTGTGACGATGCAGGCCCACATCTGTACAGTTGTGTGTATCCTCAGGCTGTTAAATCAAGCTATGACTTATTTGGCTATAAAGATGCAGCTGCTGACATGTGATTGGCTCCTTCAGCTCCGTCCTGTGATGTCACGTGATTCATCCCTTAAACACTCTTTTATCCTCCACTGGATGGATGGATGGATGGATGGATGATGTTCATGTGACTGTAAATAATTAATATTACTGTAAATTATCTAAAGAAGCTGGAGCTACATCTAAAGTCTCTCTAATGAATATTGTTATCATTCAATGTGGTCACATACCTTTGTACCTGCTTTCTATCTGTTTGTATGTGTACGTGTGTTATTGTGCGTATGCCGCAGTTTTGTTTTTGTTTGTGTTGTCCAGTGTGATCATGTCTAACAGTGCCTCACTGACTCGGTTGTGTGTGTGTGTGTGTGTGTGTGTGTGTTTGGCCCGTCGGTCTGTTTGTTGTATTTCCTCGTGTCACATTGAGTCATCAGAGCGTTTGTCATCGCCATGGTGACCATGCAGTGACATATGCCCTCTCCTTGGCTCCTGAGTGACAGGACAGTCGCTGTGGTGAGATCCAAAGGACGCTGGGACAAATAACACCTCATCCTCTTCCTTCCTGTGACTGACAGTCTCTTCCGTCTTTGTTCCGTTCTTTTACTGAAAGGTCCAGTAAAAAAAAAAACTAGAGTATTCCTGCATGAGACACGGGCGTGGCAGCTTTTAAATGATTACAGTAGTTTAGACTCCTTCACTTTTAGCATATTACAAAGTTGTCAATGCTCTGTGGCTTATTTTTAAATCCATTCCATTTGTTTTTTGATGGAATATCCAAATCAATTAAATTCCATACTGTGCCGTCAACATCCTTTATTGCACCTCATGGTTCTGTAGAAATGCTACAAAGGCGTAATGGGGAGTCATTGCTCAGCTCTGAGCCGACGTATCGACATCTGTACAAACGTCTGAGCCTGCGAGGCAATAGGACGGGACGTGGGTGTGACGTTTGATGGCATGTTATGTGTGCGACCCGCAACTGGGAGATTTAAAAAGCAACCAGTTAGCAGCTAACTCAAAGAAGAAGAAGAAATCTACCAAAAAATGTCTGCGAATTGGCGGAAAATTCAACCGCCACAAAACAGGGCAGTAAATGATGCCAGATAGATGAGTTAAAGTGGGTCACCGCAAAAAAGCAAAGAGAGTATAGAAGAGACACATGACAGGGCAGTAAGATGGGAAAATAAAAGAGAAGGAGGAAAAGAAAGGAATGAATGAAGAGGTAAAGAAGGAACAAGTGAATGTCCGACACACCTTTTCAATGCTTCCTATAGACCCATAAAAGAGAACCAGATGTGACTGATATGAGGTGATCAAAAGCAGAGGAAGTCAACACGAGATTGATTTCAATCTGATTTCAATTTTGTTTTTGGATTCCCTTGTTCTCAAAGTCTACAATTGGCCTCTTTTTGTGTCTCACTGTCTGCAGGTTGTCTGTCATTGTGATGTTGAGGCGATATTGTTGCGTGTCATACAAGAGTCACACCTCTGCACCTAAATACCAGAGCGCTCCATACAGCCCTAGACTGGTTCACTATTTATTTCACACCTCCTGTACAACAAAACAACAGACTGGATTCTACTCGTGACACAGCAGAGAAAAGATCTGAATTCTGGGAAATAGGAAGATGTGGAATATTTTTGAGAACAAAGGACCACCAGGATTGATCCGGAGCAGAAGCTGTAACCCTGGGAGAACAGAGCGTCCTCTCATCGATGGTGGAGATGGACATGTCTCTGCTTGGTGTCCTTCACAACTTTTTCAAATAAGTGTCAAATCTCTTTCTTCTACCAGAAAACATTCAATAATCACATCTGAGCGTGGAATTGGAAAAGGAAAGAAGTTGTATTGGTGTGATGAAGCTTCACTATGGGTGTCGAGTTTGGTAAAGAGACAGTATGTGAATCAAAGTGTGGAGAAGTTTTTAAAAAAAGGTGAAGAATATAAACGATTTCTTTTGGTTTTTATTTTCAGAGCATTCATTTTATCTGCATACAACTAAAACACATTCCTACACTAGCCATGGGCATGCATGCTTCTCAGTCTGGGTGGTAAAACTAGACATTTTTTACTCTGTGGATAGATCTGTCAGACAATCACACAGCAGAAAGTCTTCAGTGTTTGGTTTGCACGTCAAAATACATGCCTACATACTGAAAACTATTGTTTGTTTTTTGTTTGTTGTTTCGTTTAAAATATGGTTTGTGAAAATGTACCATGCCTACATTTCATTCTAACGACTGGGCTGCAGTTCTTGCACACTTGCTTGATTGATGCTCTGAAAAAAAGTACAGTTAGAGCATAGCAATATTACATCATTGAGTATTTTAGACATGAAAAAGTCAAGAGAAAGATTTCACCATATTCAAGAAAAGATACGCCACAACTTAATTCATTTCTGACCCATCAGTTAACATTTCAATCAAAATGATAAATCTGTCTATAGTTCAGAAAATTAATTAAAAAAATGAGAACAACTTTAAAAAGTGGAGGAAAAGTGGTTTTATGAAGTAAATATTTCTCCTTTATCTTTGTGGATCTAAGCATGGAGACATAATGAGTATACCAGTGGATTTAAATAGGGGCTTTATTCATTAGTTGTTTTATTCACATGAGTAAATGCCATGGAATGTGTTGGTATCTATAATTTACATTTTTGTCTTTGCATCCCATTGTCTTTTGAGATCCACGAACGAGTGCGTCCTCCCTCACACAAAGAGTGTGTCTGCAGCTCTCTAATGGGAGAACAAGCTGTTTGAAGAGACAAAATGTCACCAGGCGGTCCCCACTCCACCACCTCCCCACTCAGGGCATACTTAGCATTTAAAACACCCCAACCCAACCCCACCCGATCCTGAAAAAGGCGTGCTAACATTTAGCGGATGGGGGGGGAAGAGATGCACAGACGGGCTTTGGCCATGAAGGCGACCAGGCAGCAGATTCCTCCGGCCCTGTAGTCGAGCCGTGGGGAAGTTTTTAATTCCTCCACCCTTATGGTTCATTTGTCCTGCAGATCTCCCATGTGAAGCTCCACGATGACCACTCATGTGTGCACTGCTGTTAAATTATTAACAAGAGAGATGAGGGGAAGAGGAGGGTGATGGGAAGATAGAGGGGAGGGAAAGGGGAGAGGAGGAGGAAGAAGGAGGAGGAGGAGGAGGAGGAGGATGAAGTGGCAATGAGGAAGAGAGGTGTGGAAATGTAGTGAGGAGTTAAGAGATGGGGGTGAGAAGTGGGAGGAGAGGTGGGAGAGAGATGGAGGAAGGGTGAGAGGAGGCAGGGGTTGAAGAGTGGACAGTGAAAAGCTTTCTGTATTAATACAAACCCTTAAATCCTAAATTGGTGATAATCAGTAAATAAAGTAAGTAAGTGAATTTATTGTTGTTTGAAAAGTCTAATATGTTCTTTCTACTGCAACAGATGCCTTAATTTAAAAAAATTAATTATATCAGTGATCCACAGCTTGTAAAAGATATAAATATCCATTTCACTTAATTTGATGTGTCTGAATATTATTATTACATTACATTATTAAGTCTGTATTAATGTATTTATTAGCAATTATAACTGACTGACAGCAATATAACATAAATCATATTTAATAATACACATGAGAAAGTTTGTCACATGTACATTTAATGTCCATGTGCTTTAAAGCCAGTATTGGGAAAGATACTTTCAAAATAAAATGCATTCTTTTTTATTATCATCATCATTAGTTACTTGTAACAAGTTACTTTACTATATTACTATTAGTGTATAGTAATGTGACAAAAAAAAGAAGTAATTCAGCAGCATGTCATGATCAGCTGGTGAAGCTTGTATTTAGTATTAATGGTAGTATTTGAAAATAAACATTTAAGAGATGAATATGATTAGTCAGATAAGATAAGATATCCCTTTATTAGTCCCACAGTGGGGAAATTTACAAATCATTTACAGATCATGTCATCGCCGTCTTTTTGTGTGTTTGTTGGCGAGATTATACAAAAACTATACTTCATGGATTGACATGAAAACATGACAATGCTGGTGACATCATCAGGTTAATTTCCCAAGACTTATGTGTAAAATTAGTTGAGCATTCTTTACAAACAAAAAAACCCCTTAAAAATATCAGAATTTTAGAAAATTCAAATGATTTTTGGCTTGAATTGTGCTACAGTAAGAAAGTGTTCTTGCCTTTCTATAGGTCTCCATATGTCAGCACAGTGGTGGTGTAATAGTGGTGAAAGGTGATACTGGTCTCTTCTTCCTTTCCTATACAGTCTCAGATTGACCACATCTCTATTGTTAAAGATTGGCAGAGCCTGGTGCCACATCACACACTTACCACACATTGTGTGTGTGCTGCCATAAGGACATAATTGGGTTAGAGTGACGCAAACGCACACCGTCGGTGTCAGCGACGTCAGTGACAGTTACCTGAGGACTAATTTATTTATGTCCACATAGAAGAGGGACAGTCCCAGGACAAAAATAGTGAAGATGCAGGAGAGTGCATTCACAAATCATCGATCAGGCACAGAAAGGAACACAGCGGCTCTCAGGGGAATAAGCAGACAGACAGCAGAATATTAGGCAAGTTGTTGCCCTCCTTTTGTGCATCCTAAGTTGTTGAAACCCTCTTACGACTAGCCTGTGAGTCTGTCTACGCTGTGCTTGTAACCCAGCTCTAAAATGATATTTAGGTACTTGACAACCTTCGCCACAAACGCATCCTCTAGGCTAAAGACACACTGGTTTGGAGAGAGACAGAATAGTTTAGTCCCTGTAGTTTCAGGCCCCGTTTACACAGCAACGGTTTTACAGAAGACGGAAAAGTTTTTCCTTTGCGTTTTAAAAAAGTTCTGCATTTACACTGCAACATTTTGCAAACGATTCCTAGCGCACATGGATCCACAAATATGGTTGGAAACGCTGTAGCATGCATTCAAATCAACACCACAGTAGTGATGCAGCAAATCTGCATTGGAGGAGTCTGCAGCACTAACACAACCGGACAGTCTGACATTTCCTGTTATTGTTCTGTCCATAGTGTTCTGTCCACCTATGCAGATTAGGCTGTAACCGTAATAGGTATGCGACAAGCGGGGCTGTGTTGTCATCGTTTTCAGAGGAGTTGTGTTTTGCCCATTTACACGGTGCTGTTTTCTAAAGATTACACTCTGGAGCCTTGTTTTCTGCCCCCAAAACACTGTTGTGGTTTAAACAAACAGCCAAACCACAACAGAAGTTGACCGTTTTAGGGTAAAGCTCTTTTAAGGCCCCTTAGTCCAATCCAGAGTTGTTGATATCGGAGTACAACCGGTAGCGTTTGCAGAGCACCTTTAGAAGTCAGTGTGTAAGTAGCTGTTGCCTTGATAGCCTCCGAGACACTCATGGTCTCAGAGTCGGACCTTAACCAGTCCAGGATCACTCCAGTTTGGCCACAAAGGCTGCTCAGGTCCAGCCTATCTGAGCAGACACTAAATCTAGCAGCATGGGATGAGTTTCCCCACTGGGCTTCGTTTTTTACACTGAGAAAACGGACCAGAGGTACCTCACGTCTCCTTAGGTCCAGAGTGACGCAACACAAACAGTCAGTGTCGGCGACATCAGTGACAGCTACCTGAGAACACACCACACACACACACACACACACACACACACACACACACACACAAACACTTGTAAGTTTATAAAGCAGAGTATGAGTATGAGTATGCATAATGTCATACTGTACATGCAAATCACATGCATGCACTACATACATAAACATAAGACTAAGTAAGACAGAAAGAGTGAATGCGCTGATTAGTCTGGAAATGTGTGTGCTAGTGTGTGTGTTTTGCGTGTGTGTGTGTTTGGGGGGAGTATCCTGCTAAGGGAGAAGCCAACCAGACTCCCCCACTCCTCTCCCCGTCACACACATACATGCAGTGTCTGGGGGGTACAGTAAGCCCTGGCGGATTTGTAGAAAGGCCCGGATTGTTCATTAATAAAGAAAGGATGAAAACGGGGGAGAGAGGAGGAGGGGTGTGTGTGTGTGTGTGTGTGTGGAAGAGGGGGGAGGCGAGGATAGTGGGAGAGAAAGAGAAGGAGAAGTGAGAGAGAGAGAGGGTGGGAGGAGTAGAAGGGGTACGCAGCATTAGACAGTAATTAAATAATCATCTGCGTTGCTCTCGTTTACTCCCTCCCCTCTTCCTCCTCCGCCTTCTCCCACAGCACTAGCGGCCACAACACCTGTCACAACCCATCACCCTCACGCACAAACACACACACAGAGAGGAAGAAGGAAAAGTCACACACATTACGGACACATACAGTCTTAGACTGTATATGCACTCATATATAAATAACACAGAGGTGTTTGTATACACTTGTGCACGAATTCGTCAATGAAACACAGTGTGAGTGTGTAGGGGGGAGGTGTAGTTTTTTGGGGGAGTTAGAGTCAAATTAATTTCCACCACCCGATCGTCTTCACACCCTCATCACCCTCCTTCCACTCATGTGAGGTAGCTGCTGTCCAGCCCAGGTAAAAGCCTGGATGACGTCGGCCGCTGACAGCAATAATTAGAACAACAGTCTGGAGGCAAACCTGCTGTCAAGAAAAGCGTCTCAATCAGCAGCAGCAGCAGCAGTGACGGTTCACAGCGTACCTAACCTGTCAGGTCAGCTAACATTATTACACAAGCTTGGAATTCTAAACAGGGGTGTCATAGGGGTGGCTGTGGCTCAGAGGCCGTCCACTTATCAGAAGGTTGGTGGTTCCATTCCCAGCACCTACAGTCTAAATGTAGAAGTGTAGATTTCTATGTATATACCTTTATTTCCACCGCTTAGTGCTACATTTATTTCCTTTATGTTTTGAATAGCTTCATTTACCTATTTCATGTTTAAAGTTTGTAAAATGCTTATTTCTGCATGTGATTTGTGCATTGTTTTTTTTTGGATGAATTGTTTTCCCATCATGATCACGTGACTTCCTGTGTGGCAACCATGCAACTTCCTGTATAGAGACCATGTGACCTTTTAAAAGCAATCATGTGACTTCCTACGTCTTTCTCTCTATGGAAACAATGCGTCTCTGCAAAGCCGAGCATTTCTTGATTGTTTGAAGCCATCAGTCAAAGAAGCATTAAGATATTTAACCCACTCTTAGTTGACAAGCAGGAAAAAGTGGTATGTGCTGTATTTCGGCTCTAATTTGAGATATAAATAGATAGAGTATACATAGATTGCACAATATGAATGTTTAGAGAATAGTTATTAGATTCTAATCTTTTATTAGAAACATCCAAATCATGTTCAACCACACAGCTGATTTAATAACTGTAATTCTGTTAGCGCTGTAATCTCCATCTGCTGTATATTAACCATGGGGCATACTGTGTACATGCATGCCCACACATATACATAGTACATGCATAGATGAAAACACACACATGCACACTGACAGTTTCAGACATACACAGAACGAGCACACAGTTGCCAAAATACAGTCACCTGACAGAGAAGCACATTATGTATAATTACAGACGGCCATATGGCCATGAGGACTGTTGGCCAGGCCGACAGGGTTCAGCTCTGAGGAGAACACACACACACACACACACACACACACTGCAGAATAAACATTCAATAGTGTTGCTGTGGATTCATTCTCTCATTCATTGATTCATATTCCTGCTCGCAGCCACAGGGCCTCCCAGTGAAATCCGGCGTACAGGCCAGTATGGCTGGATAACATGTCCTTCGTTAATGACGATCAGAAAAATGTGCCTCTGTACGGCGGGAGGGAAACAGGATACTGATTAACATCTGCTGGGAATCATTGATTTTGTCTCCTGTTTTTGTGGTGATTATAATGTTGCTGGAAACAATCAATCTGTGCTGTTGACGTAAAGAGTCAGACAGAGATTCGTGGAGCTGGTGTCTCACATGTGAAGCCAAAAAAAATAAAATAAAAATAATGTAGGGGAACTACAGGATTCAATTTGAACTTAATCTATTTTATACTTCAAATGGTACACATCAATACTTGAAGGAACACATGTTTGCATGAGTTAAATTATGTAGGATTTCAGTCTTTTCTTACTTTTCAGGCAGATTTTGATCTTTATTTATTTTCCGTACATTTGTAATCATCATAACTTTGATAAGAATCCACACAGACTTGTAAAACACAGCTCCTGTATGTTTCTCAAGAAACCTGGCATTCTGTGACACATTGTGATTTTCATACTGTTCAGACATGAATGGGAACCAATGGCTGTTTCATCGGAAAATACTTTAAACAAGATTAATAGTCTACAGTCACACCTTTGGCTCTGTGAGGCTGCACTGAAGCACAGCAGAGCTTTTAAAATGCTAACGTCAGCAGGCTAACAAACTCACAGAGAGAATGTTATCATGCAAGTAAAGTGTTTTGATTGAATATTATCTGTGAAAATACAAATCGATTAATCAATGTTCTAATTAGTTTTCTTTTAGCTGCAGTACCAGCAGAGTTGAACAGATTCACCAAATCAGAGCCAAGCATAGAGAAACATAATCCATTTTGAGAAGTTTGAGAAAACCTAATTGGTCGGCTTTACATTTACCTAGTAAATGTACATGTTGTTTTTAATTATTTGTGTATAGATGTAGTTTTATGGATAACACGCCGTGTAAAAGTGTTACTCTTACCTCAGCAGATGGGAAAAGAGCGTGTCGTTATTGCATCGTATCGCGTCATAATTTCATCAGAATTGCATTACATTGTAAAAAATAATCCATATAGTTTTATATATCATTAAGAAAATACTTTGCTTATGGATGGAATTGTAGTGAAAAGAGTGATTCCACTTTCTGCTGGGGGATCCTCTGGAACCCCCCCTCCATGTACCCTTGGGAGTCCCCCAGACCCTGCTTTGAAAACCACTGGTGGTTTTAAGATGCCATGTTGATCTATCCAGATCAAAAGAGAGCCACCTTCTTGGCTAAAGGCGCAGCACACCTTGCAAACCCATTCATCTTGCTTCATGGTGCATCCCTTCAGTGTCGATGACACCTCAGAAGCTCTGTTTGTTTCATAGAACTGGAGAGAAATGGAGAGAGAGGAGGAGAAAGCTGCTGCTCTGTACGGACACATATACACTCTTGGAAGTTCATCAACAGCAAACAAACAAACACATTAATAACTTGAGTATCTGCAGAAACAGGAAAGCCAGGATATGATTATTGGAAAGAATGAGATTCTCCATCTATGTAACATAATGAAAAGGAAATATTCATATTAGGCGAAAACAAACTATTGAAAAGCTGCTCATTAAACCTCATAAATAAATGTAAATCATCTTAATTAGTTTGAGGACCTTGGGTGCCTCTGAGCTTCTTCTGCTCCTCTCTCTTTTCTCTCACTTGTTTTTTCCCTGTTGTTTGTTTTCTTGCTGTAATTGTTGTTTTTGAAGTCCTCCTCCTCCCTCTCCTCTCCATCGCTGCCATTCGTCTCTCTCCTCTCTCCTCCCCCTCTGGTCTGGTCGTTGGATTTGTGTCTCGCGGTTCTTTCATCGCAGTCGACCTGGCCTAACCCTCTGCGGATGCCCCATCCAGAGGAGGGTGACTGGGAGGTTTGGGGCGGAGCCGACGGGATGGGGTGGGAGATCTGAGGTTCTGATGCCACTTTCTGGCATCTCAGTCGGATATGAGCTGGAGCCAAGCTCTCTTGGTGAAGTCAGGAGTGCTGCTGGGCTTTGGGAGTGTGATGAATTCAATGAGCTGCATCTGTGTAATACTTTGAAAGTATAGCATCAAAAGGGCATCAAGAAGAAACTTTATGAGGATATTCTTTTAGACAAAAACCTGAGAAAATATTTTTAAGTATTTCATCTTGTTAATGTTTGGATTTAATGCTAATAAACGTGCAAAAAAAGGTCATGTAGTATCAGTCTGTCAGGCTGACTGTAGAGACGTTGGTTACAGCTTTGTTAAGTGCAACAGTGCCGGCTGGTCCTCGGGGTTTTGTTAAGCATAACTTACTACTGTGACACATGCTGCTGTGAGAGGGCGATGCAGATTGGACGTCTGTGTTGTCACTTGGTCTACCTGCTGTTATTAGTTTAGGGACACCTAATTGGTCTCCGGTCTATCTGTGATGTCTTCACGGACCTCTAATGGAGTCTTTTGCTCAGAGAGGAGGATGAGAGGAACAGATAATTGGACCTGAGGTGCTTCACAGGCTCCGGCACGCTGCTACGCTCAATTAGCAATTTACCAGGAGATCTCACACCTATACGCTTTAACAAGCCGTTGTAAATCACATTAGTCAGCAGGGAGGAGACTCGTAGGAAAAAAGATGCTAAATTCATCCATTCATTGTCAAATGACAATATGTTGTTGTCCGTGTGCCGTTCATCTCGCTGCAGCTGATGGAGTCATCGAGGTGTCGAGCTTTACACCTGAGATTGAACGAGTGAACAACAACACCTTTGTGTGAAAAGAACCAGCCCAGTATTCCTGGGAATAACATCCACATTAGAGGATTCCCCCCCACCTCATGATTTAAGTAGAGGTGGAAATTTGTTACTTTCACATTCGTTTCTCTTGACCAAGCGATACAATCGCGTCACCATTCAGCTTCATTATGTACCGTACAACCGGAAGTGAACCCATCACCATTCTTGACACCTTATACTTTTTTCTAGATACAACAGCTCATAATAGTTGAGAGCCTGACGCGCCCAACCAACCCAAAGTTTCAGGATTAGATAACCCGAGAGTCAAGATTCAGTTATCTTTCTCTGGAGGCAATTATTGCACCTTAAACCATGGTCTTATTTGTCGTTACCCCAATCTTAAGCTAACTTTTGATTACATTCAAGTGACAGAGCCCTCTAGTGGCAGCCGGAGGTAAAAAAAAGAGGAAGTCGGCTGATGTGTGTTGGTGGAGCTCGAAATGAGTTTTTAACAAGAGACCAAAAACAGACTTATTTTCAACACTGATTTGTTTTGGCTGGCACAAACACAAATATGTCCTCCTGTACATACAGTTAGGGAGGGTGCATGCCTTCCAACGTATGTATCCTTTAATCTGGAGGGGTAAAAGAAGCCAAACTTTTTTGCAACAAAAAAAAAAAGTAAGGTAAGGGTTTTGCAGAAGCATCCAAACTTTTAACCTTCCTGTCTGGTGAAAGGGTTGAACTAACAACAGAATGCTGGTTTTGAAGGACACCCAGACACAGCAGGTGGACTGACAGGGTGGAGAGAGGAGTGCTATGGGATCTGCGGAAGTCAATGTGTTACACAACATAAGCACAGGGTGTGACCCCTGGTGTCATTTACACCGACCTACATACTACATACAGGCGAATGACACATATGCATCACACTGACACAGATAAGACTCGACCATGAACACAAAGTAGGTACAGGTGTTAAAAAATGTATGACCAGTCCTGCACACGATGACCGACTGTTACACTACGGCCAACATGGCAACAATTACAAGAAAGTTTCTGGAATCGCCGATCATATCTGGATAGTCGATCATTTTGGATGCTCTTATTTCTCACAGATCAGCTGCATCGGCTCCATTCAAGCAATTTATGATTATTTCAATGTTACAAAACACCCAGTGGAGGTCTAATTAGATTAAATGACCAATAAGTCGCAGTTATTAAGAGCGCTCCTCAACCGCACTCCTCATAGAGAGACCTTTTTCCCTCCATTGGCACCAAGAGCTTGTGATTTCTCATGTTATCCCAGCTACTATAAATTATTCAATATTTGTTTGAATAAATGAACATGAAAAATAATCTCCAATGGCTACAGACGGCAATAGTTAATTGGAATTAAAGAAAGAAAGTTTGAGCCTTGTTTTTAGTTGTTGTTTTGCTTCTTTCTTATGCACTCTTGCCTTTTATACTTTCTTGCATTGTACCATTGGACTTTTTTTCCCTCTTTCATGTCAGTTCATTACATTTAATTTATTAATGTCCAATATTTAATGTGCCAAAAATGTCAGATTCAAACAGATGAAAATGGGGCATTTTCTCCTGGTATGAGGGATGCACAAGCTGTTTGCTGCTTCTTGTTGTGACTCTGGGGGCCGAACGAGGGATGGGAGGGGAAGAAACAGAGAGAGAGAGAGAGAGACAGAGGGGAGGGGAAGAGAGCGAGAAAGAGTGAACTCTTCAGTCAGACCTGAAGTTTATCTTTAACCAAGCTTCGAGCTCCCAAACCACAATGCTGCATGATGCCAAAAGGCACAACTTTACAGAAACTAACCTCAAAACGGGGCTGGAGTCGGTGAGAAGAAGGCAGATCTACAGAAACAAACAAACAAACCTCACAACCTTACTGTAACTCTGAGAAAGAGCAACTTTTTAAGGACTAAACTTAGTGCTGCTCTGAAGTACAAATCAACTTAAGCTTTTGTTTTGCAGTGAAATCTATATTTGATGGATAAAGTGATGTGTTATGCAGCTGCGGTTTAAATATGAAATGTCTTCTTCTATAGCAGGAAAGCAACACAAGCTTCAGACACACACAGAGCGCAGTCATGCAGCTATCGATCTACAAGCTGTTTGTCCTTGACGCCTGTCCCACTGTCACTGTGATCGATGTCTCATCTCATTGACTGACAGGGAGGAGAGTCAGCTGACTCTCTCTCACACACACACACACACACACACACACACACACACACACACACACACACACACACACACACACACACTGGTCTGTGAGTCCACGGGTGTGACTGTCATCAACTTCTCTGCACAGTTGCTTTGTCCGTCCTATGTTGAATTTTATGTTGCTTTGAATGTTGTTGCTAAAATAACCCAAAGAACTTTCACATAAAACCTGGCAGTAGTGGAATCTAGTGTGAGATTTTTTATAAACAATGAAATAACATTTATGCTCTACATTAATGACGGATACGGACGGAGCCTTCCATCTGTGCTCTGCTTTAATTTTTTTACATATTCGGGCATGTTTTCAGAGAGCTTACAGATACGGAGGAGACGGACAAAAACGGAGGTGGAATTCCACCGGAAATGGTTGGGAGCAGTGAAGGTACAATTAAAACAAGGCACGACAAATGTGTACAGAAATGTGTACAATTTTGGACATTGTTTTTGTTTTTGACTTGCTGTCAGCCATCCTGGTCTTGCAGTGACTTGCATGGGGCGATGGCTCGCTATATAGACGACGAATTATGACGACGTATTATGCGTGCAACCTAAACCGGACTTAAAAAGTGTCTAGTAGAAGTTAGCAGCTAACTTAGGGAAGGAGTAAATCAACCAAAAATGTCTTTTAATTGCGGCAGACACCACAACGTTCGGGAGCTCCTTATCATCCCGTTAGAGGACGAGACAAAGCGCTACTCGACGCATATGTTAGACATCAGGCTTAGACCCCAACGCTGCTGGGTCCTTTGTTTATGGAACGCCAGCAAGCTATTCAAAATAACGCACCAAAGCGCCGTTGTTCCGCTGTTGTCTTGTTCAGTGTAAACAAACAAAAAGTGTTGGACAGAAGCGACTTCGTTGAGGCATTGTTGCACGATCTCTGTGGTCATTAGACAAAATGTTCGGAACGTTTTGCTTCTTGAATGAGAGGAAGATGTCCAATGCGGCGCTGTTACTACTCTCTGCTGCCATCACAGATGAGCAACTACACAGATCCCCCATTCCGCCATCGTAGCGTTGAAACAGAATGGTGGGGCGGAATAAAGGCGCCACAGTCCCGCCTTGAACAGGCTGTGTAAAAGGAGCTAAAGTCTTTATACGCATAAAAGTTTATGTTAATCCCAGACGGAGACAGGAGGTGACGTAATTTGGCCTTGTTGCATATTTGGATGAGTCAGTGAAGGATGACACAGCAAGAGAAAATTTTTTTAAATGCCAGAATTAATCTGTATAAACGACATACGTGTGTGTGTGTGTGTGTGTGTGTGTGTGTGTGTGTGTGTGTGTGTGTGTGTGTGTGTGTGTGTGTGTGTGTGTGTGTGTGTGTGTGTGTGTGTGGTCTTGGATGATGCGACTGATAATCATTTGTGACTTTTGATATTGACATCGGACACACACACACACACAAAATGTAGGCACAAATTTAGAGTTGCTATAGCAACCAATGGCTAGCACACAATGTTCAAGAGGCGGTTTGTCGAACCATTTGCCAATTTGGTTAATTATGTCTTTCTGCCGGTGAATAGGCCTTGACTCCCCTCCCCTCTGTCTCTCTTCCTCGCTGCCCCCTGCGCCCGTCCTGGCTCCGGCCTGAGTACAGCCAGCTGACACACACACACACACACACACACACACACACACACACACACTCATATTGTTTCAGGGGCTGGGTCCAGGAAACTGGGAGCGAGCGAATGGAGGTAGGAACATAGAACAGCAGCTCTAATGAGCCACTGGCTGTCAGGAACGGTTAGGCTGCTGGGCACGGAGAGGCGGGGCCAGCGAAGGGGCGGCGGCCTTCACAGAGTGATAAAGAGTGAGTTGGTCAAGCACGACTCTCATGAAGGCTTGTCTGCTCTGTCCCTCTAGTTGATTTACGTTTTTCTGTCTTCACATCAGCCTCCTCCTTTCGCCTTCAGACTCATTTATGTGTCCGTCCTTTCTTTCCTTCATCTCTGACCTCTCATTGGCTGTTAGCTCCTGCGCTGACGTGACAATAATTGATTTCCTTTATAAAAAAAAATGCATTTCCTCAAACAAAATCCTTGCATTAAAAAGGAAAGGAAATCATTTTCTGTTACACAACATGAGTCATTGAACCTGCGTCACACAACACTGACACGCTGCTCATGTGTTAGCGAGCATGCATGTAACTGATGCAGTTAAAGTGTGTTTGACGTGTGTTGTGAACGTGCATCCTTTAGTTCCAGTCAGCGAGTCCTGCTGTCCGCTACATATGTTTGCTACGTTTCTCTGCCTCCATTACATGAATGTGCAAACCAGCTCTGATACAATGACAACCATCTGTCAATACACACACACACACACACACATATGCCTGAAACGCTGCGAGCTCCGCCTCCTAACAATATTCTAAACTGTCTATAAAGTCTGCAGAAAAATCAATGGAGCTCTCAGACAGAGACAAAAGGCCCGGGACAAGGAGCAGCTGAACTTGTTTCCACACTTCCCTCTCTTGCAGATGTCACAGTAAAAGTTGACGAGTTCTCGTAGGCACATGTCAGTCGAAATGAGAGAGGTGAGGTTAAAATGATGTGAAACCACACCTCCTGAGACCTGAGGACTCTCCTGTCGATTGCATTCAGCAGTTCCTGCATGTTGTCGGGCTGTTGCAGGATTATGCTGTGATTTGGGAGTCTTGACCATTCAAAAGCCCAGAGAGAAAAGGACCAGGACTTGAGCTGAGTCCTCGTAGAAAAGGCAGCTCACTGTAATGTAGGTTTGATTGTAAAAAAAAAGAAAAAAAAAGACTGCAGACAGTGGAGGGTGTTTGCCTTCAGCAGAGCAGACCATTCACTGAAATAAAGGCACAGATGTTATCAATTATCACAGGCCTGGGAGTCATTTACTGAACTCATCACCCCTTCTTTTTGTTTAATTACAGTCCTGTCCCGTCTGCAGCCTCCGTCTTCTTAAAGAAGCAGATCAACATTTTCTAATCTATGAGGGTATTATTATATTATTATTATTATATGATACCTACTTTTTTGGTATCACCTTCATTGCGGTTCCAAAAGAGCTGAGCAGGTGCTAAAAGGTCACGTGAATTTTGCATCATTGCATCATCAATGCCCAGCATACATGGAACAGTTAGCCTGGCCCTGTCAGAAAGTGACAACAATCTGCCTCCAGCACCGCTAAACCTGTTAAAAACAACAACAAAAAAACAGGGAAACATATTTCAGAAAATGTTGAACTATTCCTTAAACAATTGATATATTTGCCTGCCTGTCATCCTCTGGTGCCCCTCAGCGTCTTCCTCTGTTTCTCTTTTTCTTTTTTGCCTGTGGTTGTTCCGGGGAGATGAACAATATGTTTCAATGATGAATGTGTCAGAGTTTATTCTGTCTGTCTGTTCCCATCTTTTTCATTTTCTGCTTGGCAGCCAGGCCCCCGACTGTTGTGTGGAAAATATCCTCCTTTTGCTGTAGATTGAGACAGTGAGTCTCCAGGACTCTGTTTCTGCTCCTGGCCTTTGACCTCTGACCTATAAGTAACTTCTCCACACAAATCAAAGCTTTTGGTTGGTTTTGTTTCCCTGACGATGAACAGGAGGAGGCAACACAGTCCGATGGTACGACTGGGAGAAGGAGAAGTAGCATCACATGGGGGATTTTGAAATGGTGACGCACATCTAGATCGGTGCGCTGAATAATTGAGACGACGGAAAGGAAAAGGAGACTGAGCGACAGTGGCACAGGATGAGATGGATTAACAGGGATGTAGACAAAGAGGGAGGGATGGATGAAAGGGCAGAAGGATGGAGGGATGGAGGAAGTAAGAGGAGAGGGCCGTCACTGAGACTCTATTAATGATGTACAGATGGCCTGAGAGTCTCCCCTCCCCACACCAGTAATCTAATGAGGAGACGTGGATTACCGTTAACTCAGATTAATTTTTAACGTGGTGGAGGAGACGGTGATGACAGCCATGATTATTATCATTACCATAATCATTCCCACTTTGTCTGTGTGTGTGTGTGTGTGTGTGTGTGTGTGTGTGTGTGCGTGTGTGCGTGTGTGCGTGTGTGCGTGTGTGTATTTGGGCGCATGCACGTCGTCACACGGTTTTCAAAATACTGTAAGTGTGCTTGCGAGAGTTTTTTTTTTTTGTTCATTTGCATGGAGTCTAGACATGACATCATGTCATCATCCTTTTGTTTTTCATAAACAATATGTATTGACCCTCCGTCAGGCCGGGGCGACATCTCTACATGTAAGACCAGCAGACAACACAACAACACAACATAAAAGGCCTTTTGTCTTAGGAGGAGTGAACGAGGAGGGGAAACAGGAATCAGGAAACTGCATTCCCAACTCCTCGCCTCCCAAAAAGGGTGAAAATGTGGAGTTTCATGAAGTTAAGAATGCATAGATAATGAGAGGAGAGGAGGGAGGGAGGGAGGGAGGGAGGGAGGAAGGGAGGAAACAGGAAGGAATGAAGGAGCTGAATGTGAGGAAAAAATGAAAAAGTGAGGTGTAGAGATGGATGAAGACACTGATGAAGATGCTTTTGAGCTTTTTTATATTACTTTAATATAATATCTTTGGGGTATCAGAGGGTTGTGCTTCCATGATGCAAAAACAACACAGAAACAGCATCATTGTCATCATGCAGCTGATTATTCTGTATCTGAGGCTGCAGCTCATTGATTTGTTCATATTACAGCAGCAAGTTTCATGCGAGGGTAAAAAAAATGTACGTGTGGGGGGGGGGCTGGGAAAAGTTTGTGTGTGTTCTGTGAATGTGTGTGTGTGTGTGTGTGTGTAATTGGGGGTGTGTCTAATCCTCACATCCCCCCCCTATAACAACAATAATGCAGGATGAGACGAGATAAAACAATCTCAGTCATTGTTGCCTCAGACAATGAATTAAACTCTTGTCTGGTTTTTTAATGTGGGCTCACGTCACACTGAGCATGCTCAGTGAGCGTTTTAAGGAACAGCTAAAAACTCATCATCATGTCATAATCTACTCACTTTATCTCCAGTAAATGGTGTGTTTTAGTGCAGTATTATTTTCAGTTTACCCAGTAAACTCAGTTTCTTAGTTCCCCAAAACGTTTCTGGAGCTTCACAGCTTCACAGCGCTGCAGAAGAAGATGAGGACTAGAACGTTCTAAACAACTGAAAACAGACGTAAAATGACTCCATGCAGCTCATACAGTGTAATCCAGGTCTCCAGAAGCCTCAAGATCCCAAACTGATTTGAAATGTTATTTACACCCTTTTTTTAAAGGTAAAGTCTTCACTGTAGCCTCTGAGCCTAAAGCGTTAGCATGGAACCATCTGAGGCTGGGGCAAAATCATGAACGTGTCCATGTGGTGCTTGACGAGATAAATGTTTACCTCAGTGTTTACCTGCGTCACACACAACAGAGAGTTGTATAAGTATAGGTCAATGATGAAATTCACAAATATCATCCTTTTTTCCCCCCTATTTTTTTTCATTTTTGAATGTCCAAATTTGTGCAGAGCTCAGCGTTTCTCATCACCATTACTCCATCTCCATCTCCAGGCATCGGCTCTGTATCACTGACACATTTAAGTATTGTTAAATATAGTTAGTGTTACCAAGATGTCACACACACACATTCATGATCATACACCGCATCCCTGCCTGCTGATTCGGGGTCTTCCGTGCAGAGCTGTCACTTTGCTTGCCTGTCTGTCGATGCCGAGGCGAGGGTGTGTGCTTGGGTGTGTAGATGTGGGTGAGTGGATATAAGGGGTTCCTCTTAATAAGCAGGTTCCTAAAAGCACGCCGATTACCCCAATTAAACAATGTACCCATCACTGTTTCTGGGACCCGGGGCCCCGAGTGCCTGTTAGCCTGTCTGAAAGAGTCAACAACAGGCCAGACTGACACGCCGCACACACACAAGTACAAGTATATATGTCCTGGTGAAGGTCTCCATCTTAGTGGATTCCTCAGAAACTTCCTCAGAAAAATACTAATTTTCTTATTACACAGCTTCCTGTGTAATAAGAAAATTAGTATTCATGGACTTTTAAAAAAAATATTTCCAGACTCTTGAAACTTCTTGCATTGGAAAGATAAATGTCTAAGCTTAGCTCAGTTTATTAGGTTATCTTATTTGTACATTCTGACACCTGAAAACTCGTGTTGTAGGACAAAATGACAAATTACAAATCGAAATATGGTGAAGTTACACTTTAAACATGCAGACTGAGTGCTGTGGTCTCATGCTGTCGTCTGGCTGTCAAAACCTCAGTGTTGGGCCTGTTGTTAGGGAGGAAAGCCTCCATTGGGCAGATCCTACTTGGACAGATTAAAACATCCATGTCCAGCTGTCCACATCAGTCGACACACAGGTCCTCTGATGGTCCCGGATACAGCCCTGCTTCTCTTTCTGCTCTCCTTTAAATCTGGATGCCCTACCTCTCATCTTTATTTTTTGCTGCCGTTCCCTTGTAAGACTCTGATTTAATGCTTGAAGCACAGGAGCTGCTGTCACAGGGGTTTGAACAGTTGAATTAGATTAAGCGGAGCACAACAAATGCTGGTGGGGATGAGTTGGCTTTTCTCGGCACCGTAAGCCTTTTTCCCCCCCTCAAAGACGGCGCTGATGCAGATGCGGCGTTGCTTTCAAGGTACAGGAGGAGATAGAGAGGCTAAACTGTTTTGCCTTTTGTCTCACAGATGACATACAGAAGCGACACTTACTTGAATGACAATACAAGATGAGTTTAGCCATGAAGCAACAGGAAAATGGAACATGTAAAGGTCCGTGCTGCATAGTGCATATGCACAGTGCAGCTTTGCACCAAAATGAAGACGAAGCCGTTTGAGGGACCAACAGGAAGTATAGACTTGGTTCTTTTTTTTAATTTCAAACCTTATTGGGTTGAACACAGCGGCTCAGCTGTGTGTCTTCATATGTGTAGCATGTATAGCTGGAGGCACTGAAGCATTCATGAATTCATATCTGTACATGCAGAGTGCATTTGGACTGTGATTGTTGTGTGAGATCGGGAATGATGGAGGAGGTGGGGGAGACAGACCCCCCATTAGTGGTTCTGGCCCGGGGCTGAATCCCTGATGATGTCAAACAGTGATGGTCCTGTACCCCCCCCCTCTGTCCTTTGGTCCTTTCATCCTCTTCTCCTACTCCACCCGTCCTCTCCTCTTCGCTCCATCACCTCGTCGCTTCATGTTATCTCCATGTCAACACACCCATCATACTCATTTTTGCAAAGTGGCTGGTATTTGGGAAGTCCTGATATTCCCACACAAACCAAGTGTCCACTCCCAGAACTGGAGTTAGGTGAAAGCTCCAAATGCCTTGTTGGTGAGACCATGATGGCTTCAGTAATGTTGGTTCCTGTGTTTACTTAAGGAGATTAGATACTCGTGTCTGAATCCTTTCTCAGGTTAAAGGTTTCAGTTTTACGGTGGTTAGCACCGCTACCTCACAGCAAGAAGGTTCTGGGTTTGAACCGGGACCTAGAGCATCTCTGGGTTCAGTTTAGGTCTCCCTGTGTCTGAATGGGTTCCCTCTCGGTGCTCCGGCCCGTCTCTATATGTGTCAGCCCTGTGATGAACCGGCGACCCGTCCAGGGTGTACCCAGCCTCTTTCCCAATGTCAGCTGGGATCGGCTCCAGGCCCTGTGACCCTGCAACGGAAACGGATGGAAGGATGGAGGATTTGTCCTCTAGCTGTTGATTGTTGTGTTCACATTAATGAATGAGCTAAGGATGGATATTTACTTTGGGTTCAAATGAATCCTCTCAAAGAAACTCCTCTGGAAATCTACGACTTCTTCTTCTAAACTCTGACATCAGAACTTTTTTAGATTACATGATTTTTTTCCCCCAGGACACTTCCTTTCATCATCAGGAAGTTATCAGGAAATTACCGTAAAATGAAACAAAATGCATCAGGAAAAGGAAACTGCAGGGAGGGCGGGTGTCTCTCCTCATTGTTGCATATAGTCTCTGACAAACTTTTGTAAGCGATACCTGCATGACAAATCTGACATTTCCCATTTATTCATAGCCTCACTTTCATATCACAGATATTCTGATATGGGATTGAGAGAAATTTGAGTCTTTCTTGTGTGACTGCTCAGAAACAATAGAGTTTGTTCACTGCCAAACTTTGCCAAAGAATGATTTCCCTGAGAGATACTGACACGATACAGGCCTGGAATATGATAGGATCCCGTCTGCCAACAGCAACTCCTCAATGAGCAGCTGAAAAAGAGATTCCTCACTTGTTGAGCAGAGAAGTTACCTATCAGATACATGGATGGATGGATGGATGGAATGATAGAATGACCTAAAAAGGCATGGAGACGGATCATCATGTAGATCCGGGAAACCCTTTAAACACCATCACAATGCGCTGTTAACTCCCCCGTCAACAACTAGTCCCGACGGGTTGTCTGCATGTGAGGGCAGTGAGATGGAGGAGTGGAGGGACGGCATCGTAAAATAGATGACAGAAAACGAAAGAGAAGAAGTGGGGTGTGCGCACAAGAACGAGGACTTCTCCTGTCTTGGCCCTAATGGTCCAAATGAGGCAAGGGGGGAGAGGATGGGGGTGTGTGTGGTGGGGGAGACTGAGGGAGGAGAGGGTTGGGGCTGAAGGGGTCTGAGCCTGGAGACTGAGGCAGCCCAGAGCCAAGTGACTCAGGCTCAACACCATATGAGCTGGCAGCTTGTCACATCCCAGCCCATCACTGAGGGACCGGAGAGCAGAGCCGGATTCACCACAGAGCAGCTCCCATCACCTCAAACTCACACTTACATGGTGGAGATAGTTATATGTTATTTATTTGAACAGAAATGTGAGGAAATATGAACCTATTAACACCAGTATGTCAGACTTTTATGTTGAGTTTGTTGAAGTTTGATGTGTGAATTTGCTTCTCTCAGCTTGACGGTCCTTCAGAGCTGGAGAGTCCAAAAATGGAGGAAACTGATGTACAGATGGAAGCAAAATTATTCAACCCCAACCCCATTATGTTTATGGGCAAAATCAACTATTTATCAGCTGTTTGCAATTTTTAAAAAATCACAAAAGAACAGTTTAAATAGCTCAAAATGCTTGAAGAGCATCCTTCACAAGAGCAAATGTTTGCAAAACAGATGAAACACAGAGTCAACCTTCATAGACTCACTTTAGCAGCAGAGTCCTCAGAATTCACACGTTCATCACTGCTGACCCAAAAGCTCCAGAAAAGTGGGCTCCAGTAGCTCAGAACCATCTAGATCAGACCCAGAAGTTTTGGGATGCTGTTCTGTGGAGCCACGAAACCAAACTGGAACTTTTGGGGCCTCTGGATCAGCTGTATGTCTGGAGGAGGAAGCATGAAGCTGATGCTGAAAAGAACATTCTTTTCAGCATCAGCTTTTTGGGTTTGGGTAGGCTCAAACCCAAAATGAATTTAAAACATCACATTTCCACAAAGTAAAACATCTGCAATGCTCAATTATCACCACCTGAAAGATATTATTAGTTATTTTAAGTAGCTTCATCTTCATATTGGATTCTCTTTTAGCCTAATATGCAAATCCAATTGGAAAATATACACATCAACCTCTTAGCATGTGCAGCATCTGTCTGATCGTAGGGATAGAACAAACAAAGTCAAATATAAACACACTCAAAACGAAAAATATCCTGATCTCTACATTATGAATGACTAATTGATCATCTTAGCAGTGATCTTGAAATAACCCTCTGACTCTTTTTGCCTCTTTCTCTCTTTTTTTCTTAGAGAATCACATACTGTTTACGCTGCCATTTTCAACACGCGTGTCTTTGTCTCTCATTGGAATATTCATGCCAATTAAAAGCCTGAACCTAAAAATAGACAACTATGATTATGTTGGCAGGGAGCAGGGATCCTGTATGAAAATTAGCTGTGTATTATTAATGAAATAACGAGTAAAGAACATGTAATTTATTCTTACGTTGAGTTCTTCACTGCTGTCGCCTTGTTGCTCAGAGGCTGTTCAGGTGAACTCATGGTGGAAGTTAATTGAAAATTCTATGCAGGATGTCATCAAAATGGAAAGTCACTATTTCTAAATTAAGTTCAGGGGATTATGCTTTTTTCTTCTTCTTTTTTAAAAAAATTAAATGAATTCAAATACTTATAATTCCCCTAAAGAAATGTCTCAAAAAACAATATCACCCAGAAATAACAGTAGAAATGGTCATGTGCTGGATTCATTCTGCAGTGTGTCAGATGCATTTTATATTTTAAGGGATATAAAGAGAATTTAAAGAACATCTGTGACATAAAACATCCAGATAAAGCAAAAAATAAAATGCACAGAATCTGAACTTTTCAGCTCGGTTGTTTTCCTGTGACGGCCTTCCTAACGTCTTCCTCTGCTCTCCTTTTTCTTTTCAGCTCCTTAAATCTTGAAGTACATCTCACTGCCAGTTCCCACAGTGGCGACAAGTTCATCCGATCCACACACAGGTGTGTGTTGTCACCAGGTAAAGGTATCTGGCTGCCTGCGATGGAAGAAAATACACCGGTGCCTGCCTCTCTTGGGGCTTGAGTTACAGCTTGGTGGTTGTGTGTTAGCTAACAGCAAACTGAACCCTCACTGCTCCTCAGTCCGGCCTCCTACTCTTCCTCCATAGATCCTGGTCAGTCATGTTTCCAGTTTGTTTTCCTCTTCCTCCTTGAGCCGTCGCTCAGAGATGTGCAAAAATGTGTGCAGCCTTTTAGTGCAAGTATTAATGTAGCAATATTCCATGAGTAAAACTACTGCATTGAACACCTTATTTACATAAGACTTGGAGTCTGAGGGCATTTTTTTTTTTAACCTGACACCATGTTTTTATGTCGGAATGTGCAGCACAATCTCCACATTCTGCAGAATGAGGCTCCCATTTCTCCGAGACCAACGTGCAAAGAGATCATTTGGCCTAAAAGCTGAAAATTTCAATTCCAGTTTTTGACATGACTGAAATCTCTCATGCAAAAATAACTTTACTCATGTTCACAAATTGTGTTGGTGCTTGAATGGGTTTATGAAAGTAGAATATATGAATAAAAAAGTAGATAAGTATGTAGTAAATGTTGTCCATCACTCTACTTTCACCAAACGTTAGACAGAGAATCGATGCCAGCAACATTTAAAGCACATTTCTACCTTCTTTTATCACAAAAATATTAACAGAAACATAGCAAAAACACGCCTGCACATCCATACATGTATGTAAGTATGTAAGTGTCATCAGCTAAATTTACTTAAAGTATAAAAAGTAAAAAGTCGTAGCGCAGTAAAAAAGTTCCTTTTCAGTGTTTTACTGTTTGAATATTACGGCTGCATTAATGCATGTTGCCTTTTTCTGCTCTAAGTGTTTTAACTTCTGTATAAGCTGTTGGGTATTTTAATCTACAGCATTGCATCATATTCTGTAAGATCATATATTTCTAGTGTTGCTGTCTTGTGAGAAGCACAAATCTCTAAAGAGTTTCAGGAGTTCACCTTTTTAATTATTCGGAAATTATGTTTTTACCCATGTTAGTTTGTTTGTTAGCAGGATTAAACTTGGAGGAAGGATGAGGCTTTGACCAGGAAAGAAGCCATAAAACTTTGGAGCGCATCTGGAAAAAGGGAATAAAAAAATAAAATAAAAACTTTCCTCAGCATTGCAAGATATGCCATTATTCAAATATTTTCCCTAATTATACAAAAACTCCTGAACCAGAACCAGTATCCACAAACCTTTATGGAGTGGTGGGCTTTGGGTCAGGCAAGAATCCATTCAATTTTAGTGCAGATCCAGATAGAGAGGTGTAAACCAGGATTTTTATTTTTTCATAATTTTCCTTAAAATTGCAAGAGAACAATTTTAAGACATTTTTCCTAATATGTCTGGTAATAATCCATAAATTGTGATGCAACAATCACATATATTTATGACGTTGATGTCTTGTAGTGTGTATAGTGTGGTGCAGATCCAGATCATCAGATCTGCAGGATCAGAATATGTAAGTACACAGGATTGTTCAGCCTTAGGGGAGCTTTAAGTTCCATTCTAGTTTTATATTCATTTATTTTCATTGTGGGGGATCTGGACATATTCATTGTACTTCAACATTAACTCCAATATGGATTATTTAAATTATTATTATTGCTATTTTTTAAATTAAAAGAGAGGAATTGTATTTACACCCAGAGAGAAATAACAAAGTCTTAAATCTTTGTGATTTTTCTCATTTAAAAAAAAAGAAAAAGGAAAAAGTCCCGGAGCACAGCAGCAAACAAAAATGGTGTGAGATGAAGTTAGTTTAAGAAACAGAGGAAGACAACAAAGACAAAGGACCAAGTGGTGGGAAGAAGAAGAGGAAGAAGAGGGAGAGAGAGGTGTCCATGTCTCTCATTCTGCAAATAAACAAAAAGTAAACACCATCGGAGGAAACATGTGACACTCGATGCTGCTCATCGCTCCTCTGCCTGCCCACTCAGGTTTCCCAGAAGGCCATTCTGCCGGCCACGAGACAAAAGCAGCGCAAAAAGCCAACACCTCTCTCCTCCCGGGGCGCTCTGAGACAATAGAGAGAGAAAAAAAAGCGATACAACACCTTTGTTTGCTGAGATTAAAACATGTTGCATTCTCTGCCTCCCTCCCATCGTCTCTCCCCAGAGGTAACTCTACCAGCGAGAGATGCAACTGTCAGTGAACTCTCTCCATTCTTGGTAGCTCATAAAATCTGCCTTATTATTTCTCTTTCCTATTGTTTAGGTGTCATTGTGGTGCGTCTGGTGACGTTGTGATTAGCCTTGGCACCGGCTGAATGTGCAGGCCAATCCTTTTGCAGGGTGATACGGGTATAAAGTTGATGTTGTGACCAGACTTGTGCCCCAGCCTGATTGTTAATGACTGAAACTGAATAGCCGTTGACATAAAAGAGTACCCAGCCTTGCCTTTCCATATAGGGAATCTGACTCTGATGATAGCAGCTCAGGAATTCACACGTGAAGTATTCCCTGTGTAATTGCCTGTGATAACACGTTTAGGTGTCAGGTACACTTTACAGCACGTCTGGAAGATGGAAGACAGCTTCTCTCACACTTGGCAACAAGTCTGACGCAATTCCCAAAACTTCCACAAAGCCAACGATCGACAGGTAAGGCAACCCGTGCATCACATCCACCAAATATCCCCCCCCCCCAGAGACACGCACGCTCTCCACGGGGGGGTTTCTGCCAATCTGGCAACCACAGTGGGAGGTCTCACTCTTATTATTATTACTCTGGAGGATCCACTTGTTTCCTCGTGCTCTTGACTGACTACAGGCTTTAAAAAGGAGTTAGGAAATGGATGTGCCAGCAGCTAACATGTGTCCTTTTATTTTGTGTTTTACTGGATGGAACTACTTTCCTGAGAAGAAATAGTCCCATTGCAAAGTGTTAACAGTGAGACGTGTGAGTAATCAGGACTAGAAGTGAATGTAAATCTATTTTTCCAGTGGACACACATTTAAAAATCACTTTAAGGAAACAAAAAACTGCACTAGGGTGAGAATGAAAGTTGGACTTTACTTGACACCATGAGGTCCATTTAGCAGCAGTTCTGGAGCTTTTCATCGGGTCACATCCAAACCTTCAATCCCTTAAGCTAACGTGACACAATGAAAACTAATTCAAAGATAACTGCAAACTCCACCTGCTGAGATGGAGTAAATCAACTGAAAGCTCCAAAACTCCCACTAAATGTTCACTGTGGTGGAAACATTCAACACTAAGGTTCCCCTTTTTTTTTTAGCTTACTCCCCAGATTCTATCAAAATCACAAAACACATGCAAAGAAAGCTCTTCTTTTGTCTCCTGCATGAACGTCGAGGCAACAACCAGACGAATTAAAACCCAACTTTTAAAGTCTCATACGTTTTACATGGACCTGTGGTTTCATGTGGCTTTTTAAAAGGCCACAAAACAAACAGGCCTGTCGCCCTTGACGCTCTTCTCAGACACCAGCGAAGAAGATAAAACATAAAAGCCCCCCCTCCCACTACACAAACAGTACGCCCAGATAATGAGGCCGGGTGAGAAAGTGTAAAGTGGAGGTGTATTGAGGGGCCGTGTAAGCCGGCCTAATCCTCCTCCACAGCATTTGTTGTGTCATTAGAGCTGTATGGTTTGTGGATCCTGTGACACGGGCCCTATTCACTCCTGTAGCCCTCAGCCAGTTCGCTGCAGAGCGTCGCTGTTGTGTTTGCAGCAGCTCTATAAGCCACGGAGGATTTTCAAAGGTGGGACCGTCCTCAACGGCCACACAGAGCCTCTTTCCTGAGGGTAGAGAATGTGGTAAAAGCAGGGGATGGGAGGTAGATACCACAGGTCTCACATGAACACAGAAACAGCAGACTCCAGGATTCGGTCAGCAGCTTTATTTATTGTGCAAATCTCTTGACAGAGGACCTGGTGACATGGATGAACAGTGAATGTGTGGTATGGCATCCTTTATTTTCATTTATAAGTTGACAACCTTTATGTAAATCAATCCATCTCTGTCTCATCTACCACCCTAGTTTCCCATGTTTTTGTGTCTAATAGGGACAATACATTTTTTTTTTTTATGTAAGCAAACCCGGTGTTGCTGATAGAAATCTAGCAGCTGTATGAATCGGTCCTGAATGGGGGGGGTCGTTACACGTGGTCTACCAGATCTGAGTCGATCAGCTGTGGTTCCTTGCTGTTGGTAACGATGACGTCTGGAGACACGCTGCATATTGTTGTGTTCATGCCGAGATTTAAAATGTTATATCTGGAAACAGGAGATAATTATCTTGTTTATAAGTTATTTACTTTTTTTGTATCTCAGTCTAATTATTTCTAGAGTCGAACCAACTTATTTTAAGATTTCATGACAAGTAAAAGGATCTATCTGCATGGACAGATAATTTAACTCTTATTTAACCATTTTCTCGTCAGATTCACTGTTTACTTTTATTTTTGCTGCTCTTTTTTTTTAGCGCTCTGGGACACAGAATACCGTGGATACAGCTGACTGTGATTCCTCTTCCGATGATGTCGTTTCTCTGTGCTTCATTCAGGTATGCTGACACTTTTATAGGCCTATTCCTCATGTTCCACATGCATATCGCACACGTGCACAGAGGATGACTTTTTCACCTGGTAACCCTTTTTTGCTTTGGTTACGTTTGATTTTTTTCATATTTATATTTCTTCCCGATGGCATTTTTATTCTCATAAAAAGAGTCAACGTGTTTCTTTCTCTCTCTTTTTTGCCTCTACTCATGGCTTTACTACCATCAGCACCAACTTTAAGTACTGACTACTGAGAAAAAGACTGAGGACGATCTGGTGAGAAGTGGTAACTCCGTTTCTACAGCTACTACTCAGGTGAGTCGTCTACTTGATATGTGGAAAGATGAGCTGTCATCCGTGATTTATTATAGTGTTTTCCTGATGCACTTTTTGTGTGTATTAGCATAAAGATGTTTACAATTAAACACTGTCGAAGGTAAGGCAATTTTACATCAACTTCTAGTAGCTTAGCCTAGCCTAGCTTATCCAGGTTGCTGCTTAATTTCAAGTTTTGCAAGTTTAGTGTTAGAGTGTTAAAGTTTAGTGTTATGAAATCAGGCCAAACAGTAGATCTGTATGGATATTCCCCCAGCCTGTAACCTCCTGGAATTGGTCTGAACAATCCCAAAAACACTAGAAAAAGAACTGACAATGGTTCAAAAGTCTGAGAAGTCCAAAGGGGTTAGGTGTGAAAGCAGCGTGACATTATGAAAAGAATCCCTACAGGGATAAAGAGTATAATCATGTTTTTTGTTTAACCAGAAACAGCTGCTATCGATTAAAGCCATCAGACTCCATTTGTAGAAAGAGTCATTTTATCATCATAGACCAAACTTCATTCCTGACAGAAACAAAGTAAAACTCACCAAAACCTTCTTGTTTAGTTTTTCCTCTGCTCCAAAAATCACAGACTCTGGTTTGATCACAATAAACCCTTAATTTACTGTTGTAGGTTAAAAGTATTGTGACTGAATGGTGGTTTTGACAAGAGCAATTTATTCTTTTATTATTATTCTTTATCAAAAAGTTCTCTTTCTGTGGGATTCCTTTGCATAATGTCAGACACCTAGATTAACAATCAGAGCCTGTCAGTGGTAGAGACAAGCTCTTTAAGTGGATGTACTCTGACAGCGCAGAATTTCCTATAGGGATTGTATTGCAGCCCATTTTATGGCTGCAGAGGTCTCACTAAATACTGGACCAGTTTCATATATATATATATTATATATATATATACTGTATATAGTTACTTAGACACAAAATCATGGGGCATTATGGTTCAGGGTGAATGATTCCCAAGTTGCCCTTTAAGACTTAATTTCTATGAATACATTTCCCTAAAGAGAAAAGAACACTACGCTGCTGTTTCATGCCTGGAGAAAATGATTTCAAATGGTATACAGTGCCATGAAGAAGAGTATATAAGAGTATATTTCATAGTACATATTATTAGCATTAGTAAACTATTAGCAGCTAATGCCAGCTCTATTGGTGTTTCAAGTTGAACAAAGAACAGAGTTTATAAAGTGGGATTGTTTGACTGAAATACTGAGACAAGATGGCACCATGCAAAGTGTGTGAGGCTGAGATTTCCTGTCAGGGTTTACCTGCTCGAGTCCAAACAGGACAGGGAATTCAACTGTAAAATCTGTTGCTAATTCAACAAAAATAAATGTCTTTTCTGAGATGAAACAGGTGCAGGAACTACAAACCTACTTTGGCTAAATGTTGTAGCTTCGGTTACACAGTGTGTGTGTGTGTGTGTGTGTGTGTGTGTGTGTGTGTGTGTGTGTGTGTGTGTGTGTGTGTGTTGCTACTGTTCACTGTGAATGAGTGTACATGTTACTTGGAGAGCTACTCTGCATCCACCTCCTGTGTTTCGTACCATACTGTGCTGATACCAGGCAGTAGAAATTCATTTAGATCTGTAAACCATACAGTTCAGGAGAATGACAAACATATTCATATACGGTACAATATGATAGAACAAGCATCACAAAGTCATGATATTGCTTTTGACTGCAGCTCTTTATAGCTGGCTCTTTAAAATAGGGTTGGGTCAGTTTAAAAATCTTTAAACCGGTTTGACATTGAGTCGCTGGACCGGACCGCTATACCGGATTTTACCACGAGATGCTGCTCTTGGTTCAGCAGCTGTAGATCCTAGATTAAGCTTTAGCAGATATCGGACTCGTCTTGGAGAGTAGAAATCATAGAAAGTTAGCGATGCTAACATTAGGAGCCGATCATTATTATAACCCCTTTTCACACAGTGAAGGCTGTTCAAGGCCGGTCTGTGTAAATGCTACAAAGGCGTAATGGAGGGCTCATTCTTATTATATAAATATATCTCTGGGATGGCAGCTGAGGTAGCAACAGCTTCGGACTGAGCCAGCGAGGCGGTGTCACGCTCTCACGACTTATTATTATGTGTGAGCCACAACCGCAAGATTTGAAAAGCAGCTAGTAGCAGTTAGCAGCTAACTCAATGAACAATAAAAACCAACCGTAAATGTCTTGAAATTGGGGAGGCCGTGTGAGGTCCGGAGATCTTAACCCTCGGAGCAGAGGACGAGATCGACCGCCATGTAGCAGGAAAGGTCAATGACTTTTAATCGTTGTCTGAATTGATTTTAAATGATTGTTCACAAAGCGCTGCTTGACGTCAACGTAAATAAACAATTGTGGCATCGAGAGGCTCTTCGTTGCAGCACTACTGTATGATCTCTAAGTTAAAAAAAGGCTGGAGTTTAAAAGCGCAAAACTTCTCTTTTAAATGCTAAAAGCAACCAAAGTGCAAAGCTGCCTGGTGCAATGCAACACAGCTACAGGCTGCTTGCAACTGCCAGCTGTAACTATGTCCGATGTGGTTCTCCTTTAAATAAGTAAAGGAAAATGAAGTACAGCACCAACTCTGCCAGGTAAAACTATCTGACCACAAGTCGAAGCAGAGACGCCAGCAGAAGGTTCCTCCACAGTTAGACAGTCAATGAGTTTAGTCAGCAGAGGAACCTGATGAGCGCTTGATGAGATTGGGGGTGTATTATTGCTCAAATTTATAGCGATGAGCGATTTTCGAATTTTGCTTGAAATGCCCATCCCTACTTGTCGTCTGTCATTGTGGTGGCAAAGGGACTTTTAAACTGAAAGAACAAGTTGGTTCCAGGAGAGAAATACTGAACAGGAAATCTATTTTACCAGCTTTCTTGATAGGAAGATGCATTATCATGGCTGGGTAAATCAAAATTCACTTTTTTATAGCAAGGGTCAGATGGGAAATCAGGTTCTGTGCCAGATTTGGGTCAAAACGGGGCGTCGTACCTAAGAATTGCAGTCTCACACATTGATGGTGGGACTAGATATGGCAGCACTGTGTGTTCATCTAAAACACGGGGAAGTGCCACTCTAGCACTGAGCGACAGTAATCATCTCTCCCAGGTCTCCAGCTCATGAGCCACATGCTGCTAGTTCTCTTCACATACCTGGCAAATGCCAGTTCCATCAGTTTGCATAAAAAGTTAAATTCATCAAATTAATAAACTGAAGCTTGTGCGCCAGACCGGACGAACCAGAAACCAACCCAACCCTATTTTACAAACATTAAAACGGCTCAGATGTTTAAAGCAGCTTCCACTATTATTTCCTCCCTCAACATGGTGCGACTGTGCGTCACTGCTGCCAAACACACATCAATCCATCACACACCCAGAAAACCCCATGCAGCAATACTCATCCTTACCAACCCAGCGTCTGCAAACACACGAAATATTAAGACATTTCAAATGCAAAAATAAGTAAGGCCAGTTTGCCAGTGAAATGGCAAGAAGATGGCTGATTCCTCCCTAAAAGTGGCAGCAGAAGAAAGTTTAATGATTCCATATATTCTATACTATTAAGATTTGAAATCATGAGGACTATATTTAACACAATTCAAGGACTTTTGATGTGTCAGAATAGTCAAACTCAAGTCATTTAAATTGGCTGTCAGCACCTGGAGACACCCTGCATCAGGACCTTCCCCCCCCACCCTGATCTCACTTGGGCTGGTCTTTGAGCTGGTGTTCCCTGAGAGCACCAGTGAAGGTAGCCTTCCACACATGCAGGGCCGTCCCTGCGGAGAGCGTGAGGAAGAAGAGGAAGGCAATTTGAAAACCAAACCAATCCACTACGCCTCCGGCCAGAGCGCTGAACATCAGCTTTCCCAGCACCTCCAGGGTCGCCAGGAAACTGTAGTGGGTCGCCTGGAGGACAGAGAGAGTGGAGAGGTGGGATGAGGGGATGAGAGGGGAGGAAGAGAGAGTGAGTGGGAAGGAAAGGGTTTGTAAAATAAAGGCAAATTGTGAGTCAAGGGAGGGAGAGTGTGACACATCATATCCTGTAGCACAATTTATCTGAACCTGTAACACCAAGTAATTAGCAGCCAAGAGAAAAAAGTGTAATTTTCATAAACAAACTCTTGAGTGGAAAAAGAAACGATAGAAGAGAAACATTTAAAAAAAAAGAAAAAGACTGAAAGAGAAAGCGTGAGATCACGGCCTGAGACGATGGACGGAGGCCAAACGAAGAAGAGTATCCGATCCCAGCCTGAAGGCTTTCAAGACGGGGTGAGAGAAAGAGAAGCAGAGAGATTACCTAATCTCCCCCAACCCCCCCCCTCCCCCTGAAAGCACGGCATCAGGTGAGGCACCCGAACACAACAGAAGGACTCTAGTGACACCTAGTCTGAACCACTGCATTCATTAGGCTAAATGCCTTTGATAACAAATGCCTTTAATCCTTCCATCCAATAAATACAGATTTAATTTGTAAAAAAAACCAATGCACTGAAAAAACAACAAGCCTTTTCGTCCAAAATGAACATTCAGAAAATGTGACCTTCAGACTGTCAAACCTTCAGTAGAGCTGCAGCAGCTGAACAAGGCTGCTGTTATCCGTCACTGCTGCAGATTCACAAATGACAACGTTTAACATTCTCACCATATTTATCTTCCTTTTAGAAGTAGAGCGGCAACTATTCAAATTATTGATTTGTAAAGTGACAGAAAAATAAAGCGGCAACTAAATTACTTATCGATTAATTACCTCCACCGAGGAGGAATTGTTTTCATCAGCATCTGTCTGTCTGTCTGTCTGTCTGTCTGCAAGATTACACAAAAACTACCTGATGGATTAGTTAGATATAACCCATTAAATTTCCACATGGTTTTGGATAAAGGGGCAGATTCAGGAATTTTTAAAACATTTTTGGGCCTTTTTTAACCTTTTTTTTGTCAATTTCAGAAAAACTACTTGACAGATGACTATTAAAATAGGTGGAAGGGAAGAGAACCCATTAAATTATGGTGTGGATCACAATAAAGTGGGTGAAGTTTCTTAATCCACAAAACATTTCTTCACCTAACAAACTGAGAAATATGGAGAAACATAATAAAAAACAAAAAACATGCTTCCAGGTAGCAGGTAAACACTAAGTTTTGCAGAAATGACTTGAGAATTGATCTCAAACAAATCTCACTCCAAGATGAAGTCGAACGTTGGCAGCCCTGCTAATGTTACCTAAACTTGAGCATTCTTTTGCACAAGATGCAGCAGGCGTCACATTTATTATGTTCAACAGGATTCAATCAATCACCTAAATGCACTGTTCAGAGACGGATCTCCTTGAAGTAGCGTTTAGCCACAGAACATAAAAGTAACACTTAGTTCTTCTAGAAGAAGACATTTCACAGATGAAGCCACATATGTGCACAAAAGAACTCTGACTGGGCTTAACTGTACAGCAGTTATTAGTTCCATGTTGGTTGTGTTTTGTACTTTTGATCATTTTTGTGAAATTTTAAAGCCTAAAATTCAGATTATTGACTTTTTTTTTTTTAGACCTTAAACTTTTAGAAAGCCTGTCTGTCACTGAGGATCACAGTAATCCACACAGAACACTGAAATGAAATGATATGAATCTGATGAGAGTTTGTGAGCTGTGACTGTGGTCTGGACACCGAGGCAGAGAGAGCTCCGAGAGTCTATGTGACCACAGCTAAGTGGAGTGCCTTTATTCTGGGCAACTTGTTTAACAGATTTGGTTTCGTTCTCCTGGGGATCGTTAACAAGCACTCACACGATCAGCTTTCTGTCACTGGATAGCTCTACCTTCAACAACGCACACATATACACACACAACCAGCATAGGCGAGTGCTCACACATCCCGGCACTAAAAAGCAAACAGTGTTTGTGTCATGAGAACCTCTCGAATTAACCGTGGCTCTCATTATCACGTTATTGATTCTCCTGTTTTACTTAATTCATTAGTAACCAGGCCCTGATATCTGCGCTACAGCCTGTGATTCTCTCTCTCTCTCTCTCTCTCCCCCCACCTTCTTCTTCTTCTGCACTTTGAGAGAGGCAGCAATTTAAATGATAATTTGTCACCTTTAGAGATCGACTGAGTGACGTCTGAATGGCTGTGTGAACAGCGATCACCTCCAGGCAACGATGGCCCAGTTATGACAGGGACAAAAGGAGTTATGTCAAAGAGGAGAAAACCAGAGAGGAGAGGAAAAACTCAGGAGGGGAGAAGAGAGCGTTTAAAGGACGACAGAATGACAAAGAGAGAGAGAGAGAGGAGGAGAACAACAGGAGGAAGCAGGGGGACCAGCAGAAAAGAAGCAGTGAATAGAGGCTGGGTCTGACATTTTCCAGGTGGAAACAGCCGATGAGAAATGACAGGAACAGGTGACGATAGGTGTGGTGCTGTATGCTGAGGATTTCCCTATCCAGCCCCCCCTTTGACAGCCAGAGGACGTGACCTAAAATTATATAATAGCACAATCAAACCACGACAGAGGAGAGAGAAGATCGGAAGGAAGGAGGGAGACAAGAAAAGAAAGCTAGAGGAGATGACCTAACGCCAAAGAATGAGACACTGAAAAAAAAACCATGACGACAAGGGAACCTCATTATGAAATGACAGCTGCTCGTCTCTCAGAATTGATGTTCGGTTTACCTGAATGCTTTCCTCAGCCCTCTGAGTGCAATGCATCATGGTAGTGAAGGTGAGCGTAGTGATGAGGCCACCCAGGAAGTGCTGAACACTCATGCTGAGGACGGCCATACCTGAGGGAACGAAAGCAAGCAAAAACAGGCGCAGTGAGAAAAAGGGCAGAAAAGTATAAATTTCACTGTTGTGAGCTCTATGTAGACAAAGCAGCGGGGGAGACAGTGAGCTGCTGAAGTATCTCCTCTCCCTTCTCCTCCCCCCCACTCGTCCCCAAAACACATGTAGTGTATCCTCTGAGGGGAAGTGGAAGAGCGGCGTTAGTGGGGAAACACAGAGGAACCACAGAGCCTATCTGTCTCTACTCCCACTAACAATGAATTATTCACTCAAGCCGCCAGAGTTTTTCCTGAATAAGATTCTTCAGTCATCGACACGAGACTGTTGGATTCACAAAGATGCACCGACTGATCAGACTGGAAGAGTGGGAAGCGGAGGGTTATCATGTAATATTGAAAAATCTGAAACTGAATGTTTTTTTCTTCTTCTTTCTTTTCTTTTGGGTTGAGTTTTCCTGAAATCTTTGTTCTGGGTTTAAAGTAAAATGGAGAAGAGGCCTCAACTTTCAGTCTGAGAAGCTTGATAAGGGGGAACAGACGAGTTGAATGGTGCAGATCTGAATCCCAAAAGCTCTGCGACCGGCTGTGTAACAGAATCAGATATGTCAGTCAGACGTTAACAACACAATGGCTCTCTGGAGGGACAGAACCTGTCTATCAATGTTCTCATCCACTGGTGTTCTGGTACTGTAGGCCAGAGGCTCCAGCGTCTACGACCACTTCAACGTTACGATTGGCCAGCTGAGAGGAGGTTTGAATTTGTCTCTCAAGCTGTTTTCATTCTCTTCTGTCACTTGCTGTGTATTAAGAAATGAGTTAGGAATGTGCAATAAGACGATCAACTATCATTTGACGTTATTGGTTCATATTATGCTATCTCACACCCTTTACAGCAATATGGTGGCAAACGGCACAAATTGAGAAACAGGAAGCAGCTTTTAGTGACGTCGATCCCTTTAACGACATCAAGCTCAAATAAAAACAAACAAAATCAATAAATAAAATGCTTAAAATTCCCAAAATATCAAAGCATAAAAAATAAGTTTAAAAAAAAGTAGTGCATTAGTACAGAGCACCAACAGAAATGGGCAGACTAGACTCTATAGGGTGATGGTAACTGGTAACAGACATATGTTGAAACTGGGTTCCAGTGAAATGCAGGCTGTACTTTAGTCGGTCTCACCTTTCATGAGAGGTGATGGTTCCAGCACAGTGAGTAGAGAGCTCTGGAAGACCATGCTGACGGTTCGCAGCACAAACACACGTCGCATCATTGCCCCGATGCTGAGGAGAAACCGGCATGAGAGGACCTTAAACTTTTAGCTATGAGTGTTGCTGATGTGATGACAGTGGCTCAAGATTAGTATCATTAAATGTGGAGACATTGTGTATTATTTCATAGACATACATGCACACACACACACACTAACATAAGTAACATAAGTAAACAAGTCCCCAGACACTAATTGATTCCCTGTTAGTGGAACAAAATCATCCCCCTGTGGGTTTGGTTCATGACGTAATCAATAACCTAAGAAGATCCCCAGCATGTGGACGATAATTAATCACTGTTAACACACACACACACTCTCACACCGCTGTGTGACATCAGGGATTAACAATGCCAATCACTCAGAGGATGCCTGCCACTCAAAGGACTGCATGCGTTTATGATTTCTTTTTCTTTTTGCATGTAATAATTTATGTGTAAAAAAAAAAAAAAAAAAAAAAAGTGCTGAGGAAGATGAGGCCTTTCACACGAAGCAGGATGTCTGATTTAATAAAACCACAAACAGCTTCAGTCCACGGTCGACATTTAAAGTTTCTCTGCAAAGTTGATGACAGTTGATTTCATTCTCCTGCCTAATGACACGAAGCCCTGATCAGTGTTTGGCTGATCAGTGACCAATCATTGATCCAAAGCACCCAACAGAGTCGGCCCTCGTTACGTCTGCTCAGTGTCTGGATGACTACTTCCTGATTCACTTGTTGGCTTATTTCAAAGTAATTTGAAGCATTATTTCAGAATATGAAAATGGAGATACGTACAATATACATTAAACAGAAGAAATGTGCTAAGAAAGGAGGACAGCTGACATGCAACAAAAGTCCCAGAATGCACCAGAACCAGACATGCTCCGATTAAACGAATGACTATTTTCATAATCAAGCAATAAACAGATTTATCATTTAATTGCTTGAACCGTCTTCTTGTTGTCTCACACTGGAGAAGCTACAAACTGCATTTTTGCTTGAAAAGGACACTTTAGATTCTTTGCATCAAAGACACTACTAATACGTTTTTCTGTTGATTGACTTATTAATGAATCTACTAATCGTTGCAGCACTAATATGGTCAGTGTGTAACGACCTCTAAGCCACAAGTGTTGCTTTAGTATTTGCTCCAGCGACTACATTAGAAAAATATATCTTAAATACCACGATGAAATAAACTTTCAAAGGAAAGCAGAATACTTCTGGTGGCCAACAATTTATTTACTAAGTACACAATCCTGAAGAAAATAAGCTGAAAATATGCTAAATATAGTGTAGCTAAATTTGCAAACATCATCGAATTATAGGTAATACACTGATTACTAAGTACCTCATACCACTCCATTTAAATCAACTGAATTGCATTTATTTAATTTTATTATATGTCTCCCTCCTCCCCCTGTCTCCCCTTTCTGTGTATTTTCACTCCACCCTTTCCTTACATCTCTACTGGAAAACCAATCCTTCATCATTCACATGCTAAAGACTTCTCTCTGCTGCTCCTTTACCTCCCATCTCAATGACACTCTTTCATATCACACACTCTTAAGAGATGCTGAGAGGGCTGTGTGTGTGTGTGTGTGTGTGTGTGTGTGTGTGTGTGTGTGTGTGTGTGTGTGTGTGTGTGTGTGTGTGTGTGTGTGTGTGTGTGTGTGTGTGTGTGTGTGTGTGTGTGTGTGTGTGTGTGTGTGTGTGAGTGTGTGAGTGAGTGAGTGACTGAGAAAGAGAACCTGCCTGGCTGCCACCTCACATGGACCAGGCCCAGATAAGAATAGCCATGTTCTCAGGTTGCCAGTGGCGGTAGTAAAGGGGGTCATTCACTGCCCACTCAGTGGTTTGTGATGCTGGGGAGGATAAACCTTCCAACTGGGCTTTTAGAGGTGAGACAGCATTTCCTCTGTGTGTGAGTGTGTGATAGAGACGGAGAATGAATGTACGTACAGCCAATAACCTCCATCTTGATCACAATAGAATAAGTTGGATCGTTGTTGACGTCAAACTTAACATCGCTGATGTGCATGTTTTTTTTTTATAGCTTCAGAGGAAGACGACATTGTTGTAATTTGTAATAAATGTTCCACAAATGTCTATGACTTTTAACACAACAAATCTGCTCGGAGTTATGAATGATTACATCATCCACCTAACTAGAGGTCGTGAACTTCAACTTAAAACGCGAAAATGAAAAATGATCGCTTATCAAAATTGGCCATGAGAAGCAAGTAATCATGGTAGGTTCATGTACATCACAGATTTTCTTCATATCGTGCAGGTCTGTGTGGATGCATGTGTTGTTAAAGAGTATAGTAATACATGCAGGAGGGGGGGGGGACATACTATCCTCCATAAAGGCATTGTTGTTATTTATAGGACCCATTACATCACACTGGCCATAGGCAGGGTGGTGCTATGATGTGATCCTAGTATAAGCAGACGTAAAGCCTTATGCAACAAGGATCCAGCACAAATGGCCCAGTGTCAACGTACTGAAGGGGAGGACAATAGAAATGTCTCTGAACGCATCATCATTAATCAACTGGACTTTAACACTAAATACATAATAATCTAAAGTACAGCAATACAGTCATCCTGATGTATCTTAGTATCTGTCTGTAAATCTGACTATTCAGTTCAACTAGAGTTATATGTTGTCTCTGCGATCAAACCCTGAGGGGTGTGTGTGTGTGCATGTGTGTGTGTGTGTGTGTGTGCATGTGCACGAATGTATGAGTGTGTGTGATGGATCTGCTGCTCATGCTGTTCTCACACCACACACCAGACATGGGGGGGGGGTCCCTGAGCTCTCAAACAAGGCTATGTTTACTTAAATTACTGTATACAGACACACACACACACATGCAGAAGGCTGTGGAGAGTGATAAAAACACTGGAAGAACAGGCGCTGAGCGTAGAGAAAGAGGTAAAGCAGAAGGAAGAAAGCTGCAGGAAAGAAGTCAGTATTACACAAAAAGCTTGGAGGAAGAAGAAGAAGAGGAAGATGATGATGACGATGATGATGGTACTGTAACATCTGATGGGAGGACAGAGTGTGAGGCAGTTAGATGCATGCTCATGTGGTGCAGTGCAAAATGCCTTTAGAGTCACAAAAAAACCCACTGCCAATGGAAAACCAGTGCTAACCAAAACGATGTTGACAGAGGCTACCTGAACTGAGCGAGCAGCAGGCCTCCCAGAGACGACCCGCAGATGGAGAAGCCCATGGCAATTACGCCGTTCCAGAAGCCGAGCTCCCTGGCGGTCATGTGATGGTCCAACAAGAATAGAGGGAACATGGTCACTGCACCCTGCTCACCTGGGATAGGAGAGAGAGGTGAACAAAGAGGGAAGATCAGGAGACAAAGGCAGATGAGATATAGAGTAAAATATGCAATCAGTACACAATGCGTACTTATGCACTGTGCATCTCTGACTAAGCATTGCTATTTTTCACATACACTAAATATGTAAGACACTTCCTGAATACACACGCTCATTCCTATCAGTCAAATACGATGAGCATGTTGTACCAAACTGTTTAGCCTGCAAGACTGAACAACGTGGCTTTCCTGAGACGACAAGTGCAAAATCAAAACACCGCACACAAACACGACGGCGCGCACCTAGCCCTATTCCTGGAAAGTGTCAATAATAGATGCCTGACAAGAAAAAGAATACCCTCAGTCACTTTATCAAACGGAGGCCTCGCACTTTTCCTAAAGCACAAAAAGGAAAACACAACAAACACACAAAAACTTCCGCAGATGAAATAGACCTCACAAAGACCTTTCAGTCACAAATGAAAAGTTTCTGTCGCACAGTAAGACTTTCTCTGTTTGGTGATGAGTGTGGGGGTAATGTTCTGCTGAACACTACAGTAAAATATTCAGTGGTGCCGACGACACGCCATTATTATATTAATGGAGACTGACTTCACAAAGACAGTGGGACCAAGGAGCTGCGTGAGTGACAGCCTGGCTCCCATACTGCTGTCAAAGACGACGCAACACAACCGACGACTCACTCAGTCAGTCAGTCAGCCAGGAGACAAACAAAAATAGAGAAAGAGGAGGAAGAAAAGGCAGATGAAACAGACTGAAATAAAAAAATAATAATAACAAGAGAAAGCTGAGGAGCTCCCAGTGATTGGGGGGGGGGGGGGGGGGGGATGCAGAGGCAGAACGAAAGTGTCACCGCTGTAACAGCGGCGTGACGATCCGGCAGAAACCTGGGGAAGGAAATGTGGATTCTCTGTGTAGGAAACACTCGTCTCTCACTTCTGTCACTCACGTTTCACTGTCGGCAGTTTACACACAGTCGATACAGAGAGCATGAAAGTTAAATTAGATAAAAAGACAGAGGCTTTTAAAAAAAAACCAAAAAAAACATCTACTTGTCTGAAAGACAAATGTGTTTTTCCTGCTGGTAAAATATAAGTGAAAGAGAAATGAGCAGAGCAGCCATTACTGCAAGTCTGCAGAGGTCTTTCACATCACAGTAGACTTACTCTCCAGTATTTGCACTAGGTGTGGGTAATATACTGAATTTGTTTACTGCAATGTCAATTTACAAATAAGTCACATGAAAGCAACATATGTAAATTTAACTCCTACCAGATCCGGTCAGCATGTAGGAGACTTAAATAGTCAATATGAGTAGATAATGGGTTGATGTGCCTTGTGGGTAAATGGCACAGACAGAGTCGCACTTATCTGCTGTTTGAGGAACACTGCAGGTCATTAATGATGATGTATTATGTAACCCCCTTGCATCCCATCCACTATCTATCAGAATGATCATTTTAATGACCTGATCTACTGTCTGTGATCTGTGCACATCACATGTCATATTAAACAGCAGCCCTGCTCCTCCTCATTGGTTAAATATAGGTGCATTTACTCACATGCAGTCAAATGGAGTTGTTGCAGGAGGCAGAGGTTCCACCAGATAAAGCAAACATCTGTCCCTCAGCTGGACGATTGAGTGACGCTGCTTAAAAAGCAGAAACACACCGATGACTAATGAAGAGAGTGCAGCCCCTTTAGCACCTTGCACCTTACTTTGTGCACTGTTTAACTAGCAAACGGGAGTCAGATGCACCCTGTAAACACTCAGGGCTTTAGACTGTTTAAATAGGAGCTTTAAAGGAGATCTTTAAGATATATCACATTATTTTACTATCTCTCCATGCACCCAGTAGGAGCTGCACTGATACAACCTCTCTGTGCATTATTCACATTTAAGTCATCCTCTGCTGATCTGTTTGGAGCTGCATCAGCTGTGCAGTAAGCATATTAGTCATAATAATAAGGTAAACATTGGCAGCAGCGGTACCCATGATGCCTGTGTTGTTTACCCGTGGTTCTGTGCTCTCTATCCTGTCTGCCTGTTGTTTAGCTTGAAGCTCAGAGCTTTTGCAGTCCTGCCTTCAGCTAATTATTTCTTTAAAGAGGGGGGAGGGAGGGTGTGCAGACAAACACAAGCAGGCTGATTATTCCTCTCTATAAATATTCTCAAAGCAACAATTGTCCATTTCAGCAGGGATTTCATTAGACATCCGCAAAGATTAAACAAGCAGAGTGAAATGGGGAAGGAGAGGAGCGAAGAAAGGGGGAAGAAGATGAGAGAGAGAGAGAGGGGAGAAAAGTGGAAGACCAGCAGTGATAATGAGAAGGAAAAAAACAACAACAACAAAAAAGACATAAAGAGGTGAGAGATAGAGGTGGAAAGGGTAAGAGTAGTAGATCAAAAAAAAATCACATGCGCTGCAGGGAATAAAAAGATGGGAGTTAAACATGACTGAAGCGAAAAGAGAGACGCCAGGGATGAAGACGGCTACAGACAGAGGAAGAGGAGGAGGTGGCAGACGTACAGAGACATTGTTAGGTTAGTGAAGAGCTGCTGTTTACATTAGAGACAGACAAGCACAGACAGACCAGACAAGTTCACATGAAGAGGGAAAATGACGGACAGACGGGAAGCAGGGTCGTTTTATTTATCCTGCTTGTCATTTAAAGGCGTTTCAATCACTTTCTAGAGGAAACTCATTAAGACGTGGAGAGAAAATCATTTAAAATTAAAGGCCCTGAAAACATATTCATCATCATCACTCTTCATCTTCTTTGTTTTTTTACTATGAACAATGCAGTCCCATAAGAACACACAATCTGCTAATGAAGTTTGAACAGTTTTGCTTATTTCAGGTTAGAGATTTTGTGTTTTTGTGTTCTATTCCTTCTTACTGGTTTGAAGTGGTGCTGTCAATCTGACTTTATGATCCCATTTAAATTCCATTTCATTTATTTCCACACTATCCTTAATATTCAAATAATGTCCAAAATCTGTATCGCCCAAATTTAGCCTATAATTAATATTCACTTACCAGAGCACCCTTTAATTGTGTCCAGTCCAAAGCTCACCTGTGCAACAATCAGCATGTTGCTATGCCACACCTGTCAGATGGAGCTCGTCTTTGTTAAAGATTTTTAACAAATGTGTGCTTGAAATCAGAGAGAAATAAGTTTTTTCTGTGCATAAATTAAATCTTTTCTTTCAACTTGAGAACTTGGAAAAACTCCATTTGTGCTGATGTGGATAGACAATAACCTCCATCATAGATGAATATGAACAAACTGACATGAAAAATTCAAATGTGACTCAAAATGTAAAGAAATAATAAAACTGAAGAAACCGATTATGAGATGCACACCTGTAGGGCCCCTACAAAGGCTGTGCAAAATTTCCTTTACCCCGTTATGTATGGATCTATGGATTTAAAGACAAGGGTAGCCCTATATTATAAACCCCCATTGCGGGAGCATAACAATGGGAGTCAAAATGAAAGTGTTTATATTATTGTGGAGTGTGTATATATATCATAGGGATGCACGTAGGGCTGGGTAATAAACCACAAATTTATCGAAACCGACTAGATTTGCAGATTATTCATGGAGATTGGAACCACATGAGTTCTCCATTTGTATCAAAAAACAAAAGAAACAGACCCATTGCGATGTCGATGCAGCCCTGATATGCACCATATGTGTGGTACAAGGTGGTTGGATGGTAGTACGGAGAGGGATCAGAGTAGGATATGGGTGAGGTGAGGCTGAGAGGTCAATGAGGACAGTGAGGTCAAATCCTGACGTCCATACTGCAGCTTAGACAAAAGGGCTGGCAGAGCCAGAGAGATCACCGAGGACACTCAGCCCCCCCCCCTGCAGAACAACATTATTACTCGCTGCTGAGAGCATAGTAAACAGAGGCTGGTTCATACATACTACATGTGTGAGCACAACACACACAAATGCACACAAATATGTCTATGTACATACACATTCACACATTCACACACACCTTTCAGCTCCTCAGGCTTCCTGTGAACAAAACAGTAAACAGAGTCCTGCCTATATGCACTTACACAATAACACATCTATTGATACACACACACACACACACTCAGTAGGAGACTCTGCAGATCAATTTAGATGTCAAGACGTTCTCAGTGGCCTGCAGCGCCCGCGAAAACAGTCAAATAAACTCCATAACTACACAGAGGAGAGACACAACCACTAACTCGCTTTTTCTGTAATACAGAAAACAAGCTACGTTTGTGCATACACAAAAAAAACAGCTTGATATTATTCATTAAAATCCATTGACAAAAGCACATAATGCACATAATACATAACATTTAGAGAGAGCTTGTACTTTTATGTCACTGTAATGGATAAGTGTGGGTTTATTTTTTTTATTGCCATTTTCCTCTTTTTTTTCTCTCTCAAGGCACCATGTGGTGGTTGTTCATTAATTCATCCCCTCCTTCAGTCTTCCTCCCTGCAGTCCTTCTTTTTCCCTCTGGTAAATACTCTCCTCTCTCTTCCCAAGATCCTCTATTCTCTCATTCCCCACTCTTCCACTTCCAGTCATCTCTCAGAACTCCATCACCTCCCCCCAGCCTGCTGTCATCCACCCATCCTCACACCCATGTCTCTAAAACTGTTTAGTGGACTGGGCTGCAGGTTTTGGTATAAAGATTTTTTGGGGGTTTTTTTGCTCATCTGTCGATTCCTCCGTCCACTTCAACAATTCCAATAGAAAGCCAGCATCAGGTTCCACCTCTGTTCACCATCATTCATATCTGTTGTCAAACATACAGGGATAATGGCTCCCTACCTTTACTTACACTGGCTGTGTGAAGTAAAGAGGCTAATAGATATTAGAAGAGAATAATTGATGAGTAGGAATCAAAAGCATTTAAGTTTAAAGCATTTAAGGTGATGACATATATGACAAAGGTGTCATAAATTATGTTCCTCAAATTATCAAATAGTTGGAAGTAATATTTCAGTTTGCAATATCTTAAAATATCATAAGGATTGTCATTTTAAGATGTAATTGCTTAGTGTTTTAGAAGCAAATATCTGAAGTTCTTGTTTCCTGAATTGAGCCTGAGCTGCAAATGATTATTTCTAATACTTCTATTACTAATACTAATACTACTTTCTCATTTTCTGCACTACTGTATTATTTTTCTTTCCTTAAAAGGAGAATCGTGTCTGTACTAGTCTTGTACATTCACTACATGCATCTGACAGGGAAGTTATGTTTCCTCCTGTGTTCGTTTATCGGTTGGTTGTTTGTTTTTTTGTCTGCAGGATTACGCAAAAACTACTGGACAGATTTCTACGAAATTTGGTGAAAAGATGGCACGTGGGTCAGGAAAGAACCCGTTAGATTTTGGTCCATGGCAGCTTGTGGAGAGGTGGGTTACAGATCAAGAGAGAACCCATTAAAATGTTGGTGTTGATCAAGATAAAAGGACAGACCCAGGATTTTTTAATAACTTTTCATAACACTGCGAGATATGCTATACTTAACTGATTAACACAAAACTTGGGGGGGCATGTTCCAGGCAAGATAGACAGATATTCGGATATGTCGGATTGTTGGGCCTTGGCGGAGTCATGCGCACTACTGAGTACCACTCTAGTTGTTTTTATACAGCATTCTCACCAATAATTATTAGATTAGATTTGGACTGCACTCTCAATAATAATGTTTAAACTAGCTTCCCATGTGAGTGCAGAAATCAGCAGTTTCTCCATTTATGACAAAAACAAGCTATCACAACGTTTGTATGCAACAACTGAAAACACCCTTTGCTTGCCTCTTTCCTGGCCGTTTCTCCTGCACACTGTTCCATCCCTGAAAGTCTACCCAGACAGTTCTCCCATCGTGCCCAGTGGCCTCGAATGGCACAAAGGTCACAGTTCAGACACGAGGCTCCTCACGATTGGCCACCGCGTTGGTGCAAACTCAGAGTTCATTAGGAATAGATGAGGGAGAGGGGCTGTGATTGTCTATGAGTGTGTGTGAAGCGAGGGGGGGGTTCAGACAGGCAGATAACCAGACTCACACAAACATACCCACACACCCCTTGAACAAAAACAATACTGTCTCACATAGGCAATTACGCTGGCACATCCAGGCCTGATCTAAAAGATTACACAATCCGTTTGCTACAGAAAAGGTGGGAAATATTTAGTGACAGAAAAAAATGTTAAGTGTTTTTAATGATCTACGACACTGAAAACTCTTTGAGTATGTTTGGTGCAATCATGAGCATCAGCTGACAGTATGAGTGTGACAGAGAGAGTGTTTGGGGCGGGGGGTTTGCTCCCCAGACAGATTAGGGGGTCCGACAAGCCGTCATATTTTGTCTAGTAGTGTTGTCTGCTGAGGATCATCCGATTACTGATCCACCCTCAACACTCTCAAAAACACACACACACAATTTAAAAACAAGCATTTTCAAGCACACACACACACACACACACACAACACTATGCAAATGTGAGGAGACAATTATATTCCCACCACCCACATATACACATACATATATATATATATACACACACACCAGCATGATGCGCCGTCTTCCATTTCAGTTTCTGAACGCAACAGACACAAAGGCACGCTAATCCTTACATAATCCCCCTCTGCTACCAAACACCAAACTCTGGTCACATCAACTCTCTCTCCCACACACACACACACACACACACACACACACACACACACACACACACACAAGCAAACACTGATACAAAAACTACATTAAAGATGTATTTATTATTAGAATTAACATGCACAACTGTCTGCATTGACTCAATGTGCATTCAAACTATGCCTTAGGTTTACAGTTGTTTAACAGTGCCATTAAAAATTGTCACTTTATTTTATACAGCGCCTGTATTTTACGCAGGACCTGCTGAGAGTCAAGATATTGTCTATCAATAATAACTTCCCTATACCAACTTCTTCACACCACTTTCCTGAGTTCAGTTCTCAAAGCCACGCCAACAGAGACATCTAGTGGTGACTTGTGGAAGCTACTTGAAAGCAGCAATTCAATTAATGGGACCATTTCAGAAACTTACCATTGCTTCAGGGAAGCTTTCCTTCCTGTCAGGTTTATAGGTAGATGGGCTGAGAGTGTTTGGATCGACTCTTTTCTGTGCACTCACACTGTGTACATAATTAGAGCTGCAAAAATGGGTTGACCAACCAACCAACCAACAGACAGACAGACACAGATGAAAGCATTGCCTCCTTGGCAGAATCAACACGTACTCACCTAGTTTGTATGTCAGCACATACAGGGCTATCCAAGGGGTGCCAGGCACTGCCAGCAGCTTCCTCCACACCCTCCATGGCCTCACAGCATCTGCTCCCTGTCCTCCCTTCCTGCTGCCATCTGCCTGTTGGCCCCTAATAGTCTCTTCATCCAGCACAGGGGCCCCCCACACAAACAGAGCCACGCCTGCATACACAAATGTCAGCAGCATAAACATCCAGCTCCATCCAGCCACATCAATGACAGCCAGCAGCCCACCTCCGGCAAACACCGATCCAGCTTTATAGCCCACGACTTGGGCTGTGTTGCCCAGCCCCAGCTCCCCACGACCTTTCAACAACCCCACCGCAGCCCCGTCTACAGCAATATCCTGGACAGAGGCAAAGGTGTTCATGGCCAATAGGGTTCCTGCTACTCCCCAGATGTTTGCTTCTGGGGCCAAGGCAGCACTGGAGAGGCATGTCAGAGCCAGACCAGAAACTGTCCCCACCAGCCAGCGACGCTTGGTGCTGACCCGGTCCACCAAAGGGGCCCACAGCACCTTGAGTACCCAGGGGAAGTAGAGGATCTTGGTGAAGCCGATGCGGGTGAGGGAATGGCCAGCCCCACGCAGGTAGACTGGAAGCAGGGAAGACTGGAGACCATAGGGGATGCCCTGGACAAAGTAGAGCAGGCCCAGGAAGACTAGTTTGTCATTCATGATCTACCTCCAGAAGTGGCCCTCTTTTTTGCTGACACTGCAGTCGTCCATTGGTCAGATCATTGTCTCTAAATGTTGGTTATAGGGGTGCATCCCACATGAACCGATCGATCTGGAATGAGAAGACAGTTCGAGCTTCATATAAGGTGGCTAAAGACCTTCACCACTCCCTTAAGCTGCCTTAAAAGGATGTGTCATTACTGCTGTTTCATTGCTTCTGTGCTCATCTCAGTTATCAGCAACGTTAGCCTGGCTAAGGTTAGCTCCTGAAAGTCAAATGAATTAAATGTACAAAACCATGTCCAATACAACGGTGGCCACATGTGTTTAAATCACTTAATTCGTATGAAAAGACAAATGTAACTTTGAATAGTTGTCATTTCGCTGACAGGTAAGTTTGTTGCCAAATTGATTGACTAGCTACCGTTAGCTAGCTAGCTTGCTGTCAAGCTGTTTATTGAATTAACAGATTTGGAACATACATAAAACACATGACAGTATTATTTGGGGATTGTGTTGCTATCATAAATATACTTCCATATTTGTTATAAGACAAATATTAACACATACTGGGAAAGAAAGTTCGTTAGCCTAGCGTTAGCCGGAGAAGCAGCTGCTCCGCTTGTTTTAGTTGGACGCTGTATGAGCTAATTAGGTTGCCAGGTTTGGTTTGTCCCCCTTATGCGAATGGCAAAACAAGCGGGGAGTTGTGTGTCTGTTTGTGTGTGCCCCTGTGCTTATTTACCCTCCAGGAGTTTGAAAACACACCTTTCATTTGTTGGCACAACTTGAGAAAATACTTTCTCTATTTTGAATTTGGTTTTACATCAATATGTTGGCCAGGTTTTGTAATAATTCTCAACATATGAGGTTTGGTCATGCTTGGTTGATTTGTGTGAATGGTTTTGAGTGTGAGAATACAATTCTTCAAGAAATAGCCACAAAACCTATTTCCAGCTAATCCCAAATGACCAGACCCTTGTTAAAGTAACCCGCCCTGATAAAAAAATCACAAAAATTGGGGAGAACACATTGGCAAGAATGCCACAGCGGGGCAACATGACCAGAAGAACTGGACTGGCCTGTGATGAGGCCCGACCTAAGCCCCACTGAAAACCTGTGAGGCTGGTCGAGTTAGGGAGTCCAACGGCATAAAAATCAGCTATGGCAGAAGAGTGGCCCGCCATCCCACAGGATGACATCATCCAGAGGTTGTGTCAGTCCATGAGGAGGTGGATTTCTGCTGTAATCAATGCTGATGGAAGACACACTAATTATAGATTATGTAAAATTTTATGCTCTCCAGTTGTGTCACCTGACAAATTTATGGTACTTATGTCTTTTTTGTTTTTGTAATGTTTCTTTGTTTTTATTTTTTTTTAAATGAAGATAACTTTCATTAAAACTTAATAAGGAACAAAAACGAGTTGATATTGTCATATGACACAAACTACCCAAGCAAATGTGCTAATAAATCATTAACTACATGAACACTGCCGGTTTTACAATACAGGAAAAAATATTTTATTTCCCAACCTGGCAACCCTACGTCCTCTAAAGTAAGCGTAATCAGGAAAGCTTAGTCTACTTTACATAATGAAAGTACAAGAACTCAATGTTCTCTCTACCATTTCTCTGCATTATAGAGAACAGTCATGGGAGACTGTTAAGCCTGTAAATATCATTAGTATTACTCATGCATATTTGTAAAAGCAGGATTTTACTGTAGTTGGATGAGGTGAAGTGCATTAATAACTATTTTATATAGCACTGCAACTAATAATTTCATTATGAACTATTATTATTATTATTATCACTATTATTATTTTGTCCAACCAAGAGTCCAAACATTTACAAGGAATTAAATAACTTGATCAAAATAGCTGGATCAACAATCTATTATATAGTTTAACTTTTCATAAAACATATTTTATAAGCTTTTCATATGCTTTTTATTTTTTATTTTTTTTGTATGTGCAAAGAAACCAAAACCACTCAAATGAGCCTTCATACAAAAAGCTTTTATTTGCAACATGTCCAAGCTCCTTCAAGGGTCGGTCTACTAACTGCCACTGACTAGCACCTGGGGTTATGTGTACATCTGTTAGCAGCTGCATTGTGATCTGTGACTTCAGCTTCTCTTCAAATGCCAGATATGAGTCTCTAATGAGTGTAAAGTTAAATCTGACGATGGCATCTGTCTGCTGCTAAAGAGCACTGGAATGAAAAGAAATGGCATGAGAAAGAAAACATCTACTGAAGCAGTGCAGATTCCGTGTTAATGTTTGCTCATTGCTGTTAATATCTTCTAAATATCGTGACAATCTCATCGGTTCTTCAAAAGAGCGTTGGGCACAATATGTGTCAAGAGATTATAGGTGATTTTCCACAGCTGGACTTGCTGCTGGATGTTCCATCTTATGAGCCTCGATCCCAGTGATCGCCTCTTAGCTTTCATCCCCACAGAGAGCAAGAAGAATCTTCTCATAGTCTCCTTTTGTGTCATCCTGAAGGAAAGAGAAGACATTTAAAAAATTTCAGCAATTCTGACATATAAGATGGGTTTATTGTCATTATCAGATATTTGCTCACCAGAATTTCCTGGGTCAGTGTTTTGCCGTAGTTTTTCTTGTACTCATCCTTGATCCGTTTCATGTCTATTTCAGAGCGGCTCACCATGACGCGGGTCAGGATAGGTTTACGGGTCCCTTTACCCTGATGGGCAGAAGAGAGTCAGTAAAGGGAGGTGTTGGGCAGAAGAAGTAACCTGCATGTGTTTGTTTTTTAAAGATTTTGTTGTTAGTAGTATTTGTACTTTACCTTCATGGCCAAGTTGAGCCTCTCAGCGAAGTACGCCGGCCTGCTTCCAGCACACTTCACTATGGTTCATTAAAAGAAACGTTAAAATCTGTGCATAAGGATCACTGGATGAATGCTCAGGTATGAGTAGAAGTTTGTGCCTTTACCTACTGCTGTGAGACAACTTTCTATATCACCCTTCATCTGCAGGTCGATAGCTTTGGCCACGTCCACTTTGCTGTACTTTGAGTACCTCTCGAATACTGAAGGAGGGGAAATCGTGGAGGAGTGTCAGATCCGACAGGACCGAATAGATTCTGCTGACCGGCACAGCGAGCTAACTAACCTTGACGGAGATGAGGGGCGCTCCTGGTGGTGAGGATCTCAATGAAGGTGGAGCAGTCTTTGCCCTTCCTCCCCTCCCCAGCCTCGTACAGAGACCTGGCATCACTGTCAACCAGCTGATCGCAAACGGCTTCAGTCCTGCCGGCCTGTGACGAAGACAAACGAACCAAACGGCAGCACCAATTTTATTAAATTGTATAGTTATGATGCAGAATGGTGTAACAATGCCAAGTTCCCTGAAGCGACTTACTTCCTATGCAAAGTGTCGGTATGCTCAGATTATAAAAATAATTCATACTTAGAGCAAAGAGTGTATTTACCTCACATAAAATAAGCATAAATATTATTACGGTCTTATTATTATTATTAATAATATTATGGTATTATTTCTGTTTGTCACTAAAAAATCTGGAGGGCCAAATTGAAGCAAATTGAAGACAAACTTAAGCCGCTTTGCCTCAATTAACATCCTTTAACAAGACTCATCTGTAGATGAAAAAAATGTACAACAACTTCATCAGGACATGACATTTCCCCCAGACGATGACGTATCAATAGAAAAAGCATAAGCATATATAGCTGATGATCATATCACTCTGTCATTTTATTTTGGAGGGATAAAAACTAGAATATGCATAAAGAAAAAGCATGAATATGGGATTAATTTAGCCACTGTTTAATCCAACTATTCTGCTGCTTATTGATAGCAACGTTTGCAAATCTCCTCATTTTCTACCAGCCATCTGAAGATGACATGTCTGCCCCGACCACGAAATGATGGGAGGATATAGTCACCGCTATGTCAGTCTGTCCATCGGTCATCGTTTTCTGTTTGGAGCACATCTGGTAAACTATTAGCTTCACCAAACTTCACACATATTTTAATCATGATAAGCAGTTACTGCATTTTAATGTGTTGAATCTTTTTTTTTTTTTTTACAAATCTTGGTTTTTGAGTTTTCAAAGGAAAGATGATTTTAAAGTGACTCTGAAGGTTGATCATATCCACCAAAGGAATAGACAACATGTCATATACTGATGCATTTGTTGTTTGTTGCATTTGTCAAGTTTGCTCTGTGTATTTGTAGCTGACAGATGTCCAAATATGAAGACATGAAAGGCCCATTTGTTAACACATGTGGCATTAGTGTGTGCCTGAAGGGAGTGACTTTGTTTAGTTAAAAACTGCTGTTGCTGTAGAAGCTATAGTAGGGAGTGTTATGTTGTCTGAGAACTCTGACATCCTGGTGTTTGTGCTTGGATGTGTCTTAATCCTGTAACAACTGACAGCATGAAACCCACCACATACCTTACAGAGTGCAAGGAGAGCAGCCTTGAAATCCCCACTGGTGTCAGACCTGATGTCATCCTCCAGGTCCTTCTTGTATTCTTGGCAAAGACATCCCAACGTTAACATCAAGGACTTAAAAGTGTTCAAAATCATCTCTCATATCCCAGAGGCTGCAATTTGCCACTGTCACGTGTTGCATCAATTCTATTTCCGAACACTAGCTTGATGAAACTGAGGAGTGTTAGCTGCTACACACCTTCCTTGTAGGCTTTCTTTATATCCAGGATTTCTTTGTTGTTTCTGGAAGCCATAATCTCTATGAGGGTGTCCTCATCTGTGCCCATACCCTGAGGAAGATATGTACGGATACATAGTGATAAAGAGAAAGGAAAACACACCTTTTACCCTCATGTATAAGAAATGCAGGAAGTGGGTGGTTGTCATTATGCACCAAAAATAACAAATGAATGTGCCACTAATGCATTTCATCTCAAATGTGGTGGGTTTTCTGAGACTGTGAGACTGTGTGAACCTTCATAGCCAGTTTCAGCTGCTGGGCATCATACTGGGCCGGTGTTTTCAGCAGAGCCAGCACCACATCCTCCAGATCTCCCTTCAGAGCGCTCTTCAGTGCTGATTCCAGAGACTACGGTGAGTAAATATAGAGTTTGAGATCACATGGAACAAAATATAAAATGTGTCTGCCTTCTTGCTTTAATTTTTGTTTGATTGTAATTACTTTGCCGCTGGCCTGCTGGTACGCCTCCTTGATCTGCTGTCTCTGCTCGTTGCTCCTTTTCACCAGAATCTCAATTATGGTGTTTTCATCCACGCCTGCACAAGGAAACGAAACGGCAAATAAGTGGTTCAGCAGATACTCTTAGCAGTGATGCGTGATGGCCAGCAGAGGGTGTTATAGTTTTTACAGAAGGCCAACATGTAACATGTCTAACAAACAAAGACACGTTGCAAAGCCAAGACATGTTCACACACGCTTTAAAGCTTCCCGTGTGCATCTTTGCTTTACCTTTCACCTTGATGGCCTTATCCAAGACTGCTGCATCTCCATTGGGGCTGAAATTGGGCGCTGCAGTCACCGTCCCCTCGTTCTTCAGGACCTAATAGACACAACACAGATTATTGTGTGTATGGTAAATACTTTTTTTTTTTTAAATGCCTCAGATGTAGAATTTCTCTTTTAAAAAGTTGCATTCATCCATCCAGTAGCTTAACACATGCAAAAGGAATGAAAGAAGATAACTGTGACAGACTTTATAGGCCCTGTGGGAACTCAACCCCTACACCTCCTTAGACCGTGCCTTTTCCCTGCACACACCCATATTTCACTGAACTCAAAGATAGCCGGAGAGCACTGTCAGGCTGACACGACCTTATGCAACTTTCTCCGAGTTCACTTTAAGAAACCAGGGAGAGCAGAAGCAGCATTTTGATCTGTTCGCAGAGTTTATAAAGGGAGGGGCGCAAATTCCTGCTTCTATGACTCACAACACTCACAAGACTAAGTGCATGGTCATTTAAATCAATACATATAATCATTACAGTACAGGCTTCCTTTCACTTTAAGAACTCTTACTCTGCCACCGTTCATTTCCTTCCATCTAGCCAATTATTTTTTTTCCCCTCACTATCCTCTTCTCTCTTTGCCTGGCTCTGCCTGACCAAATTTTTCCACTCGTAACATACCACAGGAAGAGAAAAAAGGGAAAGATAGGGTGGCTGGCCTTAGCAACCGGAGCGGTTACGTACTGACTCATCGGGCATGCCCATATAGATGGTCTGCTGCAGGAAGCTGCGGATGAGAGACATGGTGGGAGGCTGAGGTCTGTCTGTGGGGAGGAGGAGAGAAGAGAAACAAATATGAGCACAAAATGTAACTTGAGACTAGAAATTGGTCTGCAAGCCTGATCCAAAAAAACAAAACAACACAGAAGTAATCATTATTATCAGGCTTTTATTGACTCTACTTTGTTCTTATCTATTAAAGCTGATTGCAAAATAAATAAAGACAAACAGAAAGTTTGCTTTTCCCTCATCCCCTCCTGGGGAATACAAGCCTCTGCATATCTGCTGTGGCTTTAAGATAGGTGGTTTTCCACAATGTCAAGCATGTGTGCTGCAGACTGCCCGGCCACACCCACGACCAACTCTGATCTTTACATAGAGAACACTGAAAGCCACATTATATATCCGGCTTCATCAATATTCATGTTTAATCCGTGGATGAACCAGCTCAGCACTTTTACTTGCGCCATACGTGTAAATTATATTCAACTGTCGCTGCTGTTGTTCCAGCCACACCCTCAAGAGTTGCATCAACACCTTACAAGAGAAGGGTCCTAAAGACGGCGCACAGTGCCAAACGTCCCCAGGGTCTCACAAATAAAATGGGGGGGGGGGGGAAAGATGCGAGAAGGAAAATTACTCACTGCGAGGTTTCGGAGGGAAGGAGTTAGTCTCACCGAGGTTTCAGGGGCGTTGGAGCGACACAGAGAGTATATTTATACCCGCGATAAACCCCACCTAGTAGCGTGTCCAGCCCATACACTCCCCTCCACAGCTGCCATTGGATTGAACCGCTGTCCGACGCACCAGAGCGCACCGAGGCTCCGTCCGGGACGTGACGCCGTGCGTAAAAAGTAGGAACTGTTTCTGTAGAAGACGTGACACTGCATATTTGACAACATACGCTGATGAAGTTTGAGGTTATAAGATTTCATTAGAGTAGGGAACTTAATATATAGAATACATTATAAAGTCATCATAAACGAGTCACTACATCCCTTAAAGAGACGTTTAAATCACTCATTTTATTGTACTTTTATTCTTATAGTTACTCTTAATATTCCATATCACTGGCAATATTACTTTCAATGTCACTCTCATTATTTCCATTTTATTTTTTATTTTCTTATATACCCCTGATACACTTCATATTTTTATTTTCACTAATATTAAATACTGTTTTTTTAAATCCTGTCTTGTATTTTTTACTATAGTTTGGAGCAATGTCTGGCACAAGAATTTCCTTTGGGATTAATAAAGTTCCATCTCATCATATCTTATCTTATCTTATCTTATCTTATATTAATGGGGTTTTAATAAATTATTCTTCATACACACACAATTTATTTTAACGTTTAATATAGATAGGTTGATAGATATGTTGGTTGTTTGTCTACAGGATACATGAAGGAGTCAACAGATTTTGACAATGAGAAAGGTCTTTTTTTCTTTCTTTTTTTTAACAATTTCCCAATATAAAAAAACAAAAGGCCAGTCAAAATAAACGTAAATCATAATATTCCACCACTATGTCCAATTGGATCCAGATCATTGGATCCAGACCCAGATCATAATGTGAGAAATTTAAAAAATGTATTTTGAGGGGGTATAGGGACACACAGGTAACAGAGAAAGGTGGAGACATGACATGTTATATGTTGACAAAAACACGTGGATCCACCGCTATGGAAAATCCCATTTTTGTTGATAACTCATAAGCTACTGATGATAAACACATGATTCCAGATGCTATAGTAAGTTTATACAGTTAATGAATTGAGTGGCATTACTTAACTTGGCCTGAGGCAGATCTGAGTAAAGCATCAACATCATGGTGACATCACCACAGTGGGTGGAATACTGTCGATACATCTCAGATAAACAGTTGTTATAGTTTTTTGTTTTGTTCATGCCTGGAAACTATTTTGGGAAACTATTTATACAGTCTGTCTTGTATAAAGTGAATAATGCTGGTTTTGCTTGCTGAATACTTTTGTCTTTCAGCCCATTTTCAGCCCATTCTTTAATGGACACTCAGTGCCAGTAAGAGTAGCAACACTTTGTGTGGTGTTTTATGGTTAACTATGCATTCACTGCTGGAATGCAGCTTAAGCTAAATGTTTTCTCTCCTATCAATCTTTTTGCAAATAAAAAATGTCATCAGGAGATCAATCCATGACCCCTCTATGTCTGCGTTTAGTATTCTTGTACACCACAGAATAATGAGAGACTAAGAAGAGACAACCTGAGCATTCCTCAGAGTCTGTCTTTGGTGTGTGAGGTAATGATTTCTTTAAGGTGTGGCATGTTGTCATGACGCTACCTGCAGCTGCATGCCTCAACAGATGCTGATGCTTTCACACAGCCGGCATAATGACGCCTTTGACTGATGACGACTGCGTCGTTCAAACCCAGTCAGACCTGGTCGTCACTCTGGAGGAGATGGTCCAAACAATCAAGACTTCACACGCTCCTGATGACATCCATAAAAGTCTGGACACACCTTCAAAGACATCTGGTGTCTCTTGTGATCTGTGGGGACTACAACTACCAGCCACACAGGTTATGTTTTCATGTTTCTTTAATATCATGATACAAGACAGGCCTACCTTTTTAAGGCCTACTTAGTCTAAGTTAAAATGTGAAACAACTTCCCCGTCAGTGTCCTCTAACATTCACCATCCTTCTGACAACCTGGCAAAAAGGCTGAGCAACCCTATTTTATCCACTTTTACCCATTCTCCCAGTTTTTGCTTACCCCGGTCCTTCATATGATCGGTTTATATGTGTGTTTAACAGAGTTGTCATATTTTTAGAAAGTGACTCAAAGGGGTGCAGAGGAGTCACCCCCTCTGGTGCCCTCAGTTTTGTAAAAATATAGTAAGCGTTCCCTCTTGGATGCCTCTTTGGTGGATAAATCATGATAAGGTTTTTTTCTACAGTGGAGAGAACGTGGTAAAGTCTCCTCCTCAGTGCTGTTCTAGTGGGTAAAACAGGATCAAGTGTCCACTAGGGTGGCCCTCCAGGGGCTACATGTGAAAAAGTACCTTTTACAGTGGACAGAACATTTAAAGTTGCCTGTAGACAGGGGCAGATCTAAGGTTTTTCTAACTCAGGTGCCACAAAGGGGCAACATTCTACACAGGGGGGCAAAGTATATGTACAACACCTATGCATATTTCTTTATTCAGTAAGATCTATATACATTTCATTCCTTGTTTGCCTTGTTTTGGCTCTATAGCTTTGGGAAAAGATGCACATAATTAGATATATTTTGCAAATTGTGCCTCGTTCAAACACATTAAACGGGTAATGTACATTATTACAGCATATACAACAGTTAGCCTAGCCACTGAAGTGAGAGCATCTTTGAATGTTATGTTTACAAACAAGGACAAATCCTACTTCTGACTTTAAGTAAAATCCAGACACTTTGTACTTTGTGTTCCTCTCAAACTAAAACAATTGTTCATTTTTTATGACTGGAACTGAAACATCTCACAAATTAATTAATATCCGATGTCTTTACCCATCTGGACTCAAATCAGAAGTCTAAAAAATGTTGTTTTTTATAAAGTCAGAATTCTGACTTTATTTTCACAATTCATGCATTACCATTTATGGCATGCTAAATTTAAGCCAGTACTCACTTCTATATTATTTTTCAAGTATTAATTTGATTTACTGAGTGATGGTTGTGGCTTGAATGGTGTAAAAAAAAATAATCTGAAAAACTGTTCAGGTGTCTGTTTTTTTTATTTATTTTAAAACACTGACATCTTAATTTTTTGAGCCGGCATCTTGTTTGGATGGCTGGGTCATATTTGTTAGGAGGTGGTTTTGTGATCGCTGCCGCTTGTTTGTCTGTGAGTGTGTTTGTAAGCAGGATAACTCAACAGGTTTCCATCAGATTTTGATGAATTTTTGTGGAAAGGTGAACGCAGGAGAACTTAGAGCTAGCCTTCAAAAGTTAATCGGTGTAAAGACTTTGCTGTGGATGCAGGTGACTGAATTCACAGACATCATTAATGTGACAGGAAATTGATCCCAGTGGCGCAGTGGGTAGCGCTGCTACCTCACAGCTAGAAGGTCCTCGGTTCAAATCCACCTTGGGACCTGGGACTTTTCTGTGTGGAGTTTGCACGTTCTCCCCGTGTCTGTGTGGGTTCCCTCCAGGTTCTCAGACTTCTTCCCACCACCAAAAATGTGCAATATAGTTGAATTGGTGACTCTAAAATTGCCTGTGAATGTGAGTGTGAATTGTTGTTTGTCTTTCTGTGTGGCCCTGCGATAAACTGGTGATATGCATCATGTACATGAATTACTGTGCTGTCAGATGCTGGCAAAGAAAACAATAGTACTGTCCTCATTCAAATGTCTAATCGTCTACCGAGAAATTAGAGAAAAAAATCAGAATGCAGACGATTCCCTGGAGAACATGAGCGTCACTGAAGAGATTGATGGTTGTGTTCAACCATTTAAAAGAGATTTGATGAATAAATGATGTGAAGCATCAACAATTGAGGGAGTCAGAAGCAACATCATACAGTAGCTGTTCTGGTGGCTCAACATCTTAGTAAAACATTGTGTATCAAACCAAATATTTCTAAGAATTAGGTGCATATTGTTAAGATTTACATCCAGTACCAGCGGCGGTGTGTCCTTTATGGAGCAAAGTAGAAAGTGAGGGAGGTCAGGGTGGTGGAGTTTGCATGCATTTTCCTTGATCTGGTGAGGATATCTGTATAAATTGTCAAATTATTGGTATTGGAAATTTTAAAAATGCAAAACGCCAAAGCCACAAATTGTGACTATCTTCTAGTATCTTCCTCTACAAGTGTCTGAAACCTGTGGAGATTGTTGATAGCTTTAAACAATGTCAAGGAAGTGATTATTCCTCCTTTTCACAAACACGTCTCATCTCAATCCAAAGGCCTGCCTGTGGGCCACCGGAAAATAAGCAGAGCAACGCAACACAATCAGGTGACATGCATAAGCAGATGCTCATGTGACTTACCATTGGAAAGCTAAATGCATCTAATGTATTTCAGACATTTCAAGATGGAATCACAGCAGCAGGTACAAACCACGCCATGAAAAACTAAAGGCTAGAATTGTACTCAGTAGCTTCCATGCCTCCGCCAAGGATGAACAATCTTACATGTCTGTTCGCTCTTATAATTAAAAAAATCAAAGAAAATGGGAATTGGTCTGAGAATATAAAAGATTTATTTCTCATTAAACATACAGAAAGTCATAAAAAGATAATGTAAAATATTGTAAAAAACTCTTAAAACTACTATTTAAAACAAGTTAAATGAAGGTCCAGAGGCTTTAGTTGGGGCTGGGTTCAGCTGTCCTCTTTTTCCTCTGGAATAAACGCCTCCAGAAGCTCTTCTTCTTTTTGGTCTCCTTTTCTGTTTTGAGCTCCTAAGAAGAAAAAGACAGCATGTTTAATTTCACATCCAAACATCTCGCTGTTGGTTCACTTATTATCATTTCTTGCTCTATAATAAAAAATCTGATCTGAGGGGATCTTACCTGTGGCTGAATATTCCCTCCCTTGCATTGAAGCTCAGACAGCTTGATGTTCTCAGCGATCATCTTTTTTAAGCTGTCCTCCTTCTCTGAGACTTTCCTCAGGAAGATCTCTTCTCTCGCGGAGAATTCCTGTCGGAACTTCTCCGCCTGATCAGCGAGTTGCCTCCTGAATTCCTCCGCTGTCTTGGAGAGCTCAATTTGATGACGCTCCTCTTTCTCAGCCAGCTGCTTGCTGACTTGCTCTTCCAGTGCGTCACATCTGCCCTTGCTCTCCTGCAGAGCTTTCTGTGTGTCACAAAGTTAGACATTCTGGTTAGTTTAGTAGAAACCAAGCTTCAAGTTCAAACTGCATCTAGGCTGAGCTTTTCCTGGCCACACTTCATTATTTCACCCCTTTTTACCAGTAATGACCACTTGTAATATGTATCAGCCTAAATGTGGTTAATTGTTTTATCTGTTTTCTTAAATGTTTTCTTAATATGATTTTATGTCCTATAAAACTTATGGTTTTTATTTAGTTATTTACTGTGAAGCACTTTGGTCAACTCAATGCAGTGTTTTAATGTGCTATATAAATAAATGTGACTTGACTTAACTTGACTATGTTCTGAGGTCTTCTGAAATAAGTTAGCAAGTAAAGTATGAGCTGAGGCATCTTACCTGTAGCTTGGTGTTCTCCAATTCCTGAGCCTTTTCCTTCTTCTTCAGAAGGTCTTGCACCTCTTTCTGTCCCTCCTCTAGCTTACGTGCCCTCGTCTGCCAGGTTTCCCACAGCTCGGACACCTTCTCTTGTTTGGAGAGCTGTTTCTCCAGCCACACTTGTTCGTGGAGCACATCGTAAAGGCTGCACTGAAGCTGGACAATCTCCTCATCTTTCTGTTTGACCGCCTCTTTGTCCTGTTCACCATCAAATGTGAGCTGGTTCTGGACGGTCATGGCTGCTCCTTGGCTGCTTTCTTGGTCAAGATAAGTGACGTAACCTTCTCCCTGCATCTAAAGTAAGAAATCAAATATCAATCAAATGTACTAAACATGATCTCAGCCTCTGAACCACCTGAGGACAGTCCATCATATCATCAGACAACGATAGAAGCATCATACAATAGAAATTCAACAAATTATACAAAAGCATATTTTTCCCAAAAGATTACTGTAGTATAACAACGACAGTATTGCACTGATGTGTGGAATGATTTTGCTTAGGCTGCATATCAGTTAAGTTATTGTATTTTTCTGATACTCTCTACTCTCAGTATAGCAGGTTGTAGACGGTCCCTGCCGCTCTGTCAGCTGTGCATTGAGACTGACGGTGTTCGTCCAGCTGACAGGACAGATCGGTTTAATCAACGTGAGGCTTCAGCTCGTTGTCTACCTCACTACGGTAAGAAAAACTAGGTTGTCTACCTCACTACGGTAAGAAAAACTAGGTTGTCTACCTCAAACTAGGTTGTCTACCTCACTACGGTAAGACAGGGACGTCGTTTGTTTGTAAGTGTGAAGCTGTGAATATCTGTCCAACTGTACTGAAGTTCAACAAGTCAAACATTTAACTAATTAATCCTTTTGTGTGCTTTGGCTGTACTCACCATGATAGTTGTGTATCCTTGTGTGTACATCGCTGGTGAAAACGTTGATCCGGGTTCAGTATGGAGAAAATGAACAATTATCCGTGAATGCTAAAGCTAGCGCTCTGTGATGTTTGTTCAAACAATGAATCTTGTTGGACAAACGGACTTATATACACAATTGTTCTCCTATGACGGGAGACAACTTTTTTACGATGTTGGAACCTATGACGTAAGAGCGCATATATGGTTTCAGTCCTTACTGCGTCTTATGACGCCTGTGTATCCATGGAAACACAAACGCAGGCCGCCATTTTTAATTTTTTTCGTGATGACAGCGTTTTTGTTTTAAATTCTATTCTATTCTAATTCTATTTTTCTAACATATTTTCAGTACACAGATATCATTTCATTATTATTCACCTGCTACAGCTTGTGGGTATTTTTTCCCTCATATCTCCATAAAAATGAAACCATTCTACTATGAATTTGTTGGCGCAGATTGTTTTAGACAAATACATCAATTGATTTAAAACACTGACATGTTAATTTTTGGAGCCGGCATCTTGTTTGGATGGCTGGGTCATATTTGTTAGGAGGTGGTTTTGTGATCGCTGCCGCTTGTTTGTCTGTGAGTGTGTTTGTAAGCAGGATAACTCAACAGGTTTCCATCAGATTTCAATGATTTTTTGTGGAAAGGTGAACGCAGGAGAACTTAGAGCTGGCCTTCAAAAGTTAAAGTTAATCGGTGTAAAGACTTTGCTGTGGATGCAGGTGACTGAATTCACAGACATCATTAATGTGACAGGAAATTGATCCCAGTGGCGCAGTGGGTAGCGCTGCTACCTCACAGCAAGAAGGTCCTCGGTTCAAATCCACCTTGGGACCTGGGACTTTTCTGTGTGGAGTTTGCATGTTCTCCCTGTGTCTGTGTGGGTTCCCTCCAGGTTCTCAGGCTTCCTCCCACCACCAAAAATGTGCAATATAGTTGAATTGGTGACTCTAAAATTGCCTGTAGGTGTGAATGTGAGTGTGAATTGTTGTTTGTCTTTCTGTGTGGCCCTGCGATAAACTGGTGATATGCATCATGTACATGAATTGCTGTGCTGTCAGATGCTGGCAAAGAAAACAATAGTACTGTCCTCATTCAAATGTCTAATCGTCTACCGAGAAATTAGAGAAAAAAATCAGAATGCAGACGATTCCCTGGAGAACATGAGCGTCACTGAAGAGATTGATGGTTGTGTTCAACCATTTAAAAGAGATTTGATGAATAAAATGATGTGAATCATCAACAATTGAGGGAGTCAGAAGCAACATCATACAGTAGCTGTTCTGGTGGCTCAACATCTTAGTAAAACATTGTGTGTCAAACCAAATATTTCTAAGAATTAGGTGCATATTGTTAAGATTTACATCCAGTAGCAGCGGTGGTGTGTCCTTTATGGAGCAAAGTAGAAAGTGAGGGAGGTCAGGGTGGTGGAGTTTGCATGTATTTTCCTTGATCTGGTGAGGATATCTGTATAAATTGTCAAATTATTGGTATTGGAAATTTTAAAAATGCAAAACGCCAAAGCCACAAATTGTGACTATCTTCTAGTATCTTCCTCTACAAGTGTCTGAAACCTGTGGAGATTGTTGATAGCTTTAAACAATGTCAAGGAAGTGATTATTCCTCCTTTTCACAAACACGTCTCATCTCAATCCAAAGGCCTGCCTGTGGGCGGCTGGAAAATAAGCAGAGCAACGCAACACAATCAGGTGACATGCATAAGCAGATGCTCATGTGACTTACCATTGGAAAGCTAAATGCATCTAATGTATTTCAGACATTTCAAGATGGAATCACAGCAGCAGGTACAAACCACGCCATGAAAAACTAAAGGCTAGAATTGTACTCAGTAGCTTCCATGCCTCCGCCAAGGATGAACAATCTTACACGTCTGTTCGCTCTTATAATTAAAAAAATCAAAGAAAATGGGAATTGGTCTGAGAATATAAAAGATTTATTTCTCATTAAACATACAGAAAGTCATAAAAAGATAATGTAAAATATTGTAAAAAAAAACTCTTAAAACTACTATTTAAAACAAGTTAAATGAAGGTCCAGAGGCTTTAGTTGGGGCTGGGTTCAGCAGTCCTCTTTTTCCTCTGGAATAAACGCCTCCAGAAGCTCTTCTTCTTTTTGGTCTCCTTTTCTGTTTTGAGCTCCTAAGAAGAAAAAGACAGCATGTTTAATTTCACATCCAAACATCTCGCTGTTGGTTCACTTATTATCATTTCTTGCTCTATAATAAAAAATCTGATCTGAGGGGATCTTACCTGTGGCTGAATATTCCCTCCCTTGCATTGAAGCTCAGACAGCTTGATGTTCTCAGCGATCATCTTTTTTAAGCTGTCCTCCTTCTCTGAGACTTTCCTCAGGAAGATCTCTTCTCTCACGGAGAATTCCTGTCGGAACTTCTCCGCCTGATCAGCGAGTTGCCTCCTGAATTCCTCCACTGTCTTGGAGAGTTCAATTTGATGACGCTCCTCTTTCTCAGCCAGCTGTTTGCTGAGTTGCTCCTCCAGTGCGTCACATCTGCCCTTGCTCTCCTGCAGAGCTTTCTGTGTGTCACAAAGTTAGACATTCTGGTTAGTTTAGTAGAAACCAAGCTTCAAGTTCAAACTGCATCTAGGCTGAGCTTTTCCTGGCCACACTTCATTATTTCACCCCTTTTTACCAGTAATGACCACTTGTAATATGTATCAGCCTAAATGTGGTTAATTGTTTTATCTGTTTTCTTAAATGTTTTCTTAATATGATTTTATGTCCTATAAAACTTATGGTTTTTATTTAGTTATTTACTGTGAAGCACTTTGGTCAACTCAATGCAGTGTTTTAATGTGCTATATAAATAAATGTGACTTGACTTAACTTGACTATGTTCTGAGGTCTTCTGAAATAAGTTAGCAAGTAAAGTATGAGCTGAGGCATCTTACCTGTAGCTTGGTGTTCTCCAATTCCTGAGCCTTTTCCTTCTTCTTCAGAAGGTCTTGCACCTCTTTCTGTCCCTCCTCTAGCTTACGTGCCCTCGTCTGCCAGGTTTCCCACAGCTCGGACACCTTCTCTTGTTTGGAGAGCTGTTTCTCCAGCCACACTTGTTCGTGGAGCACATCGTAAAGGCTGCACTGAAGCTGGACAATCTCCTCATCTTTCTGTTTGACCGCCTCTTTGTCCTGTTCACCATCAAATGTGAGCTGGTTCTGGACGGTCATGGCTGCTCCTTGGCTGCTTTCTTGGTCAAGATAAGTGACGTAACCTTCTCCCTGCATCTAAAGTAAGAAATCAAATATCAATCAAATGTACTAAACATGATCTCAGCCTCTGAACCACCTGAGGACAGTCCATCATATCATCAGACAACGATAGAAGCATCATACAATAGAAATTCAACAAATTATACAAAAGCATATTTTTCCCAAAAGATTACTGTAGTATAACAACGACAGTATTGCACTGATGTGTGGAATGATTTTGCTTAGGCTGCATATCAGTTAAGTTATTGTATTTTTCTGATACTCTCTACTCTCAGTATAGCAGGTTGTAGACGGTCCCTGCCGCTCTGTCAGCTGTGCATTGAGACTGACGTTGTTCGTCCAGCTGACAGGACAGATCGGTTTAATCAACATGAGGCTGCAGCTCGTTGTCTACCTCACTACGGTAAGAGAAACTAGGTTGTCTACCTCACTACGGTAAGAAAAACTAGGTTGTCTACCTCACTACGGTAAGACAGGGACGTCGTTTGTTTGTAAGTGTGAAGCTGTGAATATCTGTCCAACTGTACTGAAGTTCAACAAGTCAAACATTTAACTAATTAATCCTTTTGTGTGCTTTGGCTGTACTCACCATGATAGTTGTGTATCCTTGTGTGTACATCGCTGGTGAAAACGTTGATCTGGGTTCAGTATGGAGTAAATGAACAATTATCCGTGAATGCTAAAGCTAGCGCTCTGTGATGTTTGTTCAAACAATGAATCTTGTTGGACAAACGGACTTATATACACAATTGTTCTCCTATGACGGGAGACAACTTTTTTACGATGTTGGAACCTATGACGTAAGAGCGCATATATGGTTTCAGTCCTTACTGCGTCTTATGACGCCTGTGTATCCATGGAAACACAAACGCAGGCCGCCATTTTTAATTTTTTTCGTGATGACAGCGTTTTTGTTTTAAATTCTCTTCTATTCTAATTCTATTTTTCTAACATATTTTCAGTGCACAGATATCATTTCATTATTATTCACCTACTACAGCTTGTGGGTATTTTTTCCCTCATATCTCCATAAAAATGAAACCATTCTACTATGAATTTGTTGGCGCAGATTGTTTTAGACAAATACATCAATTGATTTAAAACACTGACATGTTAATTTTTGGAGCCGGCATCTTGTTTGGATGGCTGGGTCATATTTGTTAGGAGGTGGTTTTATGATCGCTGCCGCTTGTTTGTCTGTGAGTGTGTTTGTAAGCAGGATAACTCAACAGGTTTCCATCAGATTTCAATGATTTTTTGTGGAAAGGTGAACGCAGGAGAACTTAGAGTTGGCCTTCAAAAGTTAAAGTTAATCGGTGTAAAGACTTTGCTGTGGATGCAGGTGACTGAATTCACAGACATCATTAATGTGACAGGAAATTGATCCCAGTGGCGCAGTGGGTAGCGCTGCTACCTCACAGCAAGAAGGTCCTCGGTTCAAATCCACCTTGGGACCTGGGACTTTTCTGTGTGGAGTTTGCATGTTCTCCCTGTGTCTGTGTGGGTTCCCTCCAGGTTGTCAGGCTTCCTCCCACCACCAAAAATGTGCAATATAGTTGAATTGGTGACTCTAAAATTGCCTGTAGGTGTGAGTGTGAATTGTTGTTTGTCTTTCTATGTGGCCCTGCGATAAACTGGTGATATGCATCATGTACATGAATTACTGTGCTGTCAGATGCTGGCAAAGAAAACAATAGTACTGTCCTTATTCGAATGTCTAATCGTCTACCGAGAAATTAGAGAAAAAAATCAGAATGCAGACGATTCCCTGGAGAACATGAGCGTCACTGAAGAGATTGATGGTTGTGTTCAACCATTTAAAAGAGATTTGATGAATAAATGATGTGAATCATCAACAATTGAGGGAGTCAGAAGCAACATCATACAGTAGCTGTTCTGGTGGCTCAACATCTTAGTAAAACATTGTGTATCAAACCAAATATTTCTAAGAATTAGGTGCATATTGTTAAGATTTACATCCAGTACCAGCGGCGGTGTGTCCTTTATGGAGCAAAGTAGAAAGTGAGGGAGGTCAGGGTGGTGGAGTTTGCATGCATTTTCCTTGATCTGGTGAGGATATCTGTATAAATTGTCAAATTATTGGTATTGGAAATTTTAAAAATGCAAAACGCCAAAGCCACAAATTGTGACTATCTTCTAGTATCTTCCTCTACAAGTGTCTGAAACCTGTGGAGATTGTTGATAGCTTTAAACAATGTCAAGGAAGTGATTATTCCTCCTTTTCACAAACACGTCTCATCTCAATCCAAAGGCCTGCCTGTGGGCCACCGGAAAATAAGCAGAGCAACGCAACACAATCAGGTGACATGCATAAGCAGATGCTCATGTGACTTACCATTGGAAAGCTAAATGCATCTAATGTATTTCAGACATTTCAAGATGGAATCACAGCAGCAGGTACAAACCACGCCATGAAAAACTAAAGGCTAGAATTGTACTCAGTAGCTTCCATGCCTCCGCCAAGGATGAACAATCTTACATGTCTGTTCGCTCTTATAATTAAAAAAATCAAAGAAAATGGGAATTGGTCTGAGAATATAAAAGATTTATTTCTCATTAAACATACAGAAAGTCATAAAAAGATAATGTAAAATATTGTAAAAAAAACTCTTAAAACTACTATTTAAAACAAGTTAAATGAAGGTCCAGAGGCTTTAGTTGGGGCTGGGTTCAGCAGTCCTCTTTTTCCTCTGGAATAAACGCCTCCAGAAGCTCTTCTTCTTTTTGGTCTCCTTTTCTGTTTTGAGCTCCTAAGAAGAAAAAGACAGCATGTTTAATTTCACATCCAAACATCTCGCTGTTGGTTCACTTATTATCATTTCTTGCTCTATAATAAAAAATCTGATCTGAGGGGATCTTACCTGTGGCTGAATATTCCCTCCCTTGCATTGAAGCTCAGACAGCTTGATGTTCTCAGCGATCATCTTTTTTAAGCTGTCCTCCTTCTCTGAGACTTTCCTCAGGAAGATCTCTTCTCTCACGGAGAATTCCTGTCGGAACTTCTCCGCCTGATCAGCGAGTTGCCTCCTGAATTCCTCCACTGTCTTGGAGAGTTCAATTTGATGACGCTCCTCTTTCTCAGCCAGCTGCTTGCTGAGTTGCTCCTCCAGTGCGTCACATCTGCCCTTGCTCTCCTGCAGAGCTTTCTGTGTGTCACAAAGTTAGACATTCTGGTTAGTTTAGTAGAAACCAAGCTTCAAGTTCAAACTGCATCTAGGCTGAGCTTTTCCTGGCCACACTTCATTATTTCACCCCTTTTTACCAGTAATGACCACTTGTAATATGTATCAGCCTAAATGTGGTTAATTGTTTTATCTGTTTTCTTAAATGTTTTCTTAATATGATTTTATGTCCTATAAAACTTATGGTTTTTATTTAGTTATTTACTGTGAAGCACTTTGGTCAACTCAATGCAGTGTTTTAATGTGCTATATAAATAAATGTGACTTGACTTAACTTGACTATGTTCTGAGGTCTTCTGAAATAAGTTAGCAAGTAAAGTATGAGCTGAGGCATCTTACCTGTAGCTTGGTGTTCTCCAATTCCTGAGCCTTTTCCTTCTTCATGAGAAGGTCTTGCACCTCTTTCTGTCCCTCCTCTAGCTTACGTGCCCTCGTCTGCCAGGTTTCCCACAGCTCGGACACCTTCTCTTGTTTGGAGAGCTGTTTCTCCAGCCACACTTGTTCGTGGAGCACATCGTAAAGGCTGCACTGAAGCTGGACAATCTCCTCATCCTTCTGTTTGACCGCCTCTTTGTCCTGTTCACCATCAAATATGAGCTGGTTCTGGACGGTCATGGCTGCTCCTTGGCTGCTTTCTTGGTCAAGATAAGTGACGTAACCTTCTCCCTGCATCTAAAGTAAGAAATCAAATATCAATCAAATGTACTAAACATGATCTCAGCCTCTGAACCACCTGAGGACAGTCCATCATATCATCAGACAACGATAGAAGCATCATACAATAGAAATTCAACAAATTATACAAAAGCATATTTTTCCCAAAAGATTACTGTAGTATAACAACGACAGTATTGCACTGATGTGTGGAATGATTTTGCTTAGGCTGCATATCAGTTAAGTTATTGTATTTTTCTGATACTCTCTACTCTCAGTATAGCAGGTTGTAGACGGTCCCTGCCGCTCTGTCAGCTGTGCATTGAGACTGACGGTGTTCGTCCAGCTGACAGGACAGATCGGTTTAATCAACATGAGGCTGCAGCTCGTTGTCTACCTCACTACGGTAAGAGAAACTAGGTTGTCTACCTCACTACGGTAAGAAAAACTAGGTTGTCTACCTCACTACGGTAAGACAGGGACGTCGTTTGTTTGTAAGTGTGAAGCTGTGAATATCTGTCCAACTGTACTGAAGTTCAACAAGTCAAACATTTAACTAATTAATCCTTTTGTGTGCTTTGGCTGTACTCACCATGATAGTTGTGTATCCTTGTGTGTACATCGCTGGTGAAAACGTTGATCTGGGTTCAGTATGGAGAAAATGAACAATTATCCGTGAATGCTAAAGCTAGCGCTCTGTGATGTTTGTTCAAACAATGAATCTTGTTGGACAAACGGACTTATATACACAATTGTTCTCCTATGACGGGAGACAACTTTTTTACGATGTTGGAACCTATGACGTAAGAGCGCATATATGGTTTCAGTCCTTACTGCGTCTTATGACGCCTGTGTATCCATGGATACACAGGCGCAGGCCGCCATTTTTAATTTTTTTCGTGATGACAGCGTTTTTGTTTTAAATTCTATTCTATTCTAATTCTATTTTTCTAAAATATTTTCAGTGCACAGATATCATTTCATTATTATTCACCTACTACAGCTTGTGGGTATTTTTTCCCTCATATCTCCATAAAAATGAAACCATTCTACTATGAATTTGTTGGCGCAGATTGTTTTAGACAAATACATCAATTGATTTAAAACACTGACATGTTAATTTTTGGAGCCGGCATCTTGTTTGGATGGCTGGGTCATATTTGTTAGGAGGTGGTTTTATGATCGCTGCCGCTTGTTTGTCTGTGAGTGTGTTTGTAAGCAGGATAACTCAACAGGTTTCCATCAGATTTCAATGATTTTTTGTGGAAAGGTGAACGCAGGAGAACTTAGAGTTGGCCTTCAAAAGTTAAAGTTAATCGGTGTAAAGACTTTGCTGTGGATGCAGGTGACTGAATTCACAGACATCATTAATGTGACAGGAAATTGATCCCAGTGGCGCAGTGGGTAGCGCTGCTACCTCACAGCAAGAAGGTCCTCGGTTCAAATCCACCTTGGGACCTGGGACTTTTCTGTGTGGAGTTTGCATGTTCTCCCTGTGTCTGTGTGGGTTCCCTCCAGGTTGTCAGGCTTCCTCCCACCACCAAAAATGTGCAATATAGTTGAATTGGTGACTCTAAAATTGCCTGTAGGTGTGAGTGTGAATTGTTGTTTGTCTTTCTATGTGGCCCTGCGATAAACTGGTGATATGCATCATGTACATGAATTACTGTGCTGTCAGATGCTGGCAAAGAAAACAATAGTACTGTCCTTATTCGAATGTCTAATCGTCTACCGAGAAATTAGAGAAAAAAATCAGAATGCAGACGATTCCCTGGAGAACATGAGCGTCACTGAAGAGATTGATGGTTGTGTTCAACCATTTAAAAGAGATTTGATGAATAAATGATGTGAATCATCAACAATTGAGGGAGTCAGAAGCAACATCATACAGTAGCTGTTCTGGTGGCTCAACATCTTAGTAAAACATTGTGTATCAAACCAAATATTTCTAAGAATTAGGTGCATATTGTTAAGATTTACATCCAGTACCAGCGGCGGTGTGTCCTTTATGGAGCAAAGTAGAAAGTGAGGGAGGTCAGGGTGGTGGAGTTTGCATGCATTTTCCTTGATCTGGTGAGGATATCTGTATAAATTGTCAAATTATTGGTATTGGAAATTTTAAAAATGCAAAACGCCAAAGCCACAAATTGTGACTATCTTCTAGTATCTTCCTCTACAAGTGTCTGAAACCTGTGGAGATTGTTGATAGCTTTAAACAATGTCAAGGAAGTGATTATTCCTCCTTTTCACAAACACGTCTCATCTCAATCCAAAGGCCTGCCTGTGGGCCACCGGAAAATAAGCAGAGCAACGCAACACAATCAGGTGACATGCATAAGCAGATGCTCATGTGACTTACCATTGGAAAGCTAAATGCATCTAATGTATTTCAGACATTTCAAGATGGAATCACAGCAGCAGGTACAAACCACGCCATGAAAAACTAAAGGCTAGAATTGTACTCAGTAGCTTCCATGCCTCCGCCAAGGATGAACAATCTTACATGTCTGTTCGCTCTTATAATTAAAAAAATCAAAGAAAATGGGAATTGGTCTGAGAATATAAAAGATTTATTTCTCATTAAACATACAGAAAGTCATAAAAAGATAATGTAAAATATTGTAAAAAAAACTCTTAAAACTACTATTTAAAACAAGTTAAATGAAGGTCCAGAGGCTTTAGTTGGGGCTGGGTTCAGCAGTCCTCTTTTTCCTCTGGAATAAACGCCTCCAGAAGCTCTTCTTCTTTTTGGTCTCCTTTTCTGTTTTGAGCTCCTAAGAAGAAAAAGACAGCATGTTTAATTTCACATCCAAACATCTCGCTGTTGGTTCACTTATTATCATTTCTTGCTCTATAATAAAAAATCTGATCTGAGGGGATCTTACCTGTGGCTGAATATTCCCTCCCTTGCATTGAAGCTCAGACAGCTTGATGTTCTCAGCGATCATCTTTTTTAAGCTGTCCTCCTTCTCTGAGACTTTCCTCAGGAAGATCTCTTCTCTCACGGAGAATTCCTGTCGGAACTTCTCCGCCTGATCAGCGAGTTGCCTCCTGAATTCCTCCACTGTCTTGGAGAGTTCAATTTGATGACGCTCCTCTTTCTCAGCCAGCTGTTTGCTGAGTTGCTCCTCCAGTGCGTCACATCTGCCCTTGCTCTCCTGCAGAGCTTTCTGTGTGTCACAAAGTTAGACATTCTGGTTAGTTTAGTAGAAACCAAGCTTCAAGTTCAAACTGCATCTAGGCTGAGCTTTTCCTGGCCACACTTCATTATTTCACCCCTTTTTACCAGTAATGACCACTTGTAATATGTATCAGCCTAAATGTGGTTAATTGTTTTATCTGTTTTCTTAAATGTTTTCTTAATATGATTTTATGTCCTATAAAACTTATGGTTTTTATTTAGTTATTTACTGTGAAGCACTTTGGTCAACTCAATGCAGTGTTTTAATGTGCTATATAAATAAATGTGACTTGACTTAACTTGACTATGTTCTGAGGTCTTCTGAAATAAGTTAGCAAGTAAAGTATGAGCTGAGGCATCTTACCTGTAGCTTGGTGTTCTCCAATTCCTGAGCCTTTTCCTTCTTCATGAGAAGGTCTTGCACCTCTTTCTGTCCCTCCTCTAGCTTACGTGCCCTCGTCTGCCAGGTTTCCCACAGCTCGGACACCTTCTCTTGTTTGGAGAGCTGTTTCTCCAGCCACACTTGTTCGTGGAGCACATCGTAAAGGCTGCACTGAAGCTGGACAATCTCCTCATCCTTCTGTTTGACCGCCTCTTTGTCCTGTTCACCATCAAATATGAGCTGGTTCTGGACGGTCATGGCTGCTCCTTGGCTGCTTTCTTGGTCAAGATAAGTGACGTAACCTTCTCCCTGCATCTAAAGTAAGAAATCAAATATCAATCAAATGTACTAAACATGATCTCAGCCTCTGAACCACCTGAGGACAGTCCATCATATCATCAGACAACGATAGAAGCATCATACAATAGAAATTCAACAAATTATACAAAAGCATATTTTTCCCAAAAGATTACTGTAGTATAACAACGACAGTATTGCACTGATGTGTGGAATGATTTTGCTTAGGCTGCATATCAGTTAAGTTATTGTATTTTTCTGATACTCTCTACTCTCAGTATAGCAGGTTGTAGACGGTCCCTGCCGCTCTGTCAGCTGTGCATTGAGACTGACGGTGTTCGTCCAGCTGACAGGACAGATCGGTTTAATCAACATGAGGCTGCAGCTCGTTGTCTACCTCACTACGGTAAGAGAAACTAGGTTGTCTACCTCACTACGGTAAGAAAAACTAGGTTGTCTACCTCACTACGGTAAGACAGGGACGTCGTTTGTTTGTAAGTGTGAAGCTGTGAATATCTGTCCAACTGTACTGAAGTTCAACAAGTCAAACATTTAACTAATTAATCCTTTTGTGTGCTTTGGCTGTACTCACCATGATAGTTGTGTATCCTTGTGTGTACATCGCTGGTGAAAACGTTGATCTGGGTTCAGTATGGAGAAAATGAACAATTATCCGTGAATGCTAAAGCTAGCGCTCTGTGATGTTTGTTCAAACAATGAATCTTGTTGGACAAACGGACTTATATACACAATTGTTCTCCTATGACGGGAGACAACTTTTTTACGATGTTGGAACCTATGACGTAAGAGCGCATATATGGTTTCAGTCCTTACTGCGTCTTATGACGCCTGTGTATCCATGGATACACAGGCGCAGGCCGCCATTTTTAATTTTTTTCGTGATGACAGCGTTTTTGTTTTAAATTCTATTCTATTCTAATTCTATTTTTCTAACATATTTTCAGTGCACAGATATCATTTCATTATTATTCACCTACTACAGCTTGTGGGTATTTTTTCCCTCATATCTCCATAAAAATGAAACCATTCTACTATGAATTTGTTGGCGCAGATTGTTTTAGACAAATACATCAATTGATTTAAAACACTGACATGTTAATTTTTGGAGCCGGCATCTTGTTTGGATGGCTGGGTCATATTTGTTAGGAGGTGGTTTTATGATCGCTGCCGCTTGTTTGTCTGTGAGTGTGTTTGTAAGCAGGATAACTCAACAGGTTTCCATCAGATTTCAATGATTTTTTGTGGAAAGGTGAACGCAGGAGAACTTAGAGTTGGCCTTCAAAAGTTAAAGTTAATCGGTGTAAAGACTTTGCTGTGGATGCAGGTGACTGAATTCACAGACATCATTAATGTGACAGGAAATTGATCCCAGTGGCGCAGTGGGTAGCGCTGCTACCTCACAGCAAGAAGGTCCTCGGTTCAAATCCACCTTGGGACCTGGGACTTTTCTGTGTGGAGTTTGCATGTTCTCCCCGTGTCTGTGTGGGTTCCCTCCAGGTTCTCAGGCTTCCTCCCACCACCAAAAATGTGCAATATAGTTGAATTGGTGACTCTAAAATTGCCTGTAGGTGTGAATGTGAGTGTGAATTGTTGTTTGTCTTTCTGTGTGGCCCTGCGATAAACTGGTGATATGCATCATGTACATGAATTGCTGTGCTGTCAGATGCTGGCAAAGAAAACAATAGTACTGTCCTCATTCAAATGTCTAATCGTCTACCGAGAAATTAGAGAAAAAAATCAGAATGCAGACGATTCCCTGGAGAACATGAGCGTCACTGAAGAGATTGATGGTTGTGTTCAACCATTTAAAAGAGATTTGATGAATAAAATGATGTGAATCATCAACAATTGAGGGAGTCAGAAGCAACATCATACAGTAGCTGTTCTGGTGGCTCAACATCTTAGTAAAACATTGTGTGTCAAACCAAATATTTCTAAGAATTAGGTGCATATTGTTAAGATTTACATCCAGTAGCAGCGGTGGTGTGTCCTTTATGGAGCAAAGTAGAAAGTGAGGGAGGTCAGGGTGGTGGAGTTTGCATGCATTTTCCTTGATCTGGTGAGGATATCTGTATAAATTGTCAAATTATTGGTATTGGAAATTTTAAAAATGCAAAACGCCAAAGCCACAAATTGTGACTATCTTCTAGTATCTTCCTCTACAAGTGTCTGAAACCTGTGGAGATTGTTGATAGCTTTAAACAATGTCAAGGAAGTGATTATTCCTCCTTTTCACAAACACGTCTCATCTCAATCCAAAGACCTGCCTGTGGGCGGCTGGAAAATAAGCAGAGCAACGCAACACAATCAGGTGACATGCATAAGCAGATGCTCATGTGACTTACCATTGGAAAGCTAAATGCATCTAATGTATTTCAGACATTTCAAGATGGAATCACAGCAGCAGGTACAAACCACGCCATGAAAAACTAAAGGCTAGAATTGTACTCAGTAGCTTCCATGCCTCCGCCAAGGATGAACAATCTTACACGTCTGTTCGCTCTTATAATTAAAAAAATCAAAGAAAATGGGAATTGGTCTGAGAATATAAAAGATTTATTTCTCATTAAACATACAGAAAGTCATAAAAAGATAATGTAAAATATTGTAAAAAAAAACTCTTAAAACTACTATTTAAAACAAGTTAAATGAAGGTCCAGAGGCTTTAGTTGGGGCTGGGTTCAGCAGTCCTCTTTCTTCTCTGGAATAAACGCCTCCAGAAGCTCTTCTTCTTTTTGGTCTCCTTTTCTGTTTTGAGCTCCTAAGAAGAAAAAGACAGCATGTTTAATTTCACATCCAAACATCTCGCTGTTGGTTCACTTATTATCATTTCTTGCTCTATAATAAAAAATCTGATCTGAGGGGATCTTACCTGTGGCTGAATATTCCCTCCCTTGCATTGAAGCTCAGACAGCTTGATGTTCTCAGCGATCATCTTTTTTAAGCTGTCCTCCTTCTCTGAGACTTTCCTCAGGAAGATCTCTTCTCTCGCGGAGAATTCCTGTCGGAACTTCTCCGCCTGATCAGCGAGTTGCCTCCTGAATTCCTCCGCTGTCTTGGAGAGTTCAATTTGATGACGCTCCTCTTTCTCAGCCAGCTGTTTGCTGAGTTGCTCCTCCAGTGCGTCACATCTGCCCTTGCTCTCCTGCAGAGCTTTCTGTGTGTCACAAAGTTAGACATTCTGGTTAGTTTAGTAGAAACCAAGCTTCAAGTTCAAACTGCATCTAGGCTGAGCTTTTCCTGGCCACACTTCATTATTTCACCCCTTTTTACCAGTAATGACCACTTGTAATATGTATCAGCCTAAATGTGGTTAATTGTTTTATCTGTTTTCTTAAATGTTTTCTTAATATGATTTTATGTCCTATAAAACTTATGGTTTTTATTTAGTTATTTACTGTGAAGCACTTTGGTCAACTCAATGTAGTGTTTTAATGTGCTATATAAATAAATGTGACTTGACTTAACTTGACTATGTTCTGAGGTCTTCTGAAATAAGTTAGCAAGTAAAGTATGAGCTGAGGCATCTTACCTGTAGCTTGGTGTTCTCCAATTCCTGAGCCTTTTCCTTCTTCATGAGAAGGTCTTGCACCTCTTTCTGTCCCTCCTCTAGCTTACGTGCCCTCGTCTGCCAGGTGTCCCACAGCTCGGACACCTTCTCTTGTTTGGAGAGCTGTTTCTCCAGCCACACTTGTTCGTGGAGCACATCGTAAAGGCTGCACTGAAGCTGGACAATCTCCTCATCTTTCTGTTTGACCGCCTCTTTGTCCTGTTCACCATCAAATGTGAGCTGGTTCTGGACGGTCATGGCTGCTCCTTGGCTGCTTTCTTGGTCAAGATAAGTGACGTAACCTTCTCCCTGCATCTAAAGTAAGAAATCAAGTATCAATCAAATGTACTAAACATGATCTCAGCCTCTGAACCACCTGAGGACAGTCCATCATATCATCAGACAACGATAGAAGCATCATACAATAGAAATTCAACAAATTATACAAAAGCATATTTTTCCCAAAAGATTACTGTAGTATAACAACGACAGTATTGCACTGATGTGTGGAATGATTTTGCTTAGGCTGCATATCAGTTAAGTTATTGTATTTTTCTGATACTCTCTACTCTCAGTATTGCACTTTGTAGACGGTCCCTGCCCGCTCTGTCAGCTGTGCATTGAGACTGACGGTGTTCGTCCATCTGACAGCACAGATCGGTTTAATCAACATGAGGCTGCAGCTCGTTGTCTACCTCACTACGGTAAGAGAAACTAGGTTGTCTACCTCACTACGGTAAGAAAAACTAGGTTGTCTACCTCAAACTAGGTTGTCTACCTCACTACGGTAAGAAAAACTAGGTTGTCTACCTCACTACGGTAAGACAGGGACGTCGTTTGTTTGTAAGTGTGAAGCTGTGAATATCTGTCCAACTGTACTGAAGTTCAACAAGTCAAACATTTAACTAATTAATCCTTTTGTGTGCTTTGGCTGAACTTACCATGATAGTTGTGTATCCTTGTGTGTACATCGCTGGTGAAAACGTTGATCTGGGTTCAGTATGGAGAAAATGAACAATTATCCGTGAATGCTAAAGCTAGCGCTCTGTGATGTTTGTTCAAACAATGAATCTTGTTGGACAAACGGACTTATATACACAATTGTTCTCCTATGACGGGAGACAACTTTTTTACGATGTTGGAACCTATGACGTAAGAGCGCATATATGGTTTCAGTCCTTACTGCGTCTTATGACGCCTGTGTATCCATGGAAACACAAACGCAGGCCGCCATTTTTAATTTTTTTCGTGATGACAGCGTTTTTGTTTTAAATTCTATTCTATTCTAATTCTATTTTTCTAACATATTTTCAGTGCACAGATATTATTTCATTATTATTCACCTACTACAGCTTGTGGGTATTTTTTCCCTCATATCTCCATAAAAATGAAACCATTCTACTATGAATTTGTTGGCGCAGATTGTTTTAGACAAATACATCAATTGATTTAAAACATTGACATCTTAATTTTTGGAGCCGGCATCTTGTTTGGATGGCTGGGTCATATTTGTTAGGAGGTGGTTTTATGATCGCTGCCGCTTGTTTGTCTGTGAGTGTGTTTGTAAGCAGGATAACTCAACAGGTTTCCATCAGATTTCGATGATTTTTTTGTGGAAAGGTGAACGCAGGAGAACTTAGAGCTGGCCTTCAAAAGTTAAAGTTAATCGGTGTAAAGACTTTGCTGTGGATGCAGGTGACTGAATTCACAGACATTATTAATGTGACAGGAAATTGATCCCAGTGGCGCAGTGGGTAGCGCTGCTACCTCACAGCAAGAAGGTCCTCGGTTCAAATCCACCTTGGGACCTGGGACTTTTCTGTGTGGAGTTTGCATGTTCTCCCTGTGTCTGTGTGGGTTCCCTCCAGGTTCTCAGGCTTCCTCCCACCACCAAAAATGTGCAATATAGTTGAATTGGTGACTCTAAAATTGCCTGTAGGTGTGAGTGTGAATTGTTGTTTGTCTTTCTATGTGGCCCTGCGATAAACTGGCGATATGCATCATGTACATGAGTTACTGTGCTGTCAGATGCTGGCAAAGAAAACAATAGTACTGTCCTTATTCGAATGTCTAATCGTCTACCGAGAAATTAGAGAAAAAAATCAGAATGCAGACGATTCCCTGGAGAACATGAGCGTCACTGAAGAGATTGATGGTTGTGTTCAACCATTTAAAAGAGATTTGATGAATAAATGATGTGAATCATCAACAATTGAGGGAGTCAGAAGCAACATCATACAGTAGCTGTTCTGGTGGCTCAACATCTTAGTAAAACATTGTGTATCAAACCAAATATTTCTAAGAATTAGGTGCATATTGTTAAGATTTACATCCAGTACCAGCGGCGGTGTGTCCTTTATGGAGCAAAGTAGAAAGTGAGGGAGGTCAGGGTGGTGGAGTTTGCATGCATTTTCCTTGATCTGGTGAGGATATCTGTATAAATTGTCAAATTATTGGTATTGGAAATTTTAAAAATGCAAAACGCCAAAGCCACAAATTGTGACTATCTTCTAGTATCTTCCTCTACAAGTGTCTGAAACCTGTGGAGATTGTTGATAGCTTTAAACAATGTCAAGGAAGTGATAACTCCTCCTTTTCACAAACACGTCTCATCTCAATCCAAAGGCCTGCCTGTGGGCCACTGGAAAATAAGCAAAGCAACGCAACACAATCAGGTGACATGCATAAGCAGATGCTCATGTGACTTACCATTGGAAAGCTAAATGCATCTAATGTATTTCAGACATTTCAAGATGGAATCACAGCAGCAGGTACAAACCACGCCATGAAAAACTAAAGGCTAGAATTGTACTCAGTAGCTTCCATGCCTCCGCCAAGGATGAACAATCTTACATGTCTGTTCGCTCTTATAATTAAAAAAATCAAAGAAAATGGGAATTGGTCTGAGAATATAAAAGATTTATTTCTCATTAAACATACAGAAAGTCATAAAAAGATAATGTAAAATATTGTAAAAAAAACTCTTAAAACTACTATTTAAAACAAGTTAAATGAAGGTCCAGAGGCTTTAGTTGGGGCTGGGTTCAGCAGTCCTCTTTTTCCTCTGGAATAAACGCCTCCAGAAGCTCTTCTTCTTTTTGGTCTCCTTTTCTGTTTTGAGCTCCTAAGAAGAAAAAGACAGCATGTTTAATTTCACATCCAAACATCTCACTGTTGGTTCACTTATTATCATTTCTTGCTCTATAATAAAAAATCTGATCTGAGGGGATCTTACCTGTGGCTGAATATTCCCTCCCTTGCATTGAAGCTCAGACAGCTTGATGTTCTCAGCGATCATCTTTTTTAAGCTGTCCTCCTTCTCTGAGACTTTCCTCAGGAAGATCTCTTCTCTTGCGGAGAATTCCTGTCGGAACTTCTCCGCCTGATCAGCAAGTTGCCTCCTGAATTCCTCCGCTGTCTTGGAGAGCTCAAGTTGATGACGCTCCTCTTTCTCAGCCAGCTGTTTGCTGAGTTGCTCCTCCAGTGCGTCACATCTGCCCTTGCTCTCCTGCAGAGCTTTCTGTGTGTCACAAAGTTAGACATTCTGGTTAGTTTAGTAGAAACCAAGCTTCAAGTTCAAACTGCATCTAGGCTGAGCTTTTCCTGGCCACACTTCATTATTTCACCCCTTTTTACCAGTAATGACCACTTGTAATATGTATCAGCCTAAATCTGGTTAATTGTTTTATCTGTTTTCTTAAGTGTTTTCTTAATATGATTTTATGTCCTATAAAACTTATGGTTTTTATTTAGTTATTTACTGTGAAGCACTTTGGTCAACTCAATGCAGTGTTTTAATGTGCTATATAAATAAATGTGACTTGACTTGACTTGACTATGTTCTGAGGTCTTCTGAAATAAGTTAGCAAGTAAAGTATGAGCTGAGGCATCTTACCTGTAGCTTGGTGTTCTCCAATTCCTGAGCCTTTTCCTTCTTCTTCAGAAGGTCTTGCACCTCTTTCTGTCCCTCCTCTAGCTTACGTGCCCTCGTCTGCCAGGTTTCCCACAGCTCGGACACCTTCTCTTGTTTGGAGAGCTGTTTCTCCAGCCACACTTGTTCGTGGAGCACATCGTAAAGGCTGCACTGAAGCTGGACAATCTCCTCATCTTTCTGTTTGACCGCCTCTTTGTCCTGTTCACCATCAAATATGAGCTGGTTCTGGACGGTCATGGCTGCTCCTTGGCTGCTTTCTTGGTCAAGATAAGTGACGTAACCTTCTCCCTGCATCTAAAGTAAGAAATCAAATATCAATCAAATGTACTAAACATGATCTCAGCCTCTGAACCACCTGAGGACAGTCCATCATATCATCAGACAACGATAGAAGCATCATACAATAGAAATTCAACAAATTATACAAAAGCATATTTTTCCCAGAAGATTACTGTAGTATAACAACGACAGTATTGCACTGATGTGTGGAATGATTTTGCTTAGGCTGCATATCAGTTAAGTTATTGTATTTTTCTGATACTCTCTACTCTCAGTATCGCACTTTGTAGACGGTCCCTGCCCGCTCTGTCAGCTGTGCATTGAGACTGACGGTGTTCGTCCATCTGACAGGACAGATCGGTTTAATCAACATGAGGCTGCAGCTCGTTGTCTACCTCACTACGGTAAGAGAAACTAGGTTGTCTACCTCACTACGGTAAGAAAAACTAGGTTGTCTACCTCAAACTAGGTTGTCTACCTCACTACGGTAAGAAAAACTAGGTTGTCTACCTCACTACGGTAAGAAAAACTAGGTTGTCTACCTCACTACGGTAAGACAGGGACGTCGTTTGTTTGTAAGTGTGAAGCTGTGAATATCTGTCCAACTGTACTGAAGTTCAACAAGTCAAACATTTAACTAATTAATCCTTTTGTGTGCTTTGGCTGTACTCACCATGATAGTTGTGTATCCTTGTGTGTACATCGCTGGTGAAAACGTTGATCTGGGTTCAGTATGGAGAAAATGAACAATTATCCGTGAATGCTAAAGCTAGCGCTCTGTGATGTTTGTTCAAACAATGAATCTTGTTGGACAAACGGACTTATATACACAATTGTTCTCCTATGACGGGAGACAACTTTTTTACGATGTTGGAACCTATGACGTAAGAGCGCATATATGGTTTCAGTCCTTACTGCGTCTTATGACGCCTGTGTATCCATGGAAACACAAACGCAGGCCGCCATTTTTAATTTTTTTCGTGATGACAGCGTTTTTGTTTTAAATTCTATTCTATTCTAATTCTATTTTTCTAAAATATTTTCAGTGCACAGATATTATTTCATTATTGTTCACCTGCTACAGCTTGTGGGTATTTTTTCCTTCATATCTCCATAAAAATGAAACCATTCTACTATGAATTTGTTGGCGCAGATTGTTTTAGACAAATACATCAATTCATTTAAAACACTGACATGTTAATTTTTGGAGCCGGCATCTTGTTTGGATGGCTGGGTCATATTTGTTAGGAGGTGGTTTTGTGATCGCTGCCGCTTGTTTGTCTGTGAGTGTGTTTGTAAGCAGGATAACTCAACAGGTTTCCATCAGATTTCGATGATTTTTTTGTGGAAAGGTGAACGCAGGAGAACTTAGAGCTGGCCTTCAAAAGTTAAAGTTAATCGGTGTAAAGACTTTGCTGTGGATGCAGGTGACTGAATTCACAGACATTATTAATGTGACAGGAAATTGATCCCAGTGGCGCAGTGGGTAGCGCTGCTACCTCACAGCAAGAAGGTCCTCGGTTCAAATCCACCTTGGGACCTGGGACTTTTCTGTGTGGAGTTTGCATGTTCTCCCTGTGTCTGTGTGGGTTCCCTCCAGGTTCTCAGGCTTCCTCCCACCACCAAAAATGTGCAATATAGTTGAATTGGTGACTTTTTTAAGGTGAAATCTTCACTGTAGCCTCTGAGCTATGAGGATGTCAGAGCAGCTGGAGGGAACTGCAGACACCGCAGACATGGGGAAAATATGCAAACTCCACACCGAAAGGTCAGGGTTCAAACCCAGAACCCTCTTGCTGTATAACCAACAGTGCCAGCCACTCCAAATCATAAAATTAAATTCATTATAATTACAAATTTAAACTGCAAAATGGTAACATTAACTACTTTTACCGCTGAGCGATCCAGGCCTGTGACGCACAGCTTTCAGCTTAATTTGTAAATTGAGCATGAAGCACAAAAAAAAGAGTAAGAAGCATGTTATCAATCGCAACCACTGGGATGGATAATGGAGAAAGGAATGGGATTTCTGGGGCTGGAAGCTTGCCTAGGTCCAGGAGCTCTGTTGGCCCTCTGTGGGCTCATGGCAGTCCACTCCCTCATTGTAGAACCCCCCCTCCTGGGAGCAGAAAGCTGATTCTCCATGTTAAGGGTTCGGCCACATATCAGAAAAATGACATGCTTAGTTGAGAAGGCAGTGGTCCATACTGGTCTTTCAAAGGTTCAATGTTCTTGACGGTGTCAGACTTAAAGTACAGACATATTTGTGCCCTGCTAGAGCTGCATGACTGATATTCATCATCAGCTTTTATTTCCAGCTGTTCAAAATCTGTGTGTCACCTGTTGTTTATTCTTATTTCAGAGATAATGGTTTATTGTATTTATTGTATTTTATGACATTGTTTGCAACAAAAACAGTTCTGATAATGCTTGTGCCCAGCTGGGCAGACAACAAACTCCTCTGCAAGGTTCAAGGTTTTTGTCACATACAGTCCTACATGCAGGCAGACATACATACATAAATTGTCCACAACCCACAAGTGACCAGTAAATGAAAAGAAGTCCAGCTGAAGTCACGTTTCACACTGACACACACTGATTTTATTCTACATTTACTCCTTGAGGAGGTCTATGGACACGGTGCTGGAGCAAATATATCAGGATGTTGTTTCTTCATCACAACAAACCTGCATAAAGATCATTTCCTGATACTCCACAAACAAACACAGACGAGAGAGACCGAGCGAAGCGAGTGTGTGGATATGTGTGAGAGAGCATCTGGTTACAATCTCTATCTTACACACAGGAAACCTGAGGACCATTTAGAGCATCTTTTTACCAGCAGGCCCTGTGGGGTTTACATTAGTACCTGGTGAAACTCCATCTCTGCAGGTTTAATATTTAAAGAGTTTGGTTCCCCTTAGAGATCAGGATCGACGCATCCTTGTGTTTCTGGTGCAGCATACCAGCACATAAACTGTACTGTATCACACTGGAGGGATCTGATCTGCTCCCAGAACAGGTAATCAATTTATTTAAGGCCTCTTTTCAATTATTTTGTGCCCTAATTCTAAAATTAGCATGTTTGTATATTAATATTTGTGTATGTTTTGGATTGGATTGATCAGTTTCATGTCAGCGTAGCTCATTTTGTAATTTCAGCTGTCAATCAAAGTCAAATCACTTTAATTTGTAAAAGAAAAGAAGTGGCCTTCCTTACGGAAGCGTATTGCATTCACTTAAGAGATTTTTTTTTTGCTCTGTAAAAACAGAAAAGGTTTGTTTTTCTGAATTAATGACATAGTTATCTAAAAATTCTGGGAAAGGTTTTCATGAAAAAATTAAAAATCTGCTTTGTTTTTCTGAATAAATGAGATAACTATCTTGTTAATTCAGAAAAACAGAGCAAACATTTTCTTTTTTTCTCAAGTGAATCCAATACGCTTCCGTATCTTCCTGCCAAGTAAGATGTAAGATTTTTTCTTAAATACTACAGTGAAATCAGGGGATGAGAAAAACAAAAAAATAGACACAATCAAAGTTCAGTTTATTCCTAATATTTGAATGCATAAAATATAACATTTTCTGGGATCTTTATGGCTTTAAGGCCAATTTAACCCTGATTTCTCTGTAGATTCTGATCCAGTAGCACATGCCAGAAGACGAGCAGCAACACCACTGAAATACACAATGTATGTGAACTCATCTGGAGCTGAGAGTGGATCTTATTCGCTGACCTTCCTGGGAAAGAAAGTAGGGAGACATCACTCTGTGGCCCCTGCAGGCAAGCAACGTGAGTGTAAAACACACCAACAGCTAAAAATAGTCAACACAGTTCAATAATGTCTTTTCTTTGTCCATTTATCTATCAGATGTCAGATTATATGCTGTAGAAGAAGCCTTCAGAGTGAGGAATGGGTGAAGTTAGACGAGGTTTAAATATTTCAGCTGCTTGGCTGCCTCCGTGGTGAAGCAGCGAAGCAGTCAGCCTATCAGAACAAACACACTTTGTTCCTGGCAGTCAGGTTCACTAAAACCAGCCATGCTAACAGACTGGAGCCTTATCGCTGCTGTCACTTTGTCATTGTAGGTGTAGCAGCATGTGGTATTTACACTTTGTGTGTATGTGTATTCACATGGCCTTATTTTTGAGCGAACTATTCCTTTAATTCCTTTCGAATCCAGGAGTCCTTCTGTTTCTTTGTTTGTCTTTTGCTGCATATCAGACTTGCATTTCACATCATGCATGAATTTTTCTTAGGCGCCTGGGAAACAACTAACAGGTCTACCTGCCCTGAGGACCCCGTGGTCCGGACTGGACGGGTCCCAGTGGCAGCACAGGTGATGGAGGATTTACCTGGTAGTGTTCCAGAACTGAAGGATGAGAGGCCGTGTCCAATCATTCACAACACACAGTTTGAGCAGTACGAGGACAGTGCAGCAGGTCAGACCAGTAAAACCCCTTTGCACACACTTATACACACATGAGCAATCATGGAGTTATAAAATCAGATAAATTCTATATAAAAATAATATATAAAATAGAATAAAAAGCTTTCATATTCCTCTGCCTGCTTTCAGGCAGAAGAATCCCAACTTTATTCTGAAATTCCTGACATAACCTCTGTTTCTCTACTAAAAGGTGTTTCTGGGAGGAAAATAACAGCATGACGGCACGCCCACATTCCTGTATGAGGCAACAGGGGGGGATGTAAGACACAGAGTGATGTAATATTCCGAGGGGGAGGCCTTTTCTGCAATGTGTCAGTATTTTTTGTCAAACCTGGTCGCACTGATGGGTTAACCTGAATATAAACAGGGACTAACTACTTAAATTATTATTGAAATGATTTACATTTTGAGAGCAATATTCAGAAATGTAAATACAAAATAAACTGCATGTTAATCAGTCATCATAATGATGTCAAATGTGTTTTAAGTTTAATAAATAAAATGTAAATGATTCAGAGATTTAAGTGTTTTATTTCAAGACTGCATGCATATAAGTGCAATATAATGAGAAATGCATCATATTCTATACAAAGCGGACAAAGAAGAGAAGAACAATCTGAGCTTCAACATCCAATAAAACCATTAAATGAGTTTATATTAATTTATACTATTATGACTAATATTTGCAATCTTCAGTCAACCAAAATATAATTTTATGACTTTCTGGAATAATATTTTTTCTCTGGCTTTTTTTTTTTTTTTTTACTAAAGATAAATATGTAAAGAACAGAACTAGAACACCTTGCTGATATCAGAAAAATATCAGATCACAAACTGCTGATCAGTGAAATATTATTTCCATGCTAATTGAAGTTGTTATTATTAATGCATGTGTGTTGCAACCATCACAATTTTCAGGATATTGTTAAAGATACTGTAGAAGAAAGTGATCCAGAATCCACATCCGTACCTGGATCCACCTGAAAATTTAACCAACTCTTACTTGGCTTGGGATCCACCCCCACACAAAATTTCATCAAAATCAATTGACAACTTTTCAAGATATCTTGAGGACAAACAAACAGACCGAGAGACAAACAAATAACTCTTGTCTATTACTCCACTCGCCAAGCTGTTTCTCAACGTTTGCTCCGTTGTTCAAGCTGTCATCCATCAGAAAACGCTGTGGATGAAGAGGTGGGCTGCGTTCAGACGCTGGATCGGTGCAGATCGCAGCAAACATCCTGGACAGGAGGTCAACGGAGGTGCTGTAAAATGATGAAGACATGACGATGAGGCAAGACACCGCAGGTGTTGACTACCAATACTCTGTTACATGTTACTCCTGCAGGCTCATCAGAATCTCAGCTGTCAGATGACAGCGATGCAGATCAGGTGGCAGAAGCGGAGAGGTCGCAGGATGTGAAGGTCTACATCCCCTATGAGTCAGCTGAACTCTGCGTCACTCAGGTAAAATCATGGGAATCATCACAGGACATAACAAACTGTGTCTCTGCAACAGAAAGTCTTTACATGACGTCACAGAATGACTGTAGATTCCAGAGCAGAAAAGATAAACTAACCTTTATTTTATGTTATGAAACAGTGAATATTTTTCAGGCGTGTGACTTAAATCTATACCCAGTTGCTCGGTGAGAGGGCATGCAGACACACAATGGAGACACTGTCTGATGCTGTGCTGTCTTCTTCCTCACACTCACATGGCTGCCCTGATGCTGCTGGTGTGAGGCAGCATCTGATCCCTATGTGCTATATCGGGATGATGTTTTATAAATGTTTCTGTGTGTTTTTGTGTTGCATACACTCCAAAAACAGATAACCGAAGACATGGAGGCGATGAAGAGAAGACACCTGGAAAGGGTGCATGAGCTGGAGGAGACCTTTCACGTCACAGCACGAGAGAACCAGGTGAGGAGGTGTTCATGTGTGTGAGAAGGAGCGCTAACACATAAGAGTGATATAAATATTACTGTGTGATCAGGAGTGGGCCGTGCAGAGGATCAGATCTCATTACCAGAACAAGTTGAACACTCTGAGGAGAATCCTGGACCTCTACCAGGAGATGGTGGAGAAGAAGAACGCTGACTGGGAGAGGAGAGTCACGGTCAGTGATGCTGAATCAAAACTGCCACATGGCTTCCACCCAGTTCCATGATAATCTGTCAAGTAGTTTATGCATAATTTACAAAAACAGTCATATAAGTCTCATCTTTCAATGTTCAAAAAATCTGAAAAAAAGTCCTGTGTCTGCCCCTTTATCTGGATCTACACCAGAATTTATTGGGTTCTTCCTCACCAAATAAACAAACAAACAAACAAACAAAGAGATACCAGTAAAAACATAACCTCCTTTGCAGAAATAAATATCTGACTTATTCTGCTGCAACTCCTGCAGCAAAGCAAATGCTCCAATCTCATTCAAACATGATTCCAACATGAATCAGTGTTCTATTTTGATTTATGCATTTCTGCCCTTGCCTTGTCCTGTTCTCTTGTTTTCTGCAGGCCTTGACTGCACAAAACAGGCAGCTGCAGGAGGAGCAGCAGGCTGAGAGGAGGAGTGAAGAGGAGGCCCTGCAGTGGCACAGAGAAAAGGTTGGTTGGTTTTATTTTAGTATAATAGGCAACATTTTTTTTTACATCACATAATTATTGGACAACCTTTGTCTCTTTTAGAGCAAAATGCTGGAACTGTTCTCCAACAAGCTGGATGTCCTGCACAGCCACCAGGCCTCCAGTGAGTCTGAGTCTGCGTGCACTCAAGGATATGCATGTCTGCAAAATCAATACATGTTTTAATTCCCTGTTGCACTGAACAGCACTACGGGAGCTGCAAATGGCCAGACAGGATGTGGAGAAAGTCCAGGAAATGTTAGTATCATCACAGGAGCAGCAGGAAGAACGTGGAAGCTCAGAGAACAAAGGGCTGTCAGCACAACAACACACTGTGGTGGGTTGGAATTAGAGATCATACTGCTCATATCTGAGGTACATGATCTAAGGTTATAATCATATGAATAAATCAACCAACAAAAATCCTTCTGAGGGCCAAAAGGCAAAACATTGACAGATTGAGTGTTTTCAAATTACAGTGATGTTTGTGTGGCATATAAAAACACAGTGATTTGGGTGTACTGGCCCTTTAAGGTGGCTCTCTTTGCAGGCCTGTAATGAGTCAGAACAGCCACTGGAGGAAGCTAAAGCTCGTCTGGAGGAGCTGAAGGAGAGCCTGTACCAGAGGGAGAGAGAGATCACTGAGCTGCTGGAGGCAGAGAGGAGCCCCATCCCTCCTGTCCCCCGGCCTCCCTGCAGCATTTTGCTTCCTTCTGTCATACACAAGGTTCCTGCTCAACCAACAGCATCAAATTATTTAAAACATGGAATTCTCTGGCAGGAAATAGTTCATTATTTACTCACCCCCATACCGATGAGTCTTCTTAGTCCACTTTGCAGCGCTCTCTTAAACAACTGAAGAAGATGGGGATTTGTTTTTAAATGTAAAATCCAGCCCAAAGAACAAACTCCATAAAGCTCATACGTGTAAAATCAGAGTTACCACAAGTGACAAGATCGGAAATTGATGGTGCGTCATGCACAGCAGGAAGAGCTCTGCTGAAGGTGCAGCAACCTCAGACATGATGCATGCTAACACCTTCACCTTACAGGCTACAGTGAACATTTCAACTTAAAACTATAGACATCACTCAGGGAGTACAAACCTCCACCAAGGCAGCTCAGTTTGCCCATAATGTCATCAAACCTACTGTAAGAGCAATAGTCCCATGATACTTTGACCCTCATAATATGTCTCCTTCACCTGCCCATAAAACCTGCCCATAGAATTTGGATTACATTGATATCATTTTAAGTTTGATAGATATTCAAGAAAATTAGGATTTCTTCACGACCTAGATGAAAAATGTGGTAATTTCTTGCATGGAATATGCCCCACACAGTTTCATGGTAAAGTGCTGTTTATGTATAATTTACAAAAATGGGTCAAAATGTTTTTTGTTTTTTTTGTGGACTAAGAATCTTCACCTGACTTTCCATCGGTGTGGAGATGAGTAGATGATGACTGAAGTTTCATGCTTGGCTGAACTGTTCTTTTAATCCTCTTCTGCTTTTATAACCGTGTTGTATCCATACGATAAGACTAATTTGTTTTTGTTTCTAAGGCTCATGTGATCTGCAGTGCTGTGACTGAGACCAGAGCTCTTTTGGACCAGATGACTGAGGAGAATCAGGTCGCTCTGCTCAAAGCCAGAGATCAACTGGAGGGCCTGCAGATGAACATAGAAGACAACAACATCAGAGAGGATAAGATCACTGACCAGGAAGGGTTAGAGACAATATCAACTATAAATGACCTCTATAAAAGCCATTTTTTTATATTACATTAACTCATATTATTGTCTGAAATATGATTATAATTCAAAGGATTTTCTTCTACTTTTCAGGTCAGATGAATATGAGTCAAGTTTGTCGTTACTACAAGAAACAGTGAGGGGGCATGAGGTCTCTCAGTTGGCTTTAGCCTGCATCAAAACTGGAGAGAGCCCTGTAATAAATGGTAAAGAGATATCTTTAATAATCCTTTTACTATTTACTCTTATACATAAAAGCTGCTACCTTTCACGTGCATCAGTCTTGCAGCCTCTGCGTCTGCTCTACATTTGGCTCATTATGTCTAAGGTGCATCAGTTTTACCACTGGTTGTCATTTCTTTCTCGCTCAGACTGCGATGCCGTCTCAGAGCTGGAGGACATCTTGGGAACAATCCGGACCACAGAGGAGGTGAAGACTGTTGGTCAGCAGCTTCTCTTGCTGCAGGATCAGGTAGGTGGGAATCTCAGGCCAGGTCTCAAAGATGGTGACTTTCTCAGCTGCCCTCTATAAATCATAGACTGCATTCATTACTATCTCAGAATCAACACATTGTTTTGGATTATTGAGGAATTTTAGCCCAAATAGCTACAATAAACATATTCTTCAGTGTCATGGCTGTGTGTCATCACTCTCTTCTCTCAAGCTAAAGCAAGTCAAAGAAGAGAAAAAGAAAATAATTGATAACTACACTTCAGAAAGGACAATGAGGAAGAAGTACTACAATATGGTGGAAGACATGAAAGGTACACAGCAGCACTAAAGGTGCAATTTGTAAGATATGGCTGCAGCTTTACTGAAATGGTGTTATGAACAACATGTGAAGAAACAAACGCGTTGATGTTATGTCTAAGATGTCCATGCATTGTGTTGCAGAGTCTTCTACTGAACAGCAGGCCCTGTCTCAGTAGGGAGGCTTTGTACACCTAAACACATTAGTCCCCCCCCAGGGAGATATTTACGAGTTTCACCACCTCTCTTATTGTTTAGTCCAATAAAATATGTCAAGGAAGTGGATAATCTTACAGCTATTTTTCTTCCTAAACAGAAAAATACAACCATAGTCTTTCTGAATTCACGTTTGTCTATTTTATCAAACTAAGACAAGCGTAATTGCCTCATCGTAAAAAAAACCCCACTTAATTCAAACAAGATGTAAACAAAATAAACATCACCAAAACCATCTTGATTTGTTTTTCCGTCTACGTCTACGTGTTGCCATGTCTTTCCATTTTTCCGTTTCCAGTCGTTGTCCTCGTCGCAGCAACTTTCAATCACCTCCTTTGTCATTAAACTGGCCTAACGCTAGATTTGGAAGCATGGTCCGGTCCCAGTCTATTCCCCTGCCGTGATCACTGGGAGGAGCCCAGTTGACCTGAGCCGTGTTGCACATAGTGAGTCCCTATGTGGTCCAAGGTCGAGGCGAAGGCACAAACCAGTCAACTATCAGGCCAGTAGCCCCACGGCTAACCAAGCTAACTGTAGCTATAGCTCCATCCAAAGATAACTACAGGAAACAGGAGTATCAGTTGGCGATTACTCTGATGATGTATTTTGATTTTTGGAGCTGCCTTCGAACTCTGGCCATATTTTACAAAATGCCCCTTTAAATGTTTATATATGTGAAAAAGCAAAAGCCTTCTAAATTTGACATTTTCAAACTGTTTTTCTCCAAGGTAAAATCAGAGTGTTTTGTCGGATTCGACCAGTGAGTCGAAGCGAGGTCGCTCAGGGTGGAGCCATTATTGTGGAGAAAATTGATGATTACTCCGTCACTGTGGAAACCCCTCGAGGGCAGAGGGACTTTCAGTTTGACAAGGTGTTCAGTGCTGAAGCCTCTCAGGATGACCTGTTTCATGACACCAACAGGTAAAGGGGGACATCACGTCCCAAACAGGAACCAATATGGTGTATTTACAAATTTATTATAACACACAAACTGCATAATGAGCCCCAAATGTATGTATATCCTTTCATAAAGATGCAAAGCATATTCTGACACTTCATTGTACAAATTTGTGCCAATCTACCCTGAAATACAAATACAGTTACTTCATTTACATTAGTAATCAAAATACAGATATTTAAATGCTGCCTGCTCAGCAGTTTAGCATATATTTCCTCCACAGGCTGATCCAGTCGACTATCGATGGCTACAACGTCTGTATCTTTGCATACGGCCAGACGGGCTCAGGGAAGACCTTCACCATGGTGGGGGATAAGGAACAGAAGAACCTCGGAATCATGCCGAGATCTTTCAATGCCATATTTGATATCATACGGGAGAACAGCACCAAATTCGACTTCAAGGTAACATCACTGGTGTAATTAGATCCTATTTGGGGACTAAGAGCTCAAGCCATATCTCTTCTCATGACTCCATCAACGTTCTTCCTCTCTGTTGCTCTGCCTCGTCGTCTTTTACCTCAGGTTTCGGCCTACATGCTGGAGCTTTACAACGACAGGCTGCAGGACCTTTTTGTCAGCCTGGCTGGTGAGGCCCATGCGCAGCCCCAGTCCCATGGTCAGGCCAGGCGGGTGGAGATCAAGAGGAACAGAAAGGGGGTTGTGTTTGCACAAGGAGCAGAGACAAAGGAGGCTTCCAGTGCCCAGGAGCTCTACGCTCTGTTCCAGCAGGCCTGTGCCAACCGACACATCTCTTCCACCAGTGAGTTCTCTATGCTGTGCCATGTCGCCCAGTTCAAACAGGGCCCTGCTAAATGGTTTGGATTGATCGTGTTAGTTACAGTCAGTGCAGCTAGGTACATCATTACTGGATGGGCGGTGAGGGCGAGAGCAGCCAAACTGTGTTTTACAGATGCACACAGAGTCCTGACAGGATGCACCTACGATTAGATTGTTAATTATTCAGTTGATGGTCTGAAATATATTCTGCAAGATTTTTTGACAATTTCAGTCTTTGATTTGTGGAAAAAAAACATGTTTTTAAATTAGTTGCTTTTCATGTTTTGTATGATTCTGAATTGAATGGTTTAGGACCTGAAAATTTCACCTTAGGCTCTTGGGAATTTTGATCAACATCGTGAGGCGTGTTTGAGAAAAAGAAAAAAAAAAGCTGAGCATCAACAAGCTACAAAGTCTTTGTGTTGTATTTTCCCCAAAGAGATGAACGTGGAAAGTTCACGCTCCCATCTCATTGTTGGCATCATGGTGGAGACCAGGAATCTGACCAATGGGAGTGTGAGCACTGGGAAGCTGAGCCTTGTAGACCTGGCAGGCAGCGAGAGAGCAGCCAAGACTGGTGCCAAGGATGACCAGCTAAAAGTTTGCTCATACATTCTTAATTATAAGGATAATCAAGAAGTATCGTTATTCCCTTTAAATTCTCCTGTCCTCCACAGGAGGCAAACTCCATTAACAAGTCTCTGAGTGCTCTGGGTGATGTCATCTCAGCCTTGTCTGCTGAACTGCCCCATGTGCCATACAGGAATAGCAAGCTGACACAGGTGATGATAAAATAAATGGCGTTCTTTGTAGTGATTTCTTATGTTTGGTCATGGACTGTGATGCAGTCGAGCCAGATGTGATTGGTGCATTTCATCCCTCTCAGGTGATGCAGGACTCCTTGGGTGGAAATGCCAAAACCATCATGATCGTCAACATTTCTCCTTGCGAATGCAACCATGATGAGACGCTCACATCTCTGATGTAAGAGCCACATAGAGAGAGATTAGTCTTTTCATCTGTTTGATCACTAAATAACATCTGAACCTTACAGTTACGCAACAAGAGTGAAGGCCATAACCAACAATGTCCAGAGAAATGTGGACAGCAAAGAGATCGCCCAGCTAAAAGAGGTGTGTGACACCAGCAGTGTTAGAATATTCATTTAGAATATGACATTTAAACAATCACACGGATTTTATTTCTGTTTTCTTTTTCTGACAGGTGATCATGAAGCTGAGGTCAGGACAGACGGTGGAAGAGGAGGATGTTTGAACTGGACTCATTTGTACTGGAATCATTCTGACCACGTTTTGAATGGCCTGAAAAGGAGACTTTTGTGTTGAATTTGGGGGGGAAAACATTTGTAATATCTGTTGTATTGAGCTATTTAAACTGTTCTGGTTTGATTTGGTTATTGCAAATATCTGATGAATAGTATATTTTTTCAATAAACCTAATATATAAGGGGGATGATTGAATAATTCCAATTTTATCCCTAAAACTTTCATGAGCTCAGACACACAGTCCTGTTTCCATCTGTCTGAAAATGCATTTTTCAGCTTATTAAAATCTTATTCAATCTCATAAAGCAGCACTTAATCCTCCAGCTTTAAATTCAAAATGACCAAATTTGGAGACAGGAAGGACAGACAGGGCAGGAAAAATGAAAAAAATTATAATCCGAAAGCTGTCAGAAAATACAGATGTAGAAAATACCAAACACCCTGATTTTGTATTGTATGCACAGTTCTTCATGTACTCGGGGAAACCACCATGGATGGGTGACATCACTATAGGGGCACTGGGTGTTGCATTCAGGGGATTGCGTGCAGTTTGTAATAGGTGCTGCCTGCCAGAGTCTATAGAATGAGGCCCCCACAATACAGGGCCCCACGTGTAACTGAAGAAGTAAATAGGAATCAGTTGATCATTCCGTTTGAACCCCTTTTGTATGTGTGGAAAGCCGAGCAGCTTGTAGCCCATTAGAGGTTGAGAGGCTCAGTCTCCACAGGCCATGATCTGTTCCTGTACTGTTGCAGGGTCATATCTCATTGATGGGAATGGAACCTCTCAGACACGCAAAGGCACCTTCCTGTTGTTGTCTCGTTTTTTTTCAGATGGGTTTACTAAAATTAGATTACATCTAAATTAATACATCGAAAGATCTCGATTTTGAGGATTTTCTTTGCCTTTAAATGTTTATATTGTACTTTTTCTACATATGCACTAATCTAGCAGAAAACTTATAGAGACATTGCTGTCTTTTTTTGGGCTTTGGCTTGAACTAAACCTGCAGAGTCGATGTCAGCGCTGACAGTGGCTAACAGTTTCTATAAGTAGACTCTCTTTTGTCCCCTCAGAGCCATGACGCCCAGCTTTATGTGCTGTGTTTCGTTGGCTGCTTTACATCAGAGGCCACTCAGCACGTTTGCTGTGATTTGTTATTCTTTAATGACGGCCATAGATTAAATCATACTGCGAGCTCTGTGGACGGGAGCAAAGTGAAAGACAAAGACCTAGAGAGCTGCAGAGAGAACGTGGAGAGAGAGAGAGCAGGGTTGATGAGCTTCTGTTAATTAACCAACACAAACCAATTTACCGCTGTCAGTGGTTTGTGTACATGACCACACACAGGCAAACTGGGAATCATGCCTTTATTACAGTAAATGGCTAAAAGCCTGTAGTCACAGTATACCTGACATAACACATTTGGCTTTAAATTTAAAAAAAAGAAATATTGTGCAACGGATGTTAAGATACAAGTATGACCTTCGATGTTCTGATATTCAAGATACAGATATTGTTAAAAAGATGACATTAAAACTGTTTTACTTGATAATACTTTAACTTTTTATTACTTGTTAACAAGATATTATTGGTGCGACATATTCTATTGTTATTATATATTTTAAATTTTATAAATAAAAAACAGCTAGAAGGACACTCAATAGGGTGAAAGGCCCAACAGTCCATTTTAATCAAATAAAATCCTAATCTGAATTATTAGTGTGCCATAAAAAGTTCTCCGAGTTCTGTTAAAGGAGGTGAAAAATTAGTTATGGATCCAGCGCTTTATCCAGATTTATTCAAGAATTCAGTGGATCTTGTATGGTACATCCCCACCCTTCAATTAATTAGTTTATGCATCATTCTATTTTGCAACATTCACTGAAAGTAGACAATAAATCCTGATTCTGCCCCTTTATCTGGACCCACTCCAGAATTTAATGGCTTCTTCCTCGCTTCTGACAAATGTAATGAAATAAATTCAGCTTCCTGATAGTTTTATGTGTAATAGAATGAAATGAAAAAAGCCAATCCTCGCAATGGTAAAGTAAAAAAAATCTGTATTTAGTTAATTTCCTGTTTTCCTGTTTTCTTATCATGTGTTTTGTCTTGTTGGTTCCCCTGCCTCTGTTTTTTTTATGTTATCTGTTCTGGTTCTCCTCTCCCTCCTCTGTGTCCATGTATTTATTCAGTATTGGTTTATTGATGCATCTTTGTTGTGCTTTTCCTCTTTAGTTCTCCCTCATGATGATTGTCTGATCCCCACCTGTCTCTGGTTGTCTCCTCCTCCCTGTGCCACCTGTTCCCCATCTCTGCTCATTACCGGTCAGTATTTAGTCAGTGTGTTTCCTGCCCTCTGTGTCAGTTTGTACTGTTACGTTTCAGCAAAAGTATTCAAAGTATGGGCACCCAAACGCAGACATCAAACAGAGACAGGAAGGAATTGCAGTGCAATGATTTAATTAAACTAAAAAAAACAAAGCTCTTAGGCAAACTATGTCCATAAACAAACAAAAGAACAAAACTCAAGTTCAACAGGCAGGCAGGTAAGGCAAATCCAAAAAAAGACACAAAACAGTAAATCCAAGAGAGACAAAACAAACTACATAACAGGCAAGCAAGTCCAACGAAGAGAAAATTTATATATTTATATAAATATAAATATATATATATATATATATATATATATATATATATATATATATATTATATATATATATATATATATATTTATATTTATATATATATATATATATTTCCCTTTTGTTATAAACTCCAGTCTGTGAACAATAATAAGCAGTACTGTATCTCTGTGACATTTAAGGTTAGCCAAATATGGTGGCTAATAATAATAATAACAATAACAATAATAATTAGGATTAGAATGGGAAAAAGAATTAGAATTAAAATAAGAATATGAATAAGAATTAGAATAAGAATTAGAAACTGAATTAAAATTAGAATTAGAATTATTAGAATTTGTGTTGTGACATTCCAGAATATCCACACAGAGCACCGTCAGTTTTTTGGCTGTCTAAAATCTCGAGGAGACGGTAATCCTGTACGGACGTGGTTTCATCGTCAGACCAAAATCAGTGCTGAGATCCAGCTCCTGCCCTGGAACATTTCCAATCCGCAGCTTGTGGAGCAGAGTGGTGAGAAAGACAAACATCTCCAAACGTGCAAATCCATCTCCGAGGCAGCGTCTCTTCCCCATGCCAAAGATGAGAACCTTCTCCGTCAGCTCCTTGTTGAGGAGTCCTGACGATCCCAGGAAGCGTTCAGGATGAAATGTGTCCGGGTCGCCCCAAAGATCCCTGGGACAAAAACATGAAGATCAATAAAGCAATAAAACTGTCTCACTGGAAGCCCATTTCTGCCAAAAACAATTAAAAATATATATTGTAAGTCATTATAATGGAAAACATTTTCAAAGTGATGAGTTAGTATTTCTAAATAATGAGAAATTTTCTCAAAATGATGACTCAGTATGTTAGAATAATGAGGAATTCTCTCAAAATAATTAAAAACTTTCACAGAATTATGACTATGTATCTCAAAATAATGAGAAACTTTCTCAAAATAGTGATTTAGTATCTCAAAAATAATTGCAAACCAAGTCCCAAAACAACTAATTTATCTCAAAACAAGGACTTTAATACCTCAAAATATGAGAAATGATATGACATAGTCTATTATTTTAAGAATGTTATTATTTTGAAATACCTAGTCATTATATAGAGATAGAAATAGATACTAGCTCATTATATTGAAATACTTACTACATTTTTAGTTATTATTTTTAGATAAGTCAATATTTTGAGAAGGTTTCTAATTATTAAGATAGAACATAAGATATAAAATTATAATTTTGAGATACAAAGTCATTATTTGGAGAAAGAATAATGACCTAAGATCTTTTTTTATATATATCTAATGGACTTCCATATAAAAATCTAATTTGAAGTCAAAATGTAATGTAATGTAATAATAATAATGTAGACAACTCACATATCATGATTGACTTGGTACTGGTTAATGAAGACACATGTATCTTTGGGAATGAAATATCCATTCAAGGTGATGTTTCTTGTGGTGCTTAATAGGAGAAAACCAGAGAGACGTTTTAATAATAATACATATGATGTAAACATGAGGGTGATGTCATCTGAACGACTGTCTTACCAGTGAGGAATGGTAAAAGGGACATAAGAAGCGTGACGAAACACTTCATATATGAACGCCTCTGTGAAAGGCATCTGGGGTTTATCAGAAAACCTGGGGAGTCTGGCTGTGCCGATGTGATTGTCTAGAAAAGGAGAAAAAAAATAACATCAAAATCAATTAGAAATGTATGAAAACATTTTTTTTACGTCCCTGAGAATTATTCTATATCTCACTTTTGAAACTATGAGAACCAGGCTGCCTGCAAGAATAAATACTGATTCATTTCCTTTGAGAGTTATAGGATCATGGGTGTTATAGCAGGGATCTGATTTAATTAAACTGGGTGGAAGGGTGGGGCATTGTCCCAAAGAGGGAACCATTATATTTGACATTAGATCCAGATAATGAGGTGGAAACATGACTTCTGTCACTTTCTTATTGTGAGAACCTTGGGGGCAGCCGTCTTGATGGCGTACATGTCTTGACTGTTGGGCCCTGGTGGAGGTTTGTGCTCCTCTGAGTGCTCTTCTAAGTAGTTTTCATTATAGACTTTCTTATATGCTTTCATTTCATTATAGCACATGTGTCCATTAGGGGTAAAAGAGATGTTTTTTAGGCTGTAACATTGCATGAACATACATACGTCACATCTACAACCCTAAATCCAAAGAAGTTGGGATGTAGTGTAAATCATATACAACAGAATGTGATCATTTGCTTATGCTTTTTGAGGCAAGTGAAAATACAAAGTATTCTTTTTTTTAATTCATTAGCTTGACAGATTGTGTAAATATAGGCGTATTCTGAATGTTATGTCGGCAACATGTCAAAAACGAGCAACAAAAGACTGGGAAAGTTGTGGAATGCTCAGACAAATCCTTGTTTGGAAAGGGGCATCCTCACAAGCAAATATGGAACACATGATTGTATAAATATTACTACATCGACTCAGGAACACACAAAAAAAACCCTTGTTGGTAAAAACGGCTTGTTTGCAAACGACTGCATCCTGTTTTTATCTGACAACGTTTGACAGAAAGTGTATTCAAGCGTCAAACCAATTAAAATGTCGCTCATTCATTAATAGGATTTCCAGTAAAGTGGTGAGAACACTGTAAACACAGGAATAAAAGGTTGATTTCAAATTAATTGAGGTGATGAGTAAGTGAAGAATGTCAGACTATGGGTGGTCAGTGCCTTGCGTGTTACGGCTTTTGTGTCGGTCTGGAACAACTTGCTAATCTTTCTTTCTCTGGCTGGTAGTGTGTCTCTCTCTCTCGTTCCGATTCATCCTGTCTCCCCTTAGCGTCTCCCTCCCTCCCTCCCCCTCTCTGCCTCTCAACGTGCCTCAGAACAGACAGCACCAGTTCTGTCAACCCACAAAAGTAGCCCTGGCGTCAGCAAATTGGACTGATCTTTTGTGAGTTTCTCTTGTGCCTGTTGGATTGTGTCTGTCCAGGAAGGGCACTCAGGTTAACCATTATTGGGTTTTTATTGGGTTAATTCTGCCTGACATTTTGATACTTCCTAATTTACATCACATATGCCTGGTTACTTCTGCAATGATGATACATTTGCTAAAATAGTTGACCCAAAAATACAAATTCAGTCATAATCTACTCACCCTCATGCCAATGGAAAACCAGGTTAGGTTTCTTAGTCCACAAAACATGTCTGGAGCTTCATGGCAAAACAGCAGCATTTACACCTTTTTTAAATCTGAAATCTTCACTCTAGCCTCTAAGCTAAAAGCGTTACTGCATACCTGTCTGAGGAGGCTCGATGTAGGCCCTATAAATGAACCACTGGAAGGGGTCAATGAGAGAGTGAGCTGGGGGCCAAAGAGTGACTAGAATGGAATTTTAGACCCAACAGAGATTCTTGTTGCTGCACCTTCAGCAGAGCTTTAATCGGGGTAGCAGGTTAATGCTTGGCTGTGAGGAGATGGAGAGTTGATCCCATCTTGCAGAGCACGAACACAAGCTGGTGCACCTTCCTCAGATAAAGTGCAAGCTAACTCTTGTAGCTCAGAGGCTACAATGAAGATTTGATCTTTAAAAAAAAGGTGTAAATATCGTCTTTTGAAATGTAGTTTAGTGCGTCTGCAGACTTGGATATCACTGCAAGAGCTGTAAGCAGTTGTTTTATGTTTTCAGTTATTTTTTTAATGTTCTAAAACAAGTCCCCATCTTCTTCTGTTATTCAGGAGAATGTTGCAACACTGCTTTACGGAGAAGCTCCAGAAATGTTTTGTGGACTCAACCTACTTTCCATCTGCATGAGGGTGAGTAGATTATGACTGAAGTTTTAATTTTGGTGAACTGTACCTTTAAAAAAGAAATAAATTTATTCTGGTCATGTCATTAAAAACATGTAAGTTTTGTACTGATCTCTGAATCTGTTTCATATTTAATGGTTTAATATATTAATTTATTTAATAATATTTAATGATATTTAAACCATCTGCCACAGACTTTAGTCATTTGTGATGTTAATCATTAATTCACTATGAGAATGAGTCATTGCACCAGACACTAGATGGGCCCTTGCAACGCTGCATAATTCTATTTAGAATTTATTTTAGTTTGCCAGCTAAAATTCTCTCTGGCTCCACATTAAAAGTGAAAACAGGGCACATTTTTTTTCAATAAGGACAGCAGAGATCGATCATATTTAAACATGGCGGTACCTATCTCCTGGTGTATTCTGTCCTGGATGTCTGGAAACTTGATCAGGTACAACAGGCTCCACTGTAAACCAGCAATGATGGTGTCAAATCCTTTAGGAAATCACAAACAACACGACTGCAATGAGAACAGAGTAATCATCTTCATCGAAATGATGAATTCAGCATCACTACAAGACCAATTAATCATCAGTGATAACATTTCCAGTGTGTCTAACCTGCTCCAAATATGTCTGAGACACTGTGGATGATCTGAGAGTTGGAAAGCATGCCCCTGTTTTCTTCTCTGTCCTCACACAGTGCAATCAGAGCATCTGTAATGTCCCGGATACAGTTCTGCAACCACACAAATAAAACACAACAGAATATTTAACATGGTGTTGCATGTTTTTCTTCAAATTTTCATCATTATCATCACTGAAACATGAAGATACCATTATCATCTGTAGGGTGGTTAACGATCGTGCAGAAGACAACAGAAATAGAGTTTTAGAGTTCTAAATCAATCATTATAGGAGAGACAGTAATGAGTTATGGGACGACGCGTGTCTTTCAGTGGGATGCTAACTCCTAATTAGAGTGCGTGCGAACATTTTAGGCCCTCTGCACAAGAACAAAAGTCCCTCACAGGGAACTTGTTAGTTATTTTTTTGGCTTCAGTTTCACTCACGGCTACTACTGTTTGAGTGCAATGTCGGATTAAACAGTGGACGACAAATTAGTGGGACAGATTTAAAGAAAACAACACTTACAGACACGTCATCCGGCTCTTTATAGGCTGGCCTGAAGATATTCTGTTTGCATCTTTCATTGTAATATTTAACAGGTCATTATGGGTTCGTGGTCCTGGTAGGGATGAAGGGTTTTTGTACCTTTCTTTGAAATATGTATTTGCATTATATGCACCTAAAAACCCTTGTGAATTATTCTTCTACTTACATTTTCACTTTCAATGCAATGGGTTGGATTAAAACAGAAGCTAAAACTTTAGAGATGTTGGTTTTATCGAATGTCTCATCCTGTAAAACAGCGACGCTTTATTTTACCATAATGTACCATAGAGTAATTATGCTTTTCCCCCATTTAAACTAGTGAATCTTACCTTATCAAAGGTGTTGATGTGTTCCTCAATGCTCTTCTCCATGAATCCGTTCATCCTCTGGATGTGCTGGACCATCTTCCTCAGAGATGGACTTGGAACGTAGCGGAACACAGGGAAAAAATCCGCCAGGTTCCCTGCTGCAAAGATCCTCAGAACCTCGTTGTTGATGTGAACGATCGTGAGGAACTCCTTGTCATTGTAGTCGTACCTTTTTCCAAAACAGAGGGCGCAGACAACATTTGCCACCGAGGTTACCAGGGGCATCACTGGATCTACACCTGTCATCTCCCCTTTAGCAGCAGCCTGCTCCCGAATCACCTCCACCATCTTAGCTGCCTCAGCGCAGACGTGCTCCTCCAGAAGGCAGGTGGCACCAGATCCTCTGGGCTCAGCCTGTGAGAACGATCTGAGGGCATTCTTACACAGCCTCTTATGGAGCATCCAGGCAGGTCCATATTTCTCACTGAAGGTCATACTGGTCCCATTGGCTACGGCAGAAAAGGTGAAGAGGTCCGGGCGCCCAGCAAAGGCTTCTCCCTGCCGAACCAGAGCCTGTCTGATGGTGTTATATCCACTCAGGACGACAACAGTCAAAGAACCCAGACGCAGCTGATGTGAGAGAATGAACAAATGATGGAATGATTAAAGTGATCCACTGTGCATCTAAATCAAACACAGCTTTCTGTATATACCTTGAAAACATCACCGTACTGGAGCCTCAAGCGGGTTAGAGAAAGATGAATCTGGTCCCCCATCTGGAGCAGATTGCCAATAAGGGGCCACGGCGTGGGGCCAGGAGGAGGGGGATATTTTGAGTGGTCCAACTGGCAGTGGTGGTGGCTCTTTCGGCTCCTGAGGGCCATCAGGAGGAGGGTGAGGAGACACAGAGCAACAGTGACGCTAGACAGAGAGGCACAAGGGTTCTCCTTGATGGGCAGAGCCCCAAACGTCAGTCTCATATCGGCAGAGAGAAACTGTTAAAAGACAAAGTGAAACTGTGTCTATAGGATGATATAATGGCCCTTCATGAATTTATTCTAAGTCAAGAAGTTGTTACTGGTGCACAAAACATAGAGGCAGAAATAAAAGGGAAATAAAGACAGAAAACTCACCATGCAGTATCCTCTGTAATCACACAACGGAGAGCAGAGCAGAGGATGAAAACCCAGCCGGTGGAAGTTTGAGTCTGATCCTCAGGAACAGTCTGGGACGTCCCTTTCAGCAGCAGCCGGGCCCCCTGCAGAGGGAGCTGCTGCCCACGCACAATGGGGAGGCACACATGGTGAGAAACTTGGCTCAGGGTGAAGGTCGAGTCCGGCGACCACAGCGGTCCGTTTGATCACAGACCGGAACCATTCACAACACGGGCCCCTCCTCTCCTGTTCCCTCCGTCCCTCATGAAGTTGGAGGCTGTTTGTTTGTTTTACACTGCATTGGTTTAAAAGTGTTTTTAAGAGCTTATATGACATGAAATGTGTTTCAAAATGTACCAAGGATGGCAAAAACAAACAAAATTAATATTGTCTATGAGCATCCTTGTTCTGTGATCATTCAGCAATACATTTACCTCAATCAGGGAGGTCATGTTTTCACCCATAAGGGTGGGTTGGTTGGTTCTATCAGCAGGTTCATGCAAAAACTACTGGACTCATTCCCATGAAAGTTGGTGGAAGGATGGAGCAGATCCAGGATAATTGTGTGATAAGATGTTTTTCCCACTTATGCAAAATCCACTGAACCAAATTCCACAAAACTCTGTGGAGGGGTGGATTATGGGTCAGGTTGTTAGACAGACAGGTGTAGGATTGTTCAACCAGTGCCATTTTAGTTTGTTGTTTGTTTGTTTGTTTGTTTGTTAGCAGGATTGGGCAAAAACTACTGGACAGATTTCCAATAGACTTGGTGAGTATGGGTCAGGAAAGAACCCGTATACTAAAACATGATAACGTTCCTTTTTCAGGCTTCTAAAAATGAATTCTTACACAGCCTTAAACTTTAGTCTTTATTTAACAGACATACATGTTAAGAAAAAAGTAATATAGTAAATGTATCGTCTTTCATGTTTACTATTTATGACTTATGTTTTAAATCAGGTCATTTTTCTTTTACTTTTCTATTATAAGAGCTAGATAGACATATGTATGATGTATGGGCTCTAATGAGTGACATTCTAGTGTCACGACATTGTTTTATAAGCAATGTAATCTCTGTGATGTGTCAGTAGGGGGCGTCCCTGTCTGCTTACATGGCCTTCATGGCCCCAACAGTTTGGCTGAGGTCAGGTTTGCAGGCTGCAGTGATTTGCATCGAGTCCTACGTGTCATCACAGCTACATCACCTCAGGAGGTAGAATAACAGGAAAGTCTCTGAAAATAAAAGCTGAATTCACCTCAACAGTTAAAGACTCTTAATAAACTTCACATAGGCAACAACATCTTCAATGTTTGTGCAGTAAAGTGTGTAAAGTCACTTGTGAGAAACAGTTCAAACTCTACAGTGCAAACATCTGCAAACAACAGATTATATTAGAAAGAGCATGTGGATTTATTTACCTTTTTATTCTATTTTTTTAAAATCTTCTGTAATATTTAACTTCTGGCCAATAAATTCGATCATCAAACCCCTTTATTTCTCTCTTTTCTTTAAGTTCCTTCTCTCTTGTGCCTCCATCCCTCATTCCCCTTCTTTTCATCCCCGCCTGTATTACACCCCCCCTCCTCAGTTCTCTCACTATCTCTCACTCTCCATCTTTCATTCCTTTTATTCTCCTTTCTTTCTCCCTCACCACCGAACCGTCAATTTAGCTTAAGCTCAACTGTGGGACACCCGGTGCCGTCGGGCTGAGCGACGGCTCCTTTGACCCGGTGGTCCACGGCCTCTCCAGACCGAGGCGGTCAGGCCTTGTCATTAGCAGAGCCGAGACAAACGCTGACTCTGTGGAGCCAGACGAGAAAGAGAAGTGTCTCGGAGGAGGAGTGTTGCTCAAATTCAAATAACAACTAGAGTTGCAGAAACTTTAAATGAACATGTGCAATGTGATGATGATGATGATGATGACGATGACGACACTGTGTGTTTGATACCTGTTTTAATTCCTCGCAGAAGAACAAACATTTTGCACAACTTTGCTGAGACAAAGCAGAATTTGGAGGAATAGTTCCCTTATGCTCCATAACTAACCCAAACTCACTGCCTTCAGAGCAGAAGTTTCACATCAACCACATGACAAAACAGAGCTGTAAACATAGCATGGGAAGGAGGCTCTCCTATGCAGTTCTACTGATCTTTATATATTGTTTTACAAGGGTTAATTACAGGGGTTGAATAGTCCCTGGGGATAATTCTCAAAGGGATGTGTGTGTCTACAGCCAAGATCAAAATAGGCGTACCAGACAAAGTTATGTGATCACATTGTTCCTGGGAGACAGTGAAGCAGCAGGAGGTCCCTTATCAAAGCAAACATCTTCCCAATTATGTTTGTTGCCTCATATCTGAGCCTATTTTCAGCATGCAGATACAAAGTGATGCAATGAAGCAGTAGGAGCAACAAGCAGCCTTCAAAGACTCAGAAGTCCAAATCATTCAAAGCAGATTTATTTTTATATCAAACAGTAAAATATTCATTTGGATTGTTTTTGCTTTAGTTGATCAGATGTTTGTTATTTATTTCTATTGGGACTAAATAGATTTTTTAATAAGAGGAATCATATTAATTCCCTTAAGAAGAGACATATTCAGTTACCCTGCAGTATGAAGAGAATCATAAACATACAAAACAATAGACTCCTCAAGATGGAAGCACTTTAAACTAAGAAGCCCTCAGAGAGCGAAAACCTCCGCAAACACTAAACGCTTGTCACTAATCAATTATTGTATCATTACAACTGGGCATGGCAAACATAATGTTGATGGTACCATAATGTTGGTTTACCCGGATACTTAGCACTCATGCCAGTCTAATTTCTTGACTCTGGGAACCAACTCCTGGGATATGGAATCATGTGTTTATCATCAGTAGTTTATGACTCATTAAAAGAAATATGATTTTCCATAACGGAGGATCTGGATATATTTTTCATCTAGATGAAACTCCTTACCTGTAATGTAACGTGATAGGTTTCATTGATAAATCATAGATTAATGAAAAGTATAGTGGTGGTGAGCTAAAAAAAAATAGGCTGCAATTATAGGCTGACCCCCAATATAAATTAAAATATTGATGAACAATAAATAAAAAGTATTTTGCACTAGAATTAAAAACACTTCTCATTCACTATCGGTTTCAAAAAATAAAAATAAAAAATGCGGTGCGCGCGCCTGCGTCCCGGGGCACATGAGGTAAACGGGGATTGGCCCCGTCTAACTGGTGATAAGCGCGTGCAGCGGGACCCTCAGAGGACCGAGAAGGACTCCCGGTGCGACGGTACGTGCATGCAGCCGTCTTCTGCAGGTTGTATATAAAGCTGCTCCGCGGTCCTCTGGTGATAGGAGGCAGATTCCTGCAGCATGCCCGTTACCGGAGAGGGAATCCACCAGACTGGAGGAACCTCACCGGCATCCTCCACAGGTAACACACCTTTAAGACTTCTGCATTATAGAGCTCCTCTAAAAGTCAATTATATTTATGTTCTCACCTTTTCATACGTTTAAAAATAGTTCTATGTTTTTCATTCTCTTTTTTTGTTTTGTTTTTAAATGCATTTTGCAAACTTTGAATGTGAAATAAAGTTACCTTGCCTTCTAACGCTCATTCTTTTTTTCTTTTTTTCAGTAGTTCATTTTTTATATTTTCTTGTGTACTATTTTCATATGTAATTAATTTAGGAGAAGAAAATTGGACAGTTATGAAGCCAAATTTAGGAAATTATTCACACTTCATGATGTTTTTGTTCATTAGAGCATGAATTATTGAAATATCAAATTATGCTGCAAAAGCCAATAATTGAATTTAAATAATAAAAAGCTAACCACAGCTTAATAATAAACTAAATCTTTTGAATGCACCACACTGCAGAAAACAAAATATTTAACTTAAGACAAAGCGTATTGTTCTATATTATGACGTCTACATTCAAGGTGGAATATTCTTTACCGTCTCCTCTTCTCTCCTTCTATTCTTAATCGTATATTCAGCTTATTTATGAGGTTTTCTGGCAAATAAAATGAAGCACAAGTCTGGTAGTGTTTTGCACTGGTCTGCATCCTGCTGCTCTACGATCCTCTCAGTCCAAATGAGGTCAGTCCAGTCCACAGCTCAGAGCCAGCCCGACTTTACGGTGCCAGTCGTAACCCTTGACCTCGTGGTGTTACCCTGCTTGACGGTGCCAGATCCTCATTTGGTGCAGTTTCTCTCCAGTTGGTTGGAATGGCAACTTATACACAGTGTTATGATCAAACAAGAAAGGAGCTATTCTCACTCAGCGATCCAGATATTAACGTTCACAATCAAATGTTCACACGCACACGCACGATGGTGTATGTGTGAACATAAATGCAAGTTTGAGTGGCTGTCCATTCGTATTTTTCAGATGGAAAGCATGCCAACATGAACTCCCAGCTCAACAATCAGCAGCTTGGTAATGGCTGCAACCACCAGGATCCAAACCAGAATCATAAACCGGAGCCTGTAGACGGACCTGAGACGCAGACCCTGCCTATGCCTATTCCAGACCCACACATTCAGTACACTAAGGTAAGCTGCAGTCAACAGAACCAAAGCCACAGGACTGAAGAAAACACGAGGGAAGATCCACAACTGAGCTCCAGCCCTGCTCCTGTTCCCAGAGGGCGATTTAGTTCATAGCGAAAAGATGTGGGGTATTTAGATTTCTGCATTTACCAATAATACACTCAAGATTTAGGTTTTTGTAGAATCTATAAATCCCCCCCACTAAATAACAGTTTATTCATTTTGTCAGGTTGAGAAGAGTTGAACGTGCGTTTAGATCAGTCTTTTACCTGCTGAGGCAACGAGACAATGACGGGAAAATGCACTTCAAGAGTCTGTTTCTGTGTGTCCTATTCTTTTCTAACTCTCCTCTGATATCTCAGCTGTTCATCAACAACGAGTGGCATGAGTCCTGCAGCGGAAGAAAGATTCCTGTGTATAATCCTGCGACCGGGAAGCTGCTGTGTGAAGTGGAGGAAGCTGATGTTGTGAGTGTATGGTGGAGTGTGTTCATTACGCCATGTCATGCTGTGAGTCTTCAATGCTCTATCCATTTTGTCCCTGTTAAAGGAGGTCCTGCAGGTGTTTTTGGATCAGATTATACAACAAGATACGATACGATACGATAAGATAAGATACCACACCATACGATACAATACGATGCAATATAATATGATACGATATGATACGGCATGATTTGATATGATACAATATGGCGCGGTAGCAATAGAGTAGGGTTCGATATGAATCAATACGATACGATATGATATGATAATATTATATGCAACATGATACGCTGCAATTCGATGATACGTTATACGTTATTTCCCCCTAAACAACATTTTCTTGGCCTCAGTCTTGCTGCAGTTACATTTTATGTACATTCAAGTACCATTAGAGAAACAAACGCAGAGAAAAAACAAAACAAAATATTGCACAGCTTTAAACAGCATTACATTGTATATGGAACAACGTATTGAAGAAAAAATCTGCAAGTGTTAGGTCAGATTAGGGTTCAAACTACATCTTTCTTGTTTAAGGTGCTGATGGAGGAAGGCACAAATGAGTTTTTAAATGACTGATGGTAAAAGCTTTGTACTCAGAGAGGAGGACATGGGACGGTTCAGCCAGTCTCTGTGCTCCTCAAAGCACAGACGGCTCATCAATAGATCGAAAGGTCTGGTGTTCTTTCTTCCCGATGACTTTCATGGCATTCTGAACAATACGGGCGATCCTGGATTTTAACTCTACTTAAAGACACCATGCATGTATCCCATATCTGATTAGGCTCTCCGGGACAGCCTGGTAGAACAGATGTGTAAGTTTCCAGTCGACACCTAACACCCTCAGCCCCTCCAGACTTTTATAACCACTTGAACCACTTACAGGAAGATGTGGACAAAGCTGTGAGCAGTGCCAGAGCCGCCTTCCAGATGGGGTCATCATGGCGATGCATGGACGCCTCAGAACGAGGTCGACTCCTGAACAGACTTGCTGACTTAGTGGAGAGAGACCGGCTGTTCCTGGCCGTGAGAAATACACACATACACATTCTGATTATTGCTCCACAGAGTTTAGATTTGAACCAAAACGATCTTGTTCATTACTATGAAGTAATGGTACTTGATTACTAATCGCCGTGTTCTTTCATTTCTAGACTCTAGAGGCTCTGGACTCTGGCAAAGTGTTTCTCATGGCTTATTTTGTAGATTTGATGGCCACTATCAAAACACTGCGATATTATGCCGGCTGGGCGGACAAGATTCACGGCAAAACCATCCCTGTGGGTGAGTTGCATTTTTTCCAGTATTAGCCACCGTCTCTCTGATTCCTCTCGACTTTAAATGAGAGATTTAACATGTCATGATCATAAACACTAAAAGCCACAGTGTGTTCATGAATTAACTATAAATGTCTTATTTTAGATGGAGAGTATTTTACTTACACTCGACACGAGCCCATTGGAGTATGTGGCCAGATCATTCCTGTGAGTGGAAAAAATCATTCTGAGAGACGATAGAGAGCAAATATTTACCTACTTTATGAGCTTCCACTGTGAAACTGTGAGGTTCTAGTTGATGTACATAAATCATTAAAAGAAGGACATTTCCATTTATAATATTTTGTAAAGCATCATCTAGAAGGCAGTCAGTAGAGCACACAGACCCAACAATCCTGCACGTCTGTCTTGCTCTTACTATAAACCGGCTACATCAAGATCACCACCTGCAAATACATATTCTGAACCGACAGATATGGATTATCATCTGAATCTGCACTACACTCAATATTTGTTATTTTTAACATGAAGGTTTATTAATTATTTCCTGGGGAAATTATGGACAATGTCTTTGCAATAAAGAAAGTCATGAAAACATCATTGATCTGCACCAAAATGTATTCAGAGGTGCTACAAAATTTTAAGGCTTCTTTGCCTGACTCATGTACTTTCCATCCAAAGTCTAATTGAAATCGGCTCAATAGTTTCAGTATTTGGGAAAATGATGAAAAATCAGCGTTAAGTAAGGTTTTAAAAATAATAAAAGTAAATGCACTTTGGATCTGCCTCTCTGTCAATCAACAATAAAAAACATAGAGTATTCATACATAGTGAAAGAAAACATGCACAATGTCTTTCAACTTGTCAGTTGACACAAGCGACTCTAATTTTAGATCCTTTGTAAATTGTTCCATGCCCCATGGTGCTTTGTAGGAGAATGCAATATATCCCAGATTTGTACGTATGAGTTCCTCATGCTGTTGACCTGTTGATGCACAGTGGAACTTTCCAGTGATGATGTTTGCGTGGAAGATTGCTCCTGCTCTGTCCTGCGGGAACACTGTAGTCATCAAACCTGCAGAGCAGACCCCATTATCAGCCCTGCACATGGCTGCGCTCATCAAAGAGGTACTTTAATCGTTGCTGTTTCCCCTTTAACTTTGATATAAGAACAAAGAGCATACAAAGCCATAAATGTGCGTTCAGAGATCGCTGAGACATCCTCAGCTGTAAAACTATAAGATTATGTCTCAGTTAAAGATGAGCATGTTGTTGTGGCTGCGTGGCTATTCTTAATCTCTCCCTCCTCTGTGTTCAGGCTGGGTTTCCTGCAGGAGTGGTGAACGTGGTGCCAGGTTACGGTCAGACAGCAGGTTGTGCCATTTCACACCACATGGACATCGACAAAGTAGCCTTCACCGGATCTACTGCTGTTAGTATCTACTGAAATGAATAGTTATTGAACCGTTTGTCTAAACTCTTTCACTGTGTATCTCACATTGCTGTCAACGGTTGCCAGGTTGGGAAACTCATCCAGAAGGCTGCAGGTGACAGCAACCTGAAAAGAGTCACACTCGAACTCGGTGGAAAAAACCCAAATATTGTCTTTGCTGACTGTGACTGTGAGTATTTTTTGTTTTTCTTACAACTGGATTACAGTTACTGTTTAAACGTAGTGTCCTTTTTGTTCCTATATGTAGTGTTACAGTGTACATATGGAATTATATTATTCTTTGCACTGACAATGTGCTTTAAAGTTTTAAGTTTACTTCATTTATTATAGCATAACAGGTTTTGCACCTCTCACAAACACAGACATAATGTGTAGAGACTGATATGTGAATAATAAAGCAAGATTAAAATAGAAAAATATTAACTGTAATTTAAAACCCAAGGAAACACGTAAAGATAGTTAGGGGTTGGGCATATGAGCCTTAAACATATATATGCAGAGCAAATGATGAAGAAATACAGCAAAAGTAAAAACAGAAAAATAAGTGACAAATAGGAAATAAATAGCAAATATATGTATTTACTCTCAGCTTTACTAGTAAAAAAAATGTAGGATTTTTTGGTGGTAAAATAGTGGCAAAATAAAAATATTTACTTTTATGGTCCTAAATAGTTTTTGTACACAAAAAATGGCAAAACTTCTTGAATCACTATGCAAATATAAATATAGATAAACTAAGTTACTGTAAAATGTAGTTAAATCACTAGTTAACTATATCTAGTTCACTACTTGCCAACATGGCTCATTTCTCTGGTTTCAACACTGGAAACGTTTGGGATGATGTAAGTAAACAACCCAACAAAATACATGTCAAGTGTTTTTTTTAAGTAGTTGGCGTTTCAAACGTGATTGACATTTGAAAATGCATTTTATTTTGTGTTTAAAATGATTAGAAATGCAACGTAAAAAGATCCACAATGCAAATAATCAATTTATATAACATGCACAGAATGAATTTCAAGTTTACATAAAGCAGAGTTCAAAATATGTTAAAAGAAGACAGAGGGTTTCCATAATGAAACCTTTTAGTGTATCTTCAGTGAGCAGATTAATGAATGACTCTGTGCAACCAGTAACCAGGTAGTAAACCAGGCTCTTACTGGGACTACGCTGCATCATCCTTCTCACAAACCTGCGAACCTGAACCTGCAGCGCTTTTGACTTCTTTGTCCACATGTCTGTCTTGCAGTAGAGTACGCAGTGGAGCAGGCCCACAGCGGTCTGTTCTTCAACCAGGGCCAGTGCTGTCTGGCTGGATCCAGGGTGTTTGTAGAGGAACCCATCTATGAAGAATTTGTCCGCCGCAGTGTAGAGAAGGCCAGATCCAAAGTCCTGGGAAACCCATTACTGCCAGGGGTTGACCAAGGCCCACAGGTACAGGACACAGTGAGGCTACCTCTTTTAGCCTGTCTGATCATGACCATGTTAACTTAACTGCAGGCTTTATGCACAAATAGGAAATGATCTGAGCTGCTGTTTGTTGCAGATTGACCAGAAGCAGTTTGATAAGATAATGGAGCTGATAGAGAGCGGCAAGAGGGAGGGAGCCACGCTGGAGTGTGGGGGGTCCCCGTGGGGTCAGCAGGGACTTTTTATCCAACCCACCGTCTTCTCTAATGTCACAGACGATATGCGCATCGCCAGAGAAGAGGTACTGTGTTCTAAAACACACAGCTGCACAGACATAACCACGCTGCATGGTACTCATGAAAGACATTATCTGTCCTTTGCTCACACTCTGTCAGATTTTTGGCCCGGTGCAGCAGATCATGTGTTTCCGCAGCATCCATGAAGTCATCCAGAGGGCCAACGCCACACACTACGGCCTGGCAGCAGGAGTGTTCACCAGCAACGTGGACAAAGCCCTGACCGTTTCCTCTGCGCTGCAGGCTGGTGTGGTCTGGTGAGATCCTCTAAAGCTCATCTCCTGAAACCTTCATAGTGGTCTATATAATGAGGTGAAACTGGTTGTGTTTTTAGGGTGAACTGCTACAACGCCATGAGTGCTCAGTGTCCCTTTGGTGGCTTCAAGATGTCAGGGAATGGAAGGGAACTGTGAGTGATATGTTATCCCTGTTATAGCATAGCTGCTATAAAAGGTTCACTATGAAGTCAAAAGCCTGTAAACCCACTCCCACTACTTGGAATCATGTGTTTATGATCAATAGTTTATAAGTTATCATCAAAAACATCCAGACATGACATCTTCCTGCAGACACATAAAATCCATTTGAATGACTCTGAATCTGCATCATCTCAGCTACATATTGGTGCCAGTGCCATGTCTCTATACCCCTCTCTGCTACCGCACTGTGAGCCAATAGATACTGACCCCTCCAGATCTCCCAGATCCAGATTATGCTCTTGATCTGGATCCAATTGCACATAGTGGTGGAACATCATGAGTTGTCCATGACTGGGTTTTTTAAATTTATTTATTTTTTGATTGGCCTTTTTTTCACGATGTTGGCAGAATTTTTTTTTTAGAAAGCCCCATCTCTCAGAAGTTTTCCAGAATCAATATTAATACTTGGATCCACTGCAAACTTTGGATTGTCTCCAGGCACAAGCTGCACATAGCCCCATCATCCTCCAATCAAGAAGGAGCGCTCGTGTTGCAAGACAGGCAAAATCCAGGGCAAAGAAAGTCCAAAAATCACTCACTACTGCTTGTTAAGCTTCATGAGCTGAGCGTATGGTGATAAGAATATCATTTTAACATTATGACCAACCTTCTTACGTGATTTTGTTGATTGGAGAGTCCGTTGTGAACTGCGTTGAATAAGTTGCTCCTGTAATGTGAGGAAACATCACAGGTAGGTTTTCCTCCCATAATCAGTGGTGTTCTTTGTTTCAGGGGGGAATACGCTCTTCAGGAGTACACTGAGGTCAAGGCGGTCACCATCAAAATCTCACAGAAGAACTCATAATAATGTCCCGTCACAGGACTGACTCTCTCCTGCCACCCCATGGCTTCAGGTCCTCCACACACATTTAGCAAATTGGCACCCATGTCACTTCAGGAACACGTAATCCTGTCAGATATTTGTTACGTTCCTATGTTCTATGTATCTATGTTACTCTAGTGCACTATCTCAGATGTATTTTAACTGGCAGCATGTTTTCTACCATATAGCACTGTCTGGTATGTGTTTGTTAGCTTAAGGCAGCCTGTTTTTGTTCAGAGGTTTCCACTTTAAATAGCACGTTGCCAGAAACAAATGATTTAATAGGTGTCATACAAAAAATAGAAAGACATTTTACATACTATTTACAGGGATTTTCAACTGGAATCGATAAAAATGTTGACCCACATTAATAAACAGTAAACATGATCATGATATATGTCTGTATACAACATAGTACTGTGCCGTGAATCTTTTTTCTATATCTGTGTCCATTCACACACATCATCTCCAAACCTAACTGTGTAGAATGTAGTTTAATTTCTTTAGGTGATAAATTAATTGGCATGTTAAAAAAAAAAGTAGTCATGCTGCTTTTTCATGTCTGTGAATTTGATGTAAAATCATAATGTTTCATCGGCCAATCAATAGCGTTTAATTAATTAAAACATTTTATTATTCTAGTGGCATCCTCCCTATGATTTATGACTTTGAAGGCGGTGGTCATGTTAGCAGATGCTGATTGTTTGAGGTGAGCTGTGGATATCGTCCATGAATCGTGACTCTTATTGCCTTGGAGGCCCACCTCGCCCTCTTCCTCTCCCAGGACCAGGCTGAGGCCCCCTGGCATTTCCAGGAGGCCCTCTCCTTGGTCCTGGGGCTTTGGTCACTGGAGCTCCGGGGTTTGGGGCAGCCAGGGACACATCCTTTTGCAGATTGACCCCTTTCGCTGCTGCGCCTGGCTTTGTTTTGGTAGCCTTGCTCCCCTTCTCGATTACAACATCTGAGAAGACAGATGGAGAGCAAAAAGAGGGGTGAGGACAGTCAGGTGCAAATTGTCTGACAGTGTACAATAAGGGATAATGCCGGTGTGTGTTTGTACCAGGCGGGGGCGGCTCTTCCTCCTCTGTGGGAGGCGGTATTAGAGACTTGTTTGGCAGCAGGTCCTCCAAGTCTTTCATCACTTGATTAGTGCTGTCCTTGTTGTTCCTCCGGTTCTTCTCCTCGTCTCGAGCCTAAAGTGATGGACGGTCATTTGTTTGATTGACCAAAGGAGAACAGACACAACAAGAGGACGCGCATACTGACCATTTGCATCTTCTTTTTAAGGTCCAGGTTTGCTTGTTGGTATGCCTTTGAGACTGCATTCAGATAGTAGAGGGCCAACCTGTTACACAATATAATAAGTCTCAAGTGAACGAGGCGGTCGACACAAAAGTCATTCCTATTAAATTTATACAAATGGACATTTGTGGCAGTTTTAGACTCAACATGTATAAAGTTGACTGTTTTAGATAAATAAAATAATAAAATAATGTGTAGCATTTCAACATTAACCATTGTGTTAGTATCAAAAAAGACCTATGGGAGAAATAAAAGTTACATTTTCACTATGATAGGCTAATTGTCCTACAGGCAAAATTTCATACTATCAGCATAATTTGAAATATGTAATAATGCTCATGTAGGATAACCAGACTGCCAATATGTTGGCATTGCTCAGAAAGCCAGATTCATAAATGTAAAGTTACAAAATTTGAAATAACTATAAAACTGTACAGATTTACTGGTGGAGACAGTTTTGTTTCCCTTCCTCTGCAGTACATGCCGTACAGCATTTCACCTGATGTCCAATAGATATACTGTATATATAATAGAATAGTCCAAACACTTTATTACCTCCGTCAAGGAGGTCGCAGAATTACTCAAAAAGTTGTGATTTTGATTTAATTGTTTTGGAGTGGTAGGTACGACCCAAGTAACAATCCATTAGATTTTAATGGTGATCTGGATCGTCATCTGGACCCGGATTCTTTACCGTTGCTGGATAGGGGCAATTATAAGATTTTTACTTCAAACTTCATGGATAATGCCGACAATCCTTGGACAAAAATAACACAATAACATCCCCAAGTGGATCTAAGTAATATTCTGCATCTGGTGTTTTTAATTTATAGGGCTCATGGAAAATGAACTACTGCGAGATAACAAATAATAATAATGCTACTTACACCATGAGGAGGACAGCAGGCAGGATGAGTCCAGGGTTGGTGGCATATGAAAAAATGTTCCCAATGAAGGCTGGCAGATCCTGTTCTATGGTCTGCATGACGATTTCATACATCTTCTCCTGGCCACTGAGGGCATCACATTAAGAATACTCTTAATCGGCAAAAAAAAGCAATATATATTCATATTATGCTATTGTGTAATACACCGTCTCATTCAGACTGCCTCCATCTCTCACTGACCTGAATGGGCCACAGTCAAAGGACGGCGACAGCGTCATGATGGTGTAGACAACAGGCAGCAGGCTGAGGAACAGCACAAGCAGCAACAGGCCCATGTAGAAGTTGTTGGACCGTGAGGCCTTGAAAACTCGCTCATGAGGAACATTGCAGCACATCACCGCCCAGCACTGGTAGTACATGGAGCTCAGGAGACGCAAAACGTTCAGACCCACCAGACCTGGAGCGTAAAATGCTCCCATCCTGAGGAAAACAGCAGGGTTAGCAGCAGGTTTTCAAGACCACTGAGTGATCCAGGTGGTTTTAGCCCCAATATATATAAATAAATACACTTAACACTCACTATTTTAGCTCATTAGTGCCATTAGAGAATCCTGTGTAATGATGAAACACACAATAAGTGAAATACAGCAATTCACCATATCATTCCTTGATTGAAGATGAGCCCCAGCACATTCCCACTGATGTCAAACTCTCCATATGAAGGCTGGAATCAAATCAACAATGTGATTAGCATGCTCAGCTGCATTAATAAAAGCCAGGATGATTCACTTTGCATGTGGTCCTGTCTCTGTGTCTCTGTAATTAAGTTCTCTTTGCAGTGTCCCGTTTCTCTGAATGTTAGGGATCGGCTGTCCTGCCAGATGTCATCGTCTGGTATCAGGTGAACTCGTATCCAATGCGAACTGTGCTGCACTCACACAGTGTTTAATAATAGCTGAAGGATGGTAGCTATACAATGATGACATCATCACTTAAAATGATCAACCTGCTTGAAATTCACATTCAGCCACACGACTGCAGTTACAGCAGACTCAAATGTCACACTTAGTTTTGTGAAACGTGGTTCACAGGACAAAAATTTAAAAGAAAATATATATTCATTTCATTGCTTATTTTAACCAAGCAAACAAAAACAATCACACGTAATGTAAACAAACACACTGTGTACTCACAAATCCGGCCTCCAGGTCCCAGCACCAGCAGTAGTTCAGGAAGCGGACGACGACAGCTCGCGCAAAATCACCAATCAGGATGGTCAGATAGGTCACCTGGATGTCCGACACGATCAGCTTCACAAATTCCTGAAACAACATAAGAAAAGCAGCAAAAAGATTTAGAACAAATTCAAACCCAAACAGTGAAATCAATCACATCCCCTGTTTGAAGAAGTAGAATAAGGAGGGAAAGTAAAGGACTGATGCTGCAAACACAAAATCTGAAATCTAAGATGAAATATCTTAAATCAAGGCAATTGATTTCAGTCTGATGTGATATTTCTTCTAACCAGGAAGTCTGACTTGTTTCAACATTTTCTACCCTTAAGATATTCTAACTTGTTACTCAGACATTTTTTACTGGTTCTGAGTAACTTTTAAATTTTAGAGCTGTTTGATCAACACTTAAGAGTCCAAAACTACTTTGTCAAAGTCAGAATTTATTATTTCAACCTTTTGATCTTTTTCCTCACATATTAAGAACAGAAGCAAATTGATAAGCTTTTATAAACAGGCAGACTGTTTGTTGTTTATCAGAAGAAACTTTAAAGCACTGTTACATTTGTGGTTTACAATACATGTGGTTTATCCCGCCTCTGACCTCACTTCATCAAGGTTCATTTTAAGTGTGATTGTGGGCTTGATTTCATCATATTAACACAGAAAAGTTCATAGTGACTCTTGAACTGAGAAGAATCATCTTGTTTAGTGTTTTTAGGATCTTTCCATTCAAATTAAGAAAGAAAAAAACAGTGAAAGAAGAAATGATGAGCTAGTTTTGAGTTTATCTTTCTGTCAATAGGTGCTTGGAACGAGTGGTCTGCCACTTAATTCAAGATATTTCTCACTTTTCTAAAGCCTAGATCATTTTTCTTATTATTTCGAGACATTTTTATGAGGTATTCAATTCTTGTATTTAAAAACATGCTTAGTGTGACTCCTGACAATCCACAGGTTTGGAGAACATTCTAAACCCTCCACTGACTATTCCCACTGCCGTCTCCCAGCAGGGTCCTCTGATGACGTCGGCTGGGTGCATATTTGGAGGAGGCACGTCTGTCGTGTTGAAGAAGGAGCTGTAGTTGGCGTAGTACTCATTCAAAGTCCATTCAGTGGCGTTCCTGATCAACTTCTCGCTCTCCAACTAAAGAACAGAGAACAAGTCAAAGCATAAACTCAAACTCCAGGTAGGACAGTTCACACACTGGGTGTTTAGGGAAATGCATGTTCACTTTCTCAATGAGAGTTGTTGTTGTTGTTGATGGTTTTTTTCACACTTGCATTTTGGTGAAACGAAACAAGATATAATGTGTTCATTAATGAGCTTCAGGTTGGCAATTTCAAGTACTTGTGTGCTAAGCTAGGCTAACCAGGTGCTGGTGGTCTTGAAACAGGGAGACATCAATGGACTATAGTCAAATAGCAAAGCTGGTGTTTGTCGTCTTTGGATCATTGGATATTGCTGCCCTCTACTGTTGATTATCCTTTGGACAGTTATTTATAATTTTATCATAATCTTATTCCATCAGTTTCTTCATTCTAGTCGACTTATATGTTTTTAAGGAAAGTGTGCAAAGAAAAAACAGTTTCTCCAGCAGCTCCCCAGTATTCAAACAGCATCCTCAGGCTGGTTTGCACCATAGCTGGTGATTTTACACCTGATATTACATTTTTGTAACTACAGAGAAAGTAAAGTACTAGAAAAAGGTACAGTTGGGTAACGGTACTGAAATTCCAGGTTTGATATATGTTAAAAAAGTGAACAGGTGTATCCAATACTATTCAGGTATGTAGTTATTTTGATTTCAAATCATTAAGAATTTATCTTATATCATTTATCTTATATATATTAACATATCAGAAGCCAGACAAACCACAGTAAAGGTGTCAGAGGAGGTTGTTACCATTGAGAAACGGTACAAATAGCCTACAACTGTCCCACACCTGTTTAGGAACAAGAAACATACATCTGTCATACCTTGGCAGTAACCTCATCGAACAGGGCAAAGAGGAAGGTGTAAAGATTCCCCAGGAAAAGGGCAAAGATTCGGCCCAGCTGCCACTTGAGGGCAATACGGGGGTGATAATCTTCCAACTCTGCGATGGTTTCAAACAGAGGAGGACACACCAGCCCCAGCAGAGACATTACAAACTCCACCTGGACAAAAGAAGAGGGGGGTTACTAATCTAATGTTAGCTCTCTCCTAAATGTCCACAGCTCCTTGTGCTCTTCTGGATTGATAATCTGGAAATAGCATTGCTTACATGTGAGAGGTAAAGAAAGACTTGCCTCGTTCTTTTCCAACCACGACAGATTTTCGTTGTTGGTCTTTGCGAACTCCTGAGAACGTTTCACCACAAAGTAGATGAGGTATCCGCTGCCTCCGAGGCAAGATACGATCAGAAAGTTTGCCAGAATCCTGAGGAACCGCCGGAGATGGATGTTCTCGTCTTTCTGGTTCTCCTGTTCATCCACGATGGATTCCTTCAGTGGGGAAAAATGAGTTGAGTGCAATTACGTGACACACCAAAATTTTACCAACAAAAACTTTTAAATGTTTTTTTTATGCGAATCTAGATTGATTGATTTCACAAACACAATCTCAATCCTGCTTTTATTGTGCTACAATGCTCATCCCCCAACACAGATATACACACACACACCTGCTAACCTTGAAGCTGGTGGTGATGGAGGCGTACTTATTGTCTGCTGTCTCAGGGTTTCCTATCAGATAGTCCCAGCTGGTGAACATCTTCCAGCTGAAGGTGAACTCTCCCTCGTCTCCCCCGTCTCCTCCTTCATTTGCATTACGAGCCATCCTGAGAAGAGAATAAGAGCAGAAAGAACCGATTAAAATCTCTTTCTGCATGCATGTACATCTGTTAACATGCCTACATTAGTTGTGTGTCTTGACTTACGTTCTTATGACAACCATCAGGCTGTATCCAAAGATGCCAACGCCCACCAGCAGGTACGACAGAGGGAGTCTGAACTGCAGCACCCCGATTGTTCGTTCATGGTTGTAGTACCCGTAGAACAAAAAGGAGTACTTGCAGTATCCCTGTTAGTACAGATATATATTCAGACATACACATACATATCTCAACAAATCTATTTTTTAAACAAAATTAAGAAAAAGGTCAAATATGGCAAATAAAATTAAAATAAACCTATTCGGATTTAGTTGGTTATGTTAGCTGTATGTTTATAAATTGATAAAGTAAAGATCCTCACTCCAAAGTCAGAGAGCACAGAGTAGTCCATGGCTGTGGGCTGTTCCTCTCGAGGCACAGTTTTCCTGGGAATGGAGCCGTAGGGAAGACCCATAAGAATCTAAACACAGAGGAGAGAGCTGGAGATGAGAAAACTGAGCACCTACAACCTCTGTTACATCAGGTATTAAACATCTAGCACGCATTATGAGACAGGCTGTACCTCAGGCAACATCACCAGGCCGAACATGAACCCAAACAGGACCAGATTCAGGCCGTACATCCACCTCAGGAAAATAAAGTAAGACGCCACAGATGATCCAAAATGACCTATGATTAAAAAAAATTAAGTATTAGAAATTGTAAGGTCATGCTCAGTGATTATTGTTCAGGTCATATCGGTACCAACTTTCTACTTCCTTTATCTTCCTCTCCCAGGGTATGCAGGCAGTTTTGAAGTTCTCAAAGTCACGTTTAAACTTGATTAGTTTCTGAAATTAAAGTTTGGAATGGTTATTTCCAGCATATCATTATAAAGTCATAATATATATATATATATATATATATATATATATATATATATATTATATACATAATATATATTTTAATTTAATTTCAATTACCTTTTTTTACGTTTAAATCTTCACTGTAGCCGCTAAGCTGAAAGCGTTAGCGTGACACTGCCTGAGGTGGTGCACAAGCTCTAGCAGTTGCATCACACAATAGAGGATGTTGCTGCAACAAGAGCCTCATTTTAATGTTTTGTAAAATACTGAGACATACAAAAATTACAAGTTTTTGTTGATTTCGTCTTATAGCGCCTGTAAACAAGCTCAAGCTTCTTCAGACAGGGTGCACGCCAACTCCTCCAGCTTAGAGACCAGAGTGAAGATGTCAGCTTGAAAAGGATGTAAATTTAGGATATAAGGGTTTCTGGAGAGTTGAATTATGACGTAAAAGCTGCGTGGAGTCATTTTATATTGGTTTTTGGTTGTTTTTTTTATGATTTTTATGTGGACTAAGAAACTTCCCCTGACTTTCCACAGACGTGGAGGTGAGCATGTAATGACTGAACTTTAATTTTTGGATGAAATGCTCTTTAAAGTGTTGCAAAATTAGCAGATTACCTTGGACATCATGACTTTGAATGCATACAGCCTCCGGCCTTTTCCTTTACCAAGAGCTCCTTCAAATTTTTCAACAAACTCCTGGGCCTCCCTGCGGACCAATCAGAGAAAACATCTAAATCGATCTGCCAGACGAATGAATGAATTAGTTAGTGGTAGCAGGATGTACAAGCAACAGGTTTGGGATGACTTACTGATTGATGGTACATTGTACATTCTAAGAGTAAGACTTGGCAAGCAGCAGGTCAGTCGGCCACAACAACATGCATTAAACAGTGTCAAGCTCATGAAAAAAACAAGGGACCTATCAGGTTCCTTTGCTTACACTGACATGTACATAGAAAAACATACACAGAGTACACACACACACACACACACACACAACCCTACACAACTCCCAGCCTTGGACCTGGCAAGGCAGGCGGTGGAGGGAGATAACTCAATAAAAGTGTGAATGTGGGTGGAGCTAATCATTTTTAGAAGTGTCCAAATCACTTTTATCTCTATGCAGAATTAAGTTTATCTGAAAGAATCTCAATAATCACTCAAACCCTGGCATGATCCACCAAAAAGTCTACGAGCATCAGAGCTCAGTTCTGCAACTGTCCGCTCTGCTGAAAGCTTTGATTCAAATTATACACTGCAAAAAAAAAGAGCAGCTAAACTACAAAAAATAAACTCTCAATTTGAGGAGAACATGTCTTAATACTGGTGAAATTATCTGTCCATGAAAGAAAGATCCTCCTGCAGCAGATTTTTTCATCCATCATTGCTCAGGTTTTACCACTGGATGCCCTTCCTGATGCAACCCTCCCTGTTTGTCCAGGTTGGGATGAGCATTGGGGGCTCAGTATCTTGCTCAAGGATACTTCAACATAAATAATGCTGGGGCCGAGGATTGAATAGACAATCTTCTGATAAGTAGATGCCTTTTACCACCTGAGCCACAGCTGTCCCCAAAATGATCTGTTCATGCAGCAAGATAATTTTAGTTGTCAAGAAATCTTAAAATAAGTTGTTTCATCTAGAAGTAAATAGGCCAGATTTTTAAAAAACTAGAAAATTATCAAAACGAGATAATTAATCTCATATTTCCAAATCTAAAATAATGAATCTTGCCAAGTGCAGAAAAATGTGCTGTGTGAAAAATAAATCTCTGTAAACATCTGTTTAAAAATCTACTCTCCAGTTCTGACTGAATGTAGTTTTGATTCCCATCGATCACACCACTGAGAGATGCACCAAAAGTAGCGATGAATACATTTTAATAATGCATGATCAACATCACATGTACATGACATGAGTGATGGTAGCCATTAAGCAAAGTGCTTGTAAGAAATAGATTAAAAAAAACAACAAATGAGCAAAATCTCCAAACAAGCATAAAGAATAAAACGCACAAACAAACATATCAACAGTCACAAGCGAGCAGGTAGAGGATGTGTCTATTGGGTTTTTACTTCAGCACCACGAGTCTCCTCTTCATGCGCCAGGGTTGGTTCCTTAATGTAGTGATCTCTTTCTTCTTCTCCTCTACCTGTTCCTTCAGGGCTGCCATCTCTCCCTCCGACAGCGACTCTTCATCAGAATCAGAGGCAGAAGAAGAGCTGATGAAGGGAAAGATGTGTCACGTGCCACGGCTTTGACAAGGAGACGAATCTAAACCTCAGGCACTAATAGCAACGCCAACATCAGGAAAACTCAGAAAAGGTTACAGACTGTAAGGGCAGGGTTACAGACTGTAAGGGCAGGGTTTGGCTTGAAAAGAGCCAGTTAGCACCACATACGGTCCGACGACATCGAAAGGCAAAAAGTGTTTAAAGTTGTTCTCAAGTCACACCACTTAATTTTGTAGTTGATCATAAAGGGATTATATGAATAGCTTTATTCGGTTAGATTAATAATTGGAATTTAGATTAGAGTTCAATTCAATTAAAAAGGAACTGTTATGCTTTGTTCACACTGAACTTAACCACATTTTTGGCGCGGAGGGATTACATACAAAGTCAATGTAAAGCCGTGATTAGACACAAGATGCAAATTCTCACCGGGTGACAGGAATGGCACAAATGGTGCATCTTTGCACAAGTTGAAAATTTTCAACGTGATGCTCTGAAGTGAAAGCTTATCAACATTTAACATTAATGTTGTGAACTCAGACATGGCGACATTTGGTTTTCCAACGTGTCTTTGACTCCCACAGCCAATACAAGGCAGCTTTTGTGTTGACTTCACTCATGGTTGATGACGGGAGGAAATGGCGGGAAATAAACATTGTTGGTATCGGTGACTCACGTTACTCAAATGATCCCGCGTGGACATTTGTGCGAGTAAAGCGAGTAGAGCGGCGCAAAAATTTGCAGCCTAAGTTCTTGGCGGAGGTATTCGCTCTACTTAGTGCCATTCTAGTTTTTATGTGTGGTTTAATGGCGTGTTCACATCGACCACAGAGCAAATTTTCAACTCACTTTACTCTTATGAATGTCACCACAGGATCACTTGAGTTAAGTTGATGCAAAGTTACGTCATATAGCTCCTGTTGTCCACATCCAGCTACGATAAGCTTGTCTTCCATTTCTGCAGCACACATTCGGACTTAGGACATGTGATGTCTGGAGGATCTCAATGTCAATCAGTTTTCACCACACAAGGCAAATTTCTCACCCAAGTTGAAAATATTTAACTCGTGCAAAGTCGCACAAAGGGCGCTCTTAGTGTCCCTCACGTCGCCCGGCGTCACCTAGCACGTCTACCGGCGGCTTTGAATTGACTTTGTATGTTATCTCGTCACGCAAAAAAATTCACGATGTTTTGCATTATTGCCTTTCTTTTAATGCAGCGGTAAATAACAGATGAACCAAATTCACCTTGTTTACCTTGATGGAATTTTACGACTTTTATAAAACAACTAATTTGATGACGATAAAAAAAATAATCTTTCCTCTTATTTGGAAAATTGCCGTGATCGCACAAAAAAACACGTGTACCAATAAATGATAATAATGCCACACATTTAGTTGTGGATGCACATTAAAGCCAGAGGCATCCTTAAATGTTTTCCAGTATCACGTCTTAATTTCTACATTCAACGTTCAACATGCATCTGTTCGGGTAAATCAGTGTGTGTTCTGTGTTGCAGTAACACACTTATCTCCCTGAATAAATGGCTCCATATGATCAGAGTCTGTGAGGGGTCTGAATGGAGAAAGCCCATACGGGTGTGTGGAGCATGCAGGTAGGTGAGAGACGAGCTCTCAGAGAATACTGCACCTGCTCAACTTCCCACTCTTCTTTTTCTTGTTCTTTTCACCACCTTTATCCTTCATCCCCTCTTTCCCTTTTCCTTTCTTCTCCTTATTCTGCTTGTCTTTCTCCTCTTTCGACGCCCCTTTCCCTCGTTTTTTCCCTTTCGGTCGGTCCTCTTCGCTCTCCTCATCGCTCTCCTCTTTCTTAGCTTTCCTCCTGGAGGCTTTGCTTTTCACACTCCGCTTCTCTTCCTCGTCATCTTCGTCGCTGTCCCGAGGTTTGGACCTCTTCTTTGGTCCTTTTTTCCTCGGTGCCTCATCCTCTTCATCCTCCTCATCGTCGCTGACCCGTTTGGCTTTTCGTTGAGGTTTGGCTCTTCTGTTTTTAGCTCTCCTCCTGGCCTCATCTGGGACAAACATGCAATTTAGGTCAGCAGTAGAAACGTTTATTGTTCATCCAACAGTGATTTTACTCACATTAAATTATCTAAATCATGGAAAACAAAGAAAAAAAAACAATAATCGAATATGAGATTCCTCTGAAATGAGTCCACACAGATTCTATAGAGGAGGGAACTTACAGTAATTTGGACTTCATACCATAAAAACATGGAAATATTCAAACAAACTGGTGACTCACCTTCACTTCCACTCTCTGAAACAGCATCAACCTCCATCCCAACTGTGAAGAAAACAAAACTAGCACACATTAATGGGATAAATCTCTACAAAAACAGATATTTACCATTTATGAACCACCTTTACCCAATATAACCAGAACAGTACATATTTAAAGGTAGAAATCCATTGAAAGAAACAAATAAAAACAGCATCTTACCATCCTCAACCTCGATTACAGCATCCTTTTTCCTCTTTGGAGGCATTTTTGTTTGTCTCTTTTATATATTTTGATCCTCTTTTTCTCCAGTTAGTCCTCCGCCTTTCACATCTCCCTCCTCTCCATCCATGCGTTACTCAGTGTGAATGGCAGATGCATTTGGGAAGGTCCAGTGAAGGAGTCAGGATACACCCACACACACACACACACACACATGCGGGAACAGGTGTTCCTCTGTTTAGGCTCCTTGACAACAGTCAAAGACACACAGACCATTAAATGATAATCAGGAGTCAGAGGAGACAAATAAATCCATCAGACAACGGACTTGTCAGTCAAAATACTAATTAATTTTTGGGTAGAGCAAGAAGTGATCATAGTCAGATCAGATAATGACTAACAGATTGTATGATTGTCGTATAATGTATGTGAATATGTGAGGAAACCAGAAAGTGTTGGTTGGATATTTACCACCATGCAGCTGTGGCCCAGTAAGGAGACACCAGAGTCATTATAGGCATAAAGGTCAGGCCTCATTAAAGTTACATGAATGCTTAAGTAATCCTGAGTGAAAAGTGAAACAAGCCAGCGTATTTCGCCTACTCTATGACGTAAAGTTTATATTGTACGATGTAGTAGCGTGGGATCATGGGAAGGTTTACGATTACTAATGAAAATCTATCCAAATGCCTCTGGCAGAAATAAAGATTTTAAAAGATTTACCGACCTTAAATGGGACCGTTTGGTCCCATTTAAGGACTTCCTTCCTCACTCTGTGACTCTCTCCTGGAAGATATAGCTTTAAAAAAATAAAAAAAAATACGGATTTGGGCAAATCCAACAAAATATACAACAAAAGTCTAATTTTAAGACATTTTCATGTAGAAATGTTACATAAATGTGTAAATATTGTTTTAGGATTGTGTGAGCTTACTGAACACATAAGATTTACACTGTTGTATAACTTCACTAAAGAGTTTTTTTAAAGGGCAAGTCAGTCTATTTTACACGTAGCTTATTAAAGGAGAGGTTCACAGTTTTATATCTTAAAACAATCTCATTCTTCACATGTACTTGGATAAAGTGCAGTCATTCATCCTGGATGATTCCAATATAAGTTATATAGAATAAAAGACCTTCCTGTGTGTTTATGGTCAAATGTCAGATCTGACCTTTTGAATAATGCATGAGGAAACAGGAGACAGCAGGCTGCTAACACAGACAGTAACACACTTATACCAGTTCTGGTTTGGAGGCTTGTACCTGAAAGATAAGCTAAGCCCTCTGAGTTGGAGCGTTCCGTGTCCTCCTCGTGATTATCCTCCTCATTCCTGCAACAAATTAATACTCCTCTCCACCAATCGTCATCTGTCCTTCTCACTGTTCTGTACTTCGGCCTGGAGAAGGCTTAGATGCATTTATTCTGACGGTCAATTATCTATCATACCTTTGCTCTCCAAGCTAATATTGGACACCGTCTGAGCAGTCAAATCAGTGCCTGTATGACTCCCTCCTCCCGTCATCACTATTACTGAATAAGAGATGCTCATCTTGGCAGAAAGGAAACTGAGATATCCGGCAATGTGCAGCCTGTCATGGCTCAGTTTTCTGACACATTGTACCAGCATGGAGGGAGACTGGGACGGAGCCAAAATACAACCCCAGCAGGAGGGTGAGACAGCGGGCATCAGGTGGGTGGTATTACCTGGATAAATAAGAATGAGGCAGATTATGATATCCAGTATATGCACAGAAGATGGAAGCTCTACTTGTCTCCTTGTATGTCTCCTCAGTTTTCATTAAATTACGTGATTTACATTTCTTGACCCGGGTGAAAGGATAAAGCATAGGTTCTTCCTCTATTCTCTGGGTCTCAAATAACTGTAGAATTAATACTTAATGCTCACTGTCCATGAATTGATCATGAGCATCAGTGGAAGTGGATTTGATTGGCTCTGTAATTTCATTATGAGCTGGTTGTGAGCTTGAATGACGACCCTTACATTTGCACACTCCTTAAATTTCAATTAAACAAGATTTCAAATGACTCTCATCATATAGAATTTCAGGTGAATAAAGTTTAATTAATGAGACAACATCATTACTCAGGGGTTTGACTGACAGGTCAGATAAATGACTCTTTGACTGACAGGACCAGTCAGTGCTCAGCAAAGTGCGGATCAGAATCAGCCGTTGGGACACTGGATATGACCGTTATCAGATGATACGAGTCAGACGTTCATGCTACATGGTGATGGTCAGGAGGCTACAATGAACAGATTTATGATGACAGCTGAGATCTGAATGCTTGGCACAGATTAGATCTTTTTTTTTTTTGCATTGATGTCATAAAAGATATAATCTTATACTCTTTATGTTTCACTCATATTAATGTCATGCAGCAGAAAAATGTAAACCGAGTGTGTAAGTGCCGCCAGAGATAAGAGAAAGATCCATTTAAGCATGGCTAGCTGGGTTAAATGGCTTCCATGTCTAATGAATTGTTTAATACTTTAGCCAGGAACAGCTGTGCTCAGTGTGGTTTAAAGCTATTATAATTAAATCCGCCAAGGAGGTCATGTTTTCATCTGTGTC